>OZ010797.1:297919122-298579122 GCA_963932465.1 Maratus speciosus
CCCGTTATAACGAACTTCAAAGGACCGAAGATTTTGTTCGCTATATCCGGTGGTTCGCAATATCCGAACAGTCAAGAAAAACGTTAGAGTTCACAAAATGTATAACTCATTAGTTGCTACGTGTATATTCAATAATGATGTATTAAAAAAGGGTAAAATCTATTAAATATAACCATTAAAGAATTAAATTGACTAAAATCGGTTACATTAAACTAACACAATACTAATTAAATTAACTAACACGGAAGACCAACATGAATAAATTAATTTTACCTTTAATTGTTGCTCACTGTTTTGTTGCAGAAATAATCAGTAATCTTCTGCTGACGTAATGCCGAATTCAAAAACAAATTATGAATTTCTTTGTCTGGTACATCAAATGACTCTAACACCCTTTCTTCCACTGTTTGTGTCGACAAAAAATTATTAATTGCACGCATCGCTGCTGTAGCATCTGAGATCGTGGGGATTTCGTCATTCATGTGCTCCTCTTCATCAGCATCAGATGCTGAATCTTCGATTTCAGAATGATTCATTTTAACTTCTTCCACAATCTCTTCATCAGTCGGATCTTCACATGTAATGACTTCATCAACACATGTTTCAAACAATTGCATGTCACAAACTGAGAATGATGAAATTTTGTGCTTTTCTATCGCGATAGGTAAATTTTCATCATCCTCTTCTTCAACATTCTTTGCTTCTTCAACATTCGTTGTATCTTCAATATTCTTTTCTAGGCCTGCATGTCGAAAACATTTTCTCATTGTAGAATCCGTAACAAACCGCCAAGATTTTTCGAGCATTATAAGTGCATCAAGAAGAGAAACGTCACATTTCACATTTTTATCATATCCCTCTAAAATTCGTAAAATGAGCTGCTTCCTAAAAGCTTCGTAAAAGAGAAAGAATGCAGTTGTTTCTCCCTTTAAAAAAATACATCGCTGATTTGCACCATGTTTCACTAGCTGGCATACATTTTCTTATGAAATTGGAGTCGAAGTCCTGTGTTCACAACTGCGAAAAAATAAAAAAAAAAACATGGTCGACAGGAAAAAAATGTTCGTTATAGACGATTCTTAAGATTTCGGAGGTTCGCTATAAAAGGATAAATCAGCATTAAATACAATAGGAAAACTGCGGGACCGAAATTTTCGTTCGTTATATCCGAGAGTTCGTTATATACCGGGTTCGCTATAACGGGGTTCGACTGTAATAGGATAGTGTAATTACATATACACTTGCTAAGTCTTAGATTTTCATTTTATCGTACTATCTTACTCCGTCTCTATCATTATATATAAGCTTATATTGTACGAGTGCAGTTATATTGTACAGTGCACAAATCGATTAACTCCATCAAATGAAAATGTTCAGCATAAACAGTTAAAGTTATTGTAACTATAAAAATATTTTATCTATATAATATTTTTTCTCAGAATATTTTGATTGAACTCATTAATTTTCTTTTAACCCATTTTAGGCCAAGCATAGAATTTTTATAAAATGTGGTATTATTTTCATTGAAATATACTTAAATTACATTCATTAAGACAAAAAAAAAAGTTTCGTTCATGAAAAATAATATTTTATTTGAGAAATAAAATGCATTCGGTCAATGGTGCGCTAACGCACCATTAAATTTAAAATTAATATATTTTTAAATTTTTTTATGACATTTGTTCTATTATTATTTTATTTGCAGAACTTGCAACTTTAATCCATTATAAAAACATATGATTAAATACATTTTCAAAAAGTCGAATTTGTCAAAAACCGTTTCATTTTTTTTTTTTTTTTTTTTTTTTTTTTTTTTTTTTTTTTTTTTTTTTTTTTTTAACTAGCGTATTTTGAAAATTTCTCAACAGAAAGTGTTTGCTCCAATTGATTTAGTGATATTTTATAGATGTCACCAGAACCCTTAAAAATAGCAAAAAAATCAAATTAGTGAAAAATATTTGTCACAGTGTTAATAAAAAAATATTTATTCAAATGGTGCGTTTACACACCTTTGGCCGAAAATGGGTTAATCAAGGTTAACTTTTTATCACTTTATAAATATATAGAAAATTTTCAATGTTGCTTTGTTTAACCCCTTGGGGACGAGCGACACGTATACGTGCCGGAAATAGGCCTAAGGATCGTCGTTTATCCTCACCAGTAAAATTTTACTGTAAAATTTGCCTTATTTAATCCGAGCATTTTCCCGATTTGAATAGGCACAAACTTCTGTTTCTTAAAACCGGTTGCAAAGTAATAAACATTTCGTAAAAGGCTCCCGTCGCGAAGGGGTTAAAAAAAGAGACATAAAATGGAGTTAGTCGGATTGCCTTCTGAACTCCTCATAAATTTCTTAAAAAAAAAAAAAAAAAAAAAAAAAAAATCCTGCTAGATTAGAGGTTTGAAAGTGTCATAATTGTCTGTTATAGAAAAACCGTTCAGATTTATTTGTTATTATTATTACTGCAAAACCTTCCATTTTTACAATTCAATCATCTTATGTAAGTTTTTAGATTTCAATAGATTTCAAAGCTGTTAATACTTTCACAAAAATATTATTATTTTTTAACATTTTGGATAATTGGAAATAAATATTTTAGGAGTAAAATGCATTCAAGTAAATGTCCAAAACGTAAAAGTCTTAATAATTATAAATGTAAACAAATTTAACACCATGCTGAATATCATGTGCTTTACTTTGCAGAGAAGCAATAAAATGCAATAGTTAAGTAACAGTAATTGCCTCAAAGTTGCAAAATTCAGAAGTTTTTGGATATTTTGAATATTTTTGAAGAAGTCTGCTAAAATACATACCCTAAAAATTAAATGATTTTAAGGATTTTTATTTGCAAACAATGTTGTGCTCTAGATATTATATATTTTACTTTGCATTACGGTATTACAATACTGCAGCAAACTTACAGCAGGTGTATAAACTTGCAAAACTTTTAGATTTTTATTTTATCTTACCAGTTCATCTTACTTCATCTCCATCATCATTTAAAAGTTTATCTATCATCTCTCTGCTAACTCTGCTCACAAGACTGCTAGATTAGAGGTTCTAAAGTGTCATAATTGTCAAATGAAATATTTTTCAGATTTATTTATTTGTTATTATTATTAACATTATTATTATTATTACAATGAAACCCTTCATTTTGATAGCTCAATCATCTTATGTAAATTTGAAGGTTCCAATAGATTTCAAAGCTGTTAATATTTAGAGTAATACTCCAAAAATATTTTTTTCCTAATATAAAATAAAATATATATTTATGTTCAACAATTTTGGATAGTTGCAAATAAATATTTTAGTAGCAAAGTCTGCCCAGGTAAATATCGATAATAAAAATGTTTTAATAATTAAAAGTGTGAAAAACTTTAATTCAATATATGTCCTTTAATTTGTAGAGAAGCATTAAAATACAATACTAAAGTGAAAGAAATTGCTGCCAACTTGTAAAATTCAGAATTATTTTTCAGATTAGAATTATTTTTCAATTTTCTCTTTTACCAGTATTACAGTAAAAATTTCCATTTTGACAAATCAATAATCTTATAAATTTGTGGATCTCCGTAGATTTCAAAGCTTATAATGCTCAGAGTAATACTTCGTAAGTAATTCCTAATATAATTTCTTTTTAAAGAGCCCGATTATCCGAAATCCAGTTAACCGAACTTCCAATTATCTGAACAGCCTATTTCTCTCTCTCAAAAAAAAAAAAAAAAAAAAAAAAAAAAACTTCCAATTATCCGTACAGCGTATTTCTCTCAAAAAAATTTTTTTTTTTTAACTAAACTTCCAGTTATCCGAACAGCCTATTTCTTTCGAAAAAATTTTAACCGAACTCCCAATTATCCATTGGCTTGGAATAAAATTTTAAATAAAGAAATACCTGATAGTGGATCAGAAACTGAGGAATGTAAAAACAATAACGGCAATGGAGAGAATCCTAAGTTATGAACAAAATGAAATTAACGAGTGGTTAAATAGTGAAGTATTCATGACCCTAGATATCAGATTTTAAATGATGTTGAGATTGTGGATGAGATTAATTATGAAAAAGAAATAGAAGAAAATGAAAACGAATGCTCTGAAAAGATCACAGGTTCATCACAAAGTTGAAAACAGAAATAAATATTTGAAAACAGCCATGAAATGACTCGAACTGCAAAAGAACGCTGATCCTATTCAACTAACGTTATTTAAGAGGAATTATATATATGGAAGCATTGAAAAGAATGTCTTCGTTGAACCAAGCAACAATCAAAAGCTTTTTTCCTTAAATTATAATCTCTGTAGTTCAGAAAATGATAAAAAAGAGAGAAAACGAAATTAATGATAAAAATGTAAACAACAACATTTTTTTTTTTTTTTTTTTTTTTTTTTTTTTTTTTTTAAGACAAAAAGATAAAAACAATTTTTAAACATTCCAGCACAAACTGGTGCTGCCAGTACTAAGCTTAGATAACGTGTGAAGGATTTATTATAGCCAGAAACATCCCTTAAATTGTCTGTCCAATTATCTAAACTTTTGCTTATCCGAACTAGGGTCAGTCCCGACTTGTTCGGATAATCGACGCTCTACTGTATTTTAAGATTAAAGTGAGCTTAAGTAAATATTTAAACGAAAAAGTTTTAATAAAAATGCAAACAAATTCAATACCATGCTGAATATCATGTGCTTTACTTTGCAGAGAAGAAATACAATGCAATAGTTAAGTAACAGTATTTGCCGCAAATTTGCAAAATTCTGAAGATTTTGGATATTATGGATATTTTTGAAGGCGTATGCTTAAGTAAATATCCTAAATAAAAGGTTTTAATGATTTTTATTTAAAAGTAACAATTTTGTTCTGAATATTCGTATGTATTTCACTTTTCAGAGAAGTATTAAAATGCTGCAAAATAATAATAGGAATTTCTACTAACTTTCAAAAGTTTTAGATTTTTATTTAATCTTATTAGATTATTTTAATTCATCTCTACAAAATTATTTAAAAGCTTATATAATATCTCCCTAAAAAACTGCTAGATTGGAAATTTTAATGTATTATAATAGTCTGTTTTAGAATTATTTTTCAGATTTCTTTTCAACTATTATTATATTAAAACCTTCCATTTTGACAGGTCAGTCATCTTATGTAACTTTCTGGATTGCAATAGATTTTAAAGCTGTTAATACTTAAAGCAATGCTTCAAAAGTAATTCCTCATACAGAAAATTTTAACAATTTTGGATACTTGGAAATGAATATTTTAAGAGTAAAGTGCGCCATGAAAATATCCTAAATGGAAAGGTTTTAATTAATAAAATTGTAAACAAATTTAAAACCGTGTTGAATATCATTCGCTTTCCTTTGCAGTGAAGCATTAAAATACAACAATAAATTAACAGTTGCGAAATTCAAAACTTTTGGATAATATGAAATAAATATTTCTGAAGTTTGTATAAATAAATATCTTAAATGAAAAGGTTTTGATGATTTTTAATTGATTTTTTTTTCTTTTTTGTACTGAATATTGGGTATTTCATTTTTTGGCGAAGTATTAAAATATTTATATAAAATAACAGGAATTGGTACTAACTTTCAAAAGTTTTAGGTTTTATTTTATCTTAATTTATTTCCCTAATTAATAAAGTCTTATATAAAATTTCACTAAAAAAACTGATAAACTAGAGGTTTTAAAGGTTTTGTAATTGTCTGTAATAGAATTATTTTTCAGATTTCTTTTTTACAATTATTATACTTTATAGTAAAACCTTCCATTTTGACAGCTCAATCATCTTATGTAATTTTCGGTATTTCAATAGATTTTAAAGCTGTTAATACCTGATCTAAAATAATTCTTCAGACACTGTAAAAGAAAAAAAAATTGTCAAATTGACAGGAAAAAAATGTCAATTTTGGCGCCAGTTTAAAACCGTTTAATTTACAGAAAAAAAAACTGTAACATTTCATTAAAACACTTTTTTTTTCTGTAAAAAATACAGATTTGTTCTGCAAAAATTACGAAATTCAGTTTCTTTTACAGAAAAAAAAACTGTTTTTCTTCAAAACAGTTTTTTCTGTAAAATATACAATTCTTTTCTGTAAAAAGTACAGATTTTTTTTACAGTGAAGTAATTCTTAATATAGAAAATTTTAACAGTTTTGGATATTTGGAAATAAATATTTTAGAAGAAAAGTGCGCTCAAGTAAATATCCTAAATGAAAAAGTTTTAATTATTAAAAAGGCAAACAAATTTAATACCATGTTGAATATCATATGTGCTTTACTTTGCGACGAAGCATTAAAATAAAACAATAAAGTAACAATAATTATCATTAACTTTCAAAATTCTAAAGTTTTGGGTATTTTGAAGAAAATATTTCTGAACTTTGTATAAATAAATATCATAAATGAAAAAGTTTTAATGATTTTTTTTAGTGAATATTGCGTATTTCACTTTTCCGTGATGTATTAAATTATTTTAATAAAATAACAGGAATTGCTACTAACTTGCAAAAATTTTAGATTTTTACTTTATCTTAATTTATCTCCATAATTATTTGAAGCTTTGTATAATATCTCACAAAAAAAAAAAAAAAAAAAAAAACTGTTAGACTAGCGATTTTAAAGGTTTTGTAATTGTCCGTTAGAAAATTATTTTGCAGATTTTTTTTTATTTATTATCCAGTAAAATCTTCCATTTCGACAGCTTAATCATTTAATTAAGTTTGTCGATTTAAATACATTTCAAAGTTGTTAATGCTTTGAATCACGCTTCAAAAATACTTCATAATATATAATTTAATTTATTTTTTAAAGTTTTAGCTATTCGGAAATAAATATTTTAATAGTAAATTGCGTTCGAGTAAGCATTCTAAATGCAAAGGTTTTAATAATTAAACATTTAAACAAATTTATAATACCATGCTGAATATCACGTGCTTTACTTTGCAGCGAAGCAATAAAATACAACAGTAAAATAACTGTAAAACACTTGCAAAATTTAAAAGTTTTGGGTATTTTAAAGTAAATATTTTTGAAGAAATGGTATGAAATAAATATCATAAATAAAAAGATTTTAATAATAAAAAAATTATTTTTTAAATCGAAAACAAAAATTGTGCTGGACATTATGCATTTTATTTTGCAGTGAAGTATTTAAATGCTGCAATAAAATAATAGGAATTCCTACTAACTTTCAAAAGTTTTAGATTTTCATTTTGTCTTATTAGTTTATCCTAATTCATCTCTATAATTATTTAATAACAATAATATTTCTCTAAATCCAGCGGTTTCAAATGTATTATAATTGTAAGTTATAAAATTATTTTTCATTATTTTTTATTATTATTACAGTAAAAGCTTCCAACAGCTCAATTCGTATTATGTAAGTTGGTGGATTTCAAAACTGTTAAGTCTTAGCGTAATGCCTCAAAAGTAATTTATAGAAATCCGTTTTATTTATTTTTAAAAAGTTTGGATGTTTGAAAATATCTTTTTTTTTTTGGGGGGGGGGGGGGTACGTGTTTAATCCTTTCAAGGGCAAAGTACTTATGCTGCTAACTTTTTGAAATTGCTGAATGACACCAGGATTTATGAAAAAGATTTTTTAAAATACACGAAAGGTTTTCTTCCCGTTCATCGTAAAACCAAAATTTTATTGCAGTTACAGATTAAAATTAAATGATTTAGATAACATATCACCACCCTTCAAAAGTTTAAATAAATATCTTAAATGGAAAAGGTTTTAATAATTAAAAAATATCGATTTTTAATAAAAACAAATCTAATATCATGCTGAATATTATGTGGTGTACTTTGCAGTGAAGCATTAAAATACAAAGCAAAATAACATTAATTATCACAAACGTGCAAAATTTTAAAGCTTTTAGATATTCGAAAGAAAATATTACCGAAGAAGGTATGCTTAGTAAAATATCCTAAATGAAAAGGTTTTAATGATTAAAAAGTTTTTTTATTTTTTTTTTATTGAAACACATCTAATTTTGTGCTGAATATTGTGTGTTTTGCTACGTAATGAAGCATTAAAATTCTGCAATAACAGAAATAACAAATATTCCTCTCAATTGTCAAAAGATTTAGATTCATCAAAAAAGATATTTTAAAATACACGAAAGTTTTTCTTCCCGTTCATCGTAAAACCAAAATTTTATTCCAAAATTTTGGTTCTTTTTTGGCAGTTACAGATTAAAATTAAATGATTTAGATAGCATATCACCGCCCTTTAAAAGTTTAAATAAATATCTTAAATGGAAAAGGTTTTAATAATTTAAAAATATTGATTTTTAATTAAAACAAATCTAATATCATGCTGAATATTATGTGGCGTACTTTGCAGTGAAGTATTAAAATCAAAGCAAAATAACATTAATTATCACAAACGTGCAAAATTTTAAAGCTTTTAGATATTCGAAAGAAAATATTACCGAAGAAGGTATGCTTAGTAAAATATCCTAAATGAAAAGGTTTTAATGATTAAAAAGTTTTTTTATTTTTTTTTTTTATTGAAACACATCTAATTTTGTGCTGAATATTGTGTGTTTTGCTACGTAATGAAGCATTAAAATTCTGCAATAACAGAAATAACAAATATTCCTCTCAATTGTCAAAAGATTTAGATTCATCAAAAAAGATATTTTAAAATACACGAAAGTTTTTCTTCCCGTTCATCGTAAAACCAAAATTTTATTCCAAAATTTTGGTTCTTTTTTGGCAGTTACAGATTAAAATTAAATGATTTAGATAGCATATCACCGCCCTTTAAAAGTTTAAATAAATATCTTAAATGGAAAAGGTTTTAATAATTTAAAAATATTGATTTTTAATTAAAACAAATCTAATATCATGCTGAATATTATGTGGCGTACTTTGCAGTGAAGTATTAAAATACAAAGCAAAATAACATTAATTATCACAAACGTGCAAAATTTTAAAGCTTTTAGATATTCTAAAGAAAATATTACCGAAGAAGGTATGCTTAATAAAATATCCTAAATGAAAAGGTTTTAATGATTAAAAAGTTTTATATTTTTTTACTGAAACAAATTTAATTTTGTGCTGAATATTGTGTGTTTTGCTACGTAATAGAGCATTACATTTCCGCAATAACAAAAATAACAGATATTCCTCTCAATTGTCAAAAGTTTTAGATTTTTAATTGAGGACGTGAATTTCACTTCTCGGTTCTCGCCTTATCCAGAAAATTAAATTTTGGGATATCTCAAAATACCTCTGACTGCGTCCATTGATTTTCATTGTAAACCAAGATTTTACAATGACAGAAATACACGATAAAACAAGATTTTGTTTTGCAGATTGTAGTGTTTTTTCGATGAAGGTTCACCAATAGAATAGATTTATAAAGAAAACTCGATTTTTTAAAATTCTGGATAAGGAGTCAATTCAAGCCCATGTCAATTCAACCAGACCTTGTAACGCGACCCCCAGGGATTTGGGTGAAACTCTGTGTATATACTAATTCTATCATGATATGAATACATCAGAAAAATTTCCTTCCTAGACCTCATAGTTTGTGAGATATGGGGGGGGGGGGTCCAATTTTTGGATTTTTTCTCAAATCGCACATTTCTGAGTCTGTATTTTTAGACTGCAGTTCCATTTTCAAAAAATTGTTTTTCTGGATCTAAAATGCGAATCATCTTAAACATATCACTGTAAGTACATAAAAAGATGCAGATTTTAATAAAAAAAAAGTCCTTCCGGCCAGTGCCGGGAGGAAGAGGTAGCTTTCATAATCCTTATTTAAAAAAAGCCAACTTATATCATGCAAACACACGAAGCTCAATTTAGTGGAAACCGAATATAGGAGATTCAATACTAATTTTTATCAATATAATGAATGAGAATTTCGCGAAATTAGTCAGCTTTATCCAAGCTGCTTTTCTTTAAAGTAACTTATATTTGGCTGCCAAATTCGGCAATTTCTTAAAGTGCCTGTCATTTTAAGACAACATGGTGGATGAGACTAAGCAGTGAACTTGGTCGAGACCTTAGTAATTGCTGTGCACATGCTCACTCACATCGGAATCGGTTAATATATAGGAGTGCTGTCGCATGCAAAAAATCAGATTTTTCAAAATGTCACCCACAATAGAAATTGAAACTGCTATATCTGAGCCATTTTTTAAGGTAAAGACAAACAAAAAATGCTCCTGAATCCTTATATCAAGATCAAATACTTAAGAAAGAAACCTTTTTCAATTTCTATTTTTTTTGCACCTCACTTTAAATATATATATATTTTTTAATTTAATGGCCGCCATTTTGAAACAAGATGGCTGATGAATCTGGCCAGCGAACTTGGTCGAGGTGTTGATGTATACTATCCACATGCCTTCTTACATCGAAATAGGCGAATACGTGTGTTATCGCGTGACAAATACAAGATCGTTTCAAAATGTTAGCCATGCTAGAAATTCAAAGTGCTATAAATCAACCATTTTTTAAGATATCAACAAAAGAACAAATTTTCAGAAACAAAAACTGCTCCGGAATCTTTGTATCAAGGCCAAACACATAAAAAAAATCTTTTTCATTTTCCAATTTTTTAATACTTCATTTTGAATTTTAAATTTAATTTTTTTTAAATGGCTACCCTTTTGAAACAAGATGGCGAATGAAGCTGGCCAACGAACTCGGTCGAGACATTGGTATGTACTATGTACAGACCAAATTACATCCCAATAGGTTCATAAATACGCCTGTTATCGCGTGACAAAAATCAGGTCGTTTTAAAATGTCAGCCACAAGAGAAATTCAAAATGCTATTACTCAGCCATTTTTTTTAGATATAGACGAAAGAAAAATTGTTCCGGAATCTTTGTATTAAGGTCAAACACATACAAAAAAAATCTTTTTCATTTTCCAATTTTTTGGTATCTCATTTAATTTTTTTTATTTTTTAATTTTTTTAAATGGCCGCCATTTTGAAACAAGATGGCGGATGTAGCTGGCCAACGAACTCGGTCGAGATATTTGTATGTACTATGTACACACCAAGGTACATCCAAGTCGGTTCATAAATACTCCTGTTATTACGTGAGAAAAATCAGGACGTTTCAAAATGTCAGCCACGCTAGAAATTCAAAATGCTATAACTCAGCCATTTCTTAAGATATAGACGAAACAAAAACTGCTCCCGAATCTTTTTATCAAGGTCAAACACATAAGAAGAAAATATTTTTTCAATTTTCAATTTTTGGTACCACATTTCAAATTTAAATTTTTCTTAAAAATTTAAATGGCTGCCATTTTTAAACAAGATGGCGGGTGAAGCTGGCCAACGAACCCGCTCGAGACATTGGTATGTACTATGTATAAATGAAGTTACATCCAAATCGGTTCATAAATACGCCTTTTATCGCGTGACAAAATTCAGGACGTTTCAAAATGTCAGCCACGCTAGAAATTCAAAATCCTATAACTCAGCCATTTTTTTAAGATATAGACGAAACAAAAACTGCTCCGAAATCTTTGTATAAAGGTCAAATACATAAGAAAAAAATATTTTTCCATTTTCAATTTTTTGGTACCACATTTCAAATTTTAAATTTTTAAAGAAATTTTAAATGGCCGCCATTTTGAAACAAAATGGCGGATGAAGCTGGCCAACGAACTGGGTCGAGAGATTGGTATGTACTATGTACACACCGAATTACATCCAAATCGGTTCATAAATACGCCTTTTATCGCGTGACAAAATTCAGGACGTTTCAAAATGTCAGCCACGCTAGAAATTCAAAATGCTATAACTCAGCCACTTTTTAAGATATAGACGAAACAAAAACTGCTCCGGAATCTTTGTATAAAGGTCAAATACATAAGAAAAAAATATATTTCCATTTTTAATTTTTTGGTACCACATTTCAAGTTTTAAATTTTTTTAAAAATTTTAAATGGCCGCCATTTTGAAACAAAACGGCGGATGATGCTGGCCAACGAACTCGGTCGAGACATTGGTATGTACTATGTACACACCGAATTACATCGAAATCGGTTCATAATTACGGGAGTTACAGTGTGACATAGGTCAGATATATATATATATATATATATATATATCAATTTTGAACGGAGGGTGGTTTCGGGGTCTGGGGGTCATGATCGATGAAAATATACCAAAATTTTTTGAAATCGCTTTCCTCCGAACGGCTGCAATAGGTAGCTTTTTTGTAAAGAAAGCTACCTAATATTTAATAAATTAATTTTAAATATTTAGGGCCAAAAAATTAAACCAAATTTGAAAGTTACGGTTATTTTTCCACATTTTTGTGACTTTACGAAATAGGCTCTACACAAAAAGGCAAATGAAATTTCCAATTTCTTTTTGTTTTAAATAAAAGTTTACACATTGGGCTTTCAATTTATGAAATAAAAATGATGTCTTTCTCACGGCTTATGCAAAATTTTTGACTTATTTTGGGATGCTGTACCTATCAAGAGACAAATATCTCTAACTTTGCTTATGGTACCTAAATAATTGCTGCACATTTTAAATATAAATTTATTAATCATTTTGATTTATTTCCAAAAATGAACCCTTAAAATCAGACTGATTTATTTATTTTTATAACAGTAGAAAATTTGTACGTTATTGGTACATATCATACATTATCTGAAATTGTGTTGTTCTCAATCTTATCGCATATGTTTGTCTCATAAATGTACATCTATCATTGGATTCAGTGGTATAGCATTTCTATAAATACTTTCACAAAGGTAGTATGTAAAAAATATGTACAATATTTAATGGAGGGGGTGTGGATATTGAAATCATAAATTTTTTTCTCATTTTACTCAGAAAAAAACAAAGCAAAAACTTTACTTTGTAAATAAAAAAAAAAGCACTTATATTAAATAAATTCAACAAGTCATAGGAACCACAGTAATTATTTAGGTACCACAGTTTAAATTAGACATATTAGAGATTTTTTTTTTTCTTGAATGGTGCAATTTCCCAAAACAGGGCAAAATCTTTACATAGGCTAGGAGAAAGACTTCATTTTTATTAAAATTGAAATAATCATTAATTGAATCTAATACATTAAATAAAATTGCTTATAAATATTTTAAAGATTTAGATTGTTGTAATTTTTTTATGTAACAAATAATGAATTTGTTAAATTGTATGCAAATTTTTAAAGCTAAAAAATCAGAATAAACATTATATTTAAAAGATTGAAATTAAAAAATATAACTGAGCTAAATATAAATATAGAAATAATTGACGTACTTTTGCAGTATGACTTAGACTTATTTTGCAACATTCTTTCTTTGTGCAATTTAAAATTTACATTTATTATGAATAAGCAACATTGAAAACCTTCTAATATATATGTCAATTTTCCTATCTTACTGCAACTCCATACATAATAACATAACAAAACATCGGTATATTTGAAGATCTTCGTGATTTAGTATCTAAAACGCTAAATCGGTGGCTATCTCACCTCCTTCCCCCCACCCCCAGAAAAGAATTTAAATAGCTTAAAGGTAAATTCTCGTCATGTTGGTAAAGGTTTATGAAAATTTGCAATTTTTATATTGCCAGAGCACCCATCACAAAAGTCAAGGACTTTCTTTACATCAGGAAATATCTCTTTTACAAATGATATCATTTTCTTCTGTGTTAAACATACAAGAGTGATATCATGTTGCATATCATAAGATAAAATGGTACGTTGCTTGCTGATAATCTAATACTGAGAGATAGAGTGTACATAACAGTTGGATCAAGAGTGCAGCTTCTTTGGTCCAATGGTAACTTTAAGCCTCATCTTGAATAAGAAAAGTAGTATTTTTGCTGAAAACCTACAAAACGATAGCTTTTTGAGGGGCAAAGTTTGCTTTAGTTTCTTTTAGGAAAGTAGATTTAGCTTTCGTTATAAAAGAGTGGAATAACATTTTTCAAATATTTTACTTAGCTTGTCACAAATTCATTTAAAGAAACAGTGCTGCTAATACTGGATTGAATACCTAGAGTTATAATTCTCAAGTTCTTTGGAAATTCCTGTTTAAAAAGAGAATACAACTCATGAAGATACACATAATATCAATCACTTTTGTGCATAGTACATTCTTAGCAATGCTAACTGCATTTTTTTCCAGTCATGATTCTTCAATATTCTTTATAATTATAAAACTTTTCAATTAGTTCAATTGTTTCTGGACCTGTAGCTGTGGCTTTAACTTTTCTTATTTCTGGCATAGACAAGATTCTCTTTTCTCTCAGAAGTTGTCATGACGGTCTTGCAGCATAATTAGTTACTTCAAATTCATCTATTATTTTCTTTTGCAGCACAAGGAAAAATAGATCACCCTTCTATTATGAGAAACAGCAGACTAATAATAATTTGATTAACAGATTCGAAAACACCTGCCTTAACTAAAAAATTTTATCCTGCCTTTGTCAGAATTTGTTTATACAAGGCAGGTGTAGAAATATGTTTAATACTGTAGAAATGAACTAGGCTTTGTTAAATATGAAGTATTTAAACTATAAAAAACATATTTAAAATGATTAAAATTATCCAAGATAATAATATAGAAAGTTTTTAAAAAATGTTAAATATAAATAAAATATTTTAATTCAACATAAATTTTAAAACAATAATAATAAAAATAATAAAGGACTTTACGTTGTGTGACGTTACGCTGTGTTGTTACTTTCACTATGTTAAACTAGTGAATAAATTGTACGTTGGATAGCAACACCTATTTGTTTTGTAATTTTAAAACATTTAATTCAAATAAAATATTTTAATTAACACACATACACATACAGAAAAAACATATTGAAAATGTGATGGGTAAAAAGTTATTATTGCATTTTCTTATTCTATTCCGGCAAAAGATTTTTTGTTTACAGTTATATTGTAAACACAAAATTAAGGGATTGTTTAAATTTAAAAAATGCTTATAATAAAAGAAAATATATGAATGAATAAATAAAGGTTTATAAGGATGTTTATAAGGATTATGCACAAATTTTAATGGAGGGAGGATAGACTGCAGTCATAGACTTTTTTCCCCCTTTTACTTAGAAGAAGAAAAAAAAAAGCAAAAACTTTACTTTGCAAAAGAAAGGAAGAATGAAACATTGAATAATATATTCAACAAGTCATAGGAACCACAATAGTTATTTAGGTACCACAGCTAAAATTAGGCAGAGATTTTTTTTCTCGATTGATGCAGTTTCCCAAAACAGGGCAAAATTTTACATAAGTCATGAGAAAGACATCATTTTTATTTCATATTTAGAAAGCCCAATGTGTAAACTTTTATTTACAACAAAAAGAAATTGGAAATTTCACTTGCCTTTTTGTGTAGAGCATTTTTCGTAAAGTCACAAAAATTTGGAAAAATAACCATAACTTTCAACTTTGGTTTAATTTTTTGGCCCTAAATATTTAAAATTAATTTTTTAAAATATTTTTTAATTAAAATCTGCATCTTTTGATGTACTTACGGTGATATTTTTAAGATGATTCGCATTTTAGACACAGAGAAACAATTTTTTGAAAATGGAACTGCAGTCTAAAAATACAGACTCAGAAATGTGCGATTTGAGAAAAATCCAAAAATTGGATCCCCCCATATCTCACAAACTATGAGATCTAGGAAGGAAAATTTTCTGATGTATTCATATCACGATAGAATTAGTATATACACCGAGTTTCATCCAAATCCCTGGGGGTCGGGTTACAAACCATAAAAAAATTGGTTGAATTGACATGGAATGACCCTAAGGCGAGTTTTGAAACTCGCGTCCTCAATTATACTACATCTTGCTCATCTTTGTAATTATTAAATGCAATCTCCTCTATCTAGCAAAAAAATAAAAGAAAAGAAAGAAAGAAAAGAAAGAAAGAAAAGAAAAAAGTAAAGAAAAAAAGAAAGAAAGAAAAAGAAGAAAGAAAAGAAAAAGGGTAAAGAAAAGAAAAGATGGCAAAATGACAAAAAGTTAGAATAGAGGTTTTAAACATTTATCTACTGACGGTACTTAGAAGTACAGCAAACTCCCGACTATCCAGCCTAATGAGACGGAAGGGTAGGCCGGATAACAAAAAAGCCGGATAGGCCGGAGTTCTATAAATATTAACTCACTTCCTGCCCCCCCCCCCCCCCCATTTTATTAAAAGCACATGTCACACATTTTAAGATAAATTTTATATATACCGTACATACAGTTTCAAAATAAAGAAAAACATTAACTTAAAACGTAAGCCTAATTTGTAAAAAAATGAGTAAATCTTATTTTACTGTTTATTAATAAATGAAGAGTCAAAGCTTAGTTTTTAGTTTTTGAAAAAGTAGTTGATAGATGACTGTCTCTGCTATTGCATTTTGTAATACCTTCTTGCTCCTTCTTATCGTGTGTTAGCACTTTCCTACGGACAAGAACCTGCCTGTCTCGACCGCTCGCAACATTCCTCATTTTTTTTTTTTTTTTTTTTTTTTTTTTTTTTTTTTAGGCCGGATAGTCGGAAGTTTATACTGTACCATTTAAATAACTTGTTATAAAATTCATTTAATACATCCATTAGTAGTAATATAGTTTTGAATGAGTTACAGATGCATTACTTTATCTTGCTCCAAAAGCATTATTGGTTGCACAATACAAAAATATTTTTAAGGATGATTTCTTTTGCCTTTGCATCTTTCCAGCTTTCTTGGCGTTGGGGGGATTTTTCAATTCGGAAATAGTTCTATATTTCTATTGTAAGAACATTATATTTGTACATTTCACAATTCTACAAAATACTAAGAAAAATATTTAAAATAAAAGGTTCGAGTGGGGGTTATAAATATTGCACAAAATCTCTATAAATTCAAATTAAATGAATCCTTCTAAATCCTTCAATCCTTCTAAAATTTATTAAATTGTTTTCTAAATCTTCTAATGTAGTTTCGAAAATTCATGAAAAATGCTTTAGAAGATAAATAATAAAAATATTTTTAAAATATGTGTTTATGCGTAAGAATCATTTTACAAATAGAATGATTTCAGTGAGTTAACTCTTTATGTTTCAAATTATGGATTGTTAAAAATCTTATCTCCCAGGGCGCTTTTCCTCAGTGTTTGAAAATATGTTAAAAGTTATGTATATAATGGGAGAGGAAAAAAAAAACGAACGATGGCTATACAAAAAAAGCTAGAATAGAAGTTTTAAAGTATGAAAAAAAATTTGTACCAGATGGATGTATTATATATTTAAATCCTAATAAACCCACTCTAATCCACAACCAATAAAAATTATATCACAGTTGCATGCAGGCGTGTTTTATTATATATTGTAGTGTGTGTGTGTGTTTTATTAAAAATTACATCGTTTGATTGTTAAAAAGGTAGGTAGAGATTGTAGGTACTATCACTTTGTAACATATCTATGTAAAATAAATGTTCTGAAAATATTTTTTATAGCGCACGTAACTATTAAAAACACAGTTTAAAAAAAAACGCGTGCAAAGTTAAAATTCAGTTATAAAGTTGGTATTAAAATACACAAAATCAATTTAAAATTGACCTGTTTTAATTTGAATGTTTCCATATGGTTTGTTTTCCTTGATTCAGAGTATATAAAAAAAAGAAAAAACTGTTTTTGAAGGTTTGAAAGCAATTAATCTCTTTTAGAGGAAAGTTGAATAAATGGGTATGTGTGCTGAAGAAGAGTGCTAAATGAATACATCCTACCTTTTAATCAAGATATAATATAGAAATGCAAATTGTGTTCCTTCGTTTTCAAAATAACTTGTATTTTATTTTGGCCTCTAAACTGTCAAAATTAAATCATCAGCAAATGACAGTTGGAGCTTTATTTATATATATATATATTAAATTATACTCGATTTTCAAATCTGACAAAATTAGCGTCAAAATAAATATCAAAGTCCATGAAAAGATTAAATAAATAATAAAGATTGAAATCTTCTTCCTTTTTTCATGTTTGAGTTACAGAATAAGAGAGGGAGAGATAGAAAAAAGAAAAGATGAAAAAGAAAAATGACAGAGAGAAAAAAAAAGGCATGAATTTTTAAGGGATTTGTAATCGGACAGTTCTTTTCATTTCCCGATAAATGAATTACATCTTGAGTTATAAGCGATTGTTGTCTCAATAGAGGGTTTTCTTTTCTTTTTGTGAGCTGTCGCTTCAGGAAATTCGGTTCGAAATGCCCACTTTGACAGCATTTTCTAAAAAATCCCCTGCCTTTACCGAAAAACGGAAAAAAACAGCTCGATTACATAGTTTCTAAATAAGAGCACTTGCTGATTTTATCCGTTTGTGAAAGAAAATGAAATAAAAAATGTATCAGAAAATAAGTAATTAGGATTTAGGAACAGATGTTATATATTCCCACAGCGGCAATCTTGGATTTTTTTGGCGTGAAAACCCTTTTTGAGCCAAGTAAATGTCGCCAAGCAGATTTATGCGCATGTTAGTCTTAATGGGGTTGCCAGAACACGTCACTCGTCGGGGTTGCCTTATCGATAAACGCCAGCAAAACATCGCCGAGAAATCCAAGATGGCGGCCGCGGGAATATATAACATCTAAGCCTGGATTTGAAGACATCCTTAACTGATATTTGAAGAGCTCATATGATAAAGGTGGTAAGTGACACAATCATCATTTTGAGAAAATGGGCTGTAAAGTTCCAAATAACTATTTGCGTTTATTGTCAAATGCCTTTTTTATCAATTAAAATCTCTTTGAGTATTAGGTTTTCTCAAATAGTCATTTAACAGATGGTAGAAGACCATTGATTATCGTCTATCATATGATTAAGTCATTTTTAGGTGCGTTCGTAATTATATAAATGCGTAGCACATATAGTCGTTGTCTGGTCCGTCTGTCTGTCCGCATGTAACAGCGCAAAAACTACCCAAACGTTTCGTTTGAAATTTAATATATATAATCGTTGCAGGATTTTGTCGAGTCATATCGCATTTCATCAAAATCAAGATTAATAAAAGTTTTCTTCATTCTATTAAATCCTATCGTACATAATTAATTCAATGATATTCCATGATAAGTAATGATTGTAGGTTGCCATGGTGATGACGTCCAATTTAAGATGGAGTCCTATTATTCCCGTATTACTGAATTTAATATACATAATTGTAATAAATTTTGTGTTCATGTATTTTTTCATAAGAGTGCAATAGCTATTGCAACAAGACCTGAATATTTATGAAACTAGTTATAGTACGAACGCACTTCATTTGTTACATTTGACACACAATTTCCGACTTGTTTTTATTTTGTCACATACCACCCAGGGGTCGATCCAAGCAAAATTTGCGCCTGTTTAGGGCCCCTTCACAAAAATCTATTTAATAAAACAGGCCCCTTCACAAAAATGAATTTAATAAAATGGGCCCCTTCATAAAATTCCTTTGAATAAAATAGGCCCCTTCACAAAATTCCTTTCCATAAAAACTTACTACTATATATTATTTTTATTTTGTTAGTTTTAGAAATGTGTGATTTGTAAATAAAACCAGTTCACCAGAAACAAAAACTTTAACAAAAGTGTTTAAAGAAGTTTTGTTAATAAATGCTTAGTTCGAATTTGAATAACTGAATTTTAACTGATTAAGTAAAAAATAATGCTATAAAGTGATAAAATATCATTTATTAAGATTGATGATCGTTTCGTCGCACTAACGGCGATATTTTCAAAATCATTCACAATAGAAAATATTTTCACATAATTTAAAAATAATAAACATAGTAAACAATGTCACAAAATAGGTTTTTCATTACGCATCATGTCTCGTGACATTATTTATTATGTTTATTATTTTTAAATTATGTGAAAATATTTTCTATTGTGAATGATTTTGAAAATGTCGCCGTTAGTGCGACGAAACGATCGTCAATCTTAATAAATGATATTTTATCACTTTATAGCATTATTTTTTGCTTAATCTGTTTATAAGTGATCATTATACATGTTTTTATGGATTTTAACTTTCATTATAAAGATTTATTTTTCACAAAAATATAATAAAATTCACAAAAATAACTTTAACTTTTCACAAAATGTGCCCCAAGAAAAAAAACCTGCATCGACCCCTGGCACCTTTATCATCTGAACTATTCATTTAACCAATGAAGTCAACTAATATTTATCATAATTTCGTTTGTTTTCTTTTTAATTTTTAGAGATAAAAATTGTTTGTTATGTATTTCTTTTTCTAAAGCTATGCCATTGAATTCCTTCATCTTCTCACATTTCAACATAAACAGGACAAAACCTACTTCTTAGCCACCATCTCCACAATGGAAAATACAACAAACACGTTCCACTACTCCATTCTTTCACTTGCATTTTCTTTTAACCTTTCTATGAGACAATACTGGACATCCACTGCAACCCATCACATTTCACACTGACCTCTTGATCATGTAACAGACCTATTTTCCAGAGACAAGAATCAACTGATAAGACACTGAATGACATAGCAGCCCCTGAATGGCTGAACGGTTTTCTCATTTCATTTTCAAACATTTTTAAGGAGTCTCATCATAAACTGCTCATTTTGATAAATTTGTGGTTGGTATATGTTGCCAGGTCCAGCGTCAAAAAAAGTGGGACAGGGAAACTAAAAAAAGCGGGACAAAGGCTTCTAAATCGGGACATAAAAATATACTAAACGAGGGCCGAAACCAGCCATTTTCACTCACGGGTCAAACATGGATTTTGGCGACCACCCCTTGTCACGTTATCGACCGCGAGTACCCTATGTAAAAGAAAAAAAAAAAGAAAAAAAAAAATCTTAAAAAATAAAAATCATTTAATAATAATTAAATTGCTAGCAAGAAATATGTAAACAACGTCCCATAATAGGATTAACATTTTGTCATTTCAAGCTGATTTAAGAAGTCTCATCATAAACTGCTCGTTTTGATAAATTTGTGGTTGGTACCTGGTGTCCCAAAAATGACTAATGGATTTTAAAATTCCATAACTTGCAAATGGTGACAGATATTAAAAAGATTCTTGCAGGAGTGTTATGTAAGATTTCAGGAGTTTTTATGCTGCGATTCTCAGTTTTAGTTACAGATAGCAACGATAGATGGCGCTGCAAGCAATAACCGCTAAATCCAGGCTCGATTTTTCGGCCTCTCTCTTCTTTACATGCGGAAAAAGGAGATTAAAATGTATTGAATGGATCCCGCAGTGCCAAAAATCGGTTCTGGACTGAGCGCCTACTGCTCTCAGTGCCATCTATTGTTTGAAATTCGAACTAAAATCAAGAATCACAGTACAAAAACTCCTGACATCATGCATAACCCTCTTGTAAGAATTCTTTTAATATCTGTCACCGTTTGGAAGTTATTGAATTGTAAAATCCATCAGTCATTTTTGGGACACCCGGTATATGTTGCCAGGTCCAGTGTCAAAAAAGTGGGACAGGGAAACTAAAAAAAGCGGGACAAGGGCTCTAAATCGGGACATTAAAAATTTAGTAAACGAGGGCCGAAACTAGCCTTTTTTGAGCCGGGGCAAACATGGATTTTGGCTCCCATCCCTTGTCAAGTTATCGACTGCAGGTACCCTATGCGAAAAAAAGAAAAAGAAACCCTTAAAAAATAAAAATCATTTAATAATAATTAAAATGCTAGCATGAAATATGTAAACAACGCTCCCATAGGATTATCATTAGCTTGAGCGTTAAGAGAGCCTACACTAGTCACGCGAAGAAACTGGATCGTTAATGTTAAACTTATGGGAGCGTTCTTTTTAAAATTTCTCACTTGCGTATTAATAGTTTCAAATGTTTTTTCTTGCTTAGAATAGCTGAGATTGAATTCTAACCGGGTTCGTGTTTACTTTTTCGATTTTGGTCGCAGATATATTTTTTTATATATATATAAAGTTACTTTCACTTTCACAAATTTGAAAAGATCGCTTCCATAGGTTTAACATTAGCTTGCGAGTTTTCTTTGTATTTCATATATTTATATATAAATTTTTGTATAAAACGACAAACAAAATCTTCATTTGCGCCTTCCTTCGCCTTTCGCTCTGGCGCCCGGGGCACATGCCCCCTCTGCACCCCTCTAGTTTCGAACCTGAGTAAGCCCTATGAAAACGGAACCTGTTTATTGTGGAATCCTGTCTTAAAGGATAAAATTTCACATAGTCTACGATAGGAATTCCATGTACCTGCGACGGCGAAAGTTTGTTTAAAACGAAATTCTTATTTTCTCCTCCGCGATTCCGTCTTAAGGCTGTTCTTAACTGCACTGCTCAACAAACGCAAAATGTTTTGACGCATTTACAATTTCATTTTTTAACGGAAAGGTATAAAATTGGAAAGCCTATGGCCATGGAAGCGATTTGGAATTGAACTGTTTTTTTTTTTTTTTTTCATTTTTTGATCAATCAATTACCCATTGAGTTATAAGCCATTTTGATCACGTGACAAACACGTTTTTCGTCCGCTCTTGAGTGCTCTTTCTTCTTTCGCGCGGAAATTCGGTTCAAAACGCCCACTTTGACACTATTTTCTGAAAGATCTATTGCGTTTGCAAAAAAATGGAAAAAAAAAGCTCAATTATATTAGTTTCTGAACAACAACACCAGCTAGTTTTATGCATTTTCGAACAAAAATAAATTAAAACTTATGTCAGAAAGTTACCCTTTTCGATTTGAGAACAGCCTTTAAAGGTTTTATTATACTAAATAAACACAAAAATCTTATACTGTAAAACCTGTGAAAGCGAAATTGTAAATGAAATGTTTACTTGTAAAACAGAATTCCGTTTACTCAGAGTTTATTTAATAAATTACAGTAAAACTTGAAATAAAACATAATCACTATAGATATCGCAAAACATTCTGTTTTAGACAGGTTTAGCAGATACATTTTAAGATATTACTTTAGTTGGGTTTATAAAATTTTCCATTATACATAGGTTATATCTTCCCAAATTTTACTGTATTAAGTATCAGTCGATGCATATTAACGAAAACATGGCAGAAATATAAAAGAATTTGTGCATCATTAAAAATCGGAACTTTTTTCGTCCCGCGCAGTGGTTAGGCGGGGCAGGTCTTAGAGCTCTTGAAAATCGGGACACTTGTCAACTCTATCCGTAGATGGTACCCTGTGAAACCGCTCACCAACGCGAAACTTTCTGTCTCATTTTTAAGCATAAAAGCATGGAACTTGCAGACATCATTATTAAAATGATTTGTAATCAAAGCGTTTTGTTTGATTTTCTGAAAAAATGTATTACATATTCCATTATAAGTGATTGCTGGTTCAGGACGGTAGTTTTTTTTCTTTCCTGTGCTGAGGCATCTGGAAATTCTGATCCAAACTAAAAATTTTGAGAGCATTTTCTGAAAAAAAAAAAACCTTCTGTTTTTACCGAAAAATGCGGAAAAAGTTTGATTACATAGTTTTTTAATAAGAACACTTGTCAATTTGATAAATTTGCGAAAAAAAACGAATTAAAAAGTGTGTCAGAAAGTAGCCAGTTTGGATTTAAGAACAGTCTTAAAATAAGGGCAAAATCTACTCCCAACTTGCACCCCTACAATGATAAATTTAAGGATCATTGTCCATTACTCGTTCTTTTAATCTTCATTTTCATTTCTTCTACACTGCGCCAGATCCCCTGTGCATCCGCTGTTTTTAAGTGCGCTTATTCTCTAATGTTAGGTATACTTTATATGATAACTAATTTAATTGTGCATAGGTAATAAGAAGAAAAGCATGCAGAAATACAAATCTTGCGTCGTATAAATTTAAATTTTTTTTCTTTCATGACAACAAAACCATTGCCATTATATTAATAATAGTTTTTAGGCAGCTTAAATGAATATCTGTGTGTTTCTGCTGACACCAAAAACTTGTAATCTTCATTTTCACTAAAACACGGCAAAACCTACTTCCAGCTTGCATCCACACAATGAAAAATTAATTGACACCGTCTTAGGTGCGTTCGTAATTATACAAATACGTAGCACCTATAGTAGTCATTCAGTCCATCCGTCTGTCTGTCCGCATATAACAGAGCAAAAACTACCCAACCGAATGGTCTGAAATTTTAAATATATAATTGTTGTAAAATTTTGTCGGGCCATTTCAAATTTTATGGAAATCGGATGGATAGTTTATTTACAGGGACAGTCAAAAGTTTTCCGTTACATGACGGCCAATAGGGAAAAAAAATATTGCAAGTGCATTTTAATGATGTTACAGACTATGCACTTATGAAGTGCAAAAAAATATACATCCAGTACAATATGCGGTGCAAAAAATATTTATAAAACTAGTTATAATACGAACGCACCTCATTTGCCACGTTTGACGAGCAATTTCCAACTTGTTTAACTTTAATTTCCATTGCTCCTATAGGACATCCAGTGGATCATCATGCTTTTAACTGACTTATTAATCACGTGACAAATGCAGTAACTTGCTTTAAAACGGCCGATAAAAACTTTGCCCTGTATAAGATCGTTAAGGGTATGTTCCAATCCAAACTGCTTATTTTCTGATTCATTTTTACTCTCAAACGCATCAAACTGGGAAATTCTCTTATTTAGAAACTATATAATGTGCCGTGCTTCTCTATTTTTTGATAAATGCAAAAAATATTTTTAAAAAAGGCTGTCAAAGTTGCCTTTTTGAACCGAATTTTCTAAAGCAGGAAATCTGGGCATGAAAAAAATGGTCATACTGAGAAAACAGAACAGTACAACCTACTAACTACTAGTACAGTACAACCTACTAACAAGGAAGGTCTCCATACTGGGCATACTCATAATATTTTGAAAAAAATACTAATTAAACTACTTATGTATATAATAAAGTATCAGTCAAATTTAGCGGCGGGATTACAGTAGAAAGTCTGTAAAAAAATAACATGCTTTCGAGTATTTGGCGCGAAAAGGCGAAAGCATCACGCTATTCGGCGAGCAATACTTTTCCTCGACAAAAGCAAACGATTTTAGTGCACCTGAAAATTGTCTGTTAATTGGTTTTTAGAATGCGTATAAATAGTATTAAATTTAAATTTAAAGAATGAGAGAGTTTTATAAATACATTTTTTCGTGTTACATATTTATGTTGCTCGTTATTCAATTTTATTACTTTAAAAACAATTTCACGTATAAAAAATACTTTCATATATTTAAGCGTATTCCAAAATAAAGGCAAGATTCATTTACCAGTTATTCATTTCAAAGAATTCGTCGTTTCCATAGCAACAGAATTGAATCGACAGTGCTCAATTGGACTTAA
Organism: Maratus speciosus; assembly: GCA_963932465.1. Lineage (NCBI taxonomy): Eukaryota > Metazoa > Arthropoda > Arachnida > Araneae > Salticidae > Maratus > Maratus speciosus. The sequence goes on from OZ010797.1 coordinate 297,944,424, forward strand.
TTTTGAGACATTGAAACAATTTTAATTTATTTTAATTTTGTTTTAATTCATAAAATTTGATATTTAACTTTCATTATAAATATATATATGACAAAACTAAAGTCATATACATTAAATTTATTTAAACAAGTTCAACATGAAACATTTTTATCTTAAAGAGTATTCGGCATAAAAAAGTATTTTTTGAAATTTCATTTCATCGCCAACCGATGATAAATCGCCAAATAAACGAAATTTTCATTATTTTTTTACGAACATTCTATCGCTGTTCCGCCAAAAATTTTTTTATAAACATATATAGCCTCATGAGAAGAACACTCTGTAATTTTTTCAGATTTTTCTGAATATGCCCGTATGGAGACCTTCCTTGTAAGATGGAATTTTAAATGATCACAAAAAGATTCCGATTTATCAAGCATAAATATGTATTATTCCTTCCGTAGGGACCATGAATTATTTACGTTCAAGATGTGTTTCCCTTAATGACAGGTCCCCCTTTTATCAAAAATACTGCCTTTTATGTGTCGATTTCAACGTCGATGTCCCTTTTTTGTCTCTTTGTACCGTTTTTTGTGACAGTGGACTTGGCAATACTACTTTTGATGTGATAGATCAAATTACGGGTGACGGGTAGTTTTAAGGGGTCTCAGGACTCTTAAAGCTTTAAAATTTTCGAAATTTTAATTTTTTTAGATGTTAAACTCTTATCTTTTCTGAACATTTTTATATAATTGTTTCCTTGAAATTCCAATTAGAACTGAAGTTATGGCTTTTACATTTATACACGTTCAGTAGCTGAAGCGTCGTTTCGGAAACTTTGAAGCCATTTTTCTCCAAATGACGTTTTTGGGCATAACGCGCACGATATCTCAAAAACTTATGAATATTTTTTCATGAAATTTTCAAAACATATGTCTCATGTTAGTCTGTTGTATAAACTGAACCTAAAATTTCCGTTTTATTGTTCAAAACAATATTTTTTTATGTGATTATACTGTTGAAATTTTCTTAATTTTGCATTAGCTAAATGCAACTTTGTATTAAAAATATAAAAAAGCTTTAAATGCAAATTTATTTAGAATTAGGGTAATTATTACAATCTGAAGTATAAGTAGGCACCAAAATTTTCATTCTAGTTGCAAGACTTATTTGGTAATCGTGCGCGTAAGCTATTATTCCGATTTTTTGCTCATCGTCTAGCAGTTTGGAGCCCCCTGTAAATGCTAAATGCTAATTCTGTATCTTATAATTTTTAAATACATGAAATGAAAGAACATAGTTATATATTTTATTCCAATTAAAATTGTGTCTTAAAATCAAATACATTTTAAAATATTAAATTCTGAAAATGGTCTTTTTTTTCATTTTTTCCAATTTTAAGAGTCCTGAGACCCCTTAAGAGAGCTTTTAGAATGCTGTTCAAAAGACATCACGCAAGTATCTTTAAAAAAAAAAAAAAAAAAGAAAGAAATGAAAGAAATTGTAAACTATTAATTTTTTAATGTTATGATTATTTTTTTAAGTATTCTTATCTTGCAAAAATTGTACTAAATACTTCACAATTGATAATACAGTCAATAATATATATACTTTATGTTGAAATATTGAATTTTGCATCATCCGAGATCCGAGTGTAAATCATCTTCATTATGTTTCAAAACAACAAACATTTTCCTATCTCATAGTAATAATGTTAGCTTTTTAGGTACTCTATATGAATATCTATTGGCACCAAAAGCTCGAATCCCTCATTTTCACCGAAACAATACAAAACGTACTTCTAGCTCGCATCCCCACAATGAAAAACAAATGGACAATGGCACTTTTAACCTTTATTTTCACTGCTCCTAAACAATACCGGTCTCATAACGCTTCTGATGAGATAGATCAAATTACGGGTGACAAGGTATTTTTAAGAGATCTTTTGGAAAGTAAATTTTCGATGCTCTTCAAAACACATCATGCAAGTATCTGTAAAAGAAGCACTACTATCAATTTTTTAATATTATGTATAAATTAAAAAATATTTTTATCTCGCAGCAATTGTACTTTATACTTGACAGCAATAATACGGCCAAGAAGAGATACATTTTATGCAATATTTTCAGAAAAGCGAATTTTGCATCACCTGAGTCCAAATTATCTTTATTACATTTCAAAACAAGAACTTTATTCTATGTCATAGTAATAATGATAGTTATTTAGGTACCCTATATGAATACTACTATTTGACAAAAAAAGCTTGAATCCCTCATTTACATTATCACAGGACAAAACCTACTTCCAGCTCGCATTCCCACAATGGAAAATTAATGGTCAATGGCCTATTCTGATCTTTATTTTCACTGTTCATAGACAATCCTGGATCCATCACAATAGATCAAATTACGGGTGACAAGGTATTTTTAAGAGAGCTTTTAAAAGGCAAATTTGCGATGCTCTTCAAAACACATCATGCAAGTATTTGTAAAAGAAGAATTACTATCAATTTTTTAATGTTATGTATTAAAAACATTTTTATCTCGCAGCAGTTGTACTTAATACCCGACAATAGATAATATGGCCAAGAAGAGATACACTTTATATTGCAATATTTTCAGAAATGCGAATTTTGCATTACCTGAATCCAAATCATCTTCATTACATTTCAAAACAACAAGTTACAGTTTCAACATACTAATAATGATAGTCTTTTAGGTACCCTATATGAATATCAACTGATACCAAAAGCTTGTATTCTTCATTTTCACTGAAACAGGATAAAGCTTACTTCCAGCTCGCATCATGGAAAATTAATGGACACTGTCCACTTTTAACCTTCTGTTACGATGCTTTTAGACACTGCCGGACATCCACTGGATCTAATACGTTTATGATAGTGGCCTTCTTCACGGTATAGGTCAAAGACAAATTTCCGATCCTTTTCAAAAGAAATCAAGAAAGTATCTGTAGAAAAAAGAATTGTAAATTATTAATTTTTTAATGTTATGCATAATTTAAAAAAATATATATTTTTTAAATCTTGCAGCAATTCTGCTTATACTTGACAATAGATAATACGGCCAAGAAGAGATACATTTTATGTTGCAATATTTTGATGTTTGCCTCACATGAGTCTAAATCATCTTCATTATATTTCTAAACAACAAACATTTCCCTATATCATTGTCATAGGAATAATGATATAGTTATTTAGGCACCCTATATGAATATCTACAGACATCAGCAGCTTGAATTCCTCATTTACAGTATAACAGGATAAAACCTACTTCTAGATCGCATCCCCAGAATGGAAAATTAATGGAAAATATCCAATTTCAAACATTATTTTCACTGCTTTCGTTTCATTATTTCAACGTTTTGCTCCTAGACAATCCGGGACCTATCACTATAGATCAAATTACGGGTGACAAGGTATTTTTAAGAGAGCTTTTGGAAAGCAAATTTGCGATGCTCTTCAAAATACATCATGCAAGTTATGTATGAATTTAAAAATATTTTTATGTCGCATCAATTGTACTTAATACTCGACAATAGATAATACGGCCAAGAAGAGATAGGCTTTATGTTGCAATATTTTCAGATATGCGAATTTTGCATCACCTGAGTCCAAATCATCATCATTACATTTCAAAACAACAAACGTTTTCCTATGTCATAGTAATAATGATAGTTTTTTAGGTACCCTATATGAATATCAACTGACACCAAAAGCTTGAATCCCTTATTTTCACTGCTCCTAGACAATCCTGGACTTATCATGATAGATCAAATTACGGGTGACAAGGTATTTTTAAGAGAGCTTTTGGAAAGCAAATTTGCAATGCTTTTCAAAACTCATTATATAAGTTTGTATGAATTTAAAAATATTTTTATCTCGCAGGAATTGTACTTAATACTCGACAATAGATAATACGGTCAAGAAGAGATATGCTTTATGTTGAATATTTTCCGATATGCGAATTTGCATCACCTGAGTCCAAATCATCTTCATTACATCACAAAACAAGAAAAGTTTTCCTATGTCATAGTAATAATGATATTTTTTTAGGTACCCTATATGAAAATCAACTGACACCAAAAGCTTGAATCCCTCATTTTCACTAAAACAGGACAAAACCTACTTCCAGCTCGCATCCCCACAATGGAAAATTAATGGACACTGTCCACTTTTAACCTTTATTTTCACTGCTCCTAGACAATGCCGGACATCCAGTGGACCCATCACGCTTCTAACTGACCCCTACATCACGTGACAGACCCAATTACTGGAGACAATACCACTTGTGAAACAAAACAAAGCAGCCGAAAAAAAAAAATGCATCGTACTCTTCTATTCGCATGACAATGACAAACCGCGTCAGGTAATAGTAAGTAATAGTAAAAATGAATAATAAATAAAGTCTTGTTTTAGACCCACATGTGAAATCATGCGTATCGGCGGAAGGGACAGTCGAGACGTAAAAAAAGCCACTGTCCGCTTTCTCTTGATCTAACTGCCAAGTGACCCAAGAAGTGAAAGTGAACGAAATTGTTTCAAGGTGGGCAGTGTTTTGGAGATTAGAGGGAGGGTTCTAATATTAGAGGGGTCTAACCCGGATGTGAATCCCGTCGGAACGGGGTGGCCTACATGCAAGTCTCGTTCTTCTGCTTGTATCATTGTCTATTCTGCATATTTTTCTTTGATTTTAATGTCAGATATAATTAGAAACATAAGATATCATGTTTCAGTTCACTATAATTATGCATGGAAGAGATATTTTTAAAATTTGAAAGACTTGTTGCTGTTCGTAGGTAACTACTGATGAAATGATTAGATTAAATGAAATTTAAAGTTGTCGTAAGAAGGTAGCAATTTAGGAAAAATAATTAATCATTTCAGAAGCGTATTTCTTTACAAAAACTCATATAAATTTTATCTTGTCTCTATAAATTTAATAAGACACCAGCGCTGCTTTGACTTGACACACTAAAGGTCCGTTGTTCGCCTCCGGAATTTTGCGAGGTTCACTTACAATTTCATCCCTTCGGAGTCGATAAAATGAATACAAAGCGTGCTCGAGTTCTTGGGAAACAAAACCCAGGGAGTTCCGTGTTAGACTGACCATTTATCTGACCGGGACATATGCCATTTAGCACAGCACCCACGGTCCATGGCTTCGAAATGGAATTAGGCGCCTCAAAGTATGATTTTAGATGGATTGCAGCGCCATGAAGTTAAGTTATAAATATGTATATATGCATATATATATATATATTAAACAAAAACCTAATTTGCAGAACAAATTAAAAAAACAAAATTTATTTCCTAAATTGTTTAAGCCCGAGAAGGGGCAGATATTAAGATATTTCATTCAATTCGTTCTACATTTAATGTTAAATTTTTGTAACAAATAAGTTAAACCAATTGAACATTAAAAAATAAAAATGAAATTCATACAATATAATACTTTAAACACCTATATACTTAGATTCCGTTCAAAGGAAATCGAAATAAATCTTAGACTTTTTTAAAGTTTTGTATTTTGCATGTATCTTATCATATTATGTACAATCGTCATAAACATAATGCAAAATCTGCAGTACAAATATTTACAACTTAAAAATGGAAAAAGTCTAAGATTTATTTCGATTTCATTTGAACGGAATCTAAGTATATAGGTGTTTAAAGTATTATATTGTATGAGTTTCATTTTTATTTTTTAATGTTCAATTGGTTTAACTTATTTGTTACAAAAATTTAACATTAAATGTAGAACGAATTGAATGAAATATCTTAATATCTGCCCCTTCTCGGGCTTAAACAATTTAGGAAATAAATTTTGTTTTTTTAATTTGTTCTGCAAATTAGGTTTTTGTTTAATATGTCAAGTTTTTTAATAACTACTGAATTCAGACGAACACATTTCAAAATTAATGGAGGGTATCATCATCAGGCTTTGATTTATGCGATATCGTATCACAATATGTGATGCAATTTACCTATGTATAATTCAAAATGTTTCACCAGTGCAGTAATGCAGGTTGCTGTAGTTTGGTCAAGAAATTACAATCTGAACTTAAAAAAATCTGCTTGAAAATGTCATTTTTATTTCCACTATGACGCCATATTCATCTTCTTTTTAATTCTTAAAAAAAAAAACTATTTCAGTTTCTTCAGTTTCATGTTTCACGTGAAAATCATTCAACTAAATATAGGCAAATTGTTATTACGGCTTTTGAATTATTTACAACAATGAAGGAAAAAAAGTTAAATTTTATTAGAAAATGTCCGTTGATTCTCAATGATAAAAGCGAAATTTAGAATTATTAAGAAAAATATTTGAATAATGTAAATAAAAATTAGCCCATGTTACTCTCTAGATTATAATCCATCTACAGGCAAAGGCATTTTATGATCCGTTTTGACCCTGACGTCAGGCAAATGTTTTCACACTTTGAATTTATATTATTATTAGAATTAGCAAAGAATTAAAAATGAGTGGCATCAGGGACAAAAAGGTGGGAAGAAAAAATGAAAAAGTTATCATCTCCATAGGCTTTTCTATGTTAAATTAACATTGAGAAGTGACACTGGAAATAAATAAATATTGCGCTGCCGCGCAATACTTAAATATATATATAATAAGGCTTTTTGCAATTAATATAACTATTAAATCACAAGATAATTGACAAAATATAAAATAACGAATAATTAGACAGTAAATAAATATATATATATATATATATACCCAATCATATTTTTAAAAAAGGAGAGAAAAAAAATCTATGTATATGTATATATATATATAAAACCATTATAAGCCATTACAAATTACCGAGAAAAATTGTAAAAGTATAAACAAGAAAGGAATTTAGTCAAATTAAAAATGATACGGAAACCACCATATAAATCTATAAATCTGATCCCCATAACATTTGCAACATGGATTTTAAAATATAGCAAAAATAGTAAAATAGAAATTCGTGGAGCCAAGGCAGATTCATAATGTTCTAATTACCTTGATTACCATAAATAAAGTGTGTGGTTTCATCTTCGCATTACCCATAACAATCTAAAGAATGTGCGAAATTCCGACTACCGCACACAAAATTCCAGAAATTATAATATTAGGAAACAAATAAGTTAAAAATAAATTTTGATTGAAATGGATTAAAAAAGAAACACATTACCAATTTGAGATCCTATCTTACCATGAATGATGCAGCAAAAAAAAAAAAAAAAAAAAAAAAAAAAAGAAAAGAAAAGAAAAGGGTGTGTGTGTGTGTAAGGGATGATATTTTGGAATATTTTAGTAAGTTCAACTCATCACAACAACGTCTCTTGGTATTTTCTCTTAATAAAATTCGAAAATAATGTACCTCTTCAAAATAAAACGTACGCAACATAAATTTGATACATTTGATACGTATATTTGCAGTGATTACTTTCGTAAGTTACAAATAGCTAAGTTCAATCAATTTTTCGATAAGAATCATTCATATTTTTCTGAAGGTATTTACTGTCTAATTAGCTTTATATACTAAAAGGAAATACGATATTTCAATTTGATATATTGTTGAACAAATTTAATATTTTCATCCATCTGAAGGAAATTATTAACTAAAAAGGATTTAGAGAATTATCAAATGTCCTATAAACATGCAATTTTGACGCTGTTTTTTAACATTTTCCTTATTAGCATTTTAAAATATATTATTTTAAAAGGATATCTTGATATATTTCAGACAAAATTTGAAAATTTCATTACAATACATCTAATTATCAAATTCTCTAGAAACGTGCAATTTTGACGCCTTTTTTCAATAATTAAATATTTTCCTTTATATTAAAAAATTAAATAAAAAATAATGAAATAAAAAAATGAAGAGCTGAATTGTGTTGAATAAATTTCAGTTTATTCCTTATTAGAATTTTAAAGTATATTAGTTTAAAAAGATACCTTGATATATTTCAGACAAAATTTGAAAATTTTATTACAATACATCTAATTATCAAATTCTCTAAAAACATGAAATTTTAACGCCTTTTTTTAATAATTAAATATTTTCCTTTATATTAAAAAATCAAATAAAAAATAATGAAATAAAAAAATGAAGAGCTGAACTGAGTAAATTTCAGTTTATTCCTTATTATAATTTTAAAATATATTAGTTTAAAAAGATATCTTGATATATTTCAGGCAAAATTTGAAAATTTCATTACAAGGTACCATTAAAAAATCTAATTATACAAATAATGAATACAAACAATGAATTCTCAAAAATTTCATCTTCTGAAGCATTTTTCGTGAATTTTGAAGCTACATTAGAAGATTTACACATTAATTAAAATTAATTAATTAAATTTGAATGTATAGGGATTTTTTGAAATATTTATAACCCCACTCAAATCTTTTATTTATTTTTTTTTAGTATTTTCTAGAATTACGAAATGTACAAATATAATGTTGTTACAATAGAAATATAGAAATATTTTCGAATAGACTCCCCCTCCCCCCCCCCCCCCCCAATCTTTCAACATCAAGAAAGCTGAAAAGATGCAAAGGCAAAACAAATCACCCTTTTAAAAATGTTTTTGTTTTGCGCAACCAATACAAATAATGCTTTTGGAACAAGATAAATTAAAGTATCTATAACTCATTCTAAGTTGTATCACTACTAATCGATGTATTAAATGAATTTTATAACAAGTTATTTTAATGGTTACTTTAAAGTACTGTCGGGCAGAAAGGGTTAAAGAAAATATGGCTTGCTTAGACTGAACTATAATGCAATATTTCAAATGAAAATCAAATTTCAAATTAATTGCTTAAAAGACGCAAAGGCCAACATAGTGAAAAAGATTCCATGCCATTAATATAATTTCAATCGATGCTGGATTTAATTAAGTTTCCTGTTTGCCCCATGTTGGTGACTCACGGAAAAATATTCCAACTTGTGCTGCGTTTGTAGCCTGGCCAACATGTAAGAGTGAGAAGTTAAAGGCTGGGTATCGTTCCATGTGGCTTAGTCGGTTGAATGTCGGCCCCGCCAGTGGCCGAGAGGTTCTGCTCTCGAAACTGGTAGACGGGGTGGGCTGAGTTCGATTCTAATCGTGTCCGTCGGCCTAATCGTTCGGAGTTTTTGTGGTTTTTCAAGCGTAAATACAGTTAGGTTTCCTTAGAAAGACCCCCATGGAGGGCACTCTCCCCCTTTGGGCCTATATCCCTCATGCTGATAATTGGCCGTCATAAACACAACCAACCAACCGGTAGAATGCCAGTGCGCTATGCTGATGGCCCGGGTTCAAGTCCCGGCATGGAATCTTTTTCACTATGTTGGCCTTTGCGCCTTTTAAGCAATTAATTTGAAATTTGACTTTCATTTGAAATATTGTATGCAAGGTGAATGTTTCTCTCAGGAAAAGTTTCCGAGTATTAATATATAATGTTAAATTTTAAAAAAATCCTGTTTTGCAAACTCACATATAAGATCTTACGCCCCTGACCGGCACAATAAGCCAGTTGTGTATTAAATGTATTAATTTTTTTTTTTTTTAATGCATGGATCATATTTTGCATTTTTAGTTTAAGTAGAAAAATAATAAGGCAATAGAAAAGAAAGGAGCGACTTAAATCTTTTAAGGGTTTTTTTTTTTTTTTTTTTTTCGTTTTCCTTGCTTTATCATGGTATTCCTAGTAAACTAAACTCGAATTTAACAATATAATATTGCTCCTGCTTTATTCCCGAAAAATAATCATGTCGTCGAAGAAGTTTATTTATTTATTTATTTATTTTAAGCATCATATTTCACGAACAGAAAACGTTTTTGAAGTTCCCTTTACTTTAACTTGCAGAAAGTTTTTCTCAAGAAAATAATTCTATAGATCTGAAAAAGTAACTTTATTTAATTCCAGAAAAATATCTACATTGAATTTTTCAAATAAATTTACTTACCTAACCTAATATGCTAATAATATTAATGTTAATAATAATAATAATAACAAGAAGAAGAAGAAAAATATTAAAAATGATAAGAAAAATAGATTTGAACGCAAGCTTATTTGAATTTTTATATACGGTTTAACAGTAATCTAAATAGCTAAATTTTTATATACAGTTTAACAGTAATATAAATAGCAGTACATCAATATATTTTTTTAAATGCGTTCTATAAATTTTAATTAATTGCTTTTCCGACCCTTTAAATTATTTTTTAATTAAAAATCAAAAACAGATTTCGAACAATATTCGAAATTTCCACCAAAAATCATTACAGGTCCAAATGCAACCTGCACTAAGTAATAGCTCAAAAACTTTAGGGACTAAAATTTTATAAAAGTATTTTACACCAGAATTTTTATTTAAAACTGTTTAACTTATTTATTTAACTCTTTAGCTCACAAGCTATGAAAGCCTGAGAGCTAATGTACCCGCAGGTTCTGGATGTACAGTCATGGGGGGGGGGGGGGGGGAGTAAACACCCCCAGCTAAATCTGCAAAAAATTATCGTAGAAGAAAGTTACAGATACCAAACAATTGGAAATAAAGTCAACTTTTAAATGATGTATATAAAATTCGCTTAGGGGGCCATTTACATATCAAAACGAACATAAATTTTGTTTTTTCAATAGCAATACCAAAGTTTGACACCATCAATAAATTCCACACCTTGCAATTTACTTAAATCAAAAATTTCATAAAATTCGTACGATTAGTTTCCAAGAAATTAATTGTTTTTAAAATGAGCATATTTTAGGGGCTGTAACCAAATTGAAGTTTCGTACTCGATTGATGAAATGCTACAGAATGACTATGTCACTTCTATTGATCTATTATTTCTTGCCAATATGACCGTTTCACTAGCTTCATATGTTTCGATTATTGACAGCGCAAATATTTCAATAAAATGAGTAAAACATATTTTTTCAAATTATGCTTATCTTCATAGACGGCCCCTTAAGCCATCATTTTGACTTTTTTTAATGATAATTCGAAAACTACTTGAAAGAAAAACTTGAGAATTTGGATAAAGCAGGACACAATAAATATAAATCTATCAAAAAAATTTTAGGTTGCAATTCATATTTTTTTTCGAATATTATTTTCATAATTCATATTATAATTTTATTTTTAATTACAAATTCAATGTATTTATGTTTGGCTTTTTTAGTACTATAAGCACACACTTCCAATTTTATATCTTTTCGTTCAAAGATGAATTTGTAAATGTGTCAAAACGTTTTGCGTTTGTTGAGCAGAGCAGTTGAGAACAGCCTTAATAAAAATATGAAAATGTAATTTAACATTAGAAGCTCTACATTTTGAATGTTTATAATTCGAAAACTTATCATTCAAATGATTAGAAATTTCGTTTCTAGGTATATTTTGAGGCATAGTTTGAAGCAAAGATTTAAAATATATTGTCAAAATTGGGTGTTGCTATTGAAAAAAAAGAGTTAGCTCTGGTTGTGATTTGTCCCCTAAGCAAATTTTATATACATCATATAAAAGTAGACTTTATTTCCAATCGATTGGTACCAATAGCTTTTTACTATTATGATTAGTTGCAGAGTTAGTAGGGGATGTTTACTTTTTTTTTCCACGACTGTAAGGAACGCAATAACTCTTGATAGAAATATCCGATTTGCTTCAAATTTTGAATATAGTTATATTCTGAAAAGGCGCTTTCCTGATTAGTTTTTGATGTTCATTGGTTTAGGGGGGATCCGTCCCCCCCCCCCCCCCTTAATTTAGATAAATGGGTTTTTCATTCAGAATAATCCGATCTGGTATAACAATTTATTCCGATAAGGCGCTACCCTGATTAGATATGGAGGTTCATTGGTTAAGTATAAAGGAGGGAAATATGGGAGCTAATCCACCTTTAATTTATTTTTCGAGGGGCATTATTCTTATACAATTAGTGTGAATAGCCTGTGAGCTCAATGCCATCAGTTTAACTGGGCAGTTTTCTTTTTATTATTTCTTCTTTCTGTCTTTTAAACATATTTTTTTAAGAAATTTCTGGCTCGAACCGAATTACACTACAGGGCCAAAGGTGACCGGCCACTTGCGATTTTAGACGCTTAGTTAAATATCTAGAAAAATACATAAGGATTAACCTGAAACTCCAGGTGTGTAAACAGTATAGTATAGGTCATATATTTCCGCCAAGATTTTTTTCTCAAAACCCCACAAGGGACCGTCAACAAATTGAAAAAGAACGAATATATTTTGGATGACCCTGTCAAAACTAATGTAGCAAATGCGTTCAAACTGTAGATTATGATTAAGTGACTTATTGTAATAATTTGTGTTCATTTTTATGAGGAAAGCATGTATACTCAAAGAGAAATTCAGGTTTTCATAAAAACAGTCTCAAATTTTGCCAAGTTTTTTGCTTATAATTTGCAGAGTTCTTAATACAAAAAAAGTTCTATTCAAAATATATGACAAACAGCATTGTACACAATACCCTACAATCAGAATTAAAATATAGAAAAATTGTATGAAAAATGAGCAGGTTTACTAAATAATGTTTCACTGCGCATGCCCGAACGCAATCAAAGTATAATGTGCATAATGTGTTAGCTAAATGTATAGAGCAACTTTTGTAAAAGTCTCAAAAACACAGTTTGAAAATTCGGAAAAATATCGTTGATAGAATAAGCTCAAAATTCGTTGTTCCCAAAATTAAGCAAAAAGATGAGGGGCTGTATCCGTACATCCATTGATTAGTGCCAATATAGCATACACAATATTTAACGCACTACTGTATTTATATACAACCCCTCATATTTTTGCTTCTTTTTGGGAATAACGGATTTTGAGCTTATTCTATCAGCGATAATTTTCTGACTTTTCAAACTATGTTTTTGAGACTTTCACAAAAGTTGCTCTTTACATTTAGCTAACACATTACTGTGTGGCCGAGATAAGAAGAGCCCTGAGTAGGTTCCCTGCTTTTGAAGGTTCCAAAACTTGTAGGGAGGAAATTTCTTCCATAGGACAATAAAAGACTCCTAATTCTCGGAATGATCAGTTGAATGGGAGAAAAGAAAATGCTGGACTTTCCTAAAATAATGTCGACTGACCAGTGACCTTGGCAACAGGACTGAGCTGAGACTGGTTCTAGAGTCTTTCTTATCCCAGCCAGACAGTATGCAAATTATATTTTGATTACATTCGGGCATGTGCAGTGAATCATTGTTTAGTAAACGTGCTCATTTTTCATACAATTATTTTTTTTTTTTTTATTCTGATTGCAGGATATTGTGTACAATGTTGTTTGTCATATTTTCTGAAAAGAACTTTTTTTTATATTAGGAACTCTACAAATTATAAGCAAAAAAAACTTGGCAAAATTTGAAGCTCTTTTTATAAAAACTTTAATTTCTCTACGAGTATACATGCTATCCTCATAAAAATGAACACATTATATTACAATAAGGCACTTAATCATAACCTACAGTTTGAATGCTTTTGCTACATTAGTTTTGACAGGGTTATCCAAAAGATATTCGTCCTTTTTCAATTTGTTGACGGTCCAATATGGGGTTTCGGGAAAAAATCTTCACGGAAATGTATGACCTGTACTATTCTGTTTAACCCGGAGTTTTAGGATAATTCCTCATGTAGTTTTCTAGATATTTAACAAAACGTCTAAAATCGCAAGTGGCCGGTCACCTTTGGCCATACAGTGTATATTCATACGGCAGACATAAAGATGAGCCTTCAGCCCTCACGGTCCTTCTAGTTTTATAAAATACAGTACAACCTCGATTATCCGAGCTAATTGGAACCGTTAGTACCTCGGATATCGGAAATCTCGGTTAATAGAAACTGTGTGTAAAAACTCGCTGTACTTGCGAATTTAACATCTCTTAAAATAAAATAAAAACAAAAACAATAGAAGTTTTATAAATAATAAAAATAAATATATGTAAAGTACTGTGTCACAGCTTAACAAATTTAAAAAGAAAATCAACTACTAGTAGTAAAATTTAAAAAGTAAATTGAAAAATTTGCTAATGTTCACATGGCCACTGGAAACAAAGCATTGTTCGCTGTTGACTTCTCAGGGTCCAAGGTTGTTTCTTGGGAGTTGAGTGCTTTTGGGGGCAGAAGAGCCTGTATAGCACGGACAGTGAACTAAAAAGTGTGATCATTTTCAAGGCTCATTCAAAAGAAAAAGAAAATCAGACTTTGTTATCGGCTAACAGAAAGCTCGATTAATCGAAGCTCGGTTAATCGAGGTTTTACTGTATTAAACAAAATTTTCTAAACTTTTTCCGTTTTGCAAACTCACATTAGATCATCGGTCAATGACCGACGTATAGCACCTTCGTTATGAAGGAAATGTTTTAAGTTTCTAGAAATTTATGGTTTATATTTTGTATTTTAGTTTAGATGAAAAAAAAATGAGCATAACAAAACGGACATAGCTCTTGCTCGTTTTTCTTGTTTTTTTTAAAGGAGTCCAAAGAAGCTAAACTCATATTTAATAATAAAATATTATTCTTGCTTTTTCTATCCCAGAAAGTAGCTACGGCCTCAAAGAACTTTTGAATAAGTCTTTTACGGAAGTGTCATATTTCATAGACAGAAAATATAATAAGTTTATTTTACTTTAACTTACTAACTCTGATAAGTTTTCCAGACAGATAATTTTACTCTGATAAATTTATTTTACTTTAACTTACAAAAAGTTTTTTCCTAGAGAAAATAATATTACAAACGTGAAAGCTTTGTGTTAAACATATTTAATTTCTGATAAATATCTGTGTTGAATGTTAAAAAAAAAAAAAAAAAAAAAAAAAAATGTATCATATATTATATTATATCACACTGGTCTACAAAATAAAACTTTTTTTTTCCCTGTAAACCTTTAATATACCAAGCCTACCTTGACAACGTACTTTGACCAAGCTGGAGTCTTTTGGAGACCCCAGCTAAAACTAAACCAAAGCGGATAAAAAAATTATATAGCCAGCTTTGAACTAAACATCCCCCTCGTTTACCGCTAAATTCTAACTGTTTGATGGGTAAATTACAAGTGAAGTGCTCCAGCGGTCAGTAGTACTCTATACCCCCCCCCCTCCCCCTCAAAAAAAAGGCTCTTATTTCAACAGAATCTACATCTGTCCAAATTCTTTTTTCTGTTCGGAGCGGCATTCGGATTCAAGTCTTGAAAAACACGTGACACTTTAGCAATGGTGAAGGTACATATAGTATTAACAATTTTATCATCAAGAAACAAGTTGAAAACTTCGAATATTGTGATCGCACCATCAGATTAGTACGTTGGCCCGGGTTAGAGACCTGCATCGGATCGGATTAACCGCTTTTACCCGAGGGTTGGGGCTATACTTTCTCGTTGCGGGTCGGGTTCGGGTCGGTTTCGGGTTGGCCTTTTGACTCTTGCGTATCGGGTTCGGGTTGACCCGATTTTTTAAAAGAATGTCCAAAATATAATTTCACGTTAAAAGCCTATATAAACCGCTGATCAGAAAATGTGTGCTTGCCTATTAGTCCAGGCAATAGGGGATTTTACCCGGCAAAATTAATGGTAGTTCTGGCAATCGGCTTACTTTATGTTTTTTGGGTCGCTGAATCCGAATTTGTAACTTCCCAACAATTTCCCCCGGCAACTCCCCAAATTTTGGTAAAATGCCCCCCCCCCCCCCCCAAAAAAAAGGTTTTTATTTAAAAAATCAATTTTTTTATTGTTTTAGGGGAAAAGTATCTAGAAATTCAGAAAATAGACAAAATTTGCAACAAATAACATATATGACATTATGACGTAGGATGAATGGGGACGGGGGATCTGCCTCGGAACATGGCCGCGGTGCTGCGTGGACTATGTTGCGCAATTTCACGTAACCACTCACATCGTTTACATTCGCCCACCCGTCTCCCCGCCGAACTTTCCCTATTAGGTTTACTTTAAGTTTTTTGTGTCGCTGAATCCAAATTTTTAACTGCCCCCCCCCAAATCCCCCCCTCGCAACGCCCCCAAAATAGTTGTTTTTAAATTAAATTTTTTATTGTTTTAGGGGAAAACTATGTAGAAATTCAGAAAGCAGACAAAATTTGCAACAAATAGGATACATGACATTATCACGCAGGATAAACGGGGAGAGTAGGGGCTGCCTCGGAACATTCCCCGCGCGCTGTTCTCAAAAACCAAATTTTTTCAAAAAATCAATTTTTTGGGGGGTTGCCGGGTGAAATTTGGGTGAGAAGTTAAAAATTCGGATTCAGCGACCCAAAAAACATAGTAGTAAGCCTTTTTCCAGAACTACCATGAATTTTGCTAGGTAGAGTCCCTATACAGTCTCTATTGCCTGGACTAATATCGTTTCTGGAAGACTTGTGAACGGATGACTAATACTTCTAGAGCTCCCATTGAAAATGTATCTAGTGAATAATTTAATTGTGATGATACAGGACGCGCTACATTAAATAGGAAAATTTTCAAAATAACAAATGTTGATAATGATGATAAACTAAAGACAAAATGTCAATTGTGTAAAACAAGCTGTACCGTTATAATTTGAACTTTTGAAACTGCAATTAATTTTAAACCATATTTAAAGATAAGATTTTTAGTTTTATACCGTTACATATCGATTTAAACGTTTTTTTTCTACTTTCTTTGTTTTCCTTGCATCAAATTGTATGGTAGATGTCCCTGGTTTCAGGGACATCTTTATTCAAATTCTGCAGCTATCTTTATTCAAAGTAGTCTGCTAATTTTGATGCATTCCATCAATTCTTGTATCTTTTTCCATTTTTGATATGTTTTGTCGAAATCGTTAACCATGTTCGTCATTAACAATACCGCAGTTTGAAGGGGGAAAATCGAGATAAGAGTAAAAATGGGTGTTTAGGGATACACTGCAACCCAGCTGCTAATACTTTTGTAGCAGGTTGTTTAAAAGCTCACCATGGTTCGCAAATCTTCTTTTGACCAAAGATTCATAAAATCCCATGGAATTATTAATAAAGAGGAACTGACATATTCTTCAAATAGTGAAGCTTCAGCTGTAACCGCTTTTACAGAAGTTTGGTTATCACAGGAGAAACTTCCACTAGTAAATTTAAATAGATTTTTTTTCCTTATTTCAACACTTTATTTGTGCAAAATTTCAGTCATAAATAATGGGAGAAAAATATATTCATTTTTATCCGTGGAAGTCTACTTCGGCGGTAGTAAGGCTCTACATTTCCGCCATATTGTGACAACATTGACAACCTAATTAACCTCCAGTGAAAAAGATTATAATATCTGGGTAAACTGACACCAATAAAAACAAATAAAAAATTTTACGATATTTGTGAGAAAATATTTCCATGAATAAAGCACTTAAATAAGAGGAAAATTTTTATTCAAATTGACAGGTGGGAAATTTGTCCCGGCGGTAATCGGAACCTGTTGATCTGATAAAAAAAAAAAAAAAAAAAAAAAAACAGCCACCATCTTGTGACAACCTCCTTAGTTACTTCACTCACAACTGGTAGACAGTACACTACATGTCTCCTCCTCTCTATTCATAACTCCATTTAAAACCCCTATCGAAATGGTAACAAACTTTGACATTATCAGTTAGACCTACATTTGACATCGTATTTGTATTCTTCTATAAATTTTTGTCTGGTTTCCTCCCCACACAACTCCACAAAAGTCCACACAACTTTGAAGAAATCCTTTACTATTTATATGCTGCCACCACCGATATGATTACGTGATATCTGCCACGCTATGAGAGGATTGTTGAAAAGAAAACCAACACTTTCAATTAAACTGAACTAACAATTTATTTACACATTATTTACAGATAACAAGACACTATTTACAATTAAGAACTCGGATATAGGAGATCCGGTCCAACATTAAATTAAATACAGTAAATACTTGCTGTGTACTGTTAAACTACTTTATATTCCTCTCACCCTACGCTAATTAAATTAGATTTATCGGAGATCACTATTAATCTCCCAACACCTTAGCTCTATACTCCAAGAGCTTCACTGCCTAATCACGCTCTATCCAAGAGCTACTCTCGAACAACTCACATCTTGAGTTCCAGGCATCAACTGTGCTCTGCGAGAAAGTGACCACCCACTTTCAACTATACGCCTTACCTGATCTCCCTCAGCTATATCACTCCTCTCCCAAGAAAACATAAACGAGGTTTCTCTTCTGCCATCAGAGTCCCCTTCCCTTCCTCCAATCCATCGAACCTCCCCTGTCACCTTCCGTGACGTCCGTTATTTCGTTATTTGCTGAAACACTTTTGTCTGCCTTATCCCAGGTATGCATTTGAATAGCAGGGACCCCCCACTCTATTCATAAACTACATTCCTTCAACTACCCTATCTAACTCACTAGTTCGGATTAAATTTCAGATAAGAAAAAAATGTTACTTTAAAATTCCCAGGACACAGACAATATACAAGCAAGAAAATAATATATAACCATAGTTCTAATAATATATGTTCCTCAGAACCTGACAATTTCATTTTCAGATATCAGACAGGGAATCATTTGGTGAAGTAGTTTAGGATATGTACAGACTACAAACGCAGCATTTGAAACTCCTAACGTTTAATGCTTTTTTAATATTGTTCCCAAACAAACTGCAATGCGGTAATTTTTAAGCATAATTCAAAAACTACTTGATGGAATGAACTGTACACTGTAAAAAAAAAAAAAAAAAAAAATCTGTTAAAATACGGAAATTGTACTGTCAATCCCGACGCCAGTACTATTTCAGTATTTTAACGGAATTTTTTCCCGTAAATTTTGTGAAAAAACGGAATTTGTTCTGGAATTTACAGAAAAAGATTCCGTTAAAATACGGAAATAGTACTGACGTCTCAATTGCCATACAATTTCCGTATTTTAAAGGATTTTTTTTTTTTTTTTTTTACAGTGTAATTTTAGATTCACACATATGAAGCTCTTAGAAGTCGTTTTCGGTTAAAAAAAATTTAAGGTTTACATTTCATATATTTTTTTAAATATTAATTTAAAATACATATTTTTAGAAAAAAATCTTAACTTTGCACATCTATATTTCCAAAACAAGAGTCAATGAAGGTTTTTCCTGGTGATAATTGTGTTCAGGGTGTTAATTTCATACAGAGAGGCAGTTTCATTGTCGTACAGTTTTTAATAATGACTAATAAGAAAAATATATTTGAACACAAATTGAGTTTTCTTGTACAGTTTGAAAATAACCTTAATAATGGTACATCATACATAAACATAAGTGAAAAGTTTTACAGATTTTTATTTATTTATTTTTGACTTTTTAAACTATAATAAAAACTTTTTAAAAAATGTAAAAGAAATTTCAAACAAAAGTGTTAATAAAACTAAACAAAACAAAAGTAATAAAATTTTATTTAAAAAAAATTATATATGTATATAAATATATATATATAAATTTTTTCTAAATATGCCATATCTTCAAAATAAGTAAATGGATATGAAATAGCATATGGCTGTCTTAACAAATACCAAGTAAAATATTACTTGTTTTGTAAAATCATAGAAGGCCAACGGGCGCTGACCGACGCATTCCAGGTAGTTATAAAGAAACGTATTAAATTTCTTATAAATTTGTGAGTTATCTTTGGTATTTTCGGTTTAGACAGAGGCAAAAGATAATAAGAGAATAAGAAAAGAAGAAGGGCATAATCTTTGTATTCTGAAAATCTTTTCCATGTTTTCTCATCGCATTCCAAGAAATATAAACTACTATTCAGCAATAAAATATTGTTTCTATTTTCTTGCTCAAAAACTAAATACGTCATAAAGAAGTTTTAAAACAGTTATTTTCGAAAGCATCATATTTCAAGAAAAGAATGTATTAGGATATATTTATTTTATTTACTTATAGAAATTTATATTATAAATTGTAAAATGAATGCTATGAGATAAATTTATTCAGTACCTGAAAATAGTTTAATATCCTGTATTAAATATTTCAAAGAAATTTGTTTACGCATATGGGGTATTCTCACAATCTTTTGACTTTTTGGGGAAAAAAAAATCTGACAAAATTAAACTTGCTAAAATAACATTTTAATCTGATAGACGAATGCCTTAATGATTCAAAATAAAGAAAAAATGGTCAGCAGCGAAATTTTTTTTTTATTTAACTGAGGTTTAAGTTAAACTTGCGAGTTTAAATTTCCTTACCATTTTACCCCTATAACTTTTATTTGCTTCTAAATTTTTACTTATAATGAATTTGCATAGTACCCACAGGACATTCAAATAAGAAATAATAACAATGTAGTACTTTTAATACAGAATTTTTGTATAACATTGTCTTAAAGGGGTGTTAAAGAAGGGACGGTGAGGTAAAAAAAGGGGATGGTATTGGAAAAAAAGGGACGAAATGGTAAAAAAAGGGGCGGCAAGGAAAATTACCACCTATTTTTAGGAAAATCATGTTAAGACTAAGTGATAGCCAGAATGTTCATTATAACTCAATAGGTAATTGATTGATCAAAAAAATGGAAAAAACAGTTCAATTCCAAATCGCTTCCATGGCCAGGCTTTCCAATTTTATACTTTTCCGTTAAAAAATGAATTTGTAAACGTGTCAAAACGTTTTGCGCTTGTTGAGCAGAGAAGTTAAGAACAGCCTTAAGGGGACCGTAGACCTTTATTTGAGCAAAAATCCACTGCAAAATAGACATTTATTTTTGTGTGTTATTATTATTCTCCAATTTGTACTACGTCATTCCTGGAAAACCGCATGCAGATGCGGTTATTTTACGCAAAGTTACAAGTGTTTTAATTTTGTTCACAAACAATTTTTTGGCCTTTTAATATTCTTTAAATTTGTTTTTCTAAATACTGATGTTTCATCTTTTTGTAAAATTTTTGAAATGCTCATTGCTTACTTTAATTTTTCCTCAAAATTCAGGAAACTGATAAGGCAGAATCCTGATATTGCTTTAAAAGAAACTGTGTATGCATTTTAAAATTCGACTTCATTAAGATAATTAAATTTGATCTTTAACCTATTATAAGGCAGAATTATGATGAAAATCTTTATGGAATTTAGAAAAATATCTCTAAAAAATTAAGTATTCAATGGATTAAAAAATCGATACTCAGATTTGTTTGTAATAGAGTTTTACGTGATTAAAATCCAAAACCGGGGATATATCTAAAAAATTAAAACGCAAGGAGCATTTTAAAATTTCGTTTTAAAATTTTAGTTCTTTTAAAAGATCTTAAAATTACAATAACCCTTTAAGACCTGACCTACACAATTGTGTAGGTGATCCTAAAGAAAAGAAAAAACATTTCCTCTTTTTGTGCGATTTAAAGTCGAGCCTGCAACCACAAAATTGTGTGGATCCTCCCTTGGCATAAGCTGGTATCGGGTATTTTTTTAAATATTTTTTTCAATCAAATATGATCCTATTAATTAGGGGATACCACCAAGACTTTCCATTTTTAGAAAAAAATCTTCCGGTCTTAAAGGGATATGATTGGAAATTTCTTTTAAGATGTTCTATATACTTATGGTGAAATGTATATTTGCACAAAATTTCAAATCTCTATTATGAAAATTAAAAGAAATTTTTTTAAACGTCCATCGTCCCTTTAAAACTAATAATAAATTGTGTTTTCTAAAGGTTTTCGCTTTTGTAAACTGACACATCTCCGGCCACTGACCGACGCATACCAGCTAGTTATAAAGATAATGCATTAATTTTTTTTTTAATATAAATTTGTGAATTATCTTTTGTATTTTTGATTTACAGGCAAAATAGAAAAAGAGAATAAGAAAAGAAGAAGGGGTATAGTCTTTGTCCTCCTGAAAAAAGTTTTTCTTGTTTCCGCATGGCATTACAAGCAAGCTAAACTCTTATTCAACAACAAAATATTGTCCCTCGTTATTCTATCCGGAAAATAACTACGTCGTCAAAGAAGTTTTAAATATATTTTCTCAAAAGCATCATATTTCGTAAAAAGGAAGTATTCCGTAAATTATTTTCCTTGAACTTATATAAAGTTTTCCCCTAGAGAATAATATAAATCTAAGCACGAAGTTTTTGAGATGAATAATTTAATTCCTGAAATATATCTACATTAAATCTTTAAACCAATTAGTTTAAATAATCATATTAAAAATATATTTGTGTGCAAATTTATAATTTTTATAAAGTTTAAAAATAATTTACATATTTGCATATCATTTTTTAAATAAACCGCAATAATTTACTTTATAAAACAGAATTGAAACAACTAAACACTACTAAAGAGCTTATTGGAAAAACATACTATGCTATAGAAAAAAAAAAAAAAAAAAAAAAAAAAAAACAGACGAATACGTTATTAGGTATTCTATCACATGGTAAAGCTAAAATACTAACAGTCTGATTAGTTTTCAGGATCTGAGGCATCTATGTATTTAAAACTCAAAGCGGATTTGTTAAGACCGATTTCTGCTGATCTGAACATGCGCAATGAGCCCTTTAAGGTGTTTTCTGTTGCTAAACAGGGTAGAAAATCAGTATGAACTGGTTTCATTTCAGAGGGACATTGAGCGAATTCGAGATGGCCGAATGGTCAAAGTTGCCAGACAGAGCTATTAGGAGCTTGGGTTCGAATCCCGCTCCTGGTTTAACACTTTAGTGCGCAGCTTTGCATATATGCAAACAACAGTGTTTTGAATTTAATAGAATTTTTTATTCGTATATACCTAGTTCACACCAGAAAATTAAAATAGCAATATTTGTTTTAATTAATAACAGGCACTCCGTACTTAAATAAAGCGAAATTAACCATTGAAACTTTCTGTTGTACAGTCAGATTCTCTGAACTATGTAATTTATAGAGCGTATTGTATCATGGGAATTAAAGAGTTAAAGGTTAAGTTTTATAAAATAAATAATTATATAAAATAAAGCATATGGAAACATACTTATTAAAATATTTACTAATTTGCAATATTTTAGCGTAAAACAGCCACACGACAGCAGTTTTTACTTGTATTGGAGATATGCAACAGACGAAAAGATTGACGTATTATATGAAAAATGTAAATCTAATTTTTTTTTTTTTTTCATTATTTTTCCTGCGTAATAAACTTTTCAGAGGATGATATGAATTTTTTCGAAATAAAATAAAAAATCACGCCTTTAAGGGTTAAGATGATGTTTGTCAGATATTGATATTGTTCTGATAATTCAATTTAAGGCTGTTCTCAAATCCAAAGGGTCAACTTTCTGATAGAAGTTTTAATTCATTTTTGTTCGGAAACGCATGAAACTAGAAGGTATTGTTATTCAGAAACTATGTCATCGCACTGTTTTTCCGTTTTCTTGTAAACTCAATAGATCTTTCAGAAAATACTATCAAAGGTGGCATTTTGAACCGAACTTCCGAACGAAAGAAGAAAACCCAGACAGTAAGGGGAGAAAAATGCGGTGTCACGTGATCAAAATCGCTTATAACTCAATAGGTAATTTGATTGATCAAAAAATGAAAAAAAAAAACAGTTCAATTCCAAATCGCTTCCATGGCCAGGCTTTGCAATTTTATATCTTTCCGTTAAAAAATGAATTTGTAAATATGTCAAAACGTTTCGCGCTTGTTGAGCAGAGCAGTTAAGAACAGCCGTAACACGTTCACGCCGGCACCGATATTCACGTTTTACGCTGTGAGACGACGCTCGAATTCATATTTCGCTTCATCTGGCGGGGCGGTACTGTTGCTTATTCAGACACTGTATGTAATGACCCACCCATCTCCTATATATTGAATTGAACTCGAATATATCCGGTGATGCACGCCGGCGTGAACATGTTAATAAAGTAAATTATATTTTATTTCAGGAGGAAAGATTATAGAATTTGTTTTTTCTTCTTCATTATTAAAGAAAAATACAGTGGCGGTTGGGGAGGTGGGGTATCGGAAGTATGAAAGTTTTTAATTAGGAATAATTTTACCGCACCTCTTCTCGAAAATTTACCATCGCACAAAATATACTTTAAAAGAGCGTGATAGATCCCGAGATATGGTATTGACTCCCTGCCCATGGGGGAAGAGAGGTAAATTTTTTTAAATTTAGAATTGCCGTATATATACGGTATATACTCGTGTATAAGTCGAAGAATTTTAGACAAAATGTGAAAATTTTGAATTTTTTTTGCGATAGTTAACAATATCATTTGTAAACAAAATCAGATGATAAAACTTCTCATAATTTTTTTAAAATTTAAAATTTAAAAATTTATTAAAAAAGTGGGGTAATTTAAAATCGTTATAACTCGAAATATTTATATAACTTAATTTTTTTATCATTTAAATAAACAGAAATATATAAGTTTTAATTTAGATTCAGCATTTTTAAAAATATTAATTTAAAAGAAATAAAAATATTTAAAGTAAAAATTTCAGAAAGAAATGATGTAACTTTAAAAAAAAAAAAATCATATTTTCAAAAGTAAATATTTTTTTCAAATTTGCTGAATCAAAATTAAAGTAAACTGTTTGAAAAACTTTAAAAAGACATGTTCCAAGTTTGAACCATATATCTTTAACGGTTCTGGAGTTATAATAATTTAAGTATGAGAAAGGGTGAAAAAACCCATCATGAAGAAAAACGCACTTTCTTTCACAAGAAGTCGTTTGCATGACAACCATTGCTTGAAAGCTAGATTTTGAAAACAAAACAAACCAAAACCAAAAAATTAATACGTTCTGTTCGAATAATGATATAAACATGATTTAAGCGTCCTTTTAAACAGAATAAAGCGGAGAATTTCTTACTGCAATAAAATATTTTTAGAAACACTGAAGATTTTTGTGTCCCGGATTTTTTAAACGAGCAGGTAGCTCCTACTTCATCGGTTCGCGATTTTTAATTTTCGTTTTTAGAAGAGCTTGAGCCAGTGCACGCGCCAAGGTCAAAGTAAATCCTTGTCATTGCCATACGCGATCGTTCTATTATTATACTCACAAGGAAGGTCTCCATACTGGGCATACTCAGAATATGTTGAAAAAAATGCTAGTGAAGGTACTCATGTATGTAATAAAGGATCAGTTAAAATTAGCGGCGGAATTACAGTAGAAAATCTGTAAAAAAATAAAATACTTTCGAATAATTGGCGTGAAAAGACGAAAGCGGCACGCAATTTGGCGAGCAGCACTTTTCCTCGCCAAAAGCAAACGATTTTAATGAATCTGAAAATTGTTTGTTAACTGATTTATGCGGTATTTAATGA
Organism: Maratus speciosus; assembly: GCA_963932465.1. Lineage (NCBI taxonomy): Eukaryota > Metazoa > Arthropoda > Arachnida > Araneae > Salticidae > Maratus > Maratus speciosus. Next base: position 297,969,675 of record OZ010797.1, read on the forward strand.
ATTTAAACGTAAACCATGAAAGAATTTTTTATTATTATTATTATTACATTTTGTATTATACTTGTTGCTTGTTGCCGATTTGAACGAAATTTTGCCATTGTTTTATTCTCTAATCCACAATTTTTTTAATTTAAACGGCTTTATCGATTATAAAAATAACTTTTAACGCCAGATGAATAATGCTGCCGTAATACATTTCCATACCGGAGAAGTTGTTTCCATAGCAACAAAGTTGAATCGACAGTGCTCGATGGGGCATATTTTTGAGTTTGGAACAATTTTAATCAATTTAAATTTTGTTTTAAATCGTAAAATATGATAGTTAAAATTCGTTATAAGTACATATAAATATATATGACAAAACTATAGTTAAAACAAACTAAAAATGACAAAGCTAAAGTTATTTAAATTAAACTTATTTAAACAAATTTAAACAACATAAAAACTTTTCTCCTTAAAGAGTATTCGACAAGCGTATTTTTTTAAAACTTAATTTCTTCGCCAAACGGTGATAAGTCGCCAAATAAGCGAAATTTTCATTATTTATTTACGGACGTTTTACCGAGGTTCCGCCAAAATTTTTTTTATAAACATATATACCCATGGGAGAAGAACATTCTGTATTTTTTTTCAGATTTTTCTGAGTATGCCCGTATGGAGACCTTCCTTGTCAGTGGCTGCTCGTACCATATTTATATAGAGGAACACCTGTAATTAAAAATGTGAGAGCAATAAATATCTATCTAAGGTGAGTCATACATACTAAGTTTCGATTGTAATGAGAGTACATGTGCATCGAATTAAACACATAGCGTCTTTACAGAATATATGTAATTTTTTAAATCTACCTATAATAAAATCGGAGTGCAGGAAACCGTCGGAACCATGCCGGTGCGAACCACTCTGGTCTGCGAATCCACGGTAGCTAAACGCCATGTTAGGGTTAATGAAAAACATATCCTAGCATATGACGGCTGATAATTTTTTCTATTTGAAATCATGTCTGTTAAGCATATTTTCACATAAAACGTGTGTATCACATCCATTTATAATGTATTAAGTTCTAAATTAAAATTAAGCTATTGTAAACATAGAAATCAGATCTAAACAAACGATACAGTAGCCATTCAGATTCAAATTCCAGCAAATCTACAAACAAACGAATGACTCTTCGAACGCTTCATAAAAAAAAAAAAAAATACAGGTTAAAGCCGATGCTGGTCTTAAAATATTTGTAATAGTATATTAAAACCTTTAAATATTTTAACTTTGTTTAAAACCTTCAAAATCTATTAAGTTCTAAATTTAAGGGCCAAATCATCATCATCAACAACAACAACAACAAGTTCCAAATTAAAAAATAACGGATAACTATCGCCATCTGGTAAAGAAAAGATATAACTTTTGCTCTAAAACGGTCCGTTCAAGCACATTGCATTACATGTATTTTTAATTTATTCAGAATGATTATTCTTTTGCACAATTTGAAATTTCCTGTGACATTTGTTTTCTGTCTTATATGACAAAGTAAAAATTATTTGAATTTGAATAACTATAACTTTCAAATGCATTTACAATAAAGAATTATTTCAATGGCACTTTAGCATTATTTAAAGGGAAATTAACCCTTTATGTACTGAATTATGAATTCATGAAAATTTCATCTTCTAAAGCATTTTTCGGGAATTTTTGAAACAAAATTAGAAGATTTACATAATCATTTAATAAATTTTAGAAGGATTCATTAAATTTGAATTTAAACGGATTTTGTGTAATATTTATAACTCCACTCAAATCTTTTATTTTAAATATTTTTCTTAGTATTTTGTAGGAATTAGGAAATCTACTAATATAATGTTCTTGCAATAGAAATATAGAAATATTTCTGAATTGAAAAATCGCCCCCCACCCCCCCTAACGCCAAGAAAGCTGAAAAGATGCAAAAGCCAAAAAAATCATCCTTAAAAAAATATTTTTGTTTTGTGTAACCCATAATGCTTTTGAAACATCATAAAGTAATGCATCTATAACTCATTCTAAATGGTGTTGCTACTAATCGATGTATTAAATTAATTTTATAACAAGTTATTTTAATGGTACTTATAAGTACCGTCAGTAGATAAAGGGTTAAAGGGACAATTTTTTCTGTACCGAAGGCTCCAAGCAGCTCCTCTGTAGGCCGTGTTAATTCCCAATAAATTAGGAGCTTATGTTTCTTGCTAATTCTTTTGGCGTCAACTTTCTGTTGTAATCGTACTTCTTTTTACAATGCATTTCATCAGATTTGAAGACATTGCAAATAAAATGAATATTTTTTATCGGTACAATATATTTTAATTATCTTGCAGATAAAATTATGAATTTTAACATAGTTTGTAGCGAAAAAAAAAAAAAAAAAAAAAAAAAAAAAGTCCCGCTAAACAACAAATTTTTAATGTAGAGAGAACCTAAACAAGCATTTTCGTCATAGAATGTGTAACTGGAAATGACGCGTTTAAGCGCTGGTGACTAAATTGTAGTTTACATAATTTCTTTGTTCTAATCATAAAGAATCAAAGGATAATACTTTTGATTAACAAAATGCATGAGATATCTTTTTTTTTTTCTTTTTTAAGTCAGAAAAATATTTTTTTTAACTATTGTTTTGAAGATTTATCATTTACTTTCCGTCATTTTTCGTCATAGAATGTGTAGCTGGAAATGGCGCGTTTAAGCGCTTGAGACTAAATAGTAGTTTACATAATTTCTTTACTCTAATCATAAAAAATCAAAGGATAATATTTTTGATTAACAAAATGCATGAGGCATCTTTTTTTTTTTTTTTTTAAGTCAGAAAAATATTTTGTTAACTATGGTTTTGAAGATTTATCATTCACTTCCCGTCATTTTTGACGGGGATTTTATACTAGTAAGAAAATATATTTTTATATTATGTTACATTATAAATTTTTCGGAGAGTTAATTTCACTATAAAACCTGCAGCAACTAAAATTTCCAAGACAATGCGAAAACGTAAATGATTTTGTAAAAACAAGGTATTACATAAATGTTTCAGGTGAATAGTACAAATGTATCTGATGATTTTTTTTAAATGCTAAACGAGCAGGTAGCTCGTACTTTACCTGTTTGGGATGTTTTAATTTCGTTTCCAGAAGCGCTGGAGCCAGTGCACGCGCCAAGGTCAAGTGAAGACCTTGTCATTGTCACGCGCGGACGTTCTATTATTATACTCAGTGGCGGCTCGTGCCATATTTAATTGGGGGAACACCTGTATTACAAATATGTGAGAGCAATGTACTAGTACAGTCGGGGGAAAAAAAAAAAAAAAGTAAACACCCCTAACTCCTCAACAAATTATCGTAGAAGAAAGTTACTGGTACCGAACGATTGGAAATAAAGTCTACTTTTAAATGATATCGATAAAATTTGCTTAGGGGCCATTTACATGTTAAAACGAACCATAACTTCGTTTTTTTTCAATAGCAGTACACAATTCTGACAGCATAAATGAACTCTACACCCTTCAATTAGCCTAAAAAGATATTTTTATGCAATTTGTACCATAAGTTTCTGAGAAATTAATTATTTTAAAACGAGCGTATTTTAAGGGCTGTATCCAAATTGAAGTTCGGAACTCGATTGTTAACCGAGAGATCCCCCATCTTGATCAAGGCACCTTAAGAAGTCAATGAAGCCTGCTAGATTACAGGACAGCAGAAGAAATTTCAAATATCTAGTCACTTCTATTATAGACGGCCCCTTAAACCATCATTTTGCCGTTTTTTAAGCATAATTTGAAAACTATTTGGAAGAAAAATGTGAAATTTTGGATTTCCATAAAGCAGGACTTAATAAATCTAAATCCATCAAAAAAATTGTAGGTTGCATAATTTTTTCGAATATTAATTTAATAATTCATAATTGATATCATAAAATTATAAAAAATACAAATTCAGAGTATTTATGTTTGGGTATATTAGTATTATTGCTACACAAAAAATTAGCATATTAGGAGCATAATTTCTGGAGCTATAAATAAAAATATGAAAATGTAATTTAACATTAGAAGCACTAAATTTTGAATGTTTATAATTCAAAAACTTATCATCCAAATGACTAAGAATTCGGTGTCTAGGCATAGTTTGAACCGAAGATTTGAAATATCTCGTTAAAATTGGGTATTGTCATTGAATAAAATAAAGTTTGGATTTGTTTTAATATGTAGGTGCACCCCCCCCCCCCCCTCCTAAGCAAATTTTATATACATCCTATAAAAATAGACTTTATTTCCAATCGTCCGGTACCAGTAACTTTCTTCTACGATAGTTTGTTGAGGAGTTAGTAGGGGGTGTTTACTTTTTTTTTTTTTTTTTTTTTCCTACAACTGTACATCTGTAAGGTGAGTGATGTATACTAAGTTTCGGTTTTAATGCTGGCGGATGTGCATCAAATTAAAAATGGAGATCTGTAATTTTTTAAATAAAAAATTAAATTTATGTTATTGTCAGATTTCTTACGTTAATGAGACGGATGCTTAATTTAAATGACTGTTTAATTAGTTTTATTTTCTTTCTTTATTATATTTATCTGTGTATTATTCTCTACGAACTTGAGTTATAGACGCATTTTCTTATCTACGAGATTAAAATGAGCGAAAGATATGAAAGGAATTTCTAAAAAAGGGGTTACTATCTACTGGAATGGGGATGGTACAACAGGCAGGTATGCGTCAGTAGAAGGGAGAGCTTATGAGGAGAAGATAATCTTGTTTGATGATGTGTCAAGGGATAAGCGATCAACAGCGACAAGTGGGGTAGCCCGTGAAAGAAAAGAGAAAGGCCCGATAGATTTAAAGAGAAAGGTAGAGTAACGGAGGTAGAATGGAGAGAGCAGAATAATCATATTAGAGTAGAAAAGATGTTTGTCATGCTGTGAGCATGATGTGTTTTCTTTCAGAATAGTCTGATAGGAGAACCCTAAGTGTCTGCCAAGGTTACGGATAGATCTGTGCGGTCGTATTATTTGATAAGCCTTACTGTGTATGTTCAAGAGAGACGGGTGTTATAACCTAGTGCCCAAATAGCATCGGAAAGTGTAATTTAAGGTATGGCAGGATCTGCTATATCCTTGCTTGTAATCGTAAACATTGTGTTTCACTTAACTATTTTAAGTGTCTCTTTCTTATTAAAAAAAAAATAATAACTAACGCTGTCACCACCGTAAATGATTTTTTTGAGACCGAGGTCTTCCTTTGATAATATTAAGAAAACTACTGCGTACAAAAATATGAAAATTTGTAGTATTAGAGATGTGTTTCATAAACACGCTGAAGTAGACAGTCTTTAAATAGAATATTTATTTAAGGCTGTTTTTAACTGATCTGCTCAACAAGCACAAAACGTTTTGATACATTTACAAATTCATTTTTTTAACGGAAAGATATGTGGGAAGCGATGGGAGCGATTTGGAATTGAACTGCTTTTTCATTTTTTGATCAATAAATTACCCATTGAGTTATAAGCGTTTTTGATCACGTGACAAACACGTTTTTCACCCGCTCTTGAGTGCTTATTCTCCGTTCGCGCGGAAACTCGGTTCAAAACGTCCACTTTGACACCATTTTCTGAAAGATCTATTGCGTTTGCAAAAAAAATGGAAAAAAATAGCTCGATGACATAGTTTCTGAACAACAACACTAGCTTGTTTCATGCATTTTCGAACAAAAGTAAATTAAAACTTATGTCAGAAAGTTGCCCTTTTGGATTTGAGAACACCCCTAAAGAGCTATTTAGTGTTAAAGTTGGTGAAAATCCTTTCATTAAAAAAATGTTATAGGAACATAAACCATGCATGGGAATTTAATTTTTTTTTTTCTAGGGATATACTTCACAAGCTAGCGGTGTACAGGCTGCACTTATTTTTTTAATTTGACTAATTTTTGGAGTTTTTTTTTTTTTTTTTTTTCATTCAAATTTTCATCATTTCAAGACTGTTTCATATTCTGAAAAAGGCCATATTTTTACATAAAACATTATTTACGTGTGACTATTAAAAACAGAAATGAAAATTTAAAATAATAATTGAATGATGACGTGTTAAAAGCAGAAAATAAGGAAAATTACGGTTAATACGTTACAGGAAATAGGGAAAATTGTATTCACACATGAATATTAAAAAAGTAAGACTATCTTAAAATAATTAAATTATTTCACGCGAAACGCATTTAATGTGACCAATTGCGTCATATGTAAAATGCATATGTATTAAATATCGTCATATGTAAAATGCTTAAAATAATTAAATTATAACACGTGAAAAACTTTTAATGGTGAAAATTAGATCATATATAAACAATACATTTAAAACGATTTTCTTATGGATGCAGAAAAAAACAACTCTAAAATAATTAAATTATTAAAAGCAAAACACATTTAATGGTGAAAATTACGTCATATATAAACAATACATTTAAAACAATTTTCTTATGGACAATATTCATGTGACGTCACATTAGGAATTACATGGTGTAAAAGTAGCGCGGCTAGTAAATTTGTTTATATATTCAGTTAAAATTTATCGACAGAAGTCACTGTCTTTTTTTCTTTTTTTTTTTAATGCCCCTATTATTGGTATATTCATCTTATACCAATATTTCAGGCATTATTATTGTAGTAGCTATTAGAGTATAGACATTTTTCTTATCTGTTATTACATTAATATATAAAAAAAAATATAAGAAAATCATGAGATTTTTTTTTCATTTAAAAATTCTTTATTTGTTTCTATACATATTAAAATCAATTTCCATAAAATATATTTCCTTTACTTTTTCATAAAAACTTTAAGACATCTTTACTTATTTATTTAAAAACATATATCACAGCAGGCTTTAAAAATATGTTATATAACAATGCATCGTCTATAATACCTTTTGGCTTCTTTCTCAAAAACGTTTTCATCCCTCTTTCGGAGACGTCCTCAGTTTCAAATGGTATTACTCGCAGAATATTCGCAGTTTCTCACGAGATATTGTAACTTCCCTCTTTTTCTCTCCATCAAAGAAAAAAGTGTGTGTGTGGGGGGAGACTAAAAAAATGTTTTCGATGAGTAAAACTAGCAATTCCGTGAGAACACTTGTTGATACACAGGGTATATTTTCAAAAAAACATATTTGTTAACTACACGGGCGCAATTGTATTGTTATTTGTATAATTATTTGTTAATTGTATTGCGAGTAGACTTTTGAAATACGAATTTTAGTGTTTAACAATGCTTTATATTTCAGAGAAAGTAACTGTTTGCACAGAATAATATCACTATATTTTTTATATTTCAGTTTGATACAGAAGAAAAGCTTTGTCTGATGATGGAAATTTAAACTGTAAAAATATCAATTTTTCACCCTATTTTTATTGCTTTTTGTATTATTTTTTAAATTAAAAAATAATTATTTCTTATACAGCCAACATGTTGATAACTCTATTTCTGCGTTGTCATTGCACGTCACGAACATCAAGATCTCAATTGCGACGTCATGGTTATATCAAAGACAATCAGGAATATGATATCACATTTGCATGAAATTATGTTACTCCAGAGACCTATTGTTTTATAAAGGTTTACAGCTTTGAGAGAAATGTTCGCAAAAACTGCAACAAACATTTTAAAAAATAGAAATATTTTAGACCGGGCGGCGGCGACACGAATGACTACGTCATCGAGTTACGGTATGAAATCATGATGCAGGATAAGATACATAATATTTTACATTACATTGCCATATACATATTACTTCGAATCGACTTTCAAAAAGAATTAAGGGTTTAGGTAAAACTTATTAACAGTATGTGAGAAAATAACTGATTCGGCATAACTTGGTACAAAGCGAGAAGAACGGGGCACCAATTCCTTATTTTGACAGTACTATTACGTCATCGAGTTGCGGCTTGAAATTTTGGCACATTAAACATACCGATTAGTACAATATGAATATTTCAGTCTTCCACGTCTTATCTTGGTAGGAGATGAGCAGAGCGGGGCGCCAATTCTTAATTTTGGCGGTATAATCACGTCATCGAGTTACGACATGCTATCTTCAGGTAGGACAAGATTATTAGGAGTAGATTAAGGAATGACTGGTCTGCCTCGACATTTCTTGGTACGATATGAGCAGCAGCGGGCGCCAAGTTGCCATTTTGGCGTCACTCTCACGTCATCGAGTTACGGGATAATCCCGGTGCAAAATTAAAGGTAAAATAATCTTTTAAGACTATTTTGGTCTGCCTGCGCATATTCTGGTAGAAACCCCCAGCAGACTAAAATCTATAACAAAAAAATACGTCATAATATGCAACTGAAATCCTATAAACATAATATTTTACATTACATTGCCATATATATTACTTCGAATCGACTTTCAAGATGAATTAAGGGTTATTGAAAAGCTTATTAACAGTACGTGAGAAAATGACTGATTCGGCATAACTTGGCTTTTTTGTTATAGATTTTAGTCAGCCGGAGGTTTCTACCAGGATATGCTCAGGCAGACCAAAATATTCTTAAAAGACTTTATTTTACCTTTAATTTGGCACCGGTTTTATCCCGTAACTCGATGACGTGACAATGACGCCAAAATGACGACTTGGCGCCCGCTGCTGCTCCTGTCGTTCCAAGAAATGTCGAGGCAGACCAGTCATTCCTTTATCTACTCCTAATAATCTTGTCCTACATGAAGATTTCATATCGTAACTCGATGACGTGCTAAAACTGCCAAAATTAAGAATTGGTGCCCCGCTCTGCTCGTCTCGTACCAAGATATAACGAGGCAGACTGAAATATTCTTATTGTACTGATATGTACCTTTAATGTGCCAAATTTTCAAGCTGTAACTTGATGACGCGATTATACAGCCAAAATTAAGAATTGGCGCCCCGCTCTGCTCATCTCCTACCAAGATATGACGAGGCAGACTGAAATATTCGTATTGTACTAATCGGTATGTTTAATTTGGCAAAATTTCAAGTCGTAACTCGATGACGTAATAGTACTGTAAAAATGGTGAATTGGCGCCCTTTCTTCTCGCTTTGTACCAAATTAAGCCGAATAAGGCATTTTCTCACGTACTATTAATAAGCTTTTCCTAAATCCTTAATTCATCTTGAAAGTCGATTCGAAGTAATATATATGGCAATGTAATGTAAAATATTATGTTTATAGGGTTTTAATTGTTCATTATGACGTTTTTTTTTTTTTTTTTTTTTTTTTTTGTTATAGATCTTAGTCTGCCGGGGTTTCTACCAGGATATGCGCAGGTAGAGCAAAATATTCTTAAAAGACTTTTTTACCTTTAATTTGGCAGCGGTTTCATCCCGTAACTCGATGACGTGATAATGACGCCAAAATGACGAGTTGGCGCCCGCTGCTGCGCCTATCGTACCAAGAAATGTCGAGGCAGAACAGTCATTCCTTTATCCACTCCTAAAAATCTTGTCCTGGATCATGATTTCATCCCGTAACTCGATGACGTAGTTATTTGTGTCGCCGCCGCCCGCTCTATTTAAAACTAGAAAATCTTCAGAACAGGTGGCTCAAACGTCCAGTTTTGAAAGACGGTTTAATTTTTCTCTCACTTCACACAATATGACATATTCACACATTCTGAAATCCGTAATTAATAATGTTGGACTACAGTAAAACCTCCCTGTGCGACCACCTCCATTAAGAGACCACCTCCCTGAACGATCATTTTTTCATGAAACGAAATTTATTCCCATAGGCTCAATACTAATTTTACCTCCATTCAGAGACCATCCCAGTGTAACTCCCTCCATGAGCGACCACTTTCTTTGAAGAAAATGAAACAAATTCCGTTTTTCCTGGTCTCTTTAAGAAGGTTTTATTAGAAAAATAATTCCGGAGAGCGCATTATTCATCAAACTTCTAAACTAAGGTTGTTTTTTTTTTTATTATTATTCCGGTAACTTTTAAGTAACTCTTTGTGCCTTTTTAGGCAATGAATTTAACTCTAAAAACAAATTAAGAATGACTGTCAATAAACTCCCTTGCCCTATTCTGCCAAGAAACTCTCAACGAAATATGTAAATTAATGAAATCGTCGTTATTTGTTCTCGTTCAAAAAAAATTGCATTTATTTACTGAACTTCTAAAGGACTTAGAAATAAAAGTTATAAAAGATAAAACCGTAAAATCAAAGCAAACGTCAATGTATTCATTTTTCAAACTCTATAATAATTAACTTATGTAATTAACTTTTGTTTTGATACTTAAATTTTCATATTTTTCCTAATGGGAAAAATAAATTTTAGTAACATTAATTGTTACCTTTTTTCAACAATTAAAATCTAGATTTAAACATGACCTCCATTAAGAGACCACCTCTCGGAGCGACCAATTTTTATTGGAAATTTATATTTTTAAATTTTTTATTAGGGAGGTTTTACTGTATTTATAAATTTTTAAGCATATAAAATTTCCCAAAACTCAGAAAATCTAATTCTTATGAATGTCAAATTAGCCTGATTTTATCTAATTCTCTCTTTCTAGTATGCTATGAAATTCAGTTGATATAGACACCGTTAAAGGAAAACAGGAAAAAGAAAAAGAAGAAGACATATGTATTATTTCAAAATTGCAAAAATCATAAAGAAAAATGTTTTATATTTTTGGAACATATGCACAAACTTTCACCCCACAATATATATATTTATGTATACAGGGTGTATTAAACTCTTGGGCAAAACTTTAAGGGGTGATAGTACACATCAAGACAAATAATATTAAATAGGAGACTAAGGATCCCAAACGTCTTCCGAAGGAGATAGGCGCCTTTAAAGTTTAGGGCCCAGAATTTCAAATGATTATAAAAAACGGAAAAATTGGTCGATTTGTTTGCGGTTTTCACTAAAACTATTCTTTATGCCAGTATTTTCTTGAAAATAAATTTTAAAGATGCAGTTCAAAAAATGCCGATAGAGGGCGCTTTAGACTTTGGAGTAACCAACAACTATTTTTTACCGTTATTTTTTGTATCTCATTGTATGCTTTCAAAAGCTTAGACTTAAACTTAAATTTTGAGCTCAAAATCTGAATCGTTGGGAGTGGTTAAGTAGCACAAACTGAACTGTGTTCAGAGTTAAAATTCCAAATGATTATAAAAAACGGAAAAATTGGTCGATTCGTTTGCGGGTTTAACTAAAACTATTCTTATCTCATTACATGCTTTCAAAAGCTTAGACTTAAATTTTGAGGTCAAAATCTGAATGGTTGGGTGTGGTTAAGTAGCGCAAACTGAACTGTGTTCATGTGTTGAAATTTGAACCCCCCTCCTGAACACAGTTGCGCTACTTAACGATTCAGATTTTGAGCTCAAAATATAAGTTTAAGTCTAAGTATTTGAAAGCATGTAATGAGATACAAAAAATAACTGTAAAAAATAGTTGTTGGTTACTCCAAAGCCTAAAGCGCCCTCTATCGGCATTTTTTGAACTGTATCTTTAAAATTTATTTTCAAGAAAATACTGACATAAAGAATAGTTTTAGTGAATATGAGTAGTGAACTTCCCAGTTGAATCCGCTTCTCCTCTAAAAATAGGCGAATTTCCGTGGTTCTTTGTACTTTGTTGTTCGCTAAACGCTACCGAAACTAGTCTGCTGAATGTTTACTTATTCTGGCGTTTTTAACGTTGCTTTTGAATTGATAAAATTTTGCGCCAAGTAGCATCTTAATAATTGATATTACAACTAGTCTGACTTTCAACTAATTAATTTCATTTAATATTTCGGAAGATCTTAACTTACGAAACTGCCCAACTAATTTGTAGACGCCCTGTATATAAATGGACATTTTCCAACTTATTTCTCGGAGGTAGGCTTGGGACTATATTGCATGCATCTAATTGATAAAATTTAGATTGGTGAGGCATACTCTTAGCATTTCAGCTAATATTTACAGAAACATAACTTCATTGAAATGGAGTTCAACAGTATCTTCACTGCTAAAAAGCTTACTGTTGAGACTTTTAACGTCTGTTTGCTTATCTGTATGTCTCACGAGAACTGGTGCAAAATTCGTCAGATAAACTTTTAACTAGGTAGATATGTTGGTGAGGTATATGCAATTAACTATATAGTTTTTGGCTAAATTTGGTTCTTTATTTGTTCGAAAAATGTGGAATATTTTGTTTTACGTCATAATCTTTTCTATGGGATTCAGTCGATTTTCATATTTTATCATTCACTGAAATGAAAATGGCACATTTGAATAGTTGATTTTGACAGGGCCTGATCACCGACGGGGCATACTTCCACCAGTAAAAATAAAATAATTTTTTGTTTTATTCATGACTGTGATTTTGCATGAATACGGCGTTTAAATAAGACGAAAATTTCTGTTAAACTGGTGGAAGTTTGCCCCGTTGGTAATCAGGCCTTGGATTTAAATGTTACATTATAAGTACGAAATTTTCAGCATGCGATGTCTTAACCCTTAACCGCCAAAACTATAAGACATGGATATTCAATTTTTTTTCCCTGAAAAACGTTTTCCACCACAATTTTGAAAGATAATCTTCGCTTTATTTAATGGTTAAAGTTTCTTTTATTAAATAAGCCAAATTTTTTAATTCAAAAATAGTGGTAGCTTGATAGTTAATTTATTTTTACCGTTGCGTCAACGCAATACCAGAGGGTAATGGGTTAAATTGATCAAACTGACTTGAAACTTAATCAATAATTTTCTCGGCCTATCGCAAGTCTCTGTATATATACAGGGTGAATCTAAACTCTTGGTCAAAACTTTAAGGAGCGATAGTACATCAAGACAAACAATATTAAATCGGAAACTAAGGGTCCCAAACGTCTTCCGAAGGAGATAGGCGCCTTTAAAGTTTAGGGCCCAAAATTTCAAATGATTATAAAAAACGGAAAAAATTGGTCGATTCGTTTGTGGTTTCACTAAAACTATTCTTTATGTCAGTATTTTCTTGAAAATAAATTTTAAAGATACAGTTCAAAAAATGCCGATAGAGGGCGCTTTAGACTTTGGAGTAACCAACAACTATTTTTTACCGTTATTTTTTGTATCTCATTACATGCTTTCAAATGCTTAGACTTAAACTTAAATTTTAAGCTCAAAATCTGAATCGTTGGGAGTGGTTAAGTAGCGCAAACTGAACTGTGTTTAGAAGTTAAAATTCCAAATGATTATAAAAAACGGAAAAATTGGTCGATTCGTTTGCGGGTTTCACTAAAACTATTCTTATCTCATTACATGCTTTCAAAAGCTTAGACTTAAATTTTGAGGTCAAAATCTGAATCGTTGGGTGTGGTTAAGTAGCGCAAACTGAACTGTGTTCATGTGTTGAAATTTGAACCCCCCTCCTGAACAAAGTTGCGCTACTTAACGATTCAGATTTTGAGCTCAAAATATAAGTTTAAGTCTAAGTATTTGAAAGCATGTAATGAGATACAAAAAATAACTGTAAAAAATAGTTGTTGGTTACTCCAAAGCCTAAAGCGCCCTCTATCGGCATTTTTTGAACTGTATCTTTAAAATTTATTTTCAAGAAAATACTGACATAAAGAATAGTTTTAGTGAAAACCGTAAACGAATCGACCAATTTTTCCGTTTTTTATAATCATTTGAAATTTTAACTCCTAAACACAGTTCAGTTTGCGCTACTTAACCACTCCCAACGATTCAGATTTTGAGCTCAAAATATAAGTTTAAGTCTAAACTTTTGAAAGCATGTAATGAGATACAAAAAATAACTGTAAAAAATAGTTGTTCGTTACTCCAAAGTCTACAGCGCCCTCTATCGGCATTTTTAAAACTTTATCTTTAAAATTTATTTTCAAGACAAGACTGACATAAAGAATAGTTTTAGTGAAAACCGTAAACGAATCGACCAATTTTTTCGTTTTTTATAATCATTTGAAATTTTAACTTCTAAACACAGTTCAGTTTGCGCTACTTAACCACTCCCAACGATTCAGATTTTGAGCTTAAAATTTAAGTTTAAGTCTAAGCATTTGAAAGCATGTAATGAGATACAAAAAATAACGGTAAAAAATAGCTGTTGGTTACTCCAAAGTCTAAAGCGCCCTCTATCGGCATTTTTTGAACTGTATCTTTAAAATTTATTTTCAAGAAAATACTGACATAAAGAATAGTTTTAGTGAAACCACAAACGAATCGACCAATTTTTTCCGTTTTTTATAATCATTTGAAATTTTGGGCCCTAAACTTTAAAGGCGCCTATCTCCTTCGGAAGACGTTTGGGACCCTTAGTTTCCGATTTAATATTGTTTGTCTTGATGTACTATCGCTCCTTAAAGTTTTGACCAAGAGTTTAGATTCACCCTGTATATATACAGAGACTTGCGATAGGCCGAGAAAATTATTGATTAAGTTTCAAGCCAGTTTGATCAATTTAACCCATTACCCTCTGGTATTGCGTTGACGCAACGGTAAAAATAAATTAACTATCAAGCTACCACTATTTTTGAATTAAAAAATTTGGCTTATTTAATAAAAGAAACTTTAACCATTAAATAAAGCGAAGATTATCTTTCAAAATTGTGGTGGAAAACGTTTTTCAGGGAAAAAAAAAAATTGAATATCCATGTCTTATAGTTTTGGCGGTTAAGGGTTAAGACATCGCATGCTGAAAATTTCGTACTTATAATGTAACATTTAAATCCAAGGCCTGATTACCAACGGGGCAAACTTCCACCAGTTTAACAGAAATTTTCGTCTTATTTAAACGCCGTATTCATGCAAAATCACAGTCATGAATAAAACAAAAAATTATTTTATTTTTACTGGTGGAAGTATGCCCCGTCGGTGATCAGGCCCTGTCAAAATCAACTATTCAAATGTGCCATTTTCATTTCAGTGAATGATAAAATATGAAAATCGACTGAATCCCATAGAAAAGATTATGACGTAAAACAAAATATTCCACATTTTTCGAACAAATAAAGAACCAAATTTAGCCAAAAACTATATAGTTAATTGCATATACCTCACCAACATATCTACCTAGTTAAAAGTTTATCTGACGAATTTTGCACCAGTTCTCGTGAGACATACAGATAAGCAAACAGACGTTAAAAGTCTCAACAGTAAGCTTTTTAGCAGTGAAGATACTGTTGAACTCCATTTCAATGAAGTTATGTTTCTGTAAATATTAGCTGAAATGCTAAGAGTATGCCTCACCAATCTAAATTTTATCAATTAGATGCACGCAATATAGTCCCAAGCCTCCCTCCGAGAAATAAGTTGGAAAATGTCCATTTATATACAGGGCGTCTACAAATTAGTTGGGCAGTTTCGTAAGTTAAGATCTTCCGAAATATTAAATGAAATTAATTAGTTGAAAGTCAGACTAGTTGTAATATCAATTATTAAGATGCTACTTGGCGCAAAATTTTATCAATTCAAAAGCAACGTTAAAAACGCCAGAATAAGTAAACACTCAGCAGACTAGTTTCGGTAGCGTTTAGCGAACAACAAAGTACAAAGAACCACGGAAATTCGCCTATTTTTAGAGGAGAAGCGGATTCAACTGGGAAGTTCACTAACCAATGCAAAAACAGGAAAATGTGGATACCAGCCAATAGGAGGATAGTATAGGTAATGCCACCAAAATGGGAAAGAAAAATCATCTCTAAACCTACTTCTGTACATGAACTTAACTTTCTTGAAGCATTTCATACCTACAAAAATTATGACAATATTGTTAATACTGAATTTGCTATTCCCCCTTTATCAGATTGCTGGAAATATTTCATAAAATCCTCATTTGCTTAATTACTACCTTCTTTTTTTTTCACATTTTGGTGGCATTACCTATACTATCCTCCTATTGACTGGTATCCGCATTTTACTGTTTCACCATTGGTTACTGAACTTCTCAGTTGAATCCGCTTCTCCTCTATATAAATGGGCAAATTTCCGTTGTTCTTTGCACTGAGGACGGTACGCTAAATGCTACCGAAACTAGTCTGCCGAATATTTGCTTATTCTAGCGTTTTTAATGTTACTTTTAAACTGATATAGTAGTAATATTGCCGAAGTTTATTCATAGATAGCGTTAGGTGTCATAACTGACGCTATCGCTAAGCGAGCGGTAGTCATATTTGCTCGGCATTACGATAATGGAGACGTACAACGGTGCTGAAAAAGCGAAATGCTGTCTTTGGTTTCATTAAACTCATTCTGCTGTGCAAGTACGACAAAATAATGGTGATAATGGTAAACTTGAACTATTTTTCTAACTTACAACAATATGTACTTTAATTTATTTTCCTTACCAATTCAATTCAATAAATCATTCTTTTTGCCCAACTAATTTGTAGACACCCTGTATTTTCATTTAAAAGAAAGGCATTGTAATTCAAAATCTGTAAGATTTCCGCATTCCCTACCGCCGACAAAAAGAAAGAAAGAAAGAAAGAAATTCTAACTATGGTTTTGGATACACCAGCTAGCATGTCAGAACTATCCAAAGTATTCAAATAGTTAAGAGGACCGGGAAAACCCTATCTTCGCCATGTTAAATTCACCAACTTTATGTACCTTTTTCTCAGAAATGGTGAAAGATAGAAGTCTAGATTTTTTAGAGTAGTTTGAATAACATGCTTTACGTATTTTAACAGATCATTTTCTTTCTAAGTGAAACTGAAAATTAATTATTAATTATTTATTGAAAGTCATTTTTTAATTAGCATTTTTGGTAAGATTTCACTCCCTAAAATAAATAATTCTCAACAAATCATTAAATCCCTGTATTAAACTGTACAATATAACATAATATAAGTATGAAAAAAGTCTGAGTTCTTAAGTTTAATAAATATTGAAAAAAATGAACATAAACATGAAAAATCAAAGTTTTGAGAAAAAGTCAATTAAAGATTTAAATGACCATTAAGCTGTGAAGTACTCTTAGAAAAAATGAATAATTTCAACACTTATTTTTTTATGTATAAACATGTGTGACACATCGTTGGAAAGATAAAAGTTTAAACTATTTAATGATTTAAAAAAGTAAAAATAGATTTTTAAGTTGAATTTTGCTTTCCTGGTCCCCTTAAAACTAATATACAAGGTATCATATCAATTATGTAGGTGTTCAATTATAAAGAATGTAATGGGGCAAACGCAACACCATTTCCGATACATGCTATTTTATCCATGGATAATCAACTTATAAAATAAAATATAGTTTATATATTTGGCACAAGGATAAAAAAAGGCGCTACAGGCTGACTTTCGGTAGTGAAATAGACATAAAAAACAAAATAATAATGATAAAGGAAACGTTTTACATCGTTGATATAATAAACATTATAAGTAGTTATATTTCATTTTTACCATTGAACTGAATTTTTACACATGCGCGATTGATTCACTGGCTGACTTAACAATTCAGAACTTCAGAAGTCAGACTATAGCGCCACTTTTACCCCTGGTGCCGAAAATGTGAGCACTATATACATATATATATACACACTGGTGTGCAAAAATTAAGGAAAAGTCACAAAATGCTAATTTTCAAATACGCAAACACTCAAAAGGAAATAATATAATTCGAGTAATTACTATCTCTACAACACAGATAGTCCATATAACATCTCATTCATGTCACACATGGTCACAAGTGTCACAGTCACTACGGTGAAGCAAAAAAATAGGAAATTCCATACATCTCATTATGAGTCTCAAATGATCACTATATGTGACTCCACTGAGAAGTCAATGTGACTGCTGCTTTGTGACGAGTCACCAGGTGACTTTACAATGCAGTTAAATTGTGACTCTCATGTGACTGTCATTTTTAGACTCAATTTCATAGTCATCATGAAAGTTGCTTCATGTTAAGTCAACAAATAATGTCACATTAAAGTCCCATGATGACTTTCAGGTGACAGAGAGACTACTGTGAAGTCACCATTATGCTCTTTTGGGAAAAGTCTAAATGTGACTATCATATGATATTATTTGGTGACTTATCATGATGCAACGTTCATGATGACTATGAAATTGAGTCTAAAAATGACAGTCACATGAGAGTCACAATTTAACTACATTGTAAAGTCACCTGGTGACTCGTCACAAAGCAGCAGTCACACTGACTTCTCAGTGGAGTCACATATAGTGATCATTTGAGACTCATAATGAGATGTATGGAATTTCCTATTTTTATTTATTTATTTATTTATTTTTTTGCTTCATCGTAGTGACTGTGACACTTGTGACCATGTGTGACATGAATGAGATGCGTTATATAGGCTAGCTGTGTTGTAGAGATAGTAATTACTCGAATTATATTATTTCCTTTTGAGTGTTCGCGTATTTGAAAATTAGCATTTTGTGACTTTTCCTTAATTTTTGATAACCAGTGTAGATAAATAGATAGATAGATAGATTTCCCATAGTCTAAATAGTATGTATACGAAATGGTCTTACTTTTGTACCAGTGCATTCTTATAACCCTTTGACACCCGACGAACGCAATTGTGTAGGTGATCCTAAAGAAAAGGAAAGACCATTTTCCTGTTTCTGCGCGATTTAAGGCTGTTCTCAAATCCAAAAGGGCAACTTTATGACATAAGTTTTAATTTACTTTTGTTTGGAAATGCATGAAACTAGCAGATGTTGTTATTCAGAAACTATGTAATCGAGCTGTTTTTCCATTTTTTTTTTTTTTTTTTTTTTTTTTTTTTTTTTTTTTTTTCCCAAACGCATAGATCTTTCAGAAAATAGTGTCAAAATGGGCATTTTGAACCGAATTTCCGTGCGAAAGAAGAATAACCACCCAAGAAAGGGGGAGAAATGCGTGTGACTCGTGATCAAATTCGCTTATAAATCAATAGGTTTTTCAATTTATTGATACAAAAATGAAAAACACAGTTCGATTCAAAATCGCTTCCGTGGTCAGGTTTTCCACTTTTATATCTTTCCGTTAAAAAATGAATTTGTAAATGTGTCAAAACGTTTTGCGATTTTGTTGAGCAGAGCAGTTGAGAACAGCCTTAAGTTAAGCCATGCATTGACAGAATTACGTGAACCCTCTATTGACATAACCTGACATCCGGTATTTTTACCTGACTGCCAAGAAGGGTTATGTGTTTCACGCGTAGGTATGTGGATTTCTTTATACCCTCGAAACAGCCCAACGGCTGGATGGATTTTAATGAAAGAGGTCTCTACCGATTCGTTTTAACCATTCGATGGTTATAGGCTAGGTTTTGTTTTTATAAATTCAAAATGGCGACCATAAAATAAAAAATGGCTGTAGAGACGAAAAATATTTTTTACGCACCCTATTGAGTGACATATCATTGGATAGGTCTTTCAAAATGAAGACGATGTTTCACTGACTATTTTGCAGTCAGAAGTCCGTTTAAGTATTACACAACCTGGAAGTTGTGTAGGTAGGATCTCTCGCTTTACTGTAACTCTAACCTTAATAAACATCTATAGTCCTTAACACACAGTGTTTATAGATGGGAACTAACAATTAAATACAACTTAAAAGTGATCAATACAAGTAAATAAGAAAATAGGTAAGTAATATAAAAATAGTTTCACATTGATGAGAAAAAATTAATTAGTTCGCTTTTTACGCAGTCGGTTTTTTTATATTTTTTAAATTAAATTTGTACTTATTTAAAACATTTTTTCAATCAAATATAACCTTACTAATTACGGCAAAAAAAAAAAAAAAAAAAAAAAAACTTTTCATTTTTACCAAAAATCTTCAGGTCTTAAAGGAATAATTCTGTTCTAAACATCTATACTTTGATTATGGCCATCTTGTAAAATAAAAGACTTGTTTTCTTCATTTTTAAAATAAATAATACTCCATCAAAATTACATTATTACATTTTTAAAAATTTTGTCTCTTTTGTAATCGATCTTCTCACCCATGGAAACAAAATTATAAGAATGTCACTTTTAAGTGTATCTAATTATCTAGGTGCTCTATTTTTCCGACCGATATTTTTTCATGTGACAAGGTCAAATCTCTGGACGACATTTTGACTTCGGTTTCAATTTCTAGCCGTAACTAGAGCATACTTAGATATCTGATTTTCGAAAAAGACAACGTAGTATTCAAATAAACGCTTCTCATTCGTTTTTTCACAGAAAAAAATGATTATTTAAAGACTATGTCCTCCTAAAAATATTGTCAGTGCCATGACAAATTATCCAATATGAAAATAGTGTTGCCTGTCGGCTACTTTTTTTTTTTTTTTTAATTCAGATTTCTTGATTACCATCACTTTTTTGAAATAGTAAAATTCGCCTTATTTAAGGATATATTAATTAATGCGAAAACAAGGGGAATTGTACCATTTCAGAAAAGTGGTGCCAATCAAGAAATCTGAATTAAAAAAAAAAAAATAGCCCACTGGTAACACTGTTTTCATATTGGATCGTTTGACATGGTACTGACGATATATCACCAGGTCACGGAGTGGCCACTTTTTTGGAATTTTTTGGCCACCACTAATTTTTTTTATGGCAGATTACTACAAGAATTGCAATAAAATCTGCGTTTCTTGCGAAAAATGGAACAATGTAGTAGGTTTCTGGATTCCCTAGTTGCCATGCAACTTAACATCCGGCATAGAGGTATAAGCGTTTTACAGTGCATTGGGAGCCATAGCAAAATGTTAAGACGTGGCTGGTGGCCACAAAAACAGAAAGTTTAAGGAAAAGTAAAAAACATCAGTAATGCTAGTTTAACAATTAAAAAAAAATGTCCAATAGATCCAATCAAACCTGAATTTATGTCTTATACATTGACAGTAACTCTTTAGGCTGAAATGTTTAATATTAAATTCGTAACATTTGTGTACATATAAGTACAAGGTTGAAATGTAAACTTGAGCCGCAGCTGATGTTTGCGTTGGATAACTGAGGTCGATCTTTAGAAAGGCCGTTTTTTACTTTTTCGATTTTGTTTAGAGTTTTGCTTTGTTTTTTTTTCTTTAAGCATACTTTCATTTTCGAACCTTTTACAAAGGCTCAGCGCGTTACGTGTGTAAAGTGTACGAATCACACAGGTACCTAGATCAAAGTAAATTAAAGCAACGTAACTTCAATTAGAACTTTATACAGTCTTCTAAGCTTTTTTAAGAATGCACCATCAAAGAAATAAGTCTTATATCAGTCATTTGTATGCTCCCCTCACAAAATTTAAACTTAAAATAAAATTACTTTTATCTATACGTATCTAATACTCCAGACTCTAGAGTTTTACATGTATATAATTTCCTATGGTATTTATTATATGGGTTTCAGTAACCTCAAATATTTTTTCATGTGCCAAAGTCAAAATTGAACGCGTATTGTAATTTCATTAGACTTTCGGGAAGAAGTTTGGAGCCTTTTTATTAATTATCTTCTTTTGGAGTGATTTGTTTCTTAACTGAAATAAATTAAAGCAATGTAATTTTATGCATTCGGTGAGTAAAGTTGGTAAATTATGTAATATCTCCATTTCATTTTAATCAATCTCCTTTTCATTTGATGCAAGTTTTATTACAATTATCCGAATTCAATTTAAAGACAAATTTACATCAGTAAAATTTTAAGTAATTTACTTTTCATGTGTGTTAGTGATAGAATTCAAACACATCTATTAAGCATTATAATTAAGTTTAAATAATTTTCGCAATTAAGAAATACATTAATTTTAGGGTTCCGTACTTAAAAGTGAAAACGGAACCATTATAAGATCCCTCCTGGGTCTGTCCGTCTGTCTCTCTGTCTGTCTGTCACAGCCATTTAACTCATAAACTATGGAACGTGGAAAGTTCAAATTCGGGGAAGTAATAAAGACCATTAACCCACGTATTTTGAGATTAATAAATATTCATAAATATATTTAGTAAAAATGTAGGGGGGCAAATTATGCTACTTGAAAAAAAAAAATCTTTTCTTTGTATATCATGTGAGGTATCTTGTGAAAGCTTTCGTAACGCTGAACTCAAAAATACATTCCTTTTAATTTTAGGTATTATATTTTTAAAAAAATATTGTCGAAAATGTAACGCAAAAATATATCCCCCCCCCCCCCCATCTAATTCCGAAACTACTGAAACTAAAATTATGAAAAAATTAGAGGTAGTAGATGTTAAAATAAACCTTGCCGAAAAATTATAGCGATTATCCTAGGTCACATAGTTTTGAGAAATTAGCATTTTTCTGTTATACACAAATTTCGATTTTGTTATACACAAATTTACGGGCATTCGAAAAAATTGTTGAGCATCGCTGGATATACCTATCATTGCAGAAGTATAAAAGCATTATTGATAATGATTTTCGAAAAAAATCATCAGTAATTAGCTGAGATATTAACCCTTAAAGATAGGCCAGTTTGGACACACATAAGGACAGGGGTGGCGTACTCTATGCCTAGTTAACAACTTTTAATGATATATATGTGTAATGTAATGTCCAGTAACAGTATAAAAGCAATAGACGTCAAATTGTTAAAAACATACTAATTTAAGGGGTCTCGGGACTCTTAAAAAGTTGAAAAAATGAAAAAAAGACCCTTTTCAACATTTGATGTCTTAAAATGTATATGATTTTAAAACACAATTTTAATTGGGATGAAAGATATAAGTATCTTTCATTTCATGTATTTAAAAAATTGCAAGATACAGAATTAGTATTTATAGGGGGCTCGAAACTAGACTTTTGTCGAACAAAAAATTGGGATAACAGTTTACGTGCCGGATGACAAAATAAATATTGCAACTAGAATGAAAATTTTGGTGCTTACTTATACTTCAGATTGTAATAATTTACCTGAACTTAAATAGATTTGTATTTAAAGCATTTTTATATTTTTAATGCAATGTTGCATTTAACTAATACAAAATTTTGAAAATATCAACAGTAAAATCACCTAAAAAAATATTTCTTTGAACAATAAAAAGGAAATTTTAGGTTAAGTTTATACAGACTAACATGAAATACATGTTTTAACAATTTCATGAAAAAATATTCAGAAGTTTTTGAGGTATCCTGCGCGTTATGCCCAAAAAACACCATTTGGAGAAAAATGACTTCAAAGTTTCGGAGTCACCGTTTCCGTTATTGAGCAAGTATAATTCCAAAGGCCATAACTTCTGTTCTAACGGGAATTTTAAGGAAACAATTATATCAAAATATTCAGAAAAGATAGGAGTTTAACATCTAAAAAAATTAAAATTTCTTAAATTTTAAAGTTTTAAGACTCCTGCGACCATTTAACCGTTTCTGGCGCGGAGTAATTCTATTTATAAACTTATGAAATAACGCACTGACACCAGAATTTATAAACGAATTTATTAGAAAATGCGAACTTGTTTATTTTCACGTACATGATAAAAGGAAAATTTTAATTAACCCTCTTTCACTCCCAGTGAGTCCAAATGGCATCATGCTGTTAGTGGATTTTTTAATTCGGATATTCCAAGTTCATACCAGAAAATTAAAATAGCAATATGAGTTTTATTTTATAACAGACCATTTCCGTATTTGAGGAATGCGAAATTTAACATTGACATTTTCTGGTGTAAATTCGGATTCTTTGAATCACGTAATTTCTAGAATGGGACCCAATACCATGGGAATGAAAGGGTTAAATATTCTTGGTGCCGATTGTCTGTTTTGGAATTAAAATTAGGTGTCTTTTTTTTAAGGGCACCGCCCTCGAAAGGTTTAATTAGAATGAATCGCATAAATACTGTGGGATTCGCGATAGTTTGCATTGATTGTATCTCTCAATACGCCTCGAGTGACTTTAAAAGTTAATTAAACACCTATCTGGAAAAACGTGGCCCTGACCAAGGCGGCGTTACAACTTTGAGACCTTCTTTCGAAGCGCGCTTAGCACAATGCCAAATTTAAACTTTGAACAAAGGTTTCGTTTTAGCTACACTGTAGAAATAAAGGTTATTACTACGCTGAATTTAGTTTTATGAAATGCCAAATGAAATTTAACTATGCACTGCTTTTATTGTCAGTACCGAATTAAGTTCATCATAAACAGATTAGGATAATATTAAAAAAAGAGTTATACGAATAGCTATATTTGATATTATTTAGGTTCCATATCTCTTTGAACTTTCATTGTATACCCATTTACACTTTTCTAATATATACAGTTATGCCCAACCCTACGTTGCATAGTTTTTTTTACAAAATCTTAGTATTCTTTTAGAAACGGTTTTTTTTATAATACCATTACAAATTCATATATTTATTCTACGGAACCCTCTGTGCGCGGGCCCCACCAGTAGCCGAGAGGTTCTGCTCTCGAAGCTGGTAGACGGGAAGTGCTGGGTTCGATCCCAATCGCGCCCGTCGGCCTAATCGTTCGGAGTTTTCGTGGTTTTCTTCGAGCCTTGGTTCTCCAAGCGTTAATACGGATTAGGTTCCCTTAGAAAGACCTCCACGGAAGGCACCCCCCCCTAGGGCCCATATCCCACGTGCAGATAATTGGCCGACATAAATACAACCAACCAACCTCTGTGCGCGAGTAATACTCGCACCTGACCGTTCATTTTTGTAATTTAAAATGCATTAATTTTAATTAGTGCATATGCATTAATTTTTGTAATTTAAAATGCATTAATTTTAATTAATGCATATAAATTAATCTTTGGAAAAGTTTATTGCGAAGTTATTTTAAATTCTTTTTTTTTTTCATTGGGGTTAATTCAATTAGTAATATAAGTTAGAATATTAAGTGCATATTATATAATTTATTCTCCTTGTGAAATATAATAGAAGACTTCGCATGGTTTAAAAACATTTTAAGCAAAATTGTGAATACTACTCTAGAATTTTACTACTGTGCCTTAGTAAGATTAGGTTTCACGAGATTAGGTTTTGTAAAAAGTGCTAATGCACGAGCAAAGAAATGATTTTTCATGCATCGGTCCTCTGTAAACTTCAGCCATAAAAATTAAATTTAATACGCAAAAATTAAAATTATACTATAACGCTTTCTCGACTGTATCTAATTTTCCAGATGTTCCACTTCCCCCGAACCACATTTTTTTCATGTGACAAAGTCAAAACTGGACGGCCATTTGACTTTGATTTCAGTTTCTGGCAGTAACTGAGAATTTTTACATAAAAACAACGTAACTTCAATTAGAACTTTGCATAATCTTCTAGAATTTTTCAAGAATGAACCATCAAAGAAATATTCCCCCAGATACCAGTCATTTGTATACCCCCCCCACCCCCTTACATAATTTAAACTTAAAATAGAATTACTTTTATCTATGTATCTACTATTCCAGTGTTTTACATGTACCGGGTGAGCTAAAAGTTTCTTACAACTTTAAAAGCTCATAAAAAATGATACAGGAGTGCGGTTTGCAAGAAAGGGCTCTCAAGGTAATCGGTTTTTGTAGCAGTAAAAAAAAAAAAAAAAAAAAAAAAAAATAGCTAAAAAAATCTCATGTAGAGGGCGCTGACGACCCGAAACACAATGAACAGGACAACACTTGTGTCGTAGAATGTTCTAGTGGTCATGTCGAACATTTGTAATTGGAAGAACAAATGAATGGAGCGTATTGTTGTCCTGTTCATTGAATTTCGGCCGTCAGTGCCTCTACAAGTGATTTTTAACCCCCCCCCCCCCTCTTGCTAAAAAAATCCGACTGCCTTGTGAGTTCTTTCTTGCAAACCGCACTCCTTAAGGCTGTTCTCAAATCGAAAAGGACAACTTTCTGACACAAGTTTTAATTTATTTCTGCTAGAAAATGCATGAAACTAGCTGGTGTTGTTGTTCAGAAACTATATAATTGAGCTGTTTTTTCCTTTTTTTTTTTTTTTTTTTTTTTTTTTTTTGCAAATGCAATAGATGTTTCACAAAATAGTATCAAAGTGGGCGTTTTTAACCGAATTTTTGCGCAAAGGAAGAAAGGGCACTCAAGAGCGGGCGAAAACGTTTTTGTCACGTGATCAAAAGGACCTCTAACTCAATAGGTAACTGATTGATCAAAAAATGGAAAAAAACAGTTCAATTCCAAATCGCTTCCATGGCCAGACTTTCCACTTTTATACCTTTCCGTCAAAAAATGAATTTGTAAATGTGTCAAAACGTTTGCGCTTGTTGAGCAGAGCAGTTAAGAACAGCCTTAATCATAATTTCTTCCTTTTTTATGAGTTTTTAAAGTTGTAACGAACTTTTGCCTCACCCGGTATCTGATTTCCTATAGTATTTATTATATGGGTTTCAATAACCTCAAAAAAATTTCATGTGGCAAAAACAAAATTGAACGAGTGTTGCATTTTGATTTAGACAGACTTCTGGTCGTAGTTTGAACATTTTTATTAATTATTTTATTTTGGAGTGATTTGTTTCTCACTTATCCCTTAACCCTTAAATGCCTAATTTTGCAAAAATCATTGTAATAATGTTTTTCGGCTTTCATTTTTTAAATAAATCATGGGAAAAATACTTTAAAAAATCATATTTTGTTTTAAGTATGGTTTACGGCTAAAAACAGTTTATTACTAACCGGCAATACTGGTCTTTAATTGAAAAAAAATTCCTTGATAAAATTCTATAATATTAAACTCACAAGAATTTTAGGAACTAATAAGAAATAAATTTTACTTGCTCACGGCAGAACAAAATAGGGTATTTCGCAAACTTCCAAACAAAACAAAAAGAACAAGTAGCAACAATTGAAAAAGTAAATCTATCTTTATTCTTAAACAGCACAAGTGTTGCCATCTACATGTTGAAAATCGATTTAATAATATTTTCAGAATGTATTTTATTGACAACATTAGGCATTATTTATATCTTCAATATTATTCTAATAGTATTTTAGAGCCTAAATTGGGTATGTTGCCGAAAAGCAACACTCGGCATTTAAGGGTTAACTGGTGTGACAAAAATTGTCGCATATCTACTGTGAGCGGTCGCCGAGACCACTTGATCGAGGATGAATAGAAGATTTGATTCACTCATAGGATACTGTTTCTGTATTAAATTTTATATACAGGGTTATTATGATTAAAATTCACCTATTCAGAAGTCTCTATTCATAGTACTAGAACTCCAAACAAAACAAAATTTCATCAGTATTTAGAGTTAAACTGAAAATTACAAGTTAAACTAATGAAAACTGAATAAAGCTTCGATCTGTGAGTTCGCCAACACCAGTTAAGAGTTAAATAAATTAAGACAATGTAACTTCATGCATTTGGTACATAGAATTGGAAAGCGTAATGCAAATTGGGATGTTAACCCTTAACTTCTGTTAGCGATCTCACAAACCGCTATTGTTGTTTTCAATTTTCACAGTTTAATTTTCAATATAACTATAGATGCTGTGGAAATTTTGTTTTGTTTGGAGCCCTAGTACATTCTCTTGAGGTTTCAAAATGAGTGATTTTTAATTACACTAGTCCTGTACATAAAGTTTAGTACAGAAACAGCATCCTAGGAGTAAATCGAATATTTTATTTATATTTTGATGAAACGGACTCAGAGACCACTAACAGTAATGAAACAATTTTTGTCTCAGCAGTTAAAGGTTAAGTTTATATTACATCACTTTTCTTCCTTGTGAAATATCATAAGAGTTTTGCATGGTTAAAAAATATCTTAAGCCAAATTATGAATATTACTCTAAAATTTCACATCTATATTTCAGTACAAGATTCTAATTTTTGTCAAATCTGCCAATGCACCATCAAAGAAACCATTTCTTCATACACCTGTCTTCTGTAAACTTCACCCACAACTTAAAATAGATATAATACTTTCTCGACTGTATCTAATTTTCTAGGTGTTCCACTTCCCCTGAACGACATTTTTTTAATGTGGCAAGGACAAAGCTGGACGGCCATTTGACTTTCTGGCAGTAATTACAGCATTTTTACATAAAAGCAACATAATTTCAATTAGAACATTACAAAACCTTCAAGACTTTTTTCAAGAACACCTATTAAAGAAATATGTCTTCAGATATCAGTCATTTGTATGGCCTCCCACAAAATGTAAACTTAAAGTTACTTTCATCTATGTATCTAATATTCTAGATTTTTACATGTATCTAATTTCCCACGTATTTATTACAAGGGTGTTAGTAACCAAAAATATTTTTTCATGTGGCAAAGTCAAAATTGAACGCGTATTGTATTTTGATTAGACTTTCTGGTAGTAGCTCTGGGCAATTTTATTAATTATCTTATTTTGGAGTGATTTGTTTTTTACTGAAATAAATTAAGGCAATGTAACTTCATACACTTGGTACATAGAATTGGAAAGTAAACTGGAACGTTAACTCGGAACTGTTGTTAGCAATCTCACAGACTAGTGTTTTTTTTTGTTTTTTTTTTAATTTTCATTTTCACAGTTTAATTTTTAATTTGAAGTTTAAGTTTAAGTATAGATATTGGTGAATTTTAATTACCACAGTCCTGTACATAAAGTTTAGTACAGAAACAATATACTACGAGTAAACCGGACCTTTAATTGAGGGCTCACAAATATTGCAGGCCCTCCATTTTGAAAAAAAAAAGTAATATAGGGGAGACCGGGGGAATGGCGCCACTCGGGATTATGGCGCCACCCCGCCTAGTTTAAAAACTAACTGCAGTTTGAGATAGAGAATGCGCCATCACTTTAGCGACCAACAAAAGAAACAGTGCCTAGAGTGAGAATGATTTTGTTGTACGTCGTTCGCTTGTTCTAGAGAAAAATTTAGTTTTTATCTAGTTGCTTCTTATTTTGGAGCTTCAAATGAGTAGAGGTAAATACCTTTTATTGTATCATTAGGTACTTTAGATAATATTACCCGTAATCTACATGCATTCGCCGACATTTTGATGCAATTTGCCGAACAAGTTCGGTTCTTCTTTCGGCTTTGCTGGGTGATTTCCGCTATAGTGTCCTCTCGAGGTAATGCCGCCACTATGGCAAAGAGTGACTTTTGCAATTTGAGTTAAATTGTAAGCTTAACACATTATTAAATCTAGCTTAAGGAACATTGTAATTATTCATTATTTTGATAAGTTAGTGCTTTCTAAATATTTTCAGTAGGTTATGTGTTTCCTAGTATCCATTTTATGTATTTACTAGGTCATTAAAGAGTGGCGTCAGTATCCCGATACAGTGGCGGAATTACCCGAGTATCCTGGGTAATCCCACCACTGTACAAAGGTTGAAAGAAAAATTTTTATGGGTGCTTACTTTACAGTTATGATTACGGTTAAATTTATACAGATACTAAAGATAATGATTCAGCTTTAGAATTTTTACTATTAAAAAATAAACATTTATTTGCGGTGAAAAAAATTAAATTCCCTTAAGGTGTCGCCATTCCCCCGGTCTCCCCTACTGTCCATTTTAAAGGTGGCATAAAATCTGTTTTATTTACTCCCATAGTAAACCAAGTCTATAAACAGCTGCCATATATATGAGAAAGTATGTGAAAACAGGGTTGGTTCACTTCGATGAAGCGGGCTCAAAGACAGTTCAGAGTATTTAGAAGCCGTTCAAGTATTACGTAGGCATATTTTTAGTCATTTTGTACCCATTAAGCACATAACTAAAAAATTTAACAAGAATCATAGGAATATTACGTGTTTGGCGTGCACATTTCTAGCCTGGTATCCAAGATCTTTGAATCCATGTCTCTGCATTGTCTATTATTACATTTTCAATGTAGTGGTGGGCTGGAATGTTCCTCATTTCCAGTCCTTGTTTACTCTATATCTTTTTTCTTAGTCGTTCAACATTCGCAGAACGCTCATCCAAATCATGCTCTTTTGCTTTTTGTTATTAAAATATAGTTGCTTCGTTGTCTAATGCTTACGTAAGAATTCTCGTGACCCTCTCTCCCCCTTGTCAGCAAAAATAAGCAGACACTGGACCCCCCCCCCCCCTTACTGTTTACATAATACTTGAACGACTCCTTATGAAGTAATTTCTGTCACAGCAGTTAAAGGTTAAATTTATATTACATCATTTTTCTTCCTTGTGAAATATCATAAAAGAGTTTTGCATGGTTAAAAAACTTCGTAAGCCCAATTATGAATATCACTCTAAAATTTCACATCTGTATCTTAGTAAGAGTGTTACACAAGTTTCTAATTTTTGTCAAAACTATTAATGCATCATCAAAGAAACGATTTCATCACACACCGGTCGTCAATAAACTTCACCCACAAAAACTAAACTTAAAATAGATAAAATACTTTCTCGACTGTATCTAATTTTCTAGGTGTTCCACTTCCCCCGAACGACATTTTTTTCATGTTGCAAGGTCAAAACTGGACGGCCATTTGACTTTGATTTCACTTTCTGGCAGTAACTAGAGCATTTTTACTTACCTAATTTTGGCAAATATCTTGAATCGAAAAGAAAAGAAAAAGCTGACTAAATGCGATTTTAATTTCACCTCATTTGTTTGTATTGTGACTGACAACAATTTTAAAGGGTCAATTGTTCCGCTCGATACACCGCCGGCGGCCTGCATTGTTGTAGTTTTTCCACGCTGCTTTGCCGTTTGTTTCTTTTACGATCATTTTGTAGCCTGTTATCTGAATTTCGTAATTCTGAAAAAAACTATTAATATTTACACTTTTTTCTTTACCCCAACTTACAAAGATAGAATCAATCTTTTCTTTTCTTTTTACTGTTATTTATCATACATTTACTTCATATGTGTAGTAATTTCATTGCAAAGCTGTTTTAAATTCGTTTTTTTTTTTTAGTCGGTTTCATTTTGTTAGAACATTAACCAAATTTTTGTCAAAATGTTTAATGTAACGGCATGTTGTTGCATAAATAGAGTTCACAAATAGAGTTGTTCTGGTGCTTTTTATTTAATGTTTAAGATATTAATTTATTTCAACACGGTATTGAGCAAGAAAATTTGCTTGAAATCCTAAAGAGATATTTTAAAACATTTTAGACTATTTATTTCATATATATCTGAGTATAAATCTTAAAAATATTTTCTTCGTTTCATTGTAATTGCTATTTATCATACATTTACTTCATATTTGTAGTAATTTCATTGCAAAGCTGTTTTAGATTCGTTTCTTTTTTTTCAGTGGGCTTCATTCAGTTAGATAGAATATTTACCAAATTGTTGTCAAAATGTTTAATGTAACGGTGGTGTTGCACAAATTGAGTTCACAAATAGAGTTGCTCTGGTGCTTTTTATTTAATGTTTAATCTATTAATTTATTTCAACACGGTATTGAACAAGAAAATTTGCCCGAAATCATAAAGGGATACTTAAAAAAAAAAATTAGACTATTTAGTTCGTATATGTCTGAGAATAAATCTTAAAAATCATTTTCTTAATTTCATTGTAATAAATCTCCGTTTTGTTTGGTGCATGTTTTATTACAATTAACAAAGTGAATTAAAAAAACTTACATTACTAACATTTTAAGCTATTTACTTAAAACCTTACTATGAATCTTTACTTAACATCTGTATTAGCGATGGAATTCAAATCCATCTATTAAGCGTTATAAATAAATTAATCAATTTTCGCAATTTAATCCATTCTCGTAATTTAAGATGAATTAATTTTTATTAATGTATTTAATCTTTGCATAATTATAGTACGAAGTTAGTTTAAATTCCCTTTTTTAATGGCATTAATTAAGTTAGAACATTAACTAAGTCATTATAACATGTAACGTAACAATTTTGTTGCAAAAATAACGTCATTCTACTGATTTCTACAGGATTTTGGGATGATGTAATATTTTCCACGCGATATTGGTCAATCAAATTTGTTCACGATCAATAATAAAATTTATCTTTTTTTTTTTTTTTTTTTTTTTTTTTTTAATCATAAATAGAATTGCTCTAATTTTTGTATGTAACTTTTAAGTTAAGAGTTTATTACAACATGGTATTGGTAAAAAAATTTAATATCTGGGGTTATGTAATTTTTTCCATGCGCTTTTGGTCAATCAAATTTGTTCATGATCAATATTAAAATTTTCCTTTGCTTTTTACCATAAATAGAATAGCTTTAATGTTTTTTATATAACTTTTAAGTTAAGAGTTGGTCAAGAATTTTGCTCTAAATCATAAAGGAATATGTTTAAAAAGTTTAAAAGTACTTAGTTCATATGTCTGAATGTGAACTGTATGTCTGAATGTGAATATGCCTGAACGTGGGTGGTTCAATAATTATTGTCCCTAGTGTATATAAAATATTTGTACTCCAATGGTTGATGCGGAATATTGAAACCTAATGTCTTAAATACCTATATGCTCAATTTCAGAACCGTAGCTGCTATATTATCATAGTTTTGGAGGGAGGGGTGAAGTTTTAAAGACCTATTTTTGAGGGAGTTTTTAAGGAGGGGGTGAGGGTGAAATGCTAGTTTGGAGCTTATAAGGCTATATTTGTGACAGTGGATGAGATGTGGCTACATCACTATGATCCTGAATCCAAACAACAGTAATTACATCTCATCCACTGTCACAAATCAAGCTCCA
Organism: Maratus speciosus; assembly: GCA_963932465.1. NCBI lineage: Eukaryota > Metazoa > Arthropoda > Arachnida > Araneae > Salticidae > Maratus > Maratus speciosus. The sequence continues at coordinate 298,002,212 of OZ010797.1, forward strand.
TAAGCTAAAAATCAGCCTTTCACCTCCACTACCCCCCTTTCACTCCTCCCTCCAAAACTATGTGAATATAGCAGCTACGGTTCTGAAATTGAGCATATAGACATCTAAGACATTATGCTCCCATATTCCACAACAACCATCGCAGTACAAATATTTTAAATACACTAGGGACAATAATTATCGAACCATCCACGTAAAAATGATTTTCTTCTTTTCATTTTAATCAATCTCTGTTTCATTTAGTGCATGTTTTATTAAAATTAATGAATCAATTAAAAAAATTACATTAGCAACATTTTGAGACCTTTTTTTTTCATCCATGTGTGTGTTAGATATCAAAACCATCTTATTAAGGGTGTCCGGGTCACATTTTAAAATAATCTTTATTTATAGAGTTAAATTTTTGAAATTTTTTGAAATGGTTAACCATATCATTTGTAAAGAAAATCACATGATAAAACTCCTCATAACTTATTTTAATTTAAAATTTATTAAAGAAGTGGGGTACTTTAAAATTGTTTAACTCAAAATATTATATGTAGAATTTCATTTCTTTTCATTTAAATAAACAGAAATATATAAGTTTTAATTTTGATTCAGCATTTTTTAAAATATTAATTAAAAAAAAAAGATGCAACTTAAAAAAAATCATATTTTCAAAAGTATTTTTTTTTTAAATTTGCTGAGTCAAAATTAAAGTAAAAAAATTGAAAAAGACACGTTCCAAGTTTGAACTATTTATCTTTAACGGTTCTTGACTTATAACAATTTAAATACGAGAAATGGTGAAAAAACCCATCATGAAGAAAAACGCATTTTCGCAAGAAATCGTTTCCATGACACCCATTGCTTTGAAAGCTAGATTTTGAAAACAACCCAAAACGAAAAAATCAATATTTCCTGTTCCAATTAAGATAGAAACTTGATTTAAACATCTTTTTAAACAAACAAACAAACAAACAAACAAAAAACAGAGAAATTTTAACGCAGCAAAATATTTTTAGTAAATTTGAAGATTTTTGTGTTCCGGACCCCCTTAAGCATTTTAATTAATTTTCGCAAATAAAGTATAATTAACTTTTACCATTTATTTATTCATTGATGTGAAGTGCCCATATTGTATTAGTAAATTTACACCGAAAAAATACTATAATCTTCAAAACAACTAATTTTATCCTCTATTTCTGACACTGTAAAATCTTAGTTTACAATGAAAATCAAATGGACTTAGCTAGAGATCTTTCACGATTTCCCAAAATTTGATATATATATATATATATACTTATGTAGATTGATAAACTTAAAATTCTTTATGGCGTTGCACAATTTGGTAAAAATAAAAGAAGTAAGTGCAGGTCAAAATTTTTTCATTGAATCTATTTATTTTTTGTTAAATCCACATAGATTTAAAATACTACTTTATACTAGTCAAATCGTCTAAAGCTATCAAGAAGAATCTGTAACCTCGTGACACCGTTACCGGGAAAATCCTGTTGCCATTGGGGGAAAACATAATTATCTCCTTTAATAGCGTAAAATCTAAGTTCACGTCAAAAGCGATCGAAGTGATGCGAAAAGAATTACGGAACTGGTTATGAGGAATGTACCCAAACAATATTTCTAAAGTTTTCTTTTTTTCGCATTTGAATTGTTTAACGCAAAATAAAAGAGGAATTTTGTCGATATACTGGATTAGACAATTTTCTTAAGATATTTGAGGACTAGCTCAGAAGTAAGTTTCGATTGTGACAAGCCGGCGGCCTAGTGAAAGATAAATTTAGTGTGAGTGGGGGAGGGGGGGGGGGAGTGCTACATCATTGCTAATCACAATGGATTCGAGAGAAGCATTATCACACTAATATGATGTGAGGGCATAAAGGCGCATAATAAATGAGAAATTTATTTTCGGTTTGAGGTTTATATATACAGTGTGACCTCAAAAATCAAAGTCACCCCCCCCCCCCCCCTACACTGTGCACACACGCATTCTTTTTCTTCTTTTTTTTACGTTTCCAACATACCAGAGAAAGAAAACTAACAGTTGTTTACAAATTAAAACCTTGAAGATACATCCAGATCGCTGATGCTGTGCTAAATAGAACCGTCGATAACACTGATAGCAGCTCAGAGGAACGAGGACGAAGATCCTGCAGAAGAAAAGGTATCGCTGAAAAAATGCATAAATTTAACTGGAAAATTAATATCTGCTGTAGAGGAACTGTATTTTCGAAATCGATATTCTTGAAATAATTATAAAATCCAAGAAAAAACTTGTTAAAGAACGGTAAAAAAAATTGAAGCAAATAAAACTAACATCAATGTTTCGGAAATTACTTCCCTGTTTATTCGATTTTTTTTTTTTTTTTTAATATAGAAAATATGAATTAAAGTAAGTTTTTAAAAATATAAATATTTAATTTTCTCTCATAAATATCCCTTTGCTGTGAATTAAATTATAGAGGCACCATTACGAATACAGGAAATACTCTTGATATTCTTTCAGAATTCCGGGCCCCACCAGCGGCCGAGAGGTCCTGCTCTTGAAGCTGGTAGGCGGGAGGTGCTGGGTTCGAACCCAATCGTACCCGCCGGCCTAATCGTTCGGAGTTTTCGTGGTTTTCTACGAACCATAGATTTCCATGCGTAAATACGGGTTAGTTTCCCTTAGAAAGACCCCCACGAAGCCCCCCCCGGGCCTATATCCCTCGAGTAGATAATTGGCCGTCAAAAATCAACCCAACTCAACCCAGTCTTTCAGAATTCCGAAATTTCCGAAAATCGGGATTATTCTGGATAATGATGATGCTGGATTTTCGAGGTTGCACTGTTTATAAATTATAAATACTTTTTACACTCTTTTATTCAACTTAATTTGGTTCATGTATGTAATTTTGTAATCGAATTAAAAAAAAAAAACTCCTGACAGACTAGAATTATAAAAATTACATATGCAGATGTGTTTCCGATGACAATACATCAATGCAACCTTTTAATATTTGCCGAACTTAATAATAATCGATAAATTATTTGCAAGGCTTTCTTTCATTAGCTGGAGCAGGTGATAAATCTCCAAATGTTACTTATGGTTACAATTGTATGCGACTCGTTTTTACTCCAATTAGTAAAATGAAGCAGAAACTTAATAGGAAATTCAAAGTTGGTGTAGCATTGAGGTAATAACACTGAACGCTTAACATGTGTAATTTTTTTTTTGAAATATTAACATGTATGATAAAAAAGAAAGTTTTGGGATTGGCACATCCGACTAGTTACCTTTTATGTATTTGGCTTATTCTTTTGGTTTAGAAAGTTGCACAGTTACTCTTCGTTGTAGAAATTGCGCGCACCTTTTCCATGGGATGCGGCCCAAATACAGTGAAACTTCTTTTAAAGGTCACCCCTATTCAAGGGCCACATCTATTAAGGGCCAATATTTTTAGGAACGAAAATTTTTCTCATAGACAAAATGTTAAATTTACTCCCATTAGGGGCCTCACCTACCCCTCATAAAGGCCATTTTTTCACATAGGCCTTAAATCTTAAACAGGTATATTGAATTCCTGAACCAAAAGATAAGAGTTCAGCAAACAACTGCACTTGGAACAAAGAAGGCAGGGGGAGATTGGATGATTTAGTAACACTATGAAGGATCACAAACTTTTCCGCAAGGGAGACAAACAGGTGTTCCGCACACTTTGTTTGACCTTTCAACGTTTCAACCTGTAGGGGTTGGGTTGGACACTTTGCTGTGGACACACGAAGGATTACAGGTTATCTAGAAAAACTGATTCCACATTTACTAAAACTGTGAAAGCATATTAAAGCACAATTTTTAGACTAGAAATTTTATGCTCAGGCTTATGTAAAATTTAAAATTATGGTACCTAAAGCAAGCCAAAGAGCACATTTGACTTTGAATGACAAAACCAAAGTTCTTAATTGTCATGATCAAGGAACATCTGCAAGAAAATTGGTTTCACAGTTTAATTGAAGCAAGAATCAAGTAAACAAAATTATTAAAAACAAAGAGAACTTACTGAAAGAATATGCGAATTTTAAAAATCGCGGGATAAAAAGAAAGAGAAATGAAAAATTTGGTCACCCCTATTCAAGGTCACCCCTCATAAGGTCCAATTTTGAATGAAATGGCAGGTGGCCCTGACAGAGAGGTTTCACTGTACTTCACATTAGTCTTCCTGCATTGTCTACAATTATGTCATTTGCTTAATATGAGCCTCTTGACGGTTTTGTGGTAGGTTACCAAATGCATTTTGGCAGTTATTAGCCCAGTGGCAGAATCGCGCCGACATGGCGATAATATTGCAGAATGGGAAAAATTTGTTGAGGAAAAAATTTTCATTTGGAAGATATTATATATTTGGGAGGGAGGGAAGATCCATGCAACAGTAAAATGATCTCCTGTATGTTTCAATTCTGCAGAACGACATTAGTTACAGTCTTCTGCGTTTCGGCAGATTTTCGTACCGTCATCCAACTCTCCGAAATTTTCATTTTCCTCCTTTTGCCGCCTTCCTCCCATCCTTCAAGCATTAAAGTTGAAAATCTTTAAAATTGTTAAGCTCTATGTTCTGCCCAGTTTTTTAATGTTGTTTTGCTCTAGTTATTTTATTTGTTACTTTCAAATACTAATACATAAATAACAAATCGTCTACATCCCCCCCCCCCCACACACACGCACACACTGAAATTTCTGATCATATCCCTCCCCCATTTCCCCTCACATTGTTTAAAATCTTTTAATCTAAAAACCTGACCTATTTAACTTTGAAATAACAATAAATGAAAGATCATTTACTTCTCTCCTCCCACCCGAAATCTTAGTTCCTGTTCTCCTCTTAACACACAAATTTTAAAGCATTTAAAATTCTTTTATTTTTTTTTTATTTATTTTTTTTTTTAAAGATTTCTTGCTCTATTTGTTACTTTTCATATACGATAAATAATCTATTATTATTATTATTATTATTATTATTATTATTATTAGGGGAATATGGCCCCTACAAGCTAATCTCGCCACCCCCCCTCCACCCCCACCCCGTTCTGACAACGTAGACTCTAAAAACACACTAATTTGCTTTAAAAAGATTACAGAAGATTGAATTATAATTAAAAAAACCATAGTGGCGATCTCCCTGTAAAAAGCAATTCATTTCCTTTTGATTGGGGAATTTTAAAGCCGAATCAGCTGTTAAGTCATCTAATGGCTGTTTTTGTGTTTCATTAAATAAGATTAGTTAAACATTTGAAAAGAAGCTAAGATAAAATGAACTAAGTAAACAAAGTCTTTGCCTCCTTTTTAACAACGCTATAAGAAAATTGTTTTAAATAAGATATTTTAAATGTATCGTTTTAAATCTGACATTATTTTTACCAAAGTTTTCATTCTCTTTTTAATATTCACGTCAAAATACTTCTGTTGTTAAAAAGGAAATAATATTATTTGTGCTGTCTTAGAATTTGCAACAATAGTTAAAAAGATCGTCTCGAAATATCAAATAAATGTCTCGTGCAAATATGTTTTTAAATTTTGTTTGGCAATGTTATTATTTGTCCATTTCAAAAAGGACGTAATTTCCTCTATTTATTGCTTTAAGGAATATTAATGAATTTATTATTTTAAAGTTTATTTTCATTAAGAATTGAGAATTGAAGAAGAATTAAGAATTAAGAATGAATTTATTATTTTAAAGTTCACTACATTATTTTTACCAAAGTTTTCATTCTCTTTTTAATATTCACGTCAAAATACTTCTGTTGTTAAAAAGGAAATAATATTACTTGTGCTGTCTTAGAATTGGCAACAATAGTTAAAAGGATCGTCTCGAAATATCAAAGTTTACTTACATTAAGAATTGAGAATTGAAGAAGAATTTAGAATTAAGAATGAATTTATTATTTTAAAGTTTACTACATTATTTTTACCAAAGTTTTCATTCTCTTTTTAATATTCACCTCAAAATACTTCTGTTGTTAAAAAGGAAATAATATTATTTGTGCTGTCTTTGAATTGGCAACAATAGTTAAAAAGATCGTCTCGAAATATCAAATAAATGTCTCGTGCAAATATGTTTTTAAATTTTGTTTGGCAATGTTATTATTTGTCCATTTCAAAAAGGACGTAATTTCCTCTATTTATTGCTTTAAGGAATATGAATGAATTTATTATTTTAAAGTTTACTTTCTTTTTTAATATTCACGTGTAAATATAATTTTTATGGTGTCATTTTCAATATTTTCCCGCTTTTAACACGTAATCAGTTAATTCTAATCTGAAAGGGTTTTTTTTTTCTGTTTTTAACAGCCACATGTAGATCATTTTTTTTATTTAAAGGAAATATTATTCTTCGCGCTGTTTGTACAATTCTCAACAATTTAAAATAATAACCCTTTCTAAAATATGAAAAAAATATCTCTTGAAATAATGAAAATTTAAATTAAAAATTAAAAATGAAAAATTCAAAAAATTTGTCAAAATACAAAAATAAATATAGTCTGCACACCGCAAGTTTGTAATGCATATCCCTAGAAAAAAAAATATTAAATCCTACGTATAGTTTTTTTGCTCCTATAAAACTTTTTTAATGGAACGATTTTGACTAAATTTAACAATTAATAGCTCTTAAAATAATTATTTAATTTAAAAATTGTCTGCATCGCCGTGTTTTTCAAACATTTCTCTTATAATAACATCAATTTTCTTGTTTTTGTATGCGGTAGTTTTTTTTAATACTAGCGAAGAAAGACTTCCTGTTACAAAAAATTCATTTACGGCAGCTGTGACAACGTTAGTTACTTTTTTTTTTTTTTTTTTAAAGGCTGTTCTCAACTGCTTGACACATTTACAAATTCATTTTTTAACGGAAAGATATAAAAGTGGAAGACTTGACTATGGAAGCGATTTAGAATAGAACTGTGTTTTCCATTTTTTTTTATAAATAAATTACTTATTGAGTTATAAATGATTTTGATCACGTGACAAAGACGTTTTTCGCCCTATACGATTCAAAACTCCCCACTTTGACATTATGCTCTGAAAGTTCTAATGCGTTACCAAAAAAACGGAAAAAATAATTCGATTAAATAGTTTCTGAACCACACCTGCTAGTTGCAGGCATTTCCGAACAAAAATAAATTAAAACTTATGTCATAAAGTTGCCTTTTTGGATTTGAGAACAGCCGTAAATAGAGAGATTCTCACCTGAAATGTCTATTTCTCATTCTCCTACCCCAGACCACACAAAATTAAAAATATTTAAAAAACGTGATTGCTTTATTTGTTTATCGTCTTGCTTTAGCGCCTTGGTTATCTCATTTGTTACAACGAAGCAATGAGAAATAATTATTCTGAATTTTTCAAGGGGGGTTCATAAATATCTGGATGGAGGGGGGGGGGCAAAGCATTATAACTTTTTCGTAGCTTGGCCTATTATTATTCTTGCCTTGACTTCAAGGGCTGCTCATGCAGAAAGATTTTGCTGTTAATAAAGTTTGTCGAATAGTAATTTTCTGCCACAGGCGTTATGAGTATTTAGTGATATAAAATGGTGATCTTAATCATGCTAAACCAACTACATCATTCAGAAATTGCCATTTCACAATCAAGCCTGTTAAACTAATAAGGAAGGTCTCCTTACAGGGCATACTCAGAATAATTTGAAAAAAAAATACTAATTAAACTGCTTATGAGTGTAATAAAGGATCAGTCAAATTTACCGGCGGAATTACAGTAGAAAGTCTGTAAAAAAATAAAATACTGTCGAGTATTTGGCGCGAAAAGCCGAAAGCGTCACGCGATTTGGCGAGCAGTGCTTTTCCTCGCCAAAAGCAAAAGCTTTTAATGCACCTGAATATTGCTTGCTAATTGTTTTTTAGAATGCGTGTAAAATAGTATTTAATGAATTTAAACTTAAACAATGAGAGAATGTAATAAAAACATTTTTTGTATTACATATTTATGTTGCTTGTGATTTAATTTTATTACTTTAAAAATAATTTCATATAAAAAATATTTTTATATATTTAAGCGTATTCCAAAATAAAGGCAAGATGAAGAATGCTGCAGTTATTCATTTCAATATCAAAGAAGTCGTTGTTTCCGTAGCAACAAAATTGTATCGACAGAAGTTGAATCGACTCAGTTGGACTTAATTTTGAGATTGAAACAATTTTTAATTAATTTAAATTTTGTTTTAATTCATAAAATTTGATAGTTAACTTTCATTATCTATCTATCTATCTATCTATCTATCTATCTATCTATATATATATATATATATATATATATATATATATATATATATATATATATAAAACCATTAATTAAACATTACCGACCATCAATATATAATATATATATATGTGACAAAACTATAGTTAAATCAAACTAAAACTGGCCTAAACTTATTTACTTTAAATTTATTTAAACAAGTTCAATATGTATGAAACATTTTTATCTTAAAGAGTATATGACATAAAAAACCATTTTTTGAAATTTTATTCCATCGCCAACCGGTGGTAAATTGCCAAATATCGAAATTTTCATTATTTTATTACGGACGCTCTATCGAGTTTCCGCCGAATTAATTTTTATAAACAGATCTATCGTCATGTGTAGAACATTCTTTAATTTTTCAGATTTTTCGGAGTATGCCCGTATGACCTTTTTTGTCAGTAATCGACCGTGCGTCAGTAACTAAAAAAATATAAACTATTTTCAATGAAGTTTAGTAATATTTTTTTTAAATAAAATTCTATTTCTTATAAATTAAAAATTTCAGTAATAAAATTTTTATAGAACTGTTTTTATATAAACAAATAAGATTTCACAATTAATATACATGTATTTGTGAGCAATTATTAATAATGACTTATTAACTAATAATTGATACTGTATTCAGCTCGTTAAATATCAGACATACATGCAGTTAGATTTTAATATATATATTTTACAGTATTGACAGATCTTTCTTATGTATATATTATTTGTCGCTATGTATGTATAATAATATTAATGATATTATTATAACATTATTAATAATAATACGAAAATATGCATAGTAATATTTGTCTCTTGGAAGGAGGAACACTGGTGTTACCAAAAACGACCAGGTTGTCTTGTCCATGCAATCAATTAACTTCGACCGGACAATCTGCAAAAATAAAATAAAATAAAATAAAAAAGAAAGAATACGAAACGGAGAATCATAATCACTGTTAATTTCCACAAAAATCAACACATGCTGATATAATTTTTCAAAGTTTAATTATTTCTTCATTAACATCCTGCCTTTTCAGCACTTTCTAACAAAATTCAAAAGCGTTTATCCTCCTCGGTTCTGAAGTATCACATATGATACTTCCAAACCGAGGAGGATATAAACTAAACCACGTGATTTTTTTACATTTTCACTTTTATATAGCTGAATGTTTTTGGCTTTAGATCAAACCGATAAACGGCAGCACTGATGCTTATTTCCTCATAAAATAACTGTTATTTTCCTCTGAGTTTGAAAAATTCATTCCAGAGGATGTGTCGAAGAAAGTACGGAATTTTTATAATTAATTAATTTAAACGCTTTACAGTAAAACATTTCGAGGATATGTAGATCATTCAATTAATTAAAAGGCCTTCAATTTGTCACTGCGTAATTTAGATTGTCAATAATTAAATAGATATTTTAAGGATGCTAGTAATTTTAGATCCGTATTTGTGTATCTAAATTAAGTGTGTGGTTCAATAATTATTGTCCCTAGTTATATAAAATATTTGTACGGCAATGGTTGATGTGGAATATCGAAGTCTAATGTCTTAAATGCCTATATGCTCAATTTCAGAGCAGTAGCTGCTATATTAACATAGTTTTGGAGGGAGGGGTGAAGTTTTAAAGACCTATTTTTGAGGGAGTTTTTAAGGAGGGGAGTGAGGGTGAAATTCTGGTTTGGAGCTTATGAGGCTACACTTGTGACAGTGTATGAGATGTGGCTACATCACTATGATCCCGAGTCCAACCGATAGTAGTTACGTCTCATCCACTATCACAAATCTAGCCCCATAAGCTAAAAATTAGTCTTTCACCCCCCCCACTCCCCTCCTTTCACTCCTCTCTCCAAAACTATGTGAATATAGCAGCTACGGTTCTGAAATTGAGCATATAGCCATCTAAGACATTAGGCTTCGATATTCCACAACAACCATCGCAGTACAAATATTTCATATACACCAGGGACAATAACACTGATAAACAAAAATTGACTTTTTATTTTTTTTTCTTAACTGTAAAGGTAATATTCCAATTATATGCATTCTTGAGTAAATAAAAATGAAATTAGAAATTTTTACTTTTTTTTTTTTAATGAAGGATATGTATTTATAGGTTATTACGATATATCACAATTTGGGAGATCGTTCAATAATGCATAATAATAATACATTAATGTTAAATTTATGAGCAGTATACCTGTACATTGTTTATACACATTTTTCACATCTTTTACATGCATTTTACGCTGCTGAACACAATTTGAGTGTATTAATTTGAGTACATTAGTACCTATTTTTGCGTTTATATTTATGTTGAGTATCTTCTCTCTATATGAACCAACAGTAATCGGCAAGCATTGCTGCATTCCATTGCGATTGATAACGAGACACTATACCTGAAATTTGTTGGTGACATCGTTCACCTTGCTCGTCGCTAATTGCTCCCATATAATCTAGGAAAAAGTCAATGTGAGGGCGCAAGAAATGAAGCTTTAATGACATGTGACAATTTAGATTTTTAAAGTTTTTTACCATATTTTTAACTATACACTTGTAATTTATAGCTTTATTATTCCCTAAGACATTATGCATAACATCCTAGAATGAAAGACATCAAACTTCAAATTCAGGTATACCTTGATAAATAAAGGGACTGATTATGTTTTGGTGTAAATTGCCAAACAAGTGACGCTGCTATGCTGCATTGTGCAGGATTTACAATATTTTAGAAAAACCGTATTTTATGGAAGAAACACCGCGGCGTTTACGAGTTTAAAAGTTAATTTTTTTCAAAGTGTGGCGTTTACGATTTTTTAAAATACTAACTGAGTTTCCTTAATTTAAAAATTAATAAAAATATTTAAAATCGGATTTAAATATTTTAAGTAAAACTTCAGATATCTTAAGCTATTAAAAACGAGGCATCATACACTGCTCAGAAAACTTTGATTAAAGTTGGGTCAATGTGATGCTGTCGACAAAAGTAGCGTTCCGATGGATGCGGCGTTTACAACGGGGGCGGCGATTACGATATTTTTAAGCTTATTCAGGCCAATTTAAGGAGTGCGGCGTTTACGACGGGTGCGGCGTTTCTTCCATGAAATACGGTAGTCATACCACAAGAACTAATGCACGGAATTTCATAACTTTAGAATACTGATGATGTGCTTAGATTGTCATTTTATGTTGGCACTTTGATAGTGAATTTTGTAGTATTGACATATATGAGATAGAAGAAAGTTTTGTGATTGGCACGTCCTACAAGTTTTTCGTCTGCTGTATTTGTTATTTTAAAATTTTCTAAATTTTTACCGCCACACGCTGAAATCCCCCCCCCCCCTTCCCGGCCATTTGAATGTTTAAAACTTGTATTTATAAAAATGAAACACTTAATTAAAAATGCATATTATAATTTATTAGTTTAGTTAAATTGTAGATCCTTACCCCCCCTTTTTTTTTTTTTTTTTTTTTGGTTTTACAAAGTCCTTATGTTTTATTTATTAGAGAAATGTGTAAGAACCCTCTATTTTTCTATCTCTCTCTATATATTTCTGCATTCTCCTTCCCATGTAAAAAGTATACAAAGTTAAGTTAGTCCTTCATATGAATTGGTGCTGATTATGTTTTGCTGTAAATCGCCCAACAGGTGGCGCTGCTGTGCTGTATTTTTCACATGGTCGAAACACATCTTATATGCCACCTATGTATTATAAGTAGCAGATATTTGTTCACTTTCAGTGTCATTAGACTGTAGATACAAAGTAGTAACTTTAAAAGGCAATAAAATAACATAATGAGATATATTTAAACACAGATATCTCTGAAACGGAAACCAACTTCACTTTTTTGTGAATATTTCCTAAATTCCCAGGGGTATGGTTACTTAAATCTGCCAAAATTTTCCAAGGAAAAATTTCTTGTTTATCAGTGTAATTATTGAACTACCCACGTATTACCAGCCCCTCCCCCCCCCCCCCACCCAAAGAATTAATTTCAGAAAAAGGGCTCCTTCTATCATCTATGGTGTCTTTTTGTTTGTGGAGAATCAATGAATGTGTATTCGCAATGTTATTTTATCTTCAGGTCTGAAGAAGTTATGAATTCGGTCTGTGCGTGTGTTACGTGCTCTAACTCTTGTAAATATATTGCCATGTAATTTTTATCTATTATTGAAGTTTAGCATAGAATTTTCGGCACAAAAAATGAGCTGTGTAGCGTTTCTAGTGCTCTTACAGGGAGACACAAAAAATTCCGTTACATTGCGGTGTATATGGAAAAGCGTTTACGGTGCATTTTATTAACGTTACGATATTTCAAACATGATGAGATTGATATCCATCACCAAAGTGGAGTAGGGGAGACCGGGGGAATGGTAACACCTTAAGGGAATTTAAATTTTTTCACCTCAAAGAAATGTTTATTTTTTTAATATTAAAATTTAACCTGAATCATCATCTTTAGTATCTGTATAAATTTAACCGTAATCATAACTGTAAAGTAAGCACACATAAAACAAAATTTCTTTCAACCTCTGTACAGTGGCGGAATTACCCAAGATACTGGGGTAATCCCGCCACTGTATCGGGATAATGACGCCATTCCTTAATGACCCAGTAAATGCATAAAATGGATACTAGAAAACACATAACCTACTGAAAATATTTAGAAAGCATTAATTTAGCAGAATAGTGAATAATTACAGTGTTCCTTAAGCTAGATTTATTAAGGGTGTATTCCGATCCAAACTGGTTATTTCCTGATTCATTTTTAAATTATTTTTTGCTCTTCAAGCACATCAAACTGGGGAAATTCTCTTATTTAGAAACTGCTTAATGTGCCGTGCTTCTCGATTTTTTGATAAATGCAGAAAATATTGTAAAAAATGCTATCAAAGTTGGGGTTTTGAACCGAATTTTCCGAAGCGGGAGATCTGGGAGTGAAAAAATCCCTGCCGGCCCCGCCTACAGGCAGAGGTAGATTTCGAAGTTAAGTATACTAATTTCACCAACAAAAACTAAATCATGATTAGATATAAATCCACTTTAACAGTTTTATCTGTCTGCTTTTGACGAGTTTTTATTTCCTTTTTATAAAATAGCTGGTTTTATCAGAATCATGTTAAGGCGATATTAAAAAAAAAATTTTCCATACTCAACAACTCGAAATTTTCTGGCACATTTTCAGATTAATTTTTAATAAAAAAAAAAATATGAAACATGCTGACGTGATTTTTTAAAAGATTTATAAGCGACCTGTGTTTTTATTTTTCTTTCAATTAATTAAAACTTGATTAATAAACAATTATTTTCTCAGTAGGGCAATATTTTTCGTTTCTAACACAATCGCTTCGGGAAATTCTGTTCAAAATGCCCACTTTGACATCATTTTTTGAAATATATTCTGCCTCTATCAAAAAATCGATCATTACTGTGCATTATATAGTTTCTGAATAAGAGAATCTAGCAATTGGATGCGTTTGAGAGCAAAAATGAATTTAAAAATGAGTAAGAAAATAGACAGTTTGGATTTGAATGCACCCTTAATAAGATGATTTTTCTCGTCAACCGCTATGTATTTTTATGTTGTTTTTGCTTGGCCCTATCAAAAACTTGTCTATATAAATGTTGAAGACAATATTAAGAAGATATATGATAAATTCATGGAGATTTTATATCTTGTGAATTGATGGAGTTATGAAAATTTTTCTTCTTCAACCCCCCTTTTTTGTTTTCGTTTTTTTTTTTTTTTTTCTTGCAGTACGAATTGGTCCTATGAAAAACTTGTGAATATAAAAGTTGTAGATATTATTAAGGAGATGTATAATAAAATTAATTGGATTTGATATATTGAGAACTTACGAAGTTAGGATTTTTTTTCTCAACAAAAACCCTATTTTTTGCGCCCCTTGAGTCCATTTTTAATTTTATCAAAAATATGTGATACATAAATTTTTGGTCCTATTTTTAGAAGTAATAAAAACTTTAAACTGATTTGATATGTACAAAAATTAAGAAGTTATGGGGTTTTTTCGGTTTTCACAAAACCCCTCCCTATTTCCATCCCCTTTGTCCGCTTTTGCCCATTAACGAACTTGACCGAGATTTTATGTCCCTTGATTTTATGTATCAGTTTGGAAGAGATTTGTGCAGAATTGCGGAAGTTATCGTGTCCAGAAGAAAGTGATAACACAATTGCTTCGGGAAATTCCGTTCAAAATGCCCACTTTGACATAATTTTTTGAAATATATTCTGTTTCTATCAAAAAATCGATCATTGCGGTACATTATATAGTTTCTGAATAAGCGAATATACCAATTAAATGCGTTTGAGAGCAAAAATGAATTTAAAAATGAGTCAGAAAATAAGCAGTTTGGATTTGAGTGCATCCTTAATGCAATGATTTTTCCAACACAATCCGCTTCGGGAAATTCGGTTCAAAATGCCCACTTTAACAGCATTTTTTTAAGTATATTCTGCCTCTATCAAAAAATCGACCATTACGGTACATTATATAGTTTCTCAGTAAGAAAACGTACCAATTGGAAGCCTTTGAGAGCAAAAATGAATTGTAAAATGAGTCAGAAAATACGCAGTTTGGATTTGAATCAGGGTTCGCAAGGCTGGGCCCAGTTCGGAAAAACCCGGTGGGTTTTTTCAGAATGGGCCCACTTGAAAAAACCCACCAAAAAACCCATAATGTGGTTTTTTTTCAATTTTCAGAAATATTTAAAATTTTAAACATATACATTTAATGAATTTAAGTCATTTCAGTTAATTTTGAAAAAAATTAATATATAAAAGCTATTACATAAACACCCGAAGTAAAATAAAAATGTATTTTAGCACACTGAAATACTTTACTAACAAACATAGAACATAGTAGGCAACATACATACATAGTACATAATTATAGGTAAAGGCAATATCATAAGAATGTCTTTATATAAAAAATTCAAATGAACTATATTCATGAAAATGAAAGATATGTATTTTTACTTTCTTCTATCTTTACAAGAAGTATTTAATTTGTGAAAAATTTCAACTTCCAGTTTACAACGGATTTATACGTTTTAAAAAGGTCCTGAAGACGATTTGATGGTTTTTAGAAAATATCTGTGACAAAAATTTTGTGGGTGCTGCTCTATCTCAAGAACTAATGCACAGAATTTCACAAAACTTTAGATTCAGTTAGACCTTGATGTAAACTGATGCTGATTAGCTTTTGGTGTATAATGCCCATTAGGTGGTTCTGCTACGCTGCATTTATCTCAAGAACTAATGCACGGATTTTCATCAAACTTCAGATTCAGTTACAAGTTAAGTTGTTGCTTATCAAGTTTTGGTGTATATCGCCCAACAGGTAGCGCTGTTATGCTGTTTTTTTTTCATGATTTCAGCAATAACTCTTATCTCAAGAAATAATGTATGGAATTGAATAAAAATTTAGATTCAGTTAGACCTTGATATAAACTGGTGTTGATTAGTTTTTGATGAATATCACCCAACAATGGCTCTGTTGTACTGAATTTTGTATGATTTCCGCAATATCTCAAGAATTAATGCATGGATTTTCTTCAAACTTCAGATTCAGTTAGACGTTGACGTAAGCTGTTACCAATTAGGTTTAGGTGTAAATTGCACAGCAGGCAATGTTGATATGCTCAATTTTTCACGATTTTTGCAAAATCTATATCTCAAAAACTAATGCACATAATTTAATCAAACTTAATATTCTGTTTCATTTTCATGTAAATAGATCCTTATTAGACTTGGATGTAAATTGAACAACATGTGATGATTTTATACTGTTTGGGTTGGAAATTTTGGTTGTGGACAGCTAAGAGGTTGGGTTCCAAAATTCAATGATTTGTTTGAAACAATTGATACTTACATCACCTTGTTAAATGCATCCAATTCAATGAACCTATATTTTACAATCCTCGTGATGGGCATAGATGAGGCACTGGGATAGCGAATTTTGAATTATTAACATGTATGAGATAGAGGAAAGTTTTGGAATTGGCACATCTGACTAGTTTACCTCTTTTTTTCTTCCTACTTATATATTTTAAATATTAATATTCTATTCATTATTTGATTTTAAAGCAAATTAACAATTTTTTATCTTCTATTATATTTAAAACTAATTTGTGAGAAACACTGACACTTAATTTAAATTCATATAATTTATGCAATTTATGACAATTTAAATTCATATAATTTATGCAATTTATAGCTTGTAAAATAGTATTACAATTATATTGTATACAAGGGGACAATGTATAGTAAATATAATATATAAATAATATAGAATACATATTACATATATTGTACTTTTGAAAAAACCCGAAAAAACCCATGTGGGTTGGGTTTTTTCAAAAAAACCCGGGTTTTTGCGAACCCTGATTTGAATACTTAGATGATTTTTTTTCTTCAGCCGCTATGTATTTTTAATTTGTTTTTGCTGTAAGAATTGGTCCTATCCAAAACTTGTCTATATAGATGTTGTAGACAATATTAAGAAGATATATGATAAATTCATGGGGATTTTATATCTTTTGAATTGACGGAGTTATGGATTTTTTACTTCTTCAAACCTCCTTTTTGTTTTCGTTTTTAATTTTTTTTGCGGTACGAATTTGTCCTATCAAAAACTTGTGAATGTGAAAGTTGTAGATAATATTAAGGAGATTTATAATAAAATTAATTGGAATTGATATCTTGAGAATTGACATACATAAAATTTTGGCCCTATTTTTAGAAGTAATAAAATCTTTAAATTGATTTGATATGTACAAAAATTAAGAAGTTATGGGGGGTTTTCGGTTTTCACAAAACCCCTCCCTATTTTCATCCCCTTGGTCCGATTTTGCCCATTAACGAGCTTGACCGAGATTTTATGCCCTTTGATTTTATGTATCAGTTTGGAAGAGATTGGTGCAGAATTACGAAAGTTATCGTGTCCAGAAGAAAGTGATATATATAGATAGATAGATACATAGATAGATAGATAGATAGATAGATAGATAGATAGATAGATAGATAAAGTTTTTTACTGAGGGTGGTTTTGGGTTCTAGGAGTCATGATCGGTGTAGATCTGCAAAAATTTTTCAGAAATTCCAACATAGGAACGATCCCAATAGGTAGTATTTCATACGAAATCTACCTAAAAAATGGTCATACTGAGAAAATAATTGTTTAAAACTCAAATTCTAATTAATTGAGCGAAAAATGAAATTACACGGCCTCTTATACATCTCTTCAAAAATCACCTCAGCAAATTTCATGTTTTTATTTTTAAAAATGAGTCTGAAAATGTCTCAGAAATTTAGAAGTAATAAAATCTTTAAATTGATTTGATATGTACAAAAATTAAGAAGTTATGGGGGGTTTTCGGTTTTCACAAAACCCCTCCCTATTTTCATCCCCTTGGTCCGATTTTGCCCATTAACGAGCTTGACCGAGATTTTATGCCCTTTGATTTTATGTATCAGTTTGGAAGAGATTGGTGCAGAATTACGAAAGTTATCGTGTCCAGAAGAAAGTGATATATATAGATAGATAGATACATAGATAGATAGATAGATAGATAGATAGATAGATAGATAGATAGATAAAGTTTTTTACTGAGGGTGGTTTTGGGTTCTAGGAGTCATGATCGGTGTAGATCTGCAAAAATTTTTCAGAAATTCCAACATAGGAACGATCCCAATAGGTAGTATTTCATACGAAATCTACCTAAAAAATGGTCATACTGAGAAAATAATTGTTTAAAACTCAAATTCTAATTAATTGAGCGAAAAATGAAATTACACGGCCTCTTATACATCTCTTCAAAAATCACCTCAGCAAATTTCATGTTTTTATTTTTAAAAATGAGTCTGAAAATGTCTCAGAAAATTTCGAGCTGTTGAGGGTGAAAAATATTTTTTCGAATACACCCTTAATGTGCTAAGCTTGCAATTTAACTCAAATTGCAAAAATCACCCTTTGCCATAGTGGCGGCATTACCTCGAGAGGACACTATAGCGGAAATCCCCCAGCAAAGCCGAAAGAAGAACCGAACTTGTTCGACAAATTGCATCAAAATGTCGGCGAATGCATGTAAATTACGGGTAATATTATCTAAAGTACCTAATGATACAATAAAAGGTGTTTACCTCTACTCATTTGAAGCTCCAAAATAAGAAGCAACTAGATAAAAACTAAATTTTTCACTAGAACAAACGAACGACGTACAACAAAATCACTCTCACTCTAGGCACTGTTTTTATTGTTGGCCGCTATAGTATGCAGGCGAATTCACTATCTCAAACTGCCGTTAGTTTTTAAACTAGGCGGGGTGGCTGCATAACCCCGAGTGGTGCCAGCAACAGCAATGGTGAACAGCATTTGATGATAACACAAGCCTTCGATGGTTGCGTTTTTTAACTTTTGATAAATGATTTTAATGTATTTTTTAGCGCTGAATCCGAAAATAACCCTCATTTTTAACCATGACGTCAGGATTTTTCGCAAATCGTACATTTCAAGAATAAAAAGTAAAAAAATACCGAAAATCTGATACTATAAAATAGATGTGATGGTTTTTTTTTTTTTTTTTTTTTTTTTTTTTTTTTTTTTTTTTTTTTTTTTAACTTTTGATAGTTGATTTTTATGTATTTTTTAGTGCTATATCCGGAAATAATCTTTATTTTTAACCATCACATCAGGATATTTCGCAAATCGTGAATTTCAAAGTTAAAAAGGTAAAAAAAAAAAAATAGCAAAAATCTGGTACTATAAAATAGATGTGATGGTTGTATTTTTAGCTTTTGATAATTGATTCTTATGTATTTTGTAATGCTGCATTTGCACATAAGTTGATATAGTTTCTGAACAACAACACATGGCTAGTTTCATGCATTTCCGAACAAAAATAAATTAAAACTTATGTCATAAAGTTGCCTTTTTGGATTTGAGAACAGCCTTAAAGCGTTATTTGGTGTAAAGTTATTTAATGTATAATAGTGATATTTTATTGACTTCTTTTCATTTAAATCGGCAAAGTACGCGAATAATAAATGTATATCATTGCAAAAGTTTATATAAATAAACGGTCAAGTGCGAATATTACTCGCGCTCAGAGGGTTCCGTGCAATAACTATATGAATTATTATCTGTATTATTTAAAAAAAAATTGTTGTTAAAAGAAAAATAAGACTTTGTAAAAAACTGTACAATGTAGCGTTTGGTATAGTTGTATATATACTAGAAAAATATGAATGGGTATACCATAAAAGTTCAAAGAGATATAAAGCCTAAATAATGTCAAACATTGCTATTCTGTATAACTCTTACTTAAATATCTTATCTTAATCTGTTTATGATGAACTTAATTCGGTACTGACAATAAAAGTAGTGCATATTTAAACTTCATTTGGTTAGATGAAGTAATGTTTAAATGGTTTTTTGGTTAAACTAAATTGAGCGTCGTAATAATCTTTTCTTTTTACAGTTTAGCTAAAATAAAACCCTTGTTCAAAGTATAAATTTGGCATTTTGCTAAGCGCGCTTGGAAAGGAAGTCGCAAAATAGCAACGCCACCTTGGTCCGTGCCGTGTTTTTCCAGATAGGTTTTAATTAACTTTTAAAAACATGGGAGGCGCATTCAGGAGAGATCTACTCAATGCAAACTAGTCCCGAATCTTACAGTATTTATGTGATTAATTCCAATTAAAATAGTCTGTTTTAACAATTTGAAGTTTATTGCTTTTAAATTGCTACCGGACACTGTAGTACATAAATTCATCATTAAAAGTTGTTATCTAAGCTTTGAAAGCCCATGGTATATAAAGTGCGCCGCTCCTGTCATTATGTATGTCTAAGCAGTCCGTGACATTAAGGGTTAATATCTCAGGTAATTGCCGACAATTTTTTTCAAAAATCATTATCAACAATGCTATTATACTTCTGCTACGATAGGTACCTCCAGCGCTTCTCAACACCTTTGCTGGATGATCGCAAATTGAAATTTGTGCCTAAACGAAAAACTGCACTTTTCTGAAAAACAATTTGATCTAGGATAATCGCTATAATTTTCCTGCAAGGTTTAAATTAACGTTCACTATCTCTAATTCTTTCATAATTTTAGTTTCAGTAGATTCGGAAATAGATGGGGGAGGGGGGCATATTTTTGCACTACATTTTCGACGATTCTCTGCTAATATGATACCTAAAATTAAAAGAAATGTATTTTTGAGTTCAGCGTTACGAAAGCTTTCATGCGATACTCCACATGATATGCAAAGAAAAAATTTTGTTTCCCAAGTAACTTAATTAGCCCCTCTACATTTTTCCTAAAAATATTTGTAAATGTTTTATAACCTGTAAATATGTTATTCAATTGTCTTTATTACTTCCCCCGATTTGAACTTTCCACGTTCCATAGTTTACGAGTAAAATACCTGTGACAGACAGACAGACAGATACAGGAGTGATCTTATAATGGTTCCGGTTTTACTTTTTAAGTACGGAACCCTAAAAAAAGGTTAAAATAATTTTTAGACAATGATAACGATGTCATTAGGAAGAGGGGGAGGGGGTTCGAGGAATGATAACGTATGATATCGTAAGGGGGGGGAGGGGGTCCAAAATTCTCAAAAAGTTGATAACGTAATATATGTACCGCCCTTAAAGATAGACCAAATTCTACAAGTTCAGTTGAAGTTGATATAGTGGGATTGCTGAGGGTATTAATTGAAATAAACTACCTAATAACAGCACATTTGTAAAATCTATTGAAATAAAATTATTTATATAATTAACCCTTTATGTACTGAATTATGAATTCATGAAAATTTTATTTCTAAAGCGTTTTTTGTGAATTGTTTAAACTGCATTAGAAGAATTACAAAATCATTTAATAAATTTAAGAAGGATTTTAGAAGGATTGAAGGATTTAGAAGGATTCATTAAGGGTGTTTTCAAATCCAAAAGGGCAACTTTCCGATATAAGTTTTAATTCATTTTTGTTCGAAAATGCATGAAACTAGCTGGTGTTGTTGTTCAGAAACTACGTAATTGAGCTGTTTTTTCAATGTTTTAGGTAGCTTTCATTACAAAAAGCTACCTATTGCAGCCGTTCGGAGAAAAGCGATTTCAAAAAATTTTGGTATATTTTCATCGATCATGACCCCCAGACCCCGAAACCACCCTCCGTTCAAAATTGATATATATATATATATATATATATATCCATATATATATATATATATATCTGACCTATGTCACACTGTAACTCTCGTATTTATGAACCGATTTGGATGTAATTCGGTGTGTACATAGTACACACCAATGTCTCGACCGAGTTCGTTGGCCAGCTTCATCCGCCATTTTGTTTCAAAATGGCGGCCATTTAAAATTTTTTTAAAAATTTAAAATTTGAAATGTGGTACGAAAAAATTGAAAATGGAAAAATATTTTTTTCTTATGTATTTGACATTTATACAAAGACTCCGGAGCAATTTTTGTTTCGTCTATATCTTAAAAAATGGCTGAGTTATAGCATTTTCAATTTCTAGCGTGGCTGATTTTTTGAAACGTCCTGAACTTTGTCACGCGATAAAAGGCGTATTTATGAACCGATTTGGATGTAACTTCGTTTATACATAGTACATACCAATGTCTCGACCGAGTTCGTTGGCCAGCATCATCCGCCATCTTGTTTAAAAATGGCGGCCATTTAAATTTTTAAGAAAAATTTAAATTTGAAATGTGGTACCAAAAAACTGAAAATTGAAAAAATATTTTTTTCTTATGTGTTTGACCTTGATAAAAAGATTCGGGAGCAGTTTTTGTTTCGTCTATATCTTAAAAAATGGCTGAGTTATAGCATTTTGAATTTCTAGCATGGCTGACATTTTGAAGTGTCCTGATTTTTGTCACGTGATAAGAGATGTATTTATGAACCGATTTGGATGTAATTCGGTGTGTACATAGTACACACCAATGTCTCGACCGAGTTCGTTGGCCAGCTTCATCCGCCATCTTGTTTCAAAATGGCGGCCATTTAAAAATTTAAAATGAGATACCAAAAAATTGGAAAATGAAAAAGACTTTCTTCGTATGTGTTTGACCTTAATACAGAGATTCCGGAACAGGTTTTGTTTCGTCTATATCTAAAAAAATGGCTGAGTTATAGCATTTTGAATTTCTATTGTGGCTGACATTTTAAAACGACCTGATTTTTGTCACGCGATAACAGGCGTATTTATGAACCGATTTGGATGTAACTTGATCTGTACATAGTACATACCAATGTCTCGACCGAGTTCGTTGGCCAGCTTCATTCGCCATCTTGTTTCAAAAGGGTTGCCACTTTAAAAAAAAGTAATTTAAAATTTAAAATAAAGTATTAAAAAATTGGAAAATGAAAAAAAATTTTTTTGTGTGTTTGGCCTTGATACAAAGATTCTGGAGCAGTTTTTGTTTCTGAAAATTTGTTCTTTTGTTTATATCTTAAAAAATATTGAATTATAGCACTTTAAATTTCTAGCATGGCTAACACTTTGAAACGATCTTGTATTTGTCACGCGATAACACACGTATTCGCCTATTTCGATGGAAGAAGGCATGTGGATAGTATACATCAATATCTCAACCAAGTTCGCTGGCCAGCTTCATCAGCCATCTTGTTTCAAAATGGCGGCCATTAAATTAAAAAAAAATTATATTTAAAGTGAGGTGCAAAAAAAAAAAAAAAAAAAAAAAAAGAAATTGAAAAAGGTTTCTTTCATAAGTATTTGACCTTGATATAAGCATTCACGAGCATTTTTTGTTTGTCTTTATCTTAAAAAATGGCTCAGATATAGCAGTTTCAATTTCTAATGTGGGTGACATTTTGAAAAACTTATTTTTTGCCTGCGACAGCACTCGTATATATCAACCGATTCCGATGTGAGTGAGCATGTGCACAGCCATTACTAAGGTCTCGACTAAGTTCACTGATTAGCCTCATCCACCATGTTGTCTTAAAATGGCAGGAACTTTAAGAAATCGCCGAATTTGGCAGCCAAATATAAGTTAGTTTAAATAAAAGCAGCTTGGATAAAGCTGACTAATTTCGCGAAATTCTCATTCATAATGTTTTAGTATTGATAAAAATTAATACTGAATCTCCTATATTCGGTTTCCACTAAATTGAGCTTCGTGTGTTTGAATAATATAAGTTGGCTTTTTTTAAAATAAGGAAAATGAAAGCTACCTCTTCCTCCCGGCACTGGCCGGAAGGACTTTTTTGCAAATGCAGTAGATCTTTCAGAAAATAGTGTCAAAGTGGGCGTTTTGAACCGAATTTTCGCGCGAAGGAAGAAAGAGCACTCAAGAGCGGACGAAAAACGTATCTGTCACGTGATCAAAAACGCTTATAACTCAATAGGTAATTGATTGATTAAAAAATGGAAAAAACAGTTCAATTCCAAATCGCTTCCATGCCCATGCTTTCCAATTTTATTCCTTTCAGTAAAAAAATGAATTTGTAAATGTGTCAAAACGTTTTTCGCTTGTTGAGCAGAGCAGTTAAAAACAGTCTTAACCTTTAACTGATGTCACAGAAATTGTCACACAACTAGTGTGAAGCGGTCTCTGAGACCGCTCCATCGAAAGATGAATAAAAGCCGCGATTAACTCATAGGATATTGTTTTTGTACTAAACTTTTTGTACAGGAGTGTTATAATTAAAATTCACCTATTCAAAAGTGTTAGTACTAAAGTTCCAAACGAAACAAAATTTCAGTAGTGTTTGTAGATAAACTGAAATTTGCAAGTTAAACTATGAAATTTGAAAAAAGCACCGGTCTGTGGGACCGGTAACATTAGTTAAAGGTTAATTTTGAATTTATAGGGATTTTGTGCAATATTTATAACTCCACTCAAATCTTTTGTTTTAAATATTTTTCTTAGTATTTTGTAGAATTAGGAAATGTACAAATATAATGTTCTTACAATAGAAATATAGAAATATTTCCGAATTGAAAAATCCCCTTCCCCTCCCCCCAACGACAAGAAAGCTGAAAAGATGCAAAGACAAATCCTTTTAAAAATATTTTGTTTTTGTGTAACCCATAATGCTTTTGGAACAAGATAATGTATCTATAACTCATTCTAAACCGTATTACAACTAATCAATGCATCAAATGAATTTTATAACAAGTTATTTTAATGGTACTTATAAGTACCATCAGTAGATAAAGGGTTAAAATATTTGTGCATATAAAAATTTGTGTCATTTTCATTGACGTTTTTCCGCGAATAACTGAATGTATTAGAAATAATGTTTAATGCATTATTTTGTTCTTTTACTTCTTACATCAGCAAGCTTATCTTTTGCGCGCGCTTAGTTAATTCATATATCGCATTGTATTGATTTAGATAGCAAACGTCGAACTTTCAGATATAACCCTGTAGGCTTCTTTGTTTCACTTCACTGCCTCTTCAAAATAGTAAAATAAAAAGATCGGATCTGTCATGTTTCCTTTAGAGATCTTGAACTAGGCCAATATCAGTTTAACTAATCTAGTATTTTGTGACTTACTTTCTACTAAGGTCAGTCAATTTTTTTATTTATTTACTTAAAAAAAAAAAAAAAAAAAAAAAAAAAGAATTATTTAGAAGAATGTAAATAATTGAAATTTCGTCTATGAGACGAGATCCAATATTTTGAATGTGATACAGCTGCAGGGACGTAATTTTTGAAGGGCAGGACAGGGCATTTCCCCTCCTTCTAAAATTTTAGACATTTTATAATCATTAACTGTTTCTTTACTTTGTTTTTGTTAGTTACATGTCTTTACTTGTTTTTATTACCCGACTGCCAAGAAGTAGTCCAAGAGCTGTTAAACATTTTAGGGAAGGTATTTGAGGCACCCTGAAAATTTGTGCAACACTTCTTTTGTAAATCCTGAATACAAAATCGAATGTCTGGCTGAAGGATCGTGGCCCAAAACCTGTGCCAGACAAAAAATGGCACTTGACACGTGTCTGGCACAGTTTTTGTGCCGACTAAAGTGTCTGTCATTTTCAAAATATTTTTTTCTAAGCATAAATATTATTGTGCCTCAATCTCAGCGTGCCTCAAATACCTTTTTTGGGTAGTCCAAAAATGGCACTTGACACGTGTCTGGCACAGTTTTTGGGCCGACTAAAGTGTCTGTCATTTTCAAAATATTTTTTTCTAAGTATAAATATTATTCTGTTTCAATCTCAGCGTGCCTCAAATACCTTTTTTGGGTAGTGTCAAAAAATGGCACTTGACACGTGTCTGGCACAGGTTTTGGGCCACGATCTTTCAGCCAGACATTCGATTTTGTATTCAGGCATTACGAAAGAAGTGTTGCACAAAATTTCAGGGTGCTTCAAATACCTACTCAAAAATGTTCAACAGCTCTCCTACTAAGGGTTATGTGTTTCACGCGTATCTGGGTATGTGGATTTCTTTATACCCTCG
Organism: Maratus speciosus; assembly: GCA_963932465.1. Classification (NCBI taxonomy): domain Eukaryota; kingdom Metazoa; phylum Arthropoda; class Arachnida; order Araneae; family Salticidae; genus Maratus; species Maratus speciosus. The sequence continues at coordinate 298,027,979 of OZ010797.1, forward strand.
AAACATCCCAACGGCTGAATGGATTTTAATGAGTGAGGTCTCTATCGATTCGTCTTAATCGTCCGATGGTTATAGGTTAGGTTTGTTTTTATGAATTCAAAATGACGACCGTAAAATACAAAATGGCGGTAGAGATGAAAAAAAAATTTACGCACCCTATTGAGTGGCCTATCATTGAATAGGTCTTTCAAAATGAAGACGTTGTTTCATTGACTATTTTACAGTCAGACGCTCCGTTTAAATATTGCCGTTTAAATATTACGTTTATATATTAAATATCTGGAAGTTTTGTAGGTAGGATCTCTAGCTTTATTGCAACTCTAACCTTCATAGACATCTATATAGGACTCATCAAAACAGTGCTTATAGATAGGAACTAACAATTAAACACAACTTAAAAGTCATCAATACAAGTAAATAAAAAATATAGTTAAGTAATATAAAAAAAAGTTTCACATAGATGAGAAATAATTAATTAGTTTGCTTTTTACGCAGTCGGATTTTTTGATTTTTTAAATTTAATTTTTACTTGTTAATATATGAATAAGTGAAAATAAATGAAATGTAGCAGAAATATTAAGAATTTAAGTACGAAAAATTAATGCAAGAAAAATTAACACAAAGTCCGAGTTTACCTTGACCAATAAAAAATTTTGCCCCTTCCAATTAGATTCGAAAATGACGCTTCCGTACAATTATGCTTCCAACAATTCCTAATGATTAAGAACATTTTTCGTAATCGTGGGTAACTCAGTAGAGGTTATTATATATCTTCATTCATGGTTATATTATATTTTCGTAGAGTAAGAAACATTTGTCTTTTTTACAATATACGTACCCACAGTTCTGAGAACATTTCCCTTATCTTGAAAGACCTTTAGTGACACTAACTAGATACCTGTATTTTGCACAAATTACGAGAATATCGTTTTTAAGCGCGTTCGTAATTATATAAATACGTAGCACCTATAGTCGTCGTCTGGTTCCTCCATCTGTTTGTCCGTCTGCCCGTATATAACAGCGTAAAAACTACTCAACCGAATGGTTTGAAATTTAATATATAGAATCATTGCAGATTTTTGTCGAGTCATTTCAAATTTCATAAAAATCGTATCAAAACTTAAAAAAATATTAATAAAAGTTTTCTTCATTCTATTAAATCCTATCATACGTAATTAATTCAATGATAGACAATAATTCTAGGTTTCCATGGTGATGATGTTCTATTTAAGATGAAGCCAAATTATTTCCGTATTACTGAATTTGATATGTATAATCGTAATAAATTTTGTATTCATGCATTTTTGCATAAGAGCGCAACAGCCATTGCATCAAGATCTGAATATTGATAAAACTTACGAATGCACCTCATTTGCCACGTTTGACGTACAATTTTCCGAATGGTTGAAGCTTACTTGCAGCAAACGTAGCTCTATTTCTTTAGGACCATTTTCGTAAACCTGGGAAACGAAACTGTTTTCAGAAGTTTCTGGCTGGTCTTTCTCCAAATGATTTCTAAAGGTAAGGGAAAGGTTTCCAAAATTGTAGATGACTAGGAGGTTATACTAGGTCTTTGTAAATGTATCTGCTGTATAAAGAAAATTTGCTGTATTTCTTTACAGTGTACTGTTAAGGCGGTTCTGAAAAAAATATTTTTCCAGTCTCAGCAAAACGAAACTTTCTGACACATTTTAAACATTTTTCAACATAGTTGCAAAGGGTTTATGAATTTGGTTTGTCTACTCGTCTGTCTGAGCTCTAACCTGCGCAAATATAGTTCGATTACCATGAAATTGATATATGTTATTGGGGTTTACTAAGGCATGTTTGGTATTGAACTCAAAAGAATTCCGTTACATAAACACTTTACGTACTGAATTATGAATTCATGAAAATTTTATCTTCTAAAGCATTTTTCGTGAATTTTCGAAACTACATTAGAAGATTTACATAATCAGTTAACAAATTTTAGAAGGTTTTTAGAAGAATTGAAGGATTTAGAAGGATTCATTAAATTTGAATTTATAGGAATTTTGTGCAATATTTATGATCCCACTCAAATCTTTTATTTTAAATATTTTTCTTAGTATTTTGTAGACTTAGGAAATGTACAAATATAATGTTCTTACAATAGAAATAGAGAAATATTTCCGAATTGCAAAATCCCCCCTCCCCCCCCCCCTCCCCAACGCCAAAAAGCTGAAAAATGCAAAGGTAAAATAAATCCTCCTTTTAAAAATATTTTTGTTTTTTGTAACCCATAATGCTTTTGGAACAAGATAAAGTAATGCATCTTCTAAACTGTATTGCTACTAATCGATGTATTAAATGGATTTTATAACAAGATATTTTAGTGGTATTTATAAGCACCGTCAGTAGATAAAGGGTTAAGGCCAATTGGGAAAAATCGTTTGCGGTAAAATTTATATCTATCACTTAGGTGTACTACAACACGCTTACTGTAGAAACTGGAGTGCATATTACAAGGACACACAAAAGTATTTCGCTACATTCCTGCCTACGAAGAATAATTGCTGGAAGTGCTTTTACAGTTGTGGTACGCATTTTGAAATTTAACTTTTTTTTTTTTTTTTTTTTTTTAACAAATTACTTTGCATGAATTATAGATCATATACAGGGCTACACAAAAGATGTTTAGTATATTTCCGTTTATTGATGGAAATTTTCCACTGTGCTCATGCACTAATTGAACTAACTTTTAGCATACTATGTAGTATACACACAAATCTATAAATCCTATACAGGGCTGCACAAAACAATTCATATAAATTTCCACATATTGATGGTAATTGCAGAAAGGTTTTCAAATGCGTTACGCATTTTATAAATTGTTTATTTTAGCATCTTTCACCTTAACACTAAAAATACCGAGAATTTTACTCACGTCTTATAAAAATATTTAACACCGGATTTTTTATTTAAAAATACTAGGAGCCCCCCCCCCCCCCCCCCCCCGCGCATAATCGCTTTGCGATTCTATCCGCTATCGCAAAGCAATCCCTATTTTCTGACCAACTCCAGACGTAATTGTTCGCGTTTCCATTCTGGATCCCTTCGCGATCCCTTTATACGAATATTGTAAATAGTTAGTGTTTGTGCTTAAAAATAATGTAAATAATTCAATTAAGCTCTATTCATAAGCTAATATTGGTTTTCTTGCATTGAAATATCTCAATTTGTTGATTTTTTGTAATTAAGTAAACCCTATTGGATTTCAGTGGCAATCTATGGGAATTTGGCGAAATACTGGCAATAGCGCCAAGTTGTCGTCACTTTTGGCAACTAATTTGGTTGCCAAATTTGGCGATATATCGCCAAGTTGGTGACAAACTTGGCGACACTTGGCGATGGAGCCGGATCTCCCCTCTCTTGGTAACCCCCTTATAGCGTCAGAAAGCTCTGACCAATCAGATGCGCTTAGTGGTATCTACGCAGATTTTCATTGGTCCATTTCCAAAGCGTTACTTTTTTTATATATAGGAGGATTTATCTTTTTAATTTACCTTATTGCTTCGCGATTTATATTATATTTAATTTATGAATACATTTCTGGTTGGAATAGACATATTTTCATTTGGTACCTGTCAAATGACCATTTGTTGGTATGTTTAGTGTTAATAAACTGTAAAGTTTTGTTACAGTATTCTGAGTGTGTTTGGAAAGTATTATATAATCTATGTATATAGTAGTACGCGCAATATTGTGTACGCGGTCTTGGCACTAATCAACACATATTTGATACAACCCCTGATCTTTTTGCTTGCTTTTTGGGAACAACGGATTTCGAGCTTATTCTATCAACGATTATTTTCAGAATTTTCAAGCTGATTTTGAGACTTTCACAAAAGTTGCTCTATATTCTTAGCTAATACATTATGCACAATATATTTTGATTGCATTCGCGCATGCGCAGTGAAACATTTTTTAGTAAACCTGCTCATTTTTCATTCATTTATTATTATTTTTTAATTCTGATTACAAAGTATTGTATACAATATTGTTTGTCATATTTTCTGAAAAGAACTTTTTTTTATATTAAGATCTCTGGAAGTTATAAGCAAAAACTTGGCAAAATTTGGGGCTGTTTTTATAAAAACTTTAATTTCTCTACGAGTATACATGCTATCCTCATAAAAATGAACACAGTATATTACAATAAGCCACTTATTAATAATTTCGTGTTTGAACGCTTTTTCTACATTAGTTTTTACAGGGTTATCCAAAATATATTCGTTTTTTTTTTTTTTTTTAATTTGTTGACGGTCTCCTATGGGTTTTCAGGAAAACATCTTCGCGGAAATATATGACCTATACTATACTGTTTACACACCTGCCATTTCAGGTTAATTCTTTGTGTATTTTTCTAGCTATTTAACAAAACGTCTAAAATCGCAAGTGACCGGTCACCTTGTGCCATATAGTGTAGTTTCTTAATATGAGTACCTACCAATTTCATACGTTTGAGAATTAAAAAGAAGTGTCAAAAAGTAGCCAGTATGGATTGACAACAGTTTTAAGATCATTTGTGGATTCGCAAGCGTTACAAGAGGAATACCGTCAACCGGGGATACCCTGGTCCATCCCATAAAAAAAGTTTTTATTCTTTCTTTTGAACAAACAATACAAGATTTTTTGGGAGTTTTTGCCCTTGAAAAATGTATACTCTATTATAGGGTATTTGAATTGTGTGGGGGTAATTAAATTTTTTTTAGTGGCAACACTGGATGTGTTTGTAAACAACTGTTTTCATGTGTAGATTTTAACTCTCCAAACTTTCTATAAGTGAGACAATTTGGATAAGAGATACAAATAAGGTAAGTGTCAAAATATTACCTTTAGTAACTTGTAACCCATGTGTGATCATAGCTTTTCCTTTAACTTTTTATTTTGACCGAAAATGTTTACGTTTTCATAAAGCTAACATGAAAACTAGCTTTTCGGGGCTACTTTGTGCCAGGTATTTTTTGGTCCGAAAGTAGCCCCAGTTACTTAGAAATGCCTTTTATACAACCAAATCGCTTAAAAAATGTATTAAGTAACATTTTCTTTTTCAAATGTTACTGTAGCAAAATGTTACATTAATTATTTTTGTTCCATTTGCTGAGGATAACATAATGAAAACTGCATCTCGTGTCTTTAATATTAACAATTGGTCTATTGTGCTTAAATGTAAAAAAAAAAAAAAAACATTTGTTTATCAAGTTTGCAGTGTTAATTCATTATCAGACTCAATTGCAATGGGGTTTCAATATTCCAACATATCAAATGTATTCATTTTATATGAAAATAAGTGAATGGACCAAAGAAGCCTCTAGCAGGGGCTACTTTGTTCCAAAACTTTAAAAATAGTTAAAAAATAAAAAATTGCCTCTTTAAAACCATACAGTTTGCTTCGTTGTTTCATGTTAATTGCTTACAACTCAATTTTGACGTTGAAAAATCATATATAATATTTTTTTAATAATGGAAATGTTAGTGGAACCAGGAAAAAGTGGCCCAAAGTATAATGTTGATGGTATTTCAAAATAATATTGTGGCGCCTTAAGTGTAACGACCATCACATTAAATTACAATCTCTGGTAATATGTTAACGGTGACCGCCGTTATTCAAGAACTTCTCCACTCCACTCCACTCAAACCTGGCGAGATACTTCGAACGAGACGCTCGTATAAGAGTACTAACTTTTTCTCCTAGTGTAAGCTGCATGCCCACATGGGGCGCTCCTTTGTAATATTCACTAAGATCAGAAGATGTAATACTTTAATATTAAATAGAGTATTAGTATAAATGAGTATGGTTAACTAATACTTTAATATCATCAAAAAGCGAAAAACAGCAGGAATTGCTATAAAAGTAAATAGCATTTGTTAGTTACGAACAAATATTTAGATATATATTATATAACACATCTGTGTGTGTTATATAACAATTATGTAACTGATCTATATGTATTCCTTGCATTGTACAAATAAATGACAGTTATAAGTATGAAAATAGACTAGTAGTAAGTCAAAAATATCAACACGCTGATCTCATCCACGACTACCGGAACCGTTGCTCAAAAACAAAGCAACATCGATTATTGACCCTTCCATTCCAAGAACTTTCACCATGATATACCTGCTTAATCCCCTGCAAGAATTTACGGAACCCAAACAAAAAGAGATTAAGGTAAAAAAAAAAAAAGCTAATTTCATAAGAAAAAATCCTTTTTTCCGGTCAGTTTCGGATTTTCCTACAACGAGCTCAAGGTAGCGAAAGTTCGTTGCTCGCACATTTACTATAACGCAATTTTTGAGAGGTGCATAACCTGAGCATGAAAAAACCTTGAGCTGGCTGCAGTCACTCTTGCTTAATACACGACAGCGAAACCAAAACAAACGGTTTTGCAACTGTTTTGTGCTTCAGGCTTCGATTTGGTGGAGAAGTTTTCAGGAGTTTTGCAATAATAGCTAAAACGAGGAGGAAGACAGAATGAGGAAGAGGCAGAGAAATTTTTCTATAGAGATAGTCATCGGGATCTATAAACAGGTTACCGTTATAGATAAGTTCGGTGATAGTAGAAGAAAATTATAGGTCTTTTTATCCCAACATCTTTATGAGAAAAAATATTTAACCTTTAACTGATGTTACCGGTCTATCAGACCGCAGCTTTTTTCAATTTTTATAGTTGAACTTGCAATTTTCAGTTTAATTTACAAACACTACTGAAATTTTGTTCCGTTTGGAACTTTAGTACTATCACCAGATACATTTGAATAGGTGAATTTTAATTATAACAGCCCTGTGCAAAAAGTTTAGTACAAAAACACCATCCTATGAGTTAATCGTGCCTTTCATTCATCTTTCGTTGCAGCGGTCTCACAGACCGCTTCACACTAGTTATGTGACGATTTCTGTGACATCAGTTAAAGGTTAAATACAAGGAATGTTATTTTGTACATATAGAAAATAATTTAACAATTTAGTAAGCATAACGGATCTATCTGAGAAATTTTAATTTTTAAAATGTCATTTATACCAAAAAAAAAAAAGACAAATATGTGCAATTTTAATATTTATTATAGGATTCGATTGGATTGAGAAATTTCCATAAGATTTGCAATAATAACTAAAACAAGGAGAGAGAAGAAGAGAAAATTGTCTATAGAGATAGTCATCGGGATCTATAAACAGGTTACCATTATAGATAGGTTCGGTGATAGTAGAAGAAAATTATAGGTCTTTATATCCGAACTTCTTGAGTACGAGAAAAAAAAATTAAATACAAGGAATGTTATTTTGTACATATAGAAAATAATTTAACAATTTAGTAAGCATAGCAGATCTATCTGAGAAATTTTAATTTTTGAAATGTTTCTAATCATTTATACAAAAAAAAAAAAAAAAAAAAAAAAGACAAATATGTGCACTTTTAATATTTATTAGGTAACGACTGGTTTGAGAAGTTTCCATGAGATTTGCAATAATAACTAAAACAAGGAGAGAGAAGAAGAGAAAATTGTCTATAGAGATAGTCATCGGGATCTATAAACAGGTTACCACTATAGATAGGTTCGGTGATAGTAGAAGAAAATTATAGGTCTTTATATCCGAACTTCTTGAGTACGAGAAAAAAAATTAAATACAAGGAATGTTATTTTGTACATATAGAAAATAATTTAACAATTTAGTATGCATAGCAGATCTATCTGAGAAATTTTAATTTTTGAAAGGCTTCTAGACATTTATACAAAAAAAAAAAAAAAAAAAAAGACAAATATGTGCAATTTTAATATTTATTAAGCAACCACTGGTTTGAGAAGTTTCCATGAGATTTGCAATAATAACTAAAACGAGGAGATAGAAGAAGAGAAAATTGTCTATAGAGATAGTCATCGGGATCTAACAGGTTACCGTTATTGATAGGTTCGATGATGGTAGAAGAAAATTATAGGTCTTTATATCGCAAAAATTTTTTTTAATACAAGGAATGTTATTTTGCACATATAGAAAATATTATAGCCCTATAGTAACCATAAAGGATTAATTTTTTTATTTTTTAAATGTTTCTAGTCATTTAGCATAAAAAAGAGACAAATATGTGCAAACCTAATATTTATTAGAATTCGATTGGATTGAGAAGTTTCCCTGAGTTTTGCAATAACAGCTAAAACGAGGAAGAAGATAGAATGGAGGAAGCGGCAGAGAGAAATTTTTCTATAGAGATAGTCATCGGGATCTATAAACAGGCTACCGTTATAGAGAGGTTCATTGATAGTAGAAGAAAATTATAGGTCTTTATATCGCAAGAATTCTAGTATGTGAATATAATATTTAAATACAAGGAATGTTATTTTGTACATATAGAAAATAATTTGACAATTCAGTAAACATAAAGGATTCACAGAATTTTTTTTTTTTTTTTTAAGGTTGTTCTCAACTGCTCTGTTCAACTAGCACGAAACATTTTGACACATTTACAAATTCATTTTTTAACGGAAAGATATAAGATTGGAAGAACTGACTATGGAAGCGATTTATAATCGAACTGCGTTTTCCATTTTTTTGATCAATAAATTACTTATTGAGTTATAAACGATCACGTGACAAAGACTTTTTCGCCCTCCCTTCACTGGTTGTTCTTCTTTCGCGCGGAAATTCGGTTAAAAACGCCCACTTTGACACAATTTTCTGAAAGATCTATTGCGTTTGCAGAAAACCGAAAAAAAAAAAAAAAAAAACAGGTCGATTACATAGTTTCTGAAAAACAATACCTGCTAGTTTCATGCATTTCCGAAAAAAAAAAAATAAATAAATAAAATTTATGTCATAAAGTTGCCATTTTGGATTTGAGAACAGCCTTAAATGTTTCTAGTCATTTAGCATAAAAAAAGACAACTATGTACAATTCTAATATTTATTAGAATTCGATGGGATTGGGAAGTTTTCATGAGTTTTGAAATAATAGCTAAACCGAAGAGCAAGAAGCACAGAAAATTGTGTATAGAGATAGTCATCGGGATCTATAAACATGTTACCATTTTAGAAAGGTTCGATGACAGTAGAAGAAAATTATAACTCTTTATATCGCAACAATTCCAATATGAGAAAAAAGAAACATCTCAATAAAAGTAATGTTATTTTGTGCATATAGAAAATTACTTAACCCTTCAGTAATCCTCTGCCCGAAAAATTTTCATTTTTTAAATATTCTTAGCCATTTAGCCTCTAAAAGGGACAAATATATACAATTTTAATATTTATTGCTATTTATGTCAAAACAAACGGTTTTATGTATTAGGCTTCGACTTGATTGAAATCATTTTGGGAGTTTTGCAATAACAGCTAAAATGAGGATAGAGAACCAGAAAAGCAGAAAAAAATTTCTATAGTGATAGTCATCGGGATCTATAAACAGGTTACCGTTATATATAGGTAGGTTCGATGATAGTAGAAGAAAATTATAGGTCTTTATATATAAAAAATTCCAGCATGTGAAAAAAATATTTAAATAAAAGGAAAGTTATTTTGCGCATATAGAAAATGATTTAGCCCTAAAGTAACCATAAACGTCTTACAGAGAAAGAGGCAAAGAAGATTTTCTATAGCGATAGTCATCGGGATCTATAAACAGGTTACCGTTATAGATAGGTTCGGCGATAGTAGAAGAAAATTATAGGTCTTTATATCGCAAGAATTCCAGTATGTGAAAAAAGCATTATACAAGGAATGTTATTTTGCGCATATTAGAAAATAATTTAGCCCTATTTTAACCATAAAGCACTAACAGAGAAAGAGGCAAAGAAAATTTTCTACAGCAATAAGTCATCAGAATCTATAATAGATAGGTTCGATGATAGTTGGAGAAAATTATAGGTCTTTATATCGCAAAAATTCCTGTATATGAAAAAAAATATTTAAATACAAGGAATGTTATTTTGCGCATACAGATAATAATTTAGCCCTATGGTAACCATAAAGGACTAACAGAGAAAGAAGCAAAGAAAATTTTCTATACCGAAAGTCATCGGGATCTATAAACAGGTTACCGTTATAGAGAGGTTCGATGATTGTAGAAGAAAATTATGGGTCTTTATATCCCAAAAATTTCAGTATGTGAAAAAAATATTTAAATACAAGGAATGTTATTTTGCGCATATAGAAAATAATTTAACCATTTAGTAACCATAACGGATCTATCGGAGAAATTTTAATTTTTAAAAGGTTTCTGGTCATTTAGCCAAAAAAAAATAAAAAAACAAAAAAAAAATATGTACAATTTTAATATTTATTAGGTTTCGACAGGATTGAGAGGTTTTCATTCCTACGATTACTAGAAGAGGAGCTATGACTAATTTAATAAACTGGAAGTCAAATACCGGAAGTAAGCAGGAAATCCAGGAGAAATGTAAACAATGTTTCTATGCGTGATTTTTATTACGCTTTTTATATAAAAACACTAGTAAACCTTAACTGACACTTCTAGATTCATTTTACAGGTAAGAAATAATATAGATAAGAAATCTTTAAATGCGATTTCTGGAAAATCAATTTTTTTTCGTTATTTATGATAAACTCCATTACATACTACATAAAATGTTTTAAATATATTTAAGTGAAATTTTGCCGCAATGCTTTCCATATTACTCACTCTGTTCTGAACTAGAATCTAAGCTCTAGGTGATAATATAATTATTTTAGACATATTTAAATATAAAAAATGGTATTTTTTAATAAAAAATATGTATTTATTGACATATTTTGACATACTTCAGATACTGTAAAACTCCTGGTTCAGTGCATAGGTAAGTGTAATAGTAGTATGTAGTGCAAAGGGAATTTAAATATAGGGTGAACCAAAAGTCTTGTCCTGAATCCTGATTATAAATATTTATTGTGCTCAAACTATTATAATTAGACATATCTTTGTTTGGATGCATTGGAAGTACTGTTATACATTTTTTTTAATTGTAACGTACTTCAAATGAAAATCAAATTTCAAAGTAATTGCTTAAGAGGCCAGTGAGAAATTTTCCAGGCTGGGTATCGTTCCATGTGGTTTAGTCGGTAGAACGTCAGTGCGCTATACTGATGGCCCGGGTTCGAGTCCCGGCATGGAATCTTTTTCACTATGTTGACCTTTACGCCTCTTAAGCAATTACTTAGAAATTTGATTTTCATTTGAAATATTGTATGCAAGGCGAATGTTTCTCCCTCGAATAATTTCCATGTATTAAGACCACGTACCTCAGTAAATTTCAACGTGTGTCCCCTTGGTAGCTTGGGGAATGTCTTAAAGCGGTATTCTAGTTCCCGCCAAGTGTTCTTTAATATGTCTTCCGTTACAGTACACGCAGCAGCTTGTATCCTAGTCTTCAGTTCTTCGACGTCAGCAGTTGGTGTGGCAAAGACTCTGTCCTTGATATAGCCCACACAGAAAAAATCCAGAGGATTAATATCTGGAGAGCGCAGAGGCCGTGGTGTTGGGTTTGTCCATCCCTTCCAATCCACCGATCCGGAAATGTTTCGTTCTATTGCACCAAAAAACTTCTAAAACTGACCTATCCAATGATACACCAAGTTACATTATTATGCAAAAGGTTAATTTGTAATGAGTTATTGCAATCAGGGCAAGACTTTTGGTTCACCCTGTATATTTAGTGGAATTGAGCGTACGCTGTCTGGCGTAAGCATAAAATTTTGGCAAAAAGAAAAAAAAAAAAAAAAAAAAAAAAAAAAAAAAAAAAAAAACACAATTTTTTAAATTGTTATAAAGATATTGCTAGGATTTTATGTTTCTTCATCATTCTGTACTAGAGGTGAACTAAAAATATGTGTATTTATTGGCTGTTATGCAATTTTTTTTAAGGCTGTTCTTAACTGATCTGCTCAACAAGCGCAAAACGTTTAGACATATTTACAAATTCATTTTTTAACGGAAAGATATAAAATTGGAAAGCTTGGCCAACCAAGCGATTTGGAATTGAACTGTTTTCTCCATTTGTTGATCAATAAATTACCTATTGAGTTATAAGCGTTTTTGATCACGTGACAAACACGTTTTTCGCCCGCTCTTGAGTGCTTATTCTCCGTTCGCGCGGAAACTCGGTTCAAAACGTCCAGTTTGACACTATTTTCTGAAAGATCTATTGCGTTTGCAAAAGAAAATCGAAAAAACAATTCGATTACATAGTTTCTGAACAACAACACCAGCTAGTTTCATGCAGTTTCGAACAAAAGTAAATTAAAACTTATGTCAGAAAGTTACCCTTTTGAATTATATAACACCCTTAAAGGCTGTTCTGAACTGCTCTGCTCAACAAACGCAAAACTTTTTGACACATTTACAATTTTTTTTTTTTTTTTTTTTTTTTTTTTCTACGGAAAGACATAAAATTGGAAGATCTGACTATGGAAGCGATTTAGAATTGAACTGTTTTTTTTTTCATTTTTTGATAAATAAATTACTTACTGAGATATATACTTTGATAGATAAATTACTTACTTACCTATTGAGTTATAAGCGTTTTTGATCACGTGACAAACACGTTTTTTGCCCTCCCTTGACTACTTATTCTTCTTTCGCGCGGAATTCGGTTCAAAACGTCCACTTTGACATTATTTTCTGGAAGGCCTATTGCGTTTGAACAAAAAACGGAAAAAACAGATCGATTACATGGTTTCTGAACAACAACACCTGCTAGTTTCATGCATTTCCGAAGAAAAATAAATTAAAACTTATGTCATAAAGTTTCCCTTTTGGATTTGAGAACAGTCTTAAGTGCTCCGTACGTAAGCAAATTCCTTAACGATTTTTGACATCAGAACTTATTTTTGAAGTTTATTATTTCATTTATGCGTCAGCCTTTCCTTTATGTCCCTGAAGATTGATAAACATTACTTCGATAAAGTTAACTATTCAATATAAGTCCCTGAGCATCTAAAATCCGTTTCTTTCAACTATGTGTGAGTCATCAACCATCTTTTACTAGTTTCCAGTTCTAAGTTATCCAACAGGGAATAAAACTTTAAATATTTTACCAAGAAATGGCTCTATTATGCATATTTGTTTTTCTCAGAACATAAAAATGCGTAAATTACATGAATTTGCATCTTTATTGACTATATCTAAGATATTTTGTTACTTTTGATAGGGAAAAAAATCAACCTAATATTCAAACGTTATTTAATGTTATTTAGCATAAAATGGTTAAGGTTTATCTCTCTCTCTTTTTTTTTCCTTCTAAATTCTTACTTATAACCGAAGATATTTACGAAATTACTTTTATAGTTAGAAAACATTTCATTTTTAAAGCATAACTGTGTGCACAGTGCTGTATGCCTAAAGTAAATAAATAAATAGAATAAACGGAGGATATACACTAAACGCTGGCGTAGCGAACCTTTTTATGTTCGAGTGCTAAATTTTTTTGAAAAATATTTTTCATGATCATATGACGATGACGTGCCAACTAAAAAACAAATTTAATCCATCAAAAAAACAATAAATTAAAATTACCTGAAAATAACTTCTTATTTCTTTTTTTAATATAGATGACAGATGTAGATACGAGAGTGTTAGCAAAACTTTATGTACGAATTCAGATACACGATATAGTAAAAGCACTGTTGCATATATAACCTTCCCACATAGTCACTATGGTTTTAAAAAAATTGATTAAACGCTTCGTAATCACATGTAATATTAATATAAGCAGAGTTAATACTTTATCAACATAAGTATTTATTAAATAATAATTTTAAAAAATCCTCCACAGTTAGGATTCTTAAGGTTTTGCTTCTTCCTTTGCAACTAGCTAATGAAAAAAATTATTCGATGCATTTGCTCGTATATTGCTACCTATTGACAAAAGCCTGAATATTTACTGATTTGTTTTATGAGAAACTAACTCCACTTGTTCCATTAGCCCCCGCAAGTAGATTTTTATAAGCACTTCGCGTTTCCTAATAATAATAATAACAAATAAAATAAATCCGGTAAAATCCCTAAATTTTAGGTCTTTAAAGTGGTATTACCATAAAAATAAAGGTTCTAAAGAAAACTCTGAAAATAAATAGAGTTAAAAACTCACAATCAGATACATTAGATCGGAATAAGTATAAATAATCGATTGCAATAGTATCTATATATGCTTTATCTGTGCTCTCTAAATTAAGGCATGTTGCGTATTTTCTGGTGCAAGTTGTAATTTTTGTAAATATATAGAAAAAAAAGAAGGTGAAGGAAGCTAAGACTCGCAATCGACTTGCTTCTCCTCGAGAATCGTTTTTATAATGTAAATGTAATAAATGTAATAAATAGTACTGTAATACATGCTATAGTTTTGTATTCCAGTATCATTTATTGTTATCAGTATTATGTTTACTAAAGTTTGGCCATACAGCAGGTTTTTTCTATGAACAAAGTATTGTTTCTGTGAAGATGATGCAATACCACGTTAATAACTCAAAATATTCATTCATAAGTCAAAAATCCCAACTTGCGTACTAACATTTTTGGTTCTCGGCAAAAATTAGAGTGTGATAAATTAACTTGCACTTCCAATGCAACCGCAAAAAAAAAAAAAAAAAAAAAAAAAAAAAAAAATAATAATAATAATAATAATAATAAATAATAATAAAAAAATAAAAACAGAACAACTGAGGCAGGATTCCAACTTAAACAAAAAAGCTTTTGTAGCTCTTAAATAAAAAAAAAACTATAAAAAACTATACAAAAAAGTATCCTTAATTAAATAAAAATTCAGGGACAAAAAGACGAACTAATCACCCAGCTTGCTGTACTGCTGACCCCTTGAAAAGAATTGCATGACTATCAGGCGATAAAAATAAACAAACGAACAGGGGAATTAACGAACATTATATAGTAGCAAGACAAAAAGGTCCCTTTCTTCAGCTTGCACGTACTTCTTTGCCCTCTCTCACCTATACTGGAGCTCCAATATATGTATACATAAGCACAGGGAACACGTATTTTGAATACCACTATTTTCAAAAACTAATATTCGTCTTATTTAATGATGAAATTCTGCATTTAAATAAAGCAATGGTTACTATTCAGAAGCGGGATCCAAGAGGGTATTCAAAATCGATATTATTTATCACCTACGTGTCTATCGCCAAAGTAGTTTCTATGAGAAGATGGTGCCAAAAAGCTATTATGCATTTTTAATTGAAACTATTCAGAAGTCAAAAATCTAATCAGTAATACTACCTAACACCATCTTGTACCAAAGCAAAAAAAAAAGTCGCTTTCTTCAGTTGGCAAGTACCTCTTTGCCCCCTCTCATGTATACTCAGGTGCCTATGTCTGCATAAGAGCCAGGTATTACAACTTTTCAATACCACTATTTTCAGAAAGTATTATTCCCCTTATTTAATGACGGAATTCTGCGATCAAATAAGGTGTTGACCAGGGCTGAAACTAGCATTTTTTGCTCCCGGGGCAAACATGGATTTCCCCCTCCCCCTCCTCACGCATAATAAAAGTTATTGACCGCAGGTACCTTATGCAAAAAAAGAAAAAAAATCTTTTAATAATAATTAAAATGCCAGCAAGAAATATGTAAACAACGCTCCCATAGATTAACATTAGTTTGAGCGTTAAGAGCCTGCACTAGTCACACGAAAAAACTGGATTGCTAAGGTTAAACCTATGGGAGCGTTATTTTTAAAGTTTTTCACTTGCATATTAATAGTTTTAAATTTTTTTTTTTTCTTGCTTAGAATAGCTGAGATTGGATTCTAACCGGGTTAGTGTCTACTTTTTAGATTTTGGTTGCACTTCCTTTATAAAGTTACTTTCACTTTCACAAATTTGAAAAGAACGCTTCCATAGGTTTAACATTTGATTTGATTTGATACCCTAAGAGGGACTGCTCAGACGAGGAAACCAAGTCCATAGAGCATAATGTCCCTACCGGATTCCTTTATTAAGGACTTTAAAATTAGAAAATAAGAAAAAAAAAATACATATGAAACGACAAACAAAATCTTTATTTGGCGCCCCTTTTCGCGTTTCATTCTGGCGCCCGCGGCACATGCCCCTCTGCACCCCCCCCCCTCCCCATAGTTTCGACCCTGAAGATGATTACTGTACAAAACAGTATTCAAGTGGGTTATTCAAAATTCATAACACTTATCACCTATGTGTCTATAACCAAAGTAGTTTCTATAGAAGATGGTGCAAAAAAGCTATTACGCATTTTAAATTCAAAATATTCATAAGCTAAAAATCCCCCTTTACCTACTGACATCATTGGCTCTCGGTAAAAATTAGAGCGTGATAAATTAACTTACACTTTCGATGCATCCGCAGACAATGAAAAAAAAAACAAAACAACCGGGGCAGGATTCCATCCGAAAAAAACCAACCCCTTTTGTACCTCTTAATTGGAAAATATACAAAAAAGCAACCCTAATGAAATAAAAAACGCAGGGAGAAAAAAGACAAACAAATCACCCTGCTTACTGTCCTCCTGACCCCTTCACAAAAATTGAATGATGAATGTCAGGTAATAAAAACAAACGAACGAACGAACAGGGGCACTAACGAACACAATCCAGCACCAAAAGAAAAAGTCCACTTTCTCTAGCCGGTTACAGGTCGCTTAAGATTGGGGACACTTTTTCACACATCGGCGACTCCTTCGGAAATAAGGGGGGAAGAGTTCAAATCGTTTGAGCCCTTTTTTTTTATTTTCTTACGAAGACTTTCATTTTCGTGAATTACGTCATCTTTTTAGGGTAAAAATGGACGTTCTGCATCGAAACGTTTTTCAAGGGGTAAACGTGTGAATCCAGAAGCGTGCGAGGTGATGAGGTAATTTATTCTTCATGCCTCAACTCATTCCGGGTCTTGGAGAAAGAGTGTTTTTGAGAAGGAAGAAAAAACATGATGTTATCCGTTAGAGAAAAAAAAATAATAATAGAGAAGACTGGAACGATTCAAACATGGATTTAATTCACTTTCTGGGCACAATATGTATTGGTTCATAGAGAAAGAGAAATGCATGTGAATAAAATAATATATATGAAAATTAGACCGGAAATAATGATTATCAGAAACGAATTTAGAACAAAATGTTTAACACGTTAAGCGCCACGTCAGTCACCGGTGACTTACACTGAACATTCCGTTTAGAATGCGTCATCCACCGATGGCTGACGGTCTAAAATATGATATAAAACTAAATATATATACATAGTTTTAAGTAATTACTGAAAATTTATGCAAAA
This sequence comes from Maratus speciosus, assembly GCA_963932465.1. NCBI lineage: Eukaryota > Metazoa > Arthropoda > Arachnida > Araneae > Salticidae > Maratus > Maratus speciosus. The sequence continues at coordinate 298,045,242 of OZ010797.1, forward strand.
TTTACTTACCTTTTATTTCTTACAGGATTATACTTTCTTAACTCTTTCCGGCGCGGTGTCCTTAAAAAAGGACACCTAATTTTAATTCCAAAACTGACAAACGGCACAAAGAATATTTAACTAAAATTTTCCTATTATAATATACATGAAAATAAGCAAGTTCGTATTTTCTAATAAATTCGTTTATAAATTGCGGTGTCAGTCCATTATTTCATCAGTTTATAAACAGAATTACTCCGCGCCGGTAAGGGTTATAGATTACTTAAAACATTGTAAATTTTTCAGATTCAGTGTCACTCAACGTGTTAAGAATAAAAAAAAAAAAAATTTTAGGAAAAGTAACTTTAATAATTTCATACGTTGTTCATCGTCGAGTTAAGACAAAAGAAATGATCCTATGATAAGCTCAGGCCCTCTTAAACATTTTCTCACACTGATTTCTAAAGTTAAACTAAAAGCCACATCTTATCTCTTGAAGAACTGCTAACACTTTGGATTTTTAGTACCTTTATTTTTTAACAACGCTTTTCTTATTTAATCACAGAATTTCTGCATTAAATAAAGGAAAAACATCTATTAGAAAGTAGTGGTAATCAAAAATCTGGAAGGTTGGTAGCTTTTCTCTTGTTATATCCGATGTTTATTCTTATATCAGATTTAAGCGGTATCTAAATTTAAATTATAACTAGAACTATTTTCACCATGCTTACCTATTCTTTTTAAGGCAGTTCTCAAATCCCCTGCTCAACAACACAAAACTTTCTGACACATTTTCTGACTCATTAGGTGTGTTCGTAATTACATAAATACGTAGCACCTATAGTCGTCGTTCAGTCCGTCCGTCTGTCCGACTGTCCGCATTTAACAGAGCAAAAAGTACCCAACTGAATGGTCTGAAATTTTAAATATATAATTTTTGCAATATTTTGTCGAGTCATTTCAAAATTTTATGAAAATCGGATGTATAGTTTAATTACAGGGACAGTCAAAAGTTTACCGTTACATTACGGCCAATGGGAAAAATTATTTCAAGTGCATTTTAATGATGTCACAGCCTTTCGAACAGAATGAAATTGATATGCACTCATTGAAGCGCACTAAAATATACATTCAGTACAATATGCGGTGCAAAAAATATTTATAAAACTAGCTATAGTACGAACGCACCTCATTTGCCACGTTTGACGTGCAATTTCTAACTTGTTTTTAACACTAGAACGCCCGGAAATTTTACTCACGTTTCATAAAAATATTTGACACCAGAATTTTTACTTAAAATTATTTGACTGATTTATTTAACGTAAATTTGCGTAGTTTAACTTATTTTATGAAAGAATTTCTGGTTCGAGTTGACGTTTAATCATATGGTCGCAGTCGGATTCACTCCTTCCAGGCGTTCTAGTGTTAAACGTAAAGGCATAAAATTGGCAAGCCTGACTATTGAGCATGTTGACTAATGAGCCACCTAACGAGCCCCGGCGTGTTGGGAGACAGGCTTTAAGAGGCTACTTCAGCCAACTGAAATGAACCGCTCACTAATGCTAATCCTATGGAAGAAATTTTTAAAGATATCTCGATTGTATTTCATTATTTTTCAACAATTCTTTTTACATTGGCTAGCTGAGATCGATCTGTATAAAGGGCGTTTTTTTACTTTTTCGATTTTGTTTACAGATATTTTTAATGAGGACACTTTCATTTTCGGAACCGGTTTCGAAAGTGAAAGCTTCCTCTTGAAAAAAATCTACAAACAAAATCAAAAAAGTAAAAAAGGGCAGATGTAGAGATCAATCTCAAGTATCCAATGCAAAAAAAAAAAAAAATCATTTTAAAACATTAAAATGCAAAGGAGATAACTTACAAAATTTCTTTCATAGGATTAGCATTAGTGAGCGAGTCTTTCCAGGGTGACTGAAGTGGCCTCTTAAAGAACATATCCAGCAGTTCTGATAAAGACGCCTCTCTTAGGCATTCAGGCCTGATTATTGAACTGATTTGGAATCGAAATGAGTTTTTCATTAATTTGATAAATAAATTACTTACCACTTATAAGCGATTATGGTCGCGTAACCAACGGTTTTTTTTTCCAGCCTCGCTGTGTCACGTGCCGAAATTCAGCTCAAAACAGCACTTTGCATATAATGTACATTAATAACATATAATAACATTTCCTTTTTCATTTTTAAATGTAAAGGCTTAAAAATGTAAATGCTCTACGTCCTGATTTCCTAGAAGAGTGGCCTCCCTTTAGGTATTTAAGAGATTTAGAACCAAATGATGTTTTTCAACTTTTTATAAATAAATTACTTATACAGTTATAAGGAATTGTTGTCATGTTTTTCTCCTATGCTTTTCTCCTTTTGCTTACGGAAATTCGATTGAAAACGCCAACTTCGACAGTATTTTCCGAAAGACCTTCTGGTTTTAGGAAAAAGTGGAAAACACCATTCTATTACATAGTTTCTGAATAAGAACACCTGCCAATTTCCTGCATATCCGAAAAAAAAAAATCAATTCAGAAATAAGTCAGAAAGTAGCTCCTATGGAGTTAAAAACAGCCTTTAAATGATTCTTATAAATAATGTTAATTAAATGCACCGAGCTTGCAAATAAACCTTATATCATAGGAGAAAATTAGGCCCTGTATATATAAATTAATACATTCATTCATTTTAAAATAGTTTGAAAATTTCATACATTTACAGTTAATTATTTAAGTATTAAAAGATGTATTTAAGTACATTCCCACATTTTAAAATCATTTGAAATTTTCATATATTTACAGTTCATTATTTAAGCATTAAAAGTATGAATATAAATACATTCACACGTGTTAAAATCACTTGAAAATTTCATACATTTACAGTTCATTATGTAAGCATCAAAAGTATACAGATGGACAATTTAACAAAAAATAATTAAATCACATCTATACCAAAGACAATTAATAGGACTACTCTAAAGCTGATAAATCTTTTAAACCAATTTTATTTTCTTTATTCTATTCAATCCTGGGTAATTTGTCATCTGATCGTTTATCTGATTCCCATTCATCTACAAAACCACCAACATGTACCGTTAGATGACTCTCATTGTCTTCGCTTCATCACAATTCGAAGACAATTTAAAACACTGATGACTCTTACATGACTGAATCACACGCTTTGGCATCATTCCGGTGTGTCCGGAAAAATCAGAGCGTGATAAATTAACTTTCGTTTTTTCCCGACGAATCTCTAACAAACTGTTGCACGGGAATGGGGCATTCTTTGTTGGACTTAATTGGAATATGCACAGTCAGGGATCAGAAACAAAATGGAGAATGAAAGAGAAAAACAACAATAAATCAAAAAGAAAGATTTATATTAAAGGGAAAGTCATATTCTACCTCGTGTCCCGTTGACCCCTTTGAAGCTAAATAATGTATGTTAGTTGGAACAAATACTTGGACAACGCCAAAGAATAAAATATGATAAATTATCTATGGTTGCACGCAATATATAAACGCTTCCGAAAACGTATATGTAAATATGCAATCTATTACAGATGTAGAATCTTATCAGTTAAAGTTGAAATACAAAAAAATCACTAAGCTGAATTTAGATTTAAGCATTTTCTTCATTTTTTGCACATCGAGGAGCCTTCAGTCACGGGAAGAAAGGAAAACGCTAATGATAAGTTTATGGGAGCGTTATTTTCAAATATCGCGCTCAAATTTTAATATTTTTGAATGCTTTTTTGCATAGGATAGCTGAGGACGATCTACAACCGGGCTAGTTTTTACGTTTTCGATTTCGGTTTCAGATTATTTTAAAAAAATTACTATTACTTTCAAAACCGGTTGGAACCGGTTCCGAAATTGAAGCTATCCTATTATATATATATATATATATATAAAAGAAAGAAAAAGAAAAAAACCAAAATCGAAAAAGTAAAAACTAGCCCGGTTGTAGATCATCCTCAGCTATCCTATGCAAAAAAATCGTTCAAAAATATTAAAATTTGAGCGAGAAATTTGAAAATAACGCTCCCATAGACTTACTATTATCATTGACATTTCCCGAGTGACTAGTGTGGACTCTTAACCCCTTTAGGGAAGAGCGAGCCGTATACGTACCGCGTATGGTGCTTAAAATCAGTGATTATTCTCACCAGTAAATTTGTATTGTAAATTTAACCTTATTTAATCTGAGCATTTTCCCGATTCAATGAAGCAAAAATTTCTGTTTTGTAAAACCGGTGATAAAAGATTAAAAATTCTGTAAAAGACGCTCGTCCCGAAGGTGTAAAGGATTTTGCCAAACTGTGAGTATTCCCAAAATCACCATGATTTCAAATAGACCAAAATTTGAAAGTACCTGATCCGCATACATTGTGATCTTTCTTTTAACTTTTCCTTCACGTGACATGGAAAATGACTCATTGTGAAGTCAATATATACCGTTTTGTGACAAGGTAAAGATGAGTCAGAAATTAGCCACTTTGACTTCACTGTGACTTCAGAGTGGAGTCACGAAATGACCGGCGAATCGTATTTTGACGAATTAAAATTATAACATTTTGATTAACTTTGCGTCTGTGAAACTTGTGACTATTTATGACATCGCACTGACGTGGCATTGACTGGTTATGTTGTTAAAGTTATTACGTTTATAGACTCTTTTATATGTTCCATACATGCATACATGTGAAACTTATCAAGTGATCTTTGATCGCGGCATCTTCCAACTCATTGCCCAGTGTAACTGTACGCTTTGATCTGCCTACTCGATGATCTCCTGTAAGAAAAAATTTCTGAAGTCCTTTGTATGTACTGGATTTCAGAAAATTTATCTTTAGCAACAAATATCATGAAAACCATTTGAAAAACTATAACTATTCCAAAAGAAATCATTTTTAATGATTTAAATATTTAAAAAATTGGATTAAAAATGTCGAGAGCACTTTGCTAAAAATAGAACAAATTAGTCACTGATTTTCATCCGTATATCTGACGTTAGAAATCGGATATATTATTTAAAATCTGAGAAATTATGAAATATTTGCTTTTAAAATAAATGGAAATGAAAAATCCTTTCAAATATAATATTGCTTACTTTTTCAATGCCACTCTCCTAAAAGAACCCTTAGATCTATATACCAATAATACAATAGCTTATCTACTCATTACCAATACAGACTATGGCTATTTATCACCTGAGAAACAGTGAATATAATCTGCTGTCAAAAAATTTTGTCGTTCTGGTTTTCAAAATTTCCTATAGTTTTTATCATTATTTTAACAGTCAGTGTCTATAGCAATTATACATGTATCTTACGATTAAATTCAAATATATCATTTCAAATTTAATAAATGATGAAATACTTCATTTCAAGGTAAGTGAAATTAGACACATCAATCAGATTAGTACAAAAAATAAAATTATATTGCTTTTATCTCAATACAATTGATTATAAATTATTTTGACAGTATCATAATTATCCAGGAAAAATGTTTCTCTAAAAAATTCTGCTTCAAGTTTTTTTGTCAAGTACGCCTTTAAATGTCCTCAATAGAATGTTTCCAAGTGATCTTACATCTAAATAGCAATAATCCAGCGATTTATGAAATCAGTATCAATGGAAACAGTGACTGTCATCAAAAAACACCAGTGACCACTCTGACCACAGAAACACCATAAGCCACTGTAAAGATATTCTGTTACAATGCTGACTTCAAAAGGCACCTACACGCTTTACTATTCTTTTAACGGACTCTGATTGCTAATTATTCATGTATCTTATGATTGAATTCAAATATATAATTTCACAACTCATAAATTATGAAATATTTCATTTTAAGATAAGTGAAAAATGAAGGTTTCTATACACATATAACTCCGTATAATGTAGAATAGAATTTAGCTTGGTCTCCACTGCTCTGGTCAACAAGCACAAAACGTTTTGACACATTGATTTTTTTTTTTGATTTTTTTGATTTTTTTTTTTTTTTTAACGGAAAGATATAAAATTAGAAGACCTGACCATGGAAGCGATTTAAAATTGAACTGTGTTTCCATTTTTTGATAAATAAATTACTTATTGGGTTATAAACGATTTTGATAACGTGACAAAGTCTTTTATCGCCCTCCCTTGAGTGGTTATTCTTTTTTCGCGTGTAAATTCGGTTCAAAACACCCACTTTGACGCTTTTTTCTGAAAGATCTATTGGGTCATTCCATGTCAGTTCAGGCAGGCATGTAACCCACCATCACAGATTTTGATGAAACTGCCTGTGTTTGTTCCTTTTATTAAGATATGATTCCCAGTATTTTTTTTTTACTTCTTGGTCAAATAGTTTCTGAGAAAAAAATTGTCAAAATTTTGAAAAACTGCCATCAGTTGGCATTCTTGACTGCTCGATTTTCAAATGTAGCATGACATAAATATGATCATATTTCAATATCTATTCCACAAATCATCTTCAAATAATTTATGCATAATATATAGGGTACGTATTTTATGAAAAAAAATACTGTTACGCTTATATAACATTTTAAGTGTGTCTAAAAAAATGTTTAATCTTTGAAGTCCTGATTTTTTTATGAAAAATAATGCATTAACTAAAATAGCATTATTAACAAAAGGCGGTATATTTATTAAATTTATTTTTTGTGGGGGATATACTTAAAGGTGTCCTTTACCTGATTCTGAAATAAAAGTAGTGGGATTTTGGGTGTTTTTAGTAGTATTTCATATTTAAAAATATTTTGAGGCGTATTTAAAATCGAATCAAGCAGAATCATTCCATGTCAGTTCGCCTAAGACATTTAATTCACTGTCACAAATTTCAATGAAACTGGGTATGTTTATAGCTCATTTTAAGACAGGATCAAGGAAATTAAAGGTGATTACAAGTAAAATATTTTTTAAGATAAAAAAAATATCTAAATTTTGAATTTTTTTAAAAATGTTTTTAATGATAGATCTATATTCAAAGACTGCATAAAAAAAAGTCATTTCAATATAAAATCACTAAATAAGTTTCAAATAATGTATATGTGACAAATAATGTAGGCAGATTATTATTTATTGTTGTTTGTCATGCTTAAATGCTAAGAGTGTGTTTAATCTTGTGAATTCTTAAAATCAAGAATTTTGTGAAAAATAATGTGTTAATCAAAAATTTATTATTAACCGAAGGCAGGCTGTTATTACTTTTTTTAATTGTACGTAAAAATATCTTTTCAATAGTTATAAAATAAAAATAGTGAAAATATGAGCAATTTTAACAAAATTTTCATAAAATGTGAATGTTTAATGATAAATATTGAAGCTTTTCATGCTAAGATGTACTAAAATGACTACGATATCGTGTATTTCTACTCTTGCTTAAATATAATACATACAATAATAAAATAACAAATATTATTTACAGCAATAAAAATTAAATTAAATAGTACCAGTTCCTTTACCAACACTACATTGCTCAACAGCCGACTTAAAATCAACAGCCCGCACTCTTATTGAAAAATACTTTCAACTGTTCAAATAATAAATAAACTGCATTTAAAAATTTTAATATCAACTTATTATCTTAAGACGATAATAATAACTAAACAACATGATGAATTTATAAATCAGCTTTTAATTGAAAAATCATGAAATGGTCCCTTTAAATATTGTTGTTCATCGAGTCAATCAAAACAAATTATATAAAAAAAAATAGTGAGCCTAATATGCTGACTGCAATGGCACTTCTAACAAAAATAATTAATTTATTACCATCTGAAATCAAACCCGAAAGATCAAAAAGAAAAAAAAATCATCTGTAGTGTGAATGTGACATACTCTGTGGTTGTTGAGGTAGGAATGGTTGGTTGGTTGATTTTGTGACGGCCGATTATCTACACTAGGGATATAGGCCCGAGGGGGAGTGCCCTTCGTGGGAGTCTTTCTAAGGGAACCTAACCCGTATTAACGCATGGAAATCCATGGTTCGAAGAAAACCACGAAAACTCCGAACGATTAGGCCGACGGGCGTGATTGGGATCGAACCCAGCACTTCCCGTCTACCAGTTTCGAGAGCAGAACCTCTCAGCCACTGGTGGGGCGTTGAGGTAGGAATGTCTTTGTGACATTTTCACCTGTACTTCAATAAAATATAAACATGTAAGCTTTTTTCATTCATCCAAATTAAGTAAAACAAATATAAAATTTTGTTGTCATTACACCAGATGTTAAAATTTTCGTTACATACTATTAGATAAGTTCTTTACTTTTAGACATTATTGACATAATATCATAAAATTTACTATATGTATCTTCTATAAGTGTATAAACAATATATATATGCTTTATTAAACATAAATGAATAATTTTTAAATAATTTGTTTGAGAACAGGGATATATATACACACATATATATGTTGAAAATCCATCTTTCAGCAATATTGTGATGAAATAAATCAAATTACCGTAATTTCCGGTGTATAGCCCGCGGATCAAACAATCGTGTTTCGACCCAGAAATTTTTAAAAATAAAATGTAACTTTTTAGATCACAGTAAATATTGGTCTTCAAATACTGAATAAAATTTCTGGGTCCAAACTGAATTGTTTGATCTGCGGGCTATACACCCGAAATTACGGTACATATCATTAGAAACTGAATAAAGTTACAAAAGTGCAACTCATTAAGTTTTAAATATTTTTTTAGATATAGTTATTTGAAAGATATAAATATAATGGATTATGCATTTTTTGCATATATTTAAAGTACAATACGTCAAAATTTTCTTCAACAGAGTGAAATTTGTTTTTTTTTTTCAATATTAGCAGCTCAATGCTAAATTTTCAATATTAACAGCCAAATATGAGTTTAAAGATTAGGACTGTCATTTTGAAAATTTCTATTGGGCGGTGAGGAGCTAGTGATTTTTCTCTTTTTTGGAAAGGGATAATTGCTCTTCGCCCTAGAAGTTTTACTAAAAAACAATATTGTTTATTTTTTCCTTAAGAAACGAACATAAAAGATAATTTGAAAAATAAAATAAATGTATAAATAAAAATATTTCCAGGGATGATACATTGGATAGGTTTTACATTTGAAAATATTGATAATTTTAAATATAATTTAAATACTACTAAAACAAACCAAAATCCCACTATTTTTATTTCAGATCCAGTTATAATGTAGTATTATGTACAATTTAAAATTAAAAAATTAGTCATAGAAACTCCGCCTCTGATTGATAAAGATTTTTTAATAATTTCATTATTTTTTGTAAAATATTTTTGATTTCAAAGATTATACAATTTTTTAGACACATTTAAATATTTTTTAACATTACAGCAATATTTTTTTCATAATCTACATACTTTATTTACCTTGCTTAAATTATTCGAAGAAGATTTCTTTATTAGTTATTGAAATATGATTTTATATATAAAATGAGGCCTTTGAAAATTGAACAATCATTAATGGCAACTCGTGGCATTTTTCCAAAATTTTGATAATTTTTTCTCATATGTTGACTATTTTTATTTTATAACCATTTAAAAGATATTTTTACGTACAATTAAAAAAAAAAAGCAATAACACCCTGCTTTCGGTTAATAATAAATTTTTGATTAACACATTATTTTTGACAAAATTCTTGATTTTAGAAATTCATAAGATAAAAGACACTCTTAGTGTTTAAACATGATAAAAAACAAGAAATAATAATCAGCCTACATTATTTGTCACATATACATTATTTGAAACCTATTTAGTAATTTTATATTGAAATGACTTTTTTTTTTTTTTTTTTTTTTTTTTTTTTTTTTTTTTTTTAATGCAGTCTTTGAATATCGAACTGTCATTAAAAAAATTTTAAACAATTTGTCAAAATTTTGATATTTTTTATCTTAAAAATATTTTACTTGGGATCAAGAAAATTAAAGGTGATTACGTCTTAAAATAAGCTATAAACAAACTCAATTTCATTGAAATTTGTGACAGTGATTAAATGGCTTAGGGGAACTGACATGAAATGACTCTACTTGATTTGATATCAAATGCACCTCAAAATATTTTTAAATAGGAAATACTACCAAAAACACCCAAAATCCCACTATTTTTATTTCAGAATCAGGTAAAGGACATCTTTAAGTATATCTCCCATAAAAAATAAATTTAATAAAAATACCGCCTTTTGTTAATAATGCTATTTTAGTTAATGCATTATTTTTCATAAAAAAATCACGACTTCAAAGATTAAACATTTTTTTAGACACACTTAAAATGTTATATAAGCGTAACAGTATTTTTTTCATAAAATACGTACCCTATATATTACGCATAAATTATTTGAAGATGATTTGTGGAATAGATATTGAAATATGATCATATTTATGTCATGCTACATTTGAAAATCAAGCAGTCAAGAATGCCAACTGATGGCAGTTTTTCAAAATTTTGACAATTTTTTTCTCAGAAACTATTTCACCAAGGAGCAAAAAAAATTACTGGTGATCATATCTTAATAGTAAGAACAAACACACGCAGTTTCATTAAAATCTGTGATGGTGGGTTACATATTGATATTTTACTGCCTGATTTGACGTGGAATGCCCCATTGCGTTTGCAAACAAATGGAAAAAAACAGGTCGATCACATAGTTTCTGAACAGCAACACCTGCTAGTTTCATGCATTTTCGAACAAAAATAAATTAAAACTTATGTCATAAAGTCGCCCTTTTGGATTTGAGAACAGCCTTAATACAACTGATTTAAAATTTATTTTAAATCGTAATCAGCATCATAATTTTTTAGCGAGAAAAGGAAAAAAAGTTTTTCGAGAGTTTTGTGTCTCTGGTCTTCTGTCATGCACGTCTTCCCATCCCCTCAATTCTATATGATCTTCGATCTAAATACCAGTAATCCAGTGATTTATCTAATCAGTTTCGATGGAGAGAAGGTGACTATATTTGTCACCATAAAAGTCAGAGAATATAATTAATCTACTGTCAAAGACGTTCTTTCGTGCTGACTTCGAAAAACGCCAATACCCTTTACAGTTTTTTTTTTTTTTTTTTTTTTTTTTTTTTAAAGCTGTGATTGTGAATTATTCATGCATCTTACGATTGAATTCAAATCTGCAGGGACCGATTTACAAACTTGGAGGCCCCGGGCACAGATGCTCACGTTGGCCCCCTTGCACTGATGATAACAGGGGGATTGAATAAAATAAAAAAATATTGAAAAAGATATTTACTAGCATAAGTACTATTGACTTTAATAATTACACTAAAATATCCATTAAAAAATTAAAATTTGATAACCATCTTTTTACTTTTAAATAATTATTTCGCAATTATGAAATTTAAATGAGCAAACGTTTTATAATAAACTGTGTGATGCTGATTATCTTTGCCTATGAAGTCTATATATTTGGACTGACAAAGTATGCAACAACTAATAATAATTTTCCACAATACCAAGCTATAATTATTTAAAATATTAGGCGACCCTGACGCCTACGAGTTACATTCACCAACCCCCCAAATAATCTGGCAAGAACAGGACAGGATTAAAAAAAATTAAAAATACAATATATTTTTAAAGTGATAAAAGAAAACATTCACTATAATAAAGTATTTCAATATGGATGTTTCAGACAACATATACGATTGCAATATCATTTGGGGGCCCCTGAAAATCAGAGGTCCTGGGCCCATACACCGAATGCCGTGCCGTAAATCAGGCACTGCAAATCTGATAAATGGAAAAAATAAAAGAGTTTTTTCTAGATTTTTGTGTCTCCGGACTTTTGTTATAAACACCCTCCCAAATTCTCAATTGAACGTTTATAGGTGATCTTGCATCTAAATACCAATAACCCAGTGATTTATCTAATCAATGCATCAATACCGATGGAGAGAATGTGACTGCTTGTCTCCAAAATACACCAGTGAATATAATTTGCTGTCTAAAATGTTTTTTCGTGCTGATTTCTAATGACACCAATACTCTTTACAGTTTTTTTTCCGCAAAGTTCTGTGATATCTCATTAGTCATCTATCTTACCATTGAATTCAGGCGTACCTTTTCAAATATGATAAATGTGAAAAAAAGAGGAGTTTTCTCCAGATTTTTGTGTCTCCGGCCAAGACGAACTCCCATGTTCTCAATAGAACATTTCCAAGCGACCTTACATCTAAATACCATTAATCCAGTGATTTATCTAATCAGTACAAACGGAGAAACAGTGACTGTCACCAAAAAACATAATCTGCTGTCAAAAAATTTTGCCGTGCTGACTTCGAAAGACGCTACTGGCCTTTACAGGTTTTTTTTTTAAAGTCTGTGATTACTAATCATTCATATATCTTACGATTCAATTCTAGCATATTATTTCAAATCTGATAAATGGAAAAATAAAAGGGTGTTTTCGAGATTTTTGTGTCTCCGGCCTTTTGTTAAAGACACCCTCCCATCCTCCCAAGTTCTCAATTGAGCGTTTCTAGGTGATCTTACATCTAAATACCAATAACCCAGTGATTTATCTAATCAGTACATCAGTACCGATGGAAAGAAGGTGACTGTTTGTCTCCAAAATACACCAATGAATACAATTTACTGTCTAAAAAGTTCTTTCGTGCTGATTTCTAATGACACCAATACTCTTTACACGTTTTTCCCCGCAAAGGTCTGTGATCGTCAGTTAATCATATATCTTACGATTGAATTCATGCATATCTTTTCAAATATGATAAATGTAAAAAGAAAAGTTTTTTCACCAGATTTTTGTGTCGCCGGCCAAGACGCACTCCCATGTTCTCAATAGAAGATTTCCAAACGACCCTACATCGAAATACCATTAATCCAGTGATTTATCTAATCAGTACCAATAGTGAGACAATGGCTGTCACCAAAAAATATAATCTGCTGTCAAAAAATTCTGTCGTGCTGACTTCGAAAGGCGCCTATGCGGCCTGTGACTGGTAATCAATGTACGAAAATTGCAGGCCTTGCTTTTGGTGACAATTCCTAAATGGCACAAGCACCTCCCCCCCACCTCCTCCCAAATTTGTCAAGGTAATTCTGTTCATACATGCAATTGATACATAAGTATTAAAATTTAATCCAACCTTTAAACAGTTCCGTATCAACAACGTAATTTTATAGTATATTTATGTTTGTCATGCAAAAACAGGTGGAAATCCAAACTTTCAGCAATTGTGAATGATTAGTGAGATAGATATCTATTATGGATGATGAATCAATCAATGTTAAAGTAAAAAGTCAATTATTTAGGCTTAACTCGCACATTAATTTGTGTTTTACAGTACTTTATATATATATATATATATATATGTTTATCATTGTTAGAATTCCCATGGTCGCAAACTTCTCAAATTGTTCATTCTGCACTTCTGATCTTTTCATTTTTTTTTCTTTTTTTTCTGCGTACCGAATCATACGGTGGAATTCAGTCATAATATTTGAAATCTAATAATATTTCATTCTTAAATAAATAGAAATGAGAGAATATTTAAAATTCCGACAGCTTAGTTAGACTAGAGAATGTAATACTGCCTATATTTAGTGCAGTTGTTCTAAAGGCGGGCTGTTTATCTTATTTTGATCTTATAGCATCGTATTGTCTTAAACCAGAAAAAAAAAAGATTTTTCTTGTGTGTCTCGGGTCTTATTAATAACATTTTTGACAAAGATGATAAAAAAAAAAAGGATTACAAGTGATCTTACATCTAAATAAATACCCTTAATACAATGATTTTTTTTAATCAGTACCAATGGAGACAGAGACTGTTTGTCACCAAAAAATGCCAATGAATTTAAACTATTATCAAAACATTCGGTCTTGATGGTTATGAAACACGACTACACACTTTACAATTTTTTAAAAAGACTGTGTTAATTATTCATGTATCATATGATTCAATTCATTCACTTCTAATCCGATAAATGGAAAAAAAAAATATTTTTCGAAATTTTTGCGTCTTCAGTCTTTTATTAAAGATACCCTCCCATGTTTTCAACTGAATATTCCCAAGTGACATTACATTTAAATATTATTAATCTAATGATTTATCTAATCAGTACGAATGGAGATAGTGACTGTTTGTCACCAAAAAACACAAGTGCACATAATATGTTGTCAAAAAATTTTGTCTTGCTGACTGTGAAAGGCGCCCTTTGCAGACACCCTTTGCAATTTTTTTAACGGACTGTGATTGCTAACTATTTATGAATATTACGACTGCATTTAGATATATCATTTCAAATCCGAAAAATGAAAAAAAAAAAGTTTTTTCGACAATTTTGTGTTTTGGATCTTTTATGAAAGATTGAATACTGTGAAGACTGTTAACAATATTGAAGACTATCACCAAAAAACACTAGCGAATATAATCTGCTGTCAAAATATTCTCTCATTCAGACTTCGAAAGGTGCCTACACCCTTTACAATTCTTTTAACTACTTATGTTTGCTAATTATTCATCTATTTTACGACTGGATTTAGATATCATTTCAAATCCAATAAATGGGAAAAGAAAGTTTTTTCGAGATTTTTGTCTCCAGCCTTTAATCAAAGATAATGCCCTCCCACGTTCTCAGTAGAATATTCCCAAGTAATCTCAGATCTAAATACCATTGTACCAGTGATTTATCTAATATGTATTAAAAAAAACAGTGACTGTTTGTCACTAAAAAAACATCAATGAAAATAATCTGCTGTCAAAATATCCTGTTGTATGGACTTCGAAAGATGCTTTAGACCATTTACAATTCTTTTAAGCAATTTTGATTGCTAATTATTTAAATATCTTACGATTAAATTCAGGTATATCTAAGGCTCCTATCATTTCAAATCTGACAAAAAAAAAAAAAAAAAAAAAAAAAAAAAAAAAAAAAATATATATATATATATATATATATATATATATATATATATATATGTATGTATATATATTTTTATTATTATTATTTTTTTTTTTTTTTGAGATTTTTGTGTCTTAGGTCTTTTACCAATGACGCCTTCCCATGTTCTCAATAGAATATTTCCAAGTGACATTACATCTAAATATTATGAATCTAATGATTTATCCAATCAGGTACCTATAGAGACAGTGACATTTTCTCACCAAAAAACACCAGTGAATATAATCTGCTGTCGAAAAATCCTGTCGTGCGGACATTGAAAGACGTCTACACGCATTACAATTATTTTAATGGACTATGATTGCTAATTATTCATCTACCTTACGACTTGATTTAGATATATCATTTCAAATCCAATAAATAAGAAAAGAATTTTTTCGAGATTTTTGTCTCCAACCTTTTATTAAAGATGCCCTCCCTAGTTCTCAGTTTCTCAATAGAATATTCCGAAGTAACCTTAAATCTAAATACCATTATACCAATGTGTACCTAATATGTACGGGAGACAATGACAGTTTGTCACTAAAAAACCCCAGTGAATATAATCTGCTGTCAAAATATCCTGTTGCATAGGCTTCAAAAGATGCCTTATACCATTTGCAATTCTTTTAAATAATTTTGAATACTAATTATTCAAATATCTTACGATTAAATTCAGATATACGTATCTAAGACTCCTATCATTTCAAATCTGAGAAACAAAAAGAAAAAAGAAATTTTTTTTCGAGATTTTTGTGTCTCAGGTCTTTTATCAATGGCGCCTTCCCATGTTCTCAATAGTATACTTCAGTGACATTATATCTAACTATTATTAATCTAATGATTTATCGAATCAGGTACCAATAGAGACAGAGACATTTTCTCACCAAAAAATACCAGTGAATATAATCTGCTGTCAAAAAATCTGTCGTGCTAACATCGAAAGGCGCCTACATCCTTTGCAATTATTTTAACGGAATGTGATTGCTAATTATTCATGTATATTACAATTGAATTCAGGTATATCATTTGAAACCGAAAAAAAAAAAAAAATTTCTTTTGAGATTTTTGTGTCTTTGATCTTTGATCGATTTTTCGCCTTTTGAAAGATGCTCTCTCTCCTCCTTCCCCATATTCTCAATAGAATATTCTCAAAAGACCTTACATCTAAATACAATTAAACCAATAATTTATCTAATCAGTACAAATGTTGAAGGTAACTGTTTGATAGCAAAATACATCAGTGAATATAATCTGCTGTCAAAATATTCTCTCGTGTAGACTTCGAAAATTCTTTTAACTGATCATGATTGCTAATTATTCATGTATCTTATGATTGAATTCAGGTGTATCATTTCAAATCCGATAAATGGGAAAATAAAGTTTTTTCAAGATTTTTGTCTTCAGTCTTTTATCAAAGATGACCTCCCATGTTCTCGGTAGAATATTCCCAAGAAATCTTAGATTTAAATACATTCTTCCAATAATTTATGATTTATCTAATCAGTACCAATGGAGATAGTGACTGTTTGTCACTAAAAAACACCAGTGAATATAATCTGTTTTACGGACTTCGAAAGGCGTCTACACCCTTTACAATTCTTTTAAGAGATTGTGATTGTTAATTATTCATCCATTCCAAGGTACGATTGAGTTCAAGTATGTCATTTCAAATCCGATAAATGAGAAGAGAAAGTTTTTTCGAGATTTTTGTGTCTCTGGATTTTATCAGAGATACCCTCTCATGTTGATGTTCTCAATAGAAAATGCGAAGCAATCTTACATCTAAATACCATTAATCCAATTATTTATCTAATCAGTGTCAATGGAGACAGGGACGACTCGTCACCAAAAAACACGAGTGAATTCAATCTGCTGTCAAAAAATCTGTCGTGCTGACTTCGAAAGGCGCATACACCCTTTACAATTCTTTTAACGAATTGTGATTGCTAATTATTCATCCATCAAATATTACGATTGAATTCTGGTGTGCCATTTCAAATCCGATAAATGAGAAAAGAAAGTTTTTTCGAGATTTTTGTGTCTCCGGATTTAATCAAAGATACCCTCTCACGTCGATGTTCTCGATAGAATTTGCGAAGTGATCTTACATCTAAATACCATTAATCCAATGATTTATCTAATCAGTATCAATGGAAACAGTGACGGTTTGTCACCAAAAAACATCAGTGAATATAATCTGCTGTCAAAAAATTCTGTCGTGCAGACTTCGAAAGGCGCCTACACCCTTTACAATTCTTTTAACGGTCTGTGATTGCTAATCAGCTCGAAAATTGCAGGCCTTGCCTTCGGTGACAGTTCCCAAGGGACACGGACACCTTCTTTCCCCCGAATTTGACCAGGTAATCCTGCACATCGCGTGTAACCAAAATACAATGCAGTTTTTTGAAGAGAAAAATTGCGGGGGAGGGGGAAACCGTTCATATATCTTCCATTGTTACCTTCTCAAAGGTAAGTGAAGCGCTGTGGAGACTATAAGATAAGTATGTTAGCCGAGAAATTTTTGACGACGCCATCAAACACTAGAAGTGATTTTTGATGTGTGATTGCCTTTCTCATAGCAAAAGGAATTTGCTATCAATGGCGCCCATTTCATTTCGGGAAAGTCCAATGTTTCAGGTGGACAAGCTAAGATACGTAAAAAAATAAAGAAAACTTATTTGTAAAAATAAAATTATTAATTTAGTCATAAAATATATTTTAGGATAAAAAAAAAACCTTTATAAATTCCATTGCAAGGTTCCATTAACCTTTAACTAATGTCACCGGTCTCACAGACCGCTGCTTTTTTCAATTTTTATAGTTTAACTTGTAACTTTCAATTTAACTACAAACACTACTGAAATTTTGTTTCGATTTGAATGTTAGTACTATCACTAATCATCCACTCGGGGACAGCCAATCTTTCGGTATAGGAGCTGTTCACGAGGAGAAAACGCAGGTCCACCTTCTTGCGGAGGCCCCAGTACTCGCAAACGAGCACGGAAGACCCTCATAATATGCTTGTTGACGGAACTCTGGCACTTAATGTGAGTATTTACACTAAAAATTTAAGATAGGACAATTTTTTAAGGTAAACAATAATTAGTGGGATAATATGAGAGAGCTTGATTTAAATGACAAAACAAACAGAATGACTAATAAACAATAAGACAAAATGAAATGAATAGTAAAATAAAGTAAAATATTTAAACTAAATCACTTGAAGTAAAAAGTTCATCATACAGATGAGCGTTAAAAGTCTTTTTTTATAAATGAAAAATGTTTGTTCAAAATAAAATATTATAGTTGGCATCGCACCTTTTATTCATCTTTCGATGGCGCGATCTCACAGACCGCTTGACAGTAGTTATGTGACAATTTCTGTCACATCAGTTAAAGGTTAACCATTGGCAATCCCATTAGCCATTACAAGTTTTTTATAACTTCTTCATATTTAACTTGACATAATTTGTTGGATCAAATAGGATCCTTTTAAGGTTGAAACGTAAAGTTTTGTTTCTAGAGACTTTTGAATAGGTGAATGCTAATTATAATAGTCCTGTACAAAAAGTTTAGTACAAAAACAACATCCTATGAGTTAATCGCACCTTTTATTCATCTTTCGATGGCGCGATCTCACAGACCGCTTGACAGTAGTTATGTGACAATTTCTGTCACATCAGTTAAAGGTGAACCATTGGCAATCTCATTAACCATTACAAATTTTTTATAACTTCTTCATATGTGACAAATTCTTCGTGACAGATAAATATTAAAGTCAAGTCAATCTAACCACACACTTTGTTTCTAAAATAAATTTGTACTTTTTGAAGCAGAAATATTTCTAGCTTCATAAAATGTTACAGCGGAATGGTAATAAAAATTTCAAGTAAATAGTTAATAATTGGGGGGAAAAATTGCACCACGTGACGATAACACATTGAATGAATTTATATGTTTTGATTTTTCACACCTCAATAATATTCAAATTTTAATTCTGTTCGTGAAAATTCAGAATCATACAAAATCTATAGTTGCTAAAAGTGTGTTTGATTTGGTTTGACGGACAGTGGAAGTTCCAAGCTTGACGCCAAAGCGGACATTTTTCGTAGAATTTAATGATAGATATAACAGCTGAACCTAAGAATAAAAGAAGTCGAGTTCTCACATAAGTACAGTAAGTAGTATATCAAGTACACAAAAAAAATGACAATTTTCAATTTTGAAGAGCTTGGTAAAAAAAAAAAAAATCTTTTTTCTTATAAAAGCAAATAAAGCGATAATATATATATATATAGATATATTAACCCCTCTCCCTCCATCTTTTTTTGGAAGGTGTCTGGGCTTCATCCTTTGGCTATTTTATTATTTTCCTACAGTTACTGAAATAAAGAAGAAAAATAAATATAAATAAAGTTTAATCCCAAATCAAAAAGGTTTACCACACGGTTTTGCTGCGACTTGCGTTTTTGGGAACTGCGATGAATGAAAAATATTTCAAAGTTTAACTGCTGTCTAAAAATCTATTAAACTAATTCAAGATCTCGGGTGTAATGCTTACCATGGTTACTGATACTTTTTATTTATTTTTTTCTGACTTTCATATAAAATTATTTACCCATATCCTGAAAGAATACCAGTTTTTCGTAAAGTAATATTTGCCTTATTTAGTGAAAACTGTTCTGCTTTTATATATGGGAACCATTCATTACCTTACGAAATTTCTGGTATTCAAACCTCTAAATTCTCCTAAATCCACCTGAGGCGTACGAACTCTATTTAACCCTTTCGGCCCTGACTTTTTTCTTAAAGTCCAAAAAAAATTAAAACTTCTGTCAACTTTTTTTTCAAAGCTAGATGGCGCTACATGTCCACAAAAAAGTCAAAATATAGAATGCACATATGTGATTATGAGGTTTTTACGTATCTGCAAGGCGTTATTTATAGTTTAAAGCATTTTAAATGTAAGGAACACATATGTAAAAGCAAGGGCAAAAAGGGTTAAGAACAGTAGACAGAAAATAGAAGGTAAAAATATTAATTTCCTGATGATATATTTTAAAAATAGGAATGCATACCACGTCCATATAAGGTTTAGCATTAGCGAAGGGAATTCGACACCCCTAAGTTTTTCACACAGATTTATCAAAATTATATGTGTATCAAATTTAGAGCCTTCACAAGGTGAATTATAGAATCATTCTGTCCATGATCGCAAACAATTGTAATCTATTATCAATCCCAAAACTTTCTTCTATCTCATACATGTTAAGGGTGTTCTCAAATCCAAAAGAGCAACTTTCTGACATAAGTTATCATTTATTTTTGTTCGAAAATGCATGAAACTACCCGGTATTGTTGTTCAGAAACTATGTAATTGAGCTGTTTTTTCCATTTATTTACAAACGCAATAGATCGTTCAGAAAATACTGTCAGAGTGGGCGTTTGGAACCGAATTTCCGCGCGAAGGACGAAAGAGCACTCAAGAACGGGCGAAAAACGTGTTTGTCACGTGATCAAAATTGCTTATAACTCAATAGGTAATTGCTTGATCAAAAAATGGAAAAAACAGTTGAATTCCAAATCGCTTCCATGGCCAGGCTTTTCAATTTCACACCTTTCCGTTAAAAAATGAATTTGTAAATGTGTCAAAACGTTTTGCTCTTGTTGAGCAGAGCAATTGAGAACAGCATTAACACTTCAAAATTCGCTATAGCAGTGCCAAAATTAAATAGCAATTTATGGCCATCATGAAGATTCTAAACACATGAAAATCCGTGCATTAGTTCTGGAGATATGACTATCGGTAAAGTAGTGTAAATCCTGCAGCATAGCAGCACAACCTGTTGGGTGATTTACACCAAAACCTATTCAGCAACAATTTTTGTCAACGTCTAACTGAATAAGAAGATTGAAAAAAATTCGTATATTAGTTCTTGAGATAGAGCTACTGCGGAAATCATAAAAAAATGCAGCATATCAGCACCACCTGTTGAGCGATTTACCGCAAAACGTAATCTGCACCAATTCACATCAAGGGCTAACTGAATCTGAAATTTGATGAAAATCCTTGTGGTAGTTCTTGAGATAGAATTATTGCGAAAATCGTGAAAAATGCAACATAGCAGCGCCACCTGTTGGGTGATTTACACCAAAAACTAATCAGCACCAGTTTATATCAGGGACTAACTGAATATAAATTTTTATCGAATTCCGTGCTTCTTTGTGGGTTAGTTCTTGAGATAGAGCGCCCATAAAATTTGTGTCACAAACAGACAGACAGGAATTTTGTAAAAACTTGTTTTTCAGGATTTCTAACCCCTAAAACGTGTAAGTCCGTCGAAAATTTTCACGAATCCAATACTTTCTTCTTCTAAAAATAGAAGAAAGTAAAAATCTTAGATAAAATTTAAAAAAATCTCGGCAAACAAAGCGCTCTAGACAAATCTCCTAGAAGTAAAAACATTGTCAGAAAAATATCCTACGATTGAAAAACAAAACTACAAAACTTCAACGGATAAGACGTTAAATTTAAATATCTTGAATTTTAGTAATTTTTAATTTTTATAAACGTTACTGATCATTTTCGCATTCATCTAAAATAGTTTTTGAACAAAATTATGCTATTAATGTATTAATTTGCACATCAGCAAAATTACAAAACTTCAACGGATAAGAGATTAAAATTTAAACATTTTGAATTTTAATAGTTAATTTTTATAAATATTGATGATAATTTTCGCATTCACATGAAATAGTTTTTGAACAAAAAGATGCTAATTATGTATTAATTTGCACACCAACAAAATTTTAACAGATAATACATTAAAATTTAAATATTTTGAATTTTAATCATTGATAATTTTTATAAACTTTGATGATCATTTCCGCATTTACATAAAATAGTTTTTGAACAAAAAGATGCTAATTATGTATTAATTTATTCGTGTATTACATTATTTATATACTACCACATATTGTTTTTTGTTAAGAAATAAAATAAAATAAAGCACTCCCAAAAAAAGGCACAACTCTTCGGGATTGTAATTATAAATCGAGGTTTGATCACAAGTCGACAAAAAAAAAAAAAAAAATGATGATGTGAGTAATTCAAAGAGTTCACTTTTGACTTAATAGGTCCGAATCTGGGAATTTAAAATTTGTAAGAAGAAAACAACAGTGTCTGCTCACTAGCATATATACAGATCTTATGAAAATCGCTGCTAGAAAACGTCTGAAATATACTTTTTATAAATTATCAGAAGCTTTGAACATACTTAATCTTTGACATCAACATCATCACAAGTTAGGTAAAACGCAGCAAAATCTAACTGCGAGAATTAGGTCACATTATTTACCTCAAAAGATTCATGACAACATGAAATAAGCTTTTGGGGTAACCTAATATTAAAATAATAATAATAACTAAGCAGGTGAATAGTTCGGCGAAACTAATCAAGGAATAATTAACAATAAATTATTTCTTCAGCAAAAACTATTAGACATTTATAAACCTAACCTAACCTTACAAATAGAACTGCTATCTCCATCCTAAGATGCGAATCAATTTTATAAATTTTCATTGTTGAACTTTTCTTTTCATTCTTTGTTTCTACTATCGTAATGTCCTTGGCCAATATCTACAGTGTGACACTATTGTAGCCGAGGAAGACTTTCTTGAAACAAAGGAAAGTAGCTTTTGTCTGTTGCCAACGTTGGGTTGAATTCTACATAATCATAAGTTCGTTATGCAGGCAACTATTATGTTAGAGAAAGGGGTTTATGAGTTAACTGTGTCTGTGTTCACACGGTGTAGAAGGTGAGGTAACTAGGTTTGGGTTAAGTGAATTGTTTCGCTGACATGCTTGTTCATCCTTTTGTTAAGAGGAAATTAAATATGCGTCTAATGCGATTGATTATCTATTGTTTTGAGTTAATATTTTGAAGAAGTTGGGGTAAGTTAAGTTAAATTAACCACGTACTGAGATAAGTCAACAGCAACTACGCCGGAGCAGTATTTATCACATTAGCAGGGGCCGATTTACAAATTTGGGGGCCCTGGGCACAGATGCTTACGGGGGGCCTCCTTGCACAGATGCTTACAGTGGGATTGAGTAAAAATATTTAAATATATTTAAAAAGGTACTTACTAAAATAACCACTATTGACTTTAATAATTAGTTTAAAATATCCATCAAAAAATTAAATTTGGTAATCATTAATTTACTTTTAAATAATTATTTTACAGTTATGAAATTTAAATGAGTAGCCGCTTTATAATAAATTGTATGTATAGTGCTATTTATCTTTTCCTATGCAAGTGTATATATATCTGGAATGGTAAAGTATACAACTACTAATAATGAATTTTCCGCAATACCAAGCCACAATCATTTTAAATATTAGAGGGTTCTGCCGCCTACCAGCTATGCTCACCATCCCCAAATAATCTGACGAGAACGGGAATAGGATTAAGAATTAAAAATAAAATATATTTTTTAAATGATAAAGATAAAAGAAAATAGTTACTATGATAAAGTAATTAAATTTGGATGTTTCAGACAAATTATACAATAAAATTCCATTAGATAATAAAACTACCTCAGATTTTGGACAATAATGGAAAAACTTCCAGCAGCATTTGGGGCCCCCTAAAAATCAGGGGCCCTGGGCCCGTGCCCCGAATGCCCTGCCATAAATCAGGCACTGCACATTAGTTTCATACAATAAAATTATGTAGGAAAATCACTTAAAAGCATACATACTAAATTAATAATTGCTAAAAGTGATAAAAAAATACACTTAAAAGGTATATAAATACATTTATTCAGATCGACATAAGTTTCATAGCTCAGACGGCAACATTCTCCAGATATTTGTGATACAAATACTTTCGAAATTTTTTTTAAAAAGAAGAAATTGGTAAATAAAATCACGAGACCACGTGCACAATGAAAAACAAATGCAAACATAAAACAAAATAAAAATAAAAATAAAAATGGATATTTGTGAACGTGGATTAATTTTTACTATTGTTTCTTATTCTGCAGAGCATCTTTTTTTCAAATTTTAGGTTGGAGACTGAATTATCGCAAATATTTTCACTGCGTAAAGAACTCTATTGATTCCAGGATAAAAGATGGTAAATAAAATTTTGATGGGTAGATTATTCTACTATTTTTAAATATTTTTTCTCCCTCTTAGCAATTATTAGCTTAGTTTTATGCAGTATTACATTAGTTACATAAATAAAATTTAAAATTCAGTGATCCACCTTTAAGGGTGTATTCAAATCCAAACTGCTTATTTTCTGATTCATTTTTAAATTAATTTTTGTTCTGAAACGCATCCAATTGGCATATTCTCTGATACAGAATCTATATAATGTGCCGTGCTTGTCGATGTTTTGATAAAGGCAGAACATATTACAAAAAATGCTGTCAAAGTTGGCGTTTTGAACCGAATTTTCCAAAGCGAGAGAGCTGGGAACGAAAAAAAAAAATGGTCATACTGAGAAAATAATGGTTTATAAATCATGTTCAAATTAATTGAGTGAAAAATGAAAACAGACGGCCTCTTATACATCTCTTCAAAAATCG
Source organism: Maratus speciosus (assembly GCA_963932465.1). Lineage (NCBI taxonomy): Eukaryota > Metazoa > Arthropoda > Arachnida > Araneae > Salticidae > Maratus > Maratus speciosus. Next base: position 298,069,754 of record OZ010797.1, read on the forward strand.
CGTCAGCAAGTTTCATGTTTTTACTTTTAAAAATGAGTCTGAAAATGCGTCAGAAAATTTCGAGTTGTTGAGGATGGAAAAATATTTTTTTAGTACACTATTAATTCGAACTTCAAGGGTTAAATATAGAAAGATATTTAAGCGAAATATTGGACTAAATTTGTACATTTTCTCACTTACTACTCCAGAGTGTAAAATTCTTCTATTGATTCAGTAGCTGAAGAATTTTAAGCTAAATATTTGGCTAAAATTGCGCAATTTTTCATTAAAACTGAGATATATTAATTTTAAAAATATATACCTTTGTAAGCACCTAATATTTAGCGAGGATTTGTTGCAGAATTCTATCAACAAAAAGGCCTAACCCGGTCTTCTCGGGTTATAACTTAAAATCTTATAGTAAAAAAAAAAAAAAAATCTATTAGAATAGATTTTTTGCATTTAATATACATTTTTAAGGTGGCACACTAACATCACCAAAAAGCATTTTTGTATGAAAAATATCAATATTGTATTCTAATAAGGTTTTGAATTTTTTTTAAAGCAGCACTTTCGCATTAGCCGCATTCCAGGAGTTAATAGCCGAAGAAATCGCCAAAGATTTCGGTTCAGCCTTCTGGGTTCTGAAAAATTCAGTGGTTTAAGCGCGTAGTTCGATTATGTGTCTTTTTAATTTTTGTTTTATTTATGCTGTTTTATTATATATTTATGGATAAAGTTTTAGTTTAGTTTTGGAATATCATTTGAAAACAAATGTTGAACTATTTACTATATTGTTTTAAGTGCAAGCTGGTTAATCGTTTGTAATCAATCAGGTTGTCCGAGATAGATTAAAAAAAAAAAAAAAAAAACCTGCTTGCAAATTATTTTTAAAACCATAAAAATTAGGAAATTAACATATAGTTTTCAAACAAATTGCATTTGAAAGAAAAGTTTTCACCCATATTCGACGGTATAAAAATCGAAATTGTACAATGTGTTACAACAAAAAAGGAACAAGCAAATTAAATCTGCTGCAATGCAGCTATGTTATTTGAAATGCAGATATCCAAAAACAGATTTAGTGAAAACTGAATTAAAAAATAAATGTTCTTCGCAATGTTTTTGCTCAGAATTTTTTGCAGCTAGCTGCTAAGACGGAATTTTTCGGGAGCAAAGAAAATTCTGTAGTTTAGACGGTTTCTATATCTTCGCAGGTATAAATGCATGGTATGCTTTGCACCGAAATCGTGAAAATTTTCTGTTTAAGGCTGCTCTCAAATCCAAAGGGTCAGCTTTCTGACATAAGTTTTAATTCATTTTTGTCCGAAAACGCATGAAACTAGAAGGTGTTGTTATTCAGAAACTATGTCATCGAACTGTTTTTTCCGTTTTCTTGTAAACGCAGTAGATCTTTCAGAAAATACAATCAAAGTTGGCATTTTGAACCGAACTTCCGAACGAAAGAAAAAAATCCAGCCAGTAAGGGGAGAAAAATGCCGTGTCACGTGATCAAAATCGCTTATAACTCAATAGGTAATTGATTGATCAAAAAATGAAAAAAAAAAAAAGTTCGGTTCCAAATCGCTTCCATGGTCAGACTTTCCAATTTTAGATCTTTCCGTTAAAAAATGAATTTGTAAATGTGTCAAAACTTTTTGCGCTTGTTGAGCAGAGCAGTTGAGAACAGCCTTAAGGCAGTATTATGGTGCACACAGGTTCAATTTTCTCAGTTTTTACAGATAAGCTGCTAAGATGGAATTTTACGATAGAGGAATACAATCCGTTTTATACGGTTTTTATATATTTGCAGGTATAAATGCATGGTATGCTTTGCGCCGAAATCATTACGATTTTCTGTTTAATACAGGATTCTGGTGTATGCAGGTTTTACAACTGCTATGGCGAAATTTTACAGGAGCAAGGAAAATTTCTATTTTAGATAGGTTTCTGTATCTACCGAAGTATAAATGCACGGTGTTCTTTGCACTGAAATCATGAAAAATTTCCGTTTAAGACGTGGTTCTGGTATACACAGGTTCCATTTGCACAGGTTTTACTGTATTCGTTGCACTGTATTCGGAAAGAGCAGTATTAAAAAAATAAGGTCCGTACGCACCTTTTGGCACATAAGCACTATACAATACAATTACAAAGACTGTGTAGACTGTGTAAGACAGAAACGTGTCGAAAATGGATTTTTCCTGATTTATTAAGATTCCGTCTCAGTAGGTTTTTTAAGATATTTTATGAATCTATTCTAAATATGAATTTCACTAGAATTGATAGAAGAACGAACCTTCTGAATTATTTTTACTGCATGATACACGCATTGCATTCATTCATTTGTAGCGATAATAAATCAAAACAACAATTTAATACAAAAACGGAACAAGCAGATTAAATCTGGAATGAAGTTAACCAACAACGGATTAAATGTAAACTGAAAACAAAAACAAATATTTTCCACATTGTTTTTGGTAAAGATTTTTTTTAACAGCTAACTGCTAAGATGGAATTTTACGAGAACAGAGAAATATTCCATCTTAGACAGGTTTCTATACATTCGCAGGTACAAATCTATGAATATTCTTCACGTCGAAATCATGAAAATATTTTAAGACAGGACGCTGGTATACACGGGTTTCATTTTCATAGATTTGAAAGCTGATTGCTAAGCCGAAATTTTCCGGAAGCTGAGAAAAATTCCATTTTAGACAAGTTTCTATATATTCGCAGGTACAAATGCGTGGGAGTTCTTTTCTCCGAAACCATGAAAAATTTCCGTTTAAGACAGGATTTTGGTATACAAAGATTCCATTTTCACACGTTTTATTATGTTTTGTAAAAGTGGTATTCAAGCTGGTACAAACCGTTTTCAAAACCGTACACTGTTAAAAATTTTGCAGTATGGCAGGTCATTCGACCGTTTTTCGAAAAAACGGTTTCATAACCATAATTTAACTATATTCTGACCATAAAAAGGCCAATAATATGGTCAGAATAGTGTTAAATTACGGTGACTTTGACCGTTTTCGGAAAAAACGGTCAAATGACCTGCCAGAATGCTGCAAATTTTTAACAGTGTACGCACCTTTTGGCACCTATACGTGACGCGCGTCTAGAAGTGATTAACAGGGAAATTTTTCTAGTTCCGTTACGAGCACTATACAATGTAATTACATAGGCGACGTACCTTTCAGACAAAAACCTGACTAAAACAAATTGTTCTATTCTTTACGATTCCGTCTTGGAAGGTTTTGCAATATTTAAGATCTTTTATGATTCCATTCTAAATATGAATTTCACTAGAATTCATAGAAAACGAACCTTTTCAATCCTCTTTACTGCGTGCTGTTTGATTGTACGATTGTATGATGCATGCATTGTATTCATTTGTAGCAATATATGAATCAAAGCTACAATTTAATACAAAAACGGAACACAAGCAGATTAATTCTGGAGTTCAGCTATCCAGCAACGGATTAGATGAAAAACGAAGACAAAAACAAACATTCTTTGCATTGTTTTTTCAATTTTTTCCCCCAACTAACTGCTAAGACGAAATTTTACAGGAACGCAGAAATATTCCATTTTAGACAGATTTCCACTTTCGAAAGTATGAATTTCCACCTTCGAATGCATGTTATTCTTTTTGCCAAACTCATAAAAATTTTCTGTTTAAAACATGAATCGGGTATACACAGGTTCCATTTTCAGAGGTTTTATTTTATTCCGAAAAAGTGGTATTTAATATAAGGACCGTACGAACCCTTTGGCACATATACGCGACGCTCGTCTTGAATGGACTTACAATAAAAATTTCATGGTTCCGGCGAAATGAGCACTATACAATATAATTAGACAGACGGTGTACATGCTAAGACAAAAACCTGTCTAAAACAAATTGTTTTCACTCTCTTATGATTCTTCCAATTTTTTTTATGATTTCGTCTTAGTAGGTTTTGCTATAAATGGTTTAATTATGGTTTAAATTATGGTTTAATTTTAAATATGAATTTCACTAGAATTTATAGAAAATGGAACCTTTTGAATTCTCTTTACTGCAAGGTGATTGAATATATGGTGCACGCATTGCATTCATTCATTTGTAACGATAATGAATCAAAGCAACAATTTAATACAAAAACGGAACAAGCAGATTAAATCTGGAATACAGCTATCCAACAACGAATTAAATGAAAAATGAAGAAAAAAATAAACATTCTTCGCATTGCTTTTAGATTTTTTTTTCCAACTAGCTGCTCAGACGGAATTTTACGGGAGCGCAGAAATATTCCATTTTAGACAGATTTCCACCTTCGAAAATATTAATGCATGGTATTATTTTTGCCAAACTTATGAAAATTTCCGTTTAGCAAAAGAATCTGGTATACACAGATTCCATTTTCACAGGTTTTACTGTATTTGGAAAGGTGGTATATAAAAATAAGCACCGCACGCGCTCTTTGGTACTTACGAGATGCTGGTCTCGAAGGGACTAACAGAAAAAATTTCATGGTTCCGACGAAATGAATACTATACAAATGCATTTACATAGACGGTGTACCTGCTAAAGCAAAAACCTGCCTAAGGCGAATGTTTCGATTTTTACGATTCTTCCAAATTTCGTATTATTCCGTTTTAGTAGTTTTTTCTATAAATGAGATCTTTTATGATTCCATTTTAAATATGAATTTCACTAGAATTCATAGAAAAGCGAATCTTTTGAATTATCGTTACTGCGTGATGATTGATTGTATGATGCACGCATTGCATTCATTCATTTGTAGCGATAATGAATCAAAGCAACAGTTTAATACAAAAACGGAACAAGCAGATTAAATCTGGAATGCAGCTATCCAACAACGGATTAAATGTAAAGGGAAAACAAAAACAAATATTTTCCGCATTGTTTTTGGTAAGAAGGATTTTTTTTACCAGCTAACGAGGACCCTCTTGTGTTTAACCCAGTTTTCGCGCTCGACCTGATCTCTGATCTGGCTTTTAAACCGTAACTACAACCGAAAGGGAAAGTGTGACGTCATTCTCAAGGTTATATGGGCGGGGCAACACGCCGTGAAGTGCACTTCCTTACCATGCTTTGTTTTTATGTTTTCCTAGTCATATTTAGAAGAATCTAATCATGTGAAACAAATTTGTAGCATTTTATTTATTCTTTTTCGATACTTAGAATAATGTACTGATAATAGTGCATACATTATTCATTTTATTCTGATAAAAATGTTATAATAACAATTTAAACATGCAACATAATTATTATTAATAATGAATTTGTATTAATAGGGGAAAAGTAATTAAAAGAAATTTATAATTTTTTTTCAGATTTATCATATACAATAGATAACAGAAATTTAGTTACCGAGCTTAAGCGTTTTGAAATAATTTTCCATTTGTATAATTGTTATTTTTTTTTATTCCATATTTTTTTATATCTTATTTCTGGCTTTATATTTTCTGGATTTATTGTGTATGGTAGCCCTTTTTTCGCATTCTTTAGCTTGTTATGGCTGATGCAAAGATGAAACCGTACATGTTATTTGTGGTAATCAAGGTAATTAGGGCCTGATGATTCTGCCTTAGTTCCACAAATACATCCATCTTTTCATTGTTTACTGCATTTTCTATTCCATGTTGATCTTGTTAAATTGGAATAAATTCCTTTATTATTTATACATTCACATTATTTGTTGATAATTTGTATTGATTCATAAGGTTAATAAGTATATAGAGTATGCCCACTAAACTCCCTTGCCACCGTCTTAAATTCTGAACGGCTGCTGCTATATTCATAAAAGTGGTGTCTAGGTATAATAAAGTAGCCATGCGCTACTGAATGAAACCGCTTACGGCGCCACCTGGTGGAAAACTTCGGAGTTAGCATTCCTATCTCAAATACGGAAAGAGATAGGGGGGAAAAGTGACTTACAAAATTGTAAAGTTTTAGAGCATCATCGATTTAATACAAAAAGACACATTGTGGACATTAATGCGAAGAATTGAACGGTTAAAACGCGCATTTGTTTTTTCGTGATTTCCTACACTGTGACGTGACAAAACAATCTTAGAAAGAAAAAAAACTAGTTATAACAATATACCTTTATTTGAGATGTTCAAACTTCTTACCGTCAGCTTTGTCCGAAAGATAATCATTTCTCCTGCCGTTCAAGTTTCGTGACGTCACAGTGTATGAAATCACTAAAAAACAAATGCGCGTTATAACCTTTCTATTATTCGCATTGATGTCCACAAGGTATCTCTTCGTACTAGGTCGATGATGCGATGCTCTAGAATTTTGCAAATCACTTCCCTATCTCTTTCCGTTTTCGAGATAGGAATGCTAATTCCGCAATTTTCCACCAGGTGGCGCCATGGGCAGTTTCATTAAAATAAGAAATAATAACAATGTAGTATTTTTAGTACAAAATTTTGGTAGAACATTGTCTTAAAGGGGTGTTAAAGAAGGGACGAAAAGGTAAAATAAACGGTCAAGTGCGAGAATTACTCGCGCTCATAGGGTTCCGTACAATAAGTATATGAATTTTGAATTGTATTATTAAAACAATCGTTTTTAAAGAAAAATAAGACTTCGTAAAAACTATACAACGTAAGGTTTGGTATAGCTGTATATGTACTAGAAAAGTATGAATGGGTATACCGTAAAAGTTCAAAGAGATATGAAGCCTAAATAATATCAAATATTGCTATTCTGTATAGATCTAATTTAAATCTTATCCTAATCTATTCATGATGAATTTAATTGGGCACTGACAAGAAAAGTAATGCATATTTAAACTTCATTTGGCATTTCATTAAACTAAATTCAGCGTCGTAATAATCTTTTCTTTTTACAGTGAATCTAAAACAAAACCCTTGTTCAAAGTTTAATTTTGGCATTTTGCTACGCCATCCCTGTCATTATGTATGTCCAAACCGTCCGTGTCTTTAACGGTTAGGCAGCCTAAGAGAGACTGCTCAGGGCCGGCTAGGCCTGCCCCTTAGAGCTTAACGTCTCTCCCGGTATGTTCCCCGACACGTTGGGGCTCGTTAGTGAGTACAGCCCTGTCCGGCCGTATGCAGACGGAGAAACACAAAATGCTCAAGGGGCGACGCTCACCCGCTAAGGGCGTCTATGCACCACCGACCACAGAACCCAGAATTTATTTTAAAAAGAACAAAGTGGGATTACAAAAATTAGACGAATGCCTTCCCGCCAGGAAAACGCCTACTCGCGACAGAGGGCGGGAGTATGAGAACATTTAAAGTAAAAATAAAATAAAATAAATAATAATAATAATAATAATAAACATCACTGATCCTGGCCGCCGGGGTAGGAACCCCTCTCGCGACAAGGGGCGGCAGGAAGGGAAAAGAATGGAATGCGTGGCACAAGTAAAATGGCACGAGCAATATCTCGGCTAATTACCGACGATTTTTTATGAAATTCATGATCAACAATGCTTTTATACTTCTGCTACGATAGGTACCTCCAGCGCTGCTCAACACTTTTGCTGAATGCCCCTAAATTGAAATTTGTGTGTAACGGAAAAATGCGATTTTCTCAAAAACCAAGTGACCTATGGCAATCGCTATAATTTTCCTGCAAGGTTTAAATTAACGTCTACTACTCTAATTTTTTCAGAATTTTAGTTTCAGTAAATTCGAAATTAGATGGGGGGGGGGGGGGGCATATTTTTGCACTACATTTTCGACCATAACTTTGAAAATATAATACCGAAAATTAAAAGAAATGTATTTTTGAGTTCAGCGTTACGAGAGCTTTCACATGATACCCCTCACGATACACAAAGAAAATATTTATTTTCTCAAGTAACTTAATTAACCCCTATACATTTTTCCTAAATATGTTTATGAATATTTATTAATCTGTAAATATATGGGTGAATAGTCTTTATTATTTCCCCCAATTTCAGCTTTCCACGTTCCATAGTTTACGAGTAAAGTGGCTGTGACAGACAAACAGACACAGGAGTGATCTTATAATATTTCCGTTTTTACTTTTTAAGTACGGAACCCTAAAAAGGGGATGGTATAGGAAAAAAGGGACGAAATGAAAAAAAAAAATGCGACGGTAAAGATGGAACGGTAAGGAAAATTACCACCTATTTTAGGCAAATCATGTTAAGACTAAGTGGTATCCACAATGTTCATTGATTTTTAGAAACAGTTATTTACAATGGATTAAATTAAAAAAAAAATAATAATAATTTTCGAAAAGTGCAGGAATAAACTTTGGGGACGGTAAGACTACCAATAAAGCCACGATGCTTGAAATTGATATTTAAATGCTGATTTAAATTCTGCAGTAAATTTCCTGTTAAAGAATTTTAGACATTCTTTCTCTAGCATCTGAAATGATTTTCTGTATAATTTTAGAAGAGGGATGGTAAGGAATCTAAAGCCCAGGGACAGAGTTTTAAAAATAATAACAACCCTAAAAATGTGTGCAGGTTAATTTTTTGCTACATATTTATATAAAACAATAGTTCCAGTTTTAGAAAAAAAAAATTACATCGAATTATTTTTATTGAAACAATTTTATACAGACAGATCCAAACTTAAAAATCACCATCAGGGACACGGGACGGTATAGAGTTTTCCTGGTATTTGGATCCCCAAGATCGTCCTAAACTTATTTATCTCGTTAATATTGTTATGCAGTTATGCAATGCGTGTTCCCCAGTATATGAAATAAAAAAAAACACAAAAACATGCACTAAAATTTAAATTGTTATTCAGGGACATAAAAGTCAATATATTGTGAGAATGTCCCATATATATATTGAATTATTCAGAAAGTTGAGCACATTTTGGAGGGGGTTTCCCATTCTGGAGATGTGAGAACATGTTTATGATTTTAATTGAACGTCCATTAAGAGTATTTATAAAATAAACCTGCTATAAATGCAACTTCATTACATTATCCTCATCATAATTTTAATTTTTGTGTGATATTTCGCAAAATATTTATAGAGTATGACGAAACATTTTCGAGGCACAGCGCAGCGCCTCAAAATTAGTAAATCTACAGCTTTGGGCTAAAATTCTACAACACTTACAGACCTCGGAAGTGATCACTATTTTAGCCACCACTAATTTTATAAAATTATTTTTATGGCACATTACTACCAGAATTGCAATAAAATGCTCACCACGAAGCGGGTTCCTACGAACAGGTGAACAGGTAAATTCTTTGATAGGATATACAGCTGTAATACAACTCCACTCTCTGTGTATGAGTAATTGTGTATCACCAATATGTATTAAATATTTGGGTGAGGGGATGAAAGATATAAGTATGTTCTTTCATTTCATCTATTTAAAAAATGGCTAATATTAGACAGAGAATTAGCATTTATAGGGGACTCCAAACTATCAGCCATTTGACGAGTAGAAAATTGGTATAACAGTTTACGCGCAGGATTACAAAATATATTTTGCAACTAGAATGGAAATTTTGGTGCCTACTTATGCTTCGGATTATAATAACTATCCTGAACCTAAATAAATTTTTATTTCGAGCATTTTTATATTTTTAATACAAAGTTGTATTTAGCAAATGCAAAATTCTGAAAATTTCAACAGTATAATCACCTAAAAAAAAATATTTTTTATTGAACAATAAAAAGGAAATTTTAGGTTCAGTTTATACAGACGAACATGAAACATATGTTTTGAAAATTTCATTAAAAAATATTTAGAAATTTTGAGATATCGTGCGTGTTATGCCCAAAAACGTCAGTTGGAGAAAAATGACTTCAAAGTTTCGGAAACGCCACTTCAGCAATTGAACGAGTATAAAACTAACAGCCATAACTTCTGTTTGTTCTAAATGGGAATTTCAAGGAAACAATTATATCGAAATGTTTAGAAAAGATAGTAGTTTAACATCTAAAAAAATTAAAATGTCGAAAATTTTGAAGCTGCAAGAGTCCTAAGACCCCTTAAAAACTAATTTATAGTTCCTCGTCAATCAAAACTGATATTCATGTTTTTTCCCTCTAAACGAGAGTCATCTGACAAATGGTTTCGAGTTGCGTTTTCATATAATTTATTCAGGGCCCTCGCTAAGGGGGGGGGGGGGTTCTTTCGCGAATGTTGTTACTCTTGGCAAATTCACAAAATATAAAACTAGTTGGAAAATACTAAAATTTGACTTGGCAATTTAAGGTCCTCTTCCACACATCCGAATAAAAAGTCTTAGCGATGGCCCTGAATTTATTTCCGAAAAAGCATCGACCATCGGCAAATGTCTATGAATACGTATTTTAGCATACTACATCGTAGCTATTATAGTATTAGTATAGTACATCATGGAAATCCTGTTCCACAGTGTACTATGGAATTGTATACTGGAATACTAGTCTGGTGAAGTCCTAAAATAACAAAAAAATGAGTCTTCTGTACTTTTTAATACAAAACTTTAACACATAACTGCTTCTTAAATGCGTTTTCTTTTGAAATGGAAGGCATAAAAAAAAAGAGAAAAAAAAGTATGAAAATGAAAAGAAAAGAAGTTTATGCAGTCATAAATTCAGGTCGAGGAGGAGAGGGGAGGGGGGGGGGTTGAGTGCCATTTCCTCTTTAAAATATCGAAATGTCCGTTTGGAAGATCTGAGCTTTTGTATTTGGTAAAAATTTAAATGTTTAAATACTCCCTCCACCGAGGCTAGAAACTTCATTATGCCCCTACCACCTCCCCCCCCCCCCAACCACCACTTACATACACACACATGCGCACATTCCTGGAGAAAAAAAGTATCTGAATTCGATAATGGCTTTAAGCAATAATAAAACGTAATTTTTCACGAGTTGATTCAGAAACAGCGATCGAAAATCCCAAATGGTGATAATTTTATTATCCGAAAAAGCAATTTGTATGAACGCTATCAAAATTCCACAGATTCATATTTCCTGTGCGGTCGTAATGACGTCATATTTGCTGTTGTTCATAAGAACAATCGGAAGTTTAAAGGCAGTATTCGAGATAAGGGGGTGCCGTCTGATAGGAAATTTGTCTACACGTGTTCGCCTTCATCAGCATTTTTCAAAAATATCACGTAAAAGTGAAATTCATAAACAAAATTCAGTAGTTTTATTTTTTTTTTCAATACCGGGCAAAGTAAATGTTTACTAAGATATCGCATGATGAAGCCTTTATTTTTTTTAGTGGGGTTTCACCATTTCTATTTTCACGTGTCTTGGGAAGGGGGGGGGGGGGAGCACTCTCCAACATTTCTAACTCAAACTACGTTTGAATAATGATATTGCGATATATTTAATGATATTAGAAATAACATATACACCATAAAAAAAAAAAAAAAAAAAAAAAAAAATGTTGATTTTACAGGAAAAGAAAATGCCAGCCAGAACGCGAGTAAAAAAAAGCGGTTATTTTACGAAAATTATCTGTATTTATTACGACTTTCTATAATTTTAACAGATTTTGCCCATATGTTTGTAGTAAAAACATATTATTTACGTAAAATAAGCAATTTTTTTTTTTTTACTGGCATCCTGACTCACAGGTTTTTCTCTTTAAAATCGACAGTGAAATTCTGTGAAATAATGTATACAATGTAAAAAAAAAAAAAAAACCTTTTAATTTTACTGAAAAAACTGTCACAAGGTTCGTACGGGTCCTTGAATTTCTAGACTAAGAAATTCTTCAGCACCAGTATTTTCTTATACAAAATCTCTCCTTAAATACGACGAAATTTCGCGCGTTTAAACTGGATTTATTTTTCTAGGAAAAAAAAAAAAAAAACTGATATTTTGCCTTGAAAATAACGGTACCCATATCAACCCTCCAGTCAGCGAGGGTGCCAATAAAAAACTGTTAATTTTTATGAAATAATCTGTATTTTTTACGAACTTTCTGTTATTTAAACAGATTTTGCCCGTAGGTTTGTAATAAATATAGATTATTTCCGGAAAAGAAACAGTTTTTTACTGGCGTCCTGGCTGACAGTTTTTTAAATGTAAAATCAACATTTTTTTTTTTATTTTTTTTTTACAGTGTGCTATTAATCTTAGAACTACCAGAAATTTTACTCAAGTTTTATGAAAATATTCTACACCAAAATTTTTATTTAAAACTATTTAACTCAGTATTCTGTGGTTCATATATTTAGTTTATTTTAAAGAAATTTCTGGTTTGAATATATATTTTGGATGTATATCTGTCGAGTCCATTGCATCCATCTGGTTAAATCCCGGAAGGTTAAATGATATGCGTGAATTATACTTTGGTATCTACATATTAAAATTTAAACTAATTTTTAAATTTCCAATAATTGCATTCAACTTGTAACAAAATATTTTTATTCTTCGTTAAAATTTACGTGTAGATACACTGTATAAAAAATCTCAGATGGAAAATAGTAGGGAATCACTTCATCACTGGTGTTAAAAGCACGGATGTTTTGCTTATTTAAAAGCACCTTCTCTTTTAACCCTTAAATGCACGATTTTTTATTTAGTTTCGAAAAAATTATATATGATTTTCTGAAAGGTTTATTACACAGGAAAAATAATGAAGAAAAAAATCAGAGATAGATTTTTCATATAATACGTCAATATTTTCTTCTATTGCACATCTTCAATACAAGTAAAAACCACTGTCGTGTGGCTGTTTTACGGTAAAATATTGCAAATTTGTAAATATTTTAATATGTATGTCTCCAAATAACTTATTTTATATAAATATTTATTTTATAAAACTTAATCTTTAACCCTTTAATTCCCATGATAGAATACGTTCTAGAAATTACATAGTTCAGAGAATCTGACTTCACACCAGAAAGTATTAATGGTTAATTTCGCTTTATTTAAATACGGAATGCCTGCTATTAACTAAAGCAGATATTGCAATTTTAATTTTCTGGTGTGAATTAGGTATATACGGATAAAAAAATCTATTAAATTCAAAACACTGTTCTTTTCATATATGCAAAGCTACGCACTAAAGGGTTGCAAAATTTGTAGAACACAAAATTACATTCGAAGTTAAAACTATTTTTTTTTTCTAGTTTCATTTAAGGTCTCTAAAAATATAGCACACAGTGCAAATTTTTATATATATATATATAAAAAATGATAACAAGTAAAAATTAAATTTAAAAAATCAAAAAACCCGACTGCGTAAAAAGCGAACTAATTAATTATTTCTTACCAATGTGAAACTATTTTTTATATTACTTACCTATTTTTTTTATTTACTTGTATTGATGAATTTTAAGTTGTGTTTAATTGTTAGTTCCAATCTATAAACACTGTTTTGATGAGGCCTATAGATGTCTATGAAGGTTGCAGGAAAGCTAGAGATCCTACCTACACAACTTCCAGGTTATGTAATATTTAAACGGAGCTTCTGACTGTAAAATAGTTAATGAAACATCGTCTTCATTTTGAAAGACCTGTCCAATGATATGCCACTCAATAGGGTGCGTAAAAAATTTTCCGCCTCTACCGCCATTTTGTATTTTACAGCTGCCATTTTGAATTTATAATAGCAAAACCTAGCCTATAATCAAGAAGAAATCCACGTACCCAGATACGCATCAAACACATAACCCTTCTTGGCAGTCGGGTAAAAAGGTCTTTCAGTCAGTCTCCTTTAACCTAAACGAGTGCCTAAACGTAAACTATAACGTGTGTCTGTAAACTAAAACTACGAATGCAGAGAACTAAATCAGTGATGCAATGTGGAAAAGGGAGGGGTGATCTCACAAGGAAGGTCTCCATACGGGCATATTCAGAAAAATCTGAAAAAATTACAGAATGTTCTTCTCATGTGGATATATATGTTTATAAAAAATTTTTGGGCGGAACCTCGACAGAACGTTCGTAAAAAAAATAATGAAAATTTCGTTTATTTGGCAATTTATCATCGGTTGGCGATGAAATAAAATTTCGAAAAATACTTTTTTATGTCGAATACTCTTTAAGATAAAAATGTTTCATATTGAAATTGTTTAAATAAAATTAATGTAAATAACTTTAGTTTTGTCAGTTTTAGTTTGATTTAACTATAGTTTTGTCATATATATATATATATATTTATAATGAAAGTTAAATATCAAATTTTATAAATTAAAACAAAATTAAAATAAATTAAAATTATTTCAATATTTCAAAATTAAGTCCAATTGAGCACTGTCAATCCAATTTTGTTGCTATGGAAACGACGAATTCTTTGATATTGAAATGAATTACTGGTAAATGAATTCTTTCCTTTATTTTGGAATATGCTTAAATATATGAAAGTATTTTTTATATATGAAATTGTTTTTAAAGTAATAAAATTAAATAACAAGCAACATAAATATGTAATACGAAAAAATGTTTTTATTAAACTCTCTCATTGTTTATGTTTAAATTCATTAAATACTTTTTACGCGCATTCTAAAAATCAGTTAACAAGCAATTTTCAGGTGCATTAAAATCGTTTGCTTTTGGCGAGGAAAAGTGCTGCTCGCCAAATCGCGTGACGCTTTCGTCTTTTCGCGCCAAATACTCGAAAGTATTTTATTTTTTTACAGACTTTCTACTGTAATTCCGCCGCTAAATTTGACTGATCCTTTATTACATACATAAGTAGTTTAATTGGTATTTTTTTCAAAATATTCTGAGTAGCCCAGTAAGGAGACCTTCCTTGTCAGCTTCCGCCGTTATTTGCCGTTACCTTTTAAAAGAAGAAATAATGTCAGAATATGCACAGGGTGACCGTAATTAAAGAGTTACAATTAACTTTAAAGTTGTCTACAGGCGAAACTAATATTCATAAAGTTGTGAAATTTTATGAAAGGTATGATAAAGAGATGGGAATTTGTTTAAGGGAACCGGGAAAGCAAAATTCAACCAAAAAATCGATTTTTACTTTTTGATATCATTAAATAGTTCAAACTTTTCTCTTTCCAAAGATGTGTCACACATGTTTATATATATATAAAGTAATTGTTGAAATTATTCATTCTTTCTAAGAGTACTTCGCAGCTTAATGGCCATTTAAATATTTAATTGACTTTTTCTCAAAACTTGGATTTTTCATGTTTATCTTCCTTTTTCACAATACCTATTAAACTTAAGAACTCAGATTTTTTTAATACTTGTATTATGGTATATTGTACACTTTAACACAGAGATTTAATGATTTGTTGAGAATTATTTATTTTAGGCAGTGAAATCTTACCAAAAATGCTAATTTAAAAATGACTTTCAATAAAGAATTAATAATTAATTTTGAGTTTCACTTAGAAAGAAAATGGTGTGTTAAAATACGTAAATCATGTCATTCTAACTACTCTAAAAAATCTAGACCTCTACCTTTCACCATTTCTGAGAAAAAGGTACATAAAGTTGGTGAATTTAACATGGCGGAGATAGGGCTTTCTTGGTCCCCTTAAGCAAAAAAAAAAAAAAAAAAAAGTTCAAACATTCGCCAGCAGAGGGCACTTTTTAATGAATTACACATTTAGCATACGTTTACAATAGTTAGAAATTTTATTTTTTAACTTTACCTGATCTTAAAGACAGCATTTGACGACATGCTCTTAGCACTTCCCAGACCACACTGCGGGTAACTGTGGAATATTCTATTCCAGATTACGATTCCATATGGTATCTGAAAATGATGGCCGTCATGTGTAACATGTTTGATTGTAATAAAATTTGTAAACTGTCTTAAATGTATGCTAAATGTCTTATTCGTTAAAAAAATACGCCCTCAAGCGGTGAAACTTAGATTATCTTTCGCTCAAACAAATTCCCATACCTTTATTCTGTACTTCCATAAAATTTCACAATATTCTAAATAATAGTTTTGTCTATAGACATCTTTGAATTGGGGTCATTTAATTATGAACACCCTGTATATACAATTTTCGTTTGCAGGAATAAAATGTGAAAAAATTTCCTGTTATTAATCATTAAAAATCTGTTAATTAAAAAAAAATAGCAAAATCTATTTATTTTAAAAAGATAAAACTTACAGCCAAGAAGCCAGTAAAAGGCTATTTATTTTACTGAAATGATCTGTATTTATTACAAACTTAGATAAGAAATTTAAATAACTTCAGATATTTATGAGTAAAAATCATTGTACTCAAGTTATCTTGGGTATAATTTAAATTAGGCTCACTACAATATGTTTTATATCGAATTGTCACTTCTTCTAAAAAGAATGTTTTAATATTTGTATTAATTATTGTTATCTGAAAAAACTTTCATTGTGCATTTTCCCTTTATGAAAATGTTTTAGTATCGCTTTACAATTAATCTGCTAAAACTTAAAACCCCAAAACGTATTATACCTTGAACAAAACCTTAGTAAGATAATAATAACAATCTAAACATTAGAATATAATACTATATCATCGAAACCACAAACAGAATATAAAAGAACAAAAAAACATGCCAGTCTCTGTCAGAACTAGCTATCAGATAATAATTTCATGGCGTTCATGCAATTTTTCGAGCTATCAGCAACAGAATGAGAGGTAAGATATTTTTTCTGTGACCACCTCCCGCGAACTTCAAGAAGACAGGTAAACACGTGACGCCATATCTTACGTCATTGTGACGTAGCTCTCAGCGTGACACGAGGAAATATCGTCTGCTGGAGAAAAAGACGTATTATACTTTTATTTTATTTTATTTTATTTTATATTCCCGGAATTGGAGATACACGTTTTTTATCAATGCATCGATAGTAAATTTAAATGGGATTTACGTGTGCCAGCAACAGATTTTAAAGAGTTGGTGGTAGCAGAACAGGTTGCTAGGTGCAGTGTGTCTGCACCATCATGATGTAAAGTATAATTCAGTAGCGATGAATTGCACTTAAAAGGATGAAAATAAACTTATAATCATTCCTTAATTTTGTACAGACAGATTCTAATCATATTAAATTAAAATATTTGTAATGATAAACGAATTTGTAAAAACCAGAATTTGAATGTTGTAAGCTTAAAAAGTCCGAAAATAAATCAAACGTATAAACAAAAAAATTCTTAAAAATTCCCAAAAATTCTCGAAAAAAAAAATAAATAAATCGTAAAAATCCAATAAAATATCATTCGGTGAAGGCACCAGCTTTCAAGCAAGCTCTTTTACAACTCAGCTTTTCCACATCATTGAGTCACTTAAACACAGTAAGATTTTCTCAAAAAACAATCCTTAGTTTAAACTTTAAAAAAAGTAAAATCAAATGAAATTCTTTTTTCTTTATGTTTCTAAAGTTTTTATCAAATGGTTCCAAAAATTACAATAATAATAAACTATTAATTAATCCATTACAACAGCTAAACTTCAACTAAAAAAGGAAAACGTAACAAAAAGTTACAAATGGGTTATTCTCCCAAAAGTGTACATTTTCAATACAAATTTTTCTCGTAAAAAATTTTGTTTTCCAAGACAAATGTTATAATTTTTAGAAACCTATTACCTACTGCAAGTAAAAATCAGCAATCACCCAGATACATTATATTTATTTTTTTCAGAAACACAATTTTTTTATTATCATTCACGGAGGTGAACTTAATGCTACAGTTATGTTTGTGTAGTACAGTAAGACAAAGCATAAAAAACTATTTATTCTATTAGATATATAACTAAGGAGCAATTCTATATAAGAATGCATATTAAATTTATTTGGAATGAATATAAAAAAAAAACAAAAAATCTCCCATCTGGAGCTTCTTTTTATCACCTATCTTTTATATGCTATTCAGTTCTTCTCTTTTAAAGTTTTGAAACAATTTTTTTTGATTTACAGCCATTGTAAATTCTTGTTAAGCATTTTTCTCTGAAATATACATTTTCAAAATTAAGAAATTGACGGAGGTGGGGAACATGCTCTAAATATTAACCTACATATTCATTTTTGTTGTTGTTGTTCTTTAAATCAACATCTGTTGACATAATTACATAAGCAAATATCTTACAAGGAAGGTCTCCATACTGGGCATACTCAGAATATGTTGAAAAAAAATGCTAGTGAAAGTACTCATGTATGTAATTGTTGTTAGGAGTGATCTTTTGACCATTATATGTTCTAATATATCAATTTTTCAAAGTTAGAAAAAAAGAGATAAGGAATTTGGCTTACCTCAAAATGTCGCAGGGTCTGCCCCCATCCTTGGATGAAAGTCATCAGTTGAATCTTGAACATATCTCACAAGAAAAATTATCTAAAGTGTACAAATAGAAAATTGGCTGTGTGTTACTTAATATTTTTCCTTTCGAATAGATAACGTACACGCTTGAGCACCAAAACTGATTTTCTTTCCATTTAAAAAATTTAATGATGCTTCTGGGTTAAATAATAATACAAAAAATGGAGGGAGAGGAGAAAAAACACCTCTTCCCTTCCGACTGGAAAAACATTATCATAGAAAAATGAGGAATGAAAATGCGGTACAAACGAACTGATCAAAGTTCATACATCTGTATGGCAAGTGTTGGTGACGTGTAACCACAGGAATTGGGTTGGGCAGATACATATACCTTAATGAACTCTGAAATGAAAAGTAACAGAAATGAATTACAATAAAAGATAGTCAATTTAAAAAGTCTGCGATATTATAAAAGTTTTGTTTCGAAGATTCTCGTATGTAACACCCCCGCTGAATCGCCGGAACAAAAAGTTTTACAGGTTTAATAAGGTTTTTCTATGAAGCACAAATCGAGGCTTGGGCAGGAGTTTCGTGAGCAGATCGGCAGTCATTGCTGCAGTTTCAAGGTAAGTCATAGTTATTGTCCCTTCCCCGACAAGGTTTTTCAATAAATGATAACGAAGAGAAATATGCTTGGTTCTTTGATGATGCTTGTCGCTTTCCGCAAGTTTAATGCAGGATTGGTTGACGTCAAACAGTTGTATAGGGAGTTCTTGCTCGAGGTCCAGTTCCTTCAGGAGTTGTAGAATCCAAATTGTCTCTTGTGCTGCACAAGCAGCAGCCACGTACTCTGACTCAGCTGACGACATGGCAATGCAAGCCTGCTTTTTTTATGTCCACAGAAGTGGGTTATTTCGAATCATGAGTAGATTTCCTGATACTGACTTTCTGTCAGTAGGATCATTCGCCCAGTCTGAATCAGAATATGCCCTCAAGACAGGTTTTTCTAAATTAGTGTATGTTAATTTTAAGTCAATTGTGGTTTTAAGATATCTGATTGTTCGCTTAACAGCTTCCCAATCCTTAGCCCTTGGACGCTCGTTTCTGCGACTCAAAATATTTACGGCGGCACTAATATCTGACCTAGATACAGTCGCGATGTATAGTAAAGCTCCTACGGCTTGTCTGTAATTCGTATTATTCGGAAGGAGATTTTCATTATCCGCTAATTTAACGTATCCTGGTTCCATTGGTGCATTAGTTGGTTTCGAGTTTTCTAAGCCGAATTTGACTATCAAATCATTAATTTTATTAATTTGATCAAGCGTCATGGTATTTTTGTCAGGCCGATTTATATTTATCCCCAGATAATATTTTGCTTCACCTAAGTCAGTTACAGGATATTCTTTGTTTAATTCGTTTGCAAGTTTATTAATGTCTTAGCTTATAATCTTCGATATAATTCTTATATTAGTTATAATCTTCCCCAGCTATGAGGAGAGCATCTACATAAACGATTACGTAAGTCGTTGTTTTATTGGTTGTTTGTTTATATAAACATTTATCGATCCTACTTTGGTGAAAACCTAATTTAGATAATGATTTATGTAATGTCAGGTTCCACGCTCTGGCGGCCTGCTTCAAACCATAAATGGCCTTTTTGAGTCTGCATACCTTATGCTCCTCTCCCGGAACTGCATAGCCTTCAGTCTGATGCATATACACATTTTCTTGCAATTCCCCGTGAAGGAAAGCGGTCTTTATATCTACATATCTTAAGTTCAGATCCTTATACAATGCCATTGCTAAAAAACTTCTAAATGTCGTATGAGACACGACTGGTGCAAAGGTCTCATCATAATCTACCCCATATTTTTGGGAAAAACCCTTTGCGACCAGCCTAGCCTTAAACTTTTCCAGCAAACCCTGGCTATTGTATTTAGATTTGAACGCCCACTTGCAACCGATCACTTTCGTTCCTGGTGGGACTTCGACCAATTCCCATGCATTATTTTCGCGATGAGAATTCATTTCTTCTAAAGTCGCTTCTATCCACTTTTCCTTTTCAATCGGGTTTTGCATATTTTTTATATCGTCCCAACTTTTCGGATCTTCTACTTTAACGTTATTTGTTAAGAACGCAAACCTATCGTGAGGAACTCCCCTGTTCGGTCTGTTTGAACTACGCGGGACGTTTTGCGTTGTATCCGAATTTGCATTTTGATTTTGCGTTGCATCTTCGGCGCTGTCAATATTATCCTCGATTAATTGTAATTTCGGAACCGGATTTTCAGAATTCTGTATTTCATTGGTTTTATTTGATATGCTATCCTCAGTTATGTTTTTACTTTTAGTCTCCAGAAATTTTACGGTTCTACTTATTACGATTTTCTTACCGTCCGTACAAATTCTGTAGCCCTTACTCCTATTGTCGTAACCTACGAATATCCCCTCTATGGCTGTATTATCCAATTTTCTTCTATGAGTGTTTTCCATATAAGCAAAGGCACGACAACCGAAGGTTTTAATACTTGAAAGATCTGGTTTGTGACCAGTCCATTTTTCATAGGGAGTGCAGTCGTTGGATGAAGTCGGGAGGCGATTTTGTATGTAAGTTGCGGTGCAGACGGCTTCGCCCCAGAGCCCAGAATGAGTTAGGTAAACCACTGTCTTTAAGTAGGCAGCGAGCCATCTCTATCAAGGTACGGTTCTTACGCTCCGCAACCCCATTTTGGGGTGCGGAATACGGAACAGTAAGTTGATGGTTAATTCCCTCATTTTTTAGATAATTTTCAATTTCCTTCCCTGTGTATTCCCCTCCGTTGTCGGTACGGATAGCGCGCACCTTCCTGCCAAATTTATTCGCGGTCATTGCAACATATTCTTTAAATTTTGGGAAAACTTCATCTTTGGTTCTCAGTAAGTACGTTATGGTAAATCGGCTAAAATCATCAACAAAAGTAAAAAAATAGTATTTTCCGCCAACCGTCGCTGTTTGCATAGGTCCACATAAATCGGAGTGCACTAATTCTGTGGGCTTTGTAGCTCGAAAACTAGCGGCTTTGGGGGTATGGATCACTAGTGAGTTTAGAAATTATGCATGTTTCGCATGTATCACCGTGTTTACATTTGTCAATTTTAATTCCTAACGCCATATCATTATTTACTAATTCCTTAATATGATTAACGTTTCTGTGGCCTAATCTCCTATGCCATTTGTGTAGAGAATTTTTATTTTCGAATTCATTTATAATATTTACGTTGTGAGACATATTTTGTTCTATTTTACATTCATATAAATTATTGTTTACATAGCCCTCGAGGTACGTAACACCTTCGTGAGTTATCGTGCAAGATTGTTTTTCAAATATGGCTTTACAGCCATTTTCAGTAGCCCTTTTTATAGAAATTAAATTTGTTTCAATTTCGGGTACATACAATACATTCTTTAGTGTTATCGTTCTGTGTGCATTATCCGACATTAATGTATTTAATTTTATAGTCCCGTAACCCTCAGAGAAAAGCTCTTGACCGTTTGCGATTGTTACGCTAGAAGCACTGTTATGAAAATCATTAAACTTGTTTTTGTTATTACAAATATGAGTTGAAGACCCTGAATCAATCACCCAGAGATCTTTTACATTATCCCCAACAAAAAATGAAACATTTCTATCATTAGGTGTTTCTTTTTCAAAATTCCTATTCTTGTTAGTATTCGCATATGCGCTGCCTTGAGAGCATATAGCCGATTTTTGTGATTGGTTGGGAAAACGATTAGGGCATTGGTACTGCTTAGGATTATTTTTATTTTTCAAGGTCCAACAATCATCAATGTTGTGAGAATTCTTTTTGCAGTACCGGCAGAATTTATTTTGTTTGTTTTTATGGAATTTCATCACCTTTAATGCGGAGTGACTGTTCCCTCTTTCGCGGTTATTTTCAATTCTTTTTGAGTATTCGTCTATTAATTTTGTTCGAATAAAACTAGCACTAAGGTCACGCTCATCCCTTGCCTCCAAAGCGGTAATGAGACCGTCATAACTGGAAGGGAGAGAGCAGAGCATTAAAGCAGCAAGGTGTTGATCACTTATATTTTCTCGGGCGGGTCCTGACTGATAACACTATAGAGGTCCTCCTTCTGTAAATACATCTCTAATCTGAATTTCCAAACATTATAATTGCTTGCGTTCAGTTTTTCTATCACAGTATCCTTTAAGATACTCATTTTTCATATATAGACTACGATCTTATATATATATAAATATTATGTCAATATTCAAATTATATAAGTAAAAAGGTTTTAAATAAGAATGTTTCAATAGTATCGTTAAGTTGCTTATGCTTTTTTAGGCATAGCAAAAATATTTATTATAAAACTTTTCTAACGCTTCATATGATATCAAATTCTATATTTCAAACATTTTCAGATACTATTCCTAAAGAATAAAGTAGCAATAAAGCAATAATTTTCAATTTTCCTCTGTAGCAATGCGACAAATCAGTGTCACATAATCTGTTGTTAGGAGTGACCTCTTGACCATTATATGTTCTAATATATCAATTTTTCAAAGTTAGAACAAAAAGAGATAAGGAATTTGGCTTACCTCAAAATGTCGCAGGGTCCGCCCCGATCCTTGGATGAAAGTCATCAGTTGAATCTTGAACATATCTCATAAGAAAAATTACCTAAAGTGTACAAATAGAAAATTGGCTGTGTGTTACTTAATATTTTTCCTTTCGAGTAGATAACGTACACGCTTGAGCACCAAAACTTATTTTCTATCCATTTAAAAATTTAATGATGCTTCTGGGTTAAATAATAATACAGAAAATGGAGGGATAGACGATAAACCACCTCTTCCCTCCCGACTGGAAAAACATTATCATAGAAAAAAGAGGAATGAAAATGCGGTACAAACGAACTGATCAAAGTTCATACATCTGTATGGCAAGTGTTGGTGACGTGTAACCACAGAAATTGGGTTGGGCAGATACATATACTTTAATGAACTCTGAAATGAAAAGTAACAGAAATGAATTACAATAAAAGGTAGTCAATTTAAAAAGTCTGGGATATTATAAAAGTTTTGTTACGAAGATTCTCGTATGTAACAGTAATAAAGGATCAGTTAAAATTAGCGGCGGAATTACAGTAGAAAATCTGTAAAAAAATAAAATACTTTCGAATTATTGGCGTGAAAAGACGAAAGCGGCACGCAATTTGGCGAGCAGCACTTATCCTCGCCAAAAGCAAACGATTTTAATGAATCTGAAAATTGTTTGTTAATTGATTTTGAGAACATGCGGTATTTAATGAATTTAAACGTAAACCATGAAAGAATTTATTATTATTATTATTATTACATAATAATATATTACATAATAATATATTAATAGTATTATACTTGTTGCTTGTTGCCGATTTGAACGAAATTTTGCCATTATTCTTCAATCCACAATTTTTTTAATTTAAACGGCTTTATCGGTTATAAAAATAACTTTTAACGCCAGATGAATAATGCTGCCGTAATACATATCCATACCGAAGAACTTGTTTCCATAGCAACTAAGTTGAATCGACAGTGCTCGATGGGGCATATTTTTGAGTTTGGAACAATTTTAATCAGTTTAAATTTTGTTTTAAATCGTAAAATATGATAGTTAAAATTCGTTATAAGTACATATAAATACATATGGCAAAACTATAGTTAAAACAAACTATAAATGACAGAGCTAAAGTTATTTAAATAAAATTTATTTAAACAAATTCAACATAAAAAGTTTTTTCCATAAAGAATATTCGACAAGCGTATTTTTTTTTCTTCGCCAAACGGTGATAAGTCGCCAAATAAGCGAAATTTTCATTATTTTATTACGGACGTTCTACCGAGGTTCCGCCAAATTTTTTTTATAAACATATATACCCATGGGAGAAGAACATTCTGTATTTTTGTCAGATTTTTCTGAGTATGCCCGTATGGAGACCTTCCTTGTTAGTGTTGATTTAGTCACCTTGAATTTTCAGTTTACGGATGTGAGAGAGAATCTCTAATAACCATGGTTTCTTTTTTATAACGAAATCTAATACTTGACTATAAAAACAAATTTCTGACTTATAATTTAAGAACAGCAAACATACTGGCTCACTTTAGCATGATGGGAAACAAAATCAGATGATAATTTTGCCATTTTTTAACATGAAAATGCAACTTAATGTTTGGTTCATGGAGGTGATAATTTATTGTGTGACACTCCTTTCCGTTTGCCGTACTCAGAAACAAACAAAAATACAAAGAAAGTAATTAACTATGCTAAGTTACTTTGGTCTTGAGATAGTAGTAGCTAGAATAATAAATATTTAAATATTTCGTTTTCAATTAAATAAGTAATCAAACATTTTCCTTAGTAACATTGGTTGTGTGACATGACACACGGAGGTGAGATGTCACATACTGTGTACGAAGAAACAAAAAATATAAAGTAATTATAAAAAACGTATACACACAACACATTTAGTCTCTTTTCACTTTCAATAGAAAACATAAATTAATTCAAAAATGTTCATGTCAAATACTGAAAAGTCTTTGTGACTGGAATGGTACACTTTTTGAAGAATGATCCAAATATATATTTTTTCTTGAATTCCCTTTATAACTTAATAGTCCTTATTTGTTAGAATCTTGCTTGGAATAAAAAGCTTGGAAATAAAAAGAAAATGAATTTCATTTTGTGAGATTTTTAAATAGTTAAAAGCAAGGGCTATTTTTCGAGTAAATATTGCGCTATTTTAGCGATTCAATATGACTATTAAGTATTTTATTGCAACAGAACTAAATATACTATAAATAAAGAAAACGTAACTAAAAGTGACAAATATTTTTTAGAATTTCCTTTATGATTTAATATTTTTTATTTGTTAGAATCTTGATTCTTTGAACCATTTAATAAAAAGCTTGTAAACATAAAGAAAAAGAAATTGCATTTAGACTTTCAAAAAGTTAAATGTAAGAACTATTTTTTGAGAAAATATTGCGCTATTTTTGCTATTCTATGATATGTTTCGAGATTTATTACTTCTTAATTTAGAAGCATCAAAAGCATAAACATGCATATATTTTATTAAATGTAACTAAAGATATAGATTTATAAATATTTTTAATAGATTTTCTACTTTTATTTTTAATCCAAATACGTAAAAATGCAGTTATTTCATAATAATAATAATTACAAGGCAATTAAAATAAAAAAAAATGAAGTATTTGGTGTATTTAACTACCATAAAGAAATATAAATAAATAAATCCTAAGTTTTTTTGATAAATAAATATACAGCATTTATAGAAAATATAGTTATTTAATTATTGAAAATCCTTTACTTCTGCTCCTTTATTATACCTAATTTATATAAATATATCTATGCAAAAAAATTATAAATTATGCGTAAAATAACATATATAAATTATGCATAAATTTATTAATGTAGTTTATGCAATGTTTTATTTTCATTTAGAGCTAAATATGCAATTTAACATTATTTTATATTTTTATTAAAAATAGAAAATTTTGGAAATGATTATTGAGTCACTGAAACAGAGTAATGCTTTCTCAAAACACATTTCTTAGACTTAAAATTACACTATGTGCAAATTACTTTAAAAGATGTCAAAATGTTTAAAAAGGTAATAAATTATTTTAATACTTCTTAGTACTTTCGACTGTATACATAGCCTTCGTCAGAGAATAAAAATACTGTTATTAGCGTCTTATTTTTAAATTTCAAGTACAGGGTGGCTACTAAATACTGTTACAAATATTCAGTCATTTTATTTTACAAATATAAAATAGAAAATGATAACTACACTAATATGATGAACATCAGAGATGAAAGTTTACAGGGAAAAAAATTTACTCGAATTGACCGCCATCTTTATCGATTACCATAGATAATCTCTTATGCCATTGTCAGATTGCGGCACGAATCATTTTAAGAGGTAATCGGTACCATTCACGCAATATGGAAGCTTTGTGAGAGTCCAAACTCCTGTGTTTGTGTCTGTTTACTTTAGCCTCTAAAATGCCCCAGACGCAATAATCTAAAGGATTTAGTTCCGGTGAAGAAGGTGGCCAATCTTCTTGCATGATAAAGTTTGGATAATTGACAGGGAGCCAAGCCCTTGTTGATTTAGCTCGGTGCGAAGGTGTAGAACCTTGCTGAAATGCCCAATTCTGTTTGGGATACAACCTTTCAGCTTGTGGGAATAAATATTGTAGCCAATATATCCTGTTTGTCATATTCACATTGATTTTTATCCCTTTATCGATGAACTTCAAAGGCAATTTTCCATTGTTTAACACTGCAGTCCAAACCATAACAGAATTCTTGTTCTGAAAGCGTTTAACAGTTCGAAAGGTTTCAGGTATATCCTCGAGGGTTTCTGAATATACGACATCATTTTTAGCATTATAGCACTGTTCAGTGCAAAATAGCGTCCCATCAGAAATTTTTATTCTGTCAACACTTTTCCTACCGTGCCGCTTCATCAATTTCTTCCTCCTTTGTAATGCTTTTATTCTTTGTGTAGCAGTCAAACCTTGAATTTTTCTTTTGCGATAAAGAACATAACCCAGACCTTCATTTATAATAACTTGCCTAGTTCTGCGACTCGCGTTCTCTTCTGCAGCCATTTTATTTGCAGAACGTTGTGGATTTCTTCACACCTTTTCACGAATTCTTTTGATGCGCTCTATTGTGCGAACTGAGCGTGGACTTCCGGGCCTAGGTCGATCTTTACATAGCTATTAGTATCCAATAATCAATTTATAGTTCTTTATATAAATGTTCCATTAAAATCAAGGCATTTTAATTGCTTAAAGTTTTCACCAGCGGAAAATCTGCGATCAAAGAGCTGTTTAATCATCATTATTTTGGCTTCCATCTTTAAAATAATTTTAAATATTTGCTTTATAACAAAATTCGTCTGCTCTAACCCTCATAGCATGCATGGTCACAGTGACGTCGTTGTGACGTCACTGTGAGTCACTGTGGTCACGTCACATCTGTGACCGAAATGCCACCACTCAGTGATGTCACATTGTGACTGAGATGTGAACTTCTTAGAAAACTTTAAAAAATTACAAAAATTCTTCAAAAGATGTTGTTACTGTAAAATTTTATTTTTCTGGCAATAAAAAAGAATTGTTATGTCACTACATGTAACGTAGGTCACGTCACACTCACAAAAAAAATCCCCCCATATTGTAAGTCACAGTGTGAGAAAAATATGAACTTCAAAAATCTTTGAAAATGAAGAGAAATGTTTTAAAAAGGCCCGAGTTACAGCGGCATAAGGAATGAAAATATATTAGTGGATAGCAAATAGTAAATTCAGACACGAAAAGATGGTTGGGGGGGGGGGGGACATATAAAGGAAAATGCACGGTACAAGTATCAGCAAACTAGATTTTCATGCTATATTTTATCAATTTGATATCTAAGAGAGTGAAAGTATACTTTTTTCCCGATTTCAATTTTATCTAGTATTGCAATTTAATATAATAATCCTTCTCTTATTCTTATTATTATAAAAGTGTTTCTCCGAAAAAATGGTACGTGCTGGAGCAATTTGGATAACATATTTAGAATTAGGAATATTAAATATAAACACTTTACATATTTAGTTTGCAGGAAGGAACATTTTTAATTTATTTTTACCGACCACTGGTATTTGAAACACTTTTGTCGCTTCAAACTAAAAAATTTCTATTATAGTTAAGTCTGCAGCTTTTAATGAGCACGTAGAAAGAGCCTTCAGAGTTTAGTCATACAGACATTTCTTGCTTTATAATTTGTATTCAAGTCATATTTTTTCCTGTTAGTGTACCTATTTTAAGTAACTATTTTTTAAAAAAATTCTACTTCTTTCAGACTTTTAAAATAAAATTAGCTTTTTCCGAATTAAAAAAAAAATACAAAATTTATGCAAAACCCATGATATAATTTATTATTCATATTTCAAATCTGTGTTTTAGAGGTATGACTCTAAAAAAAATATTTTATGAATTGTTTTATTCTACAGGAAATTAACATGAAAAGAATGATGATTGACAAAGAAAATTTTTTTATCCTCTATATTTATTTATATCTTATTATTTTTTAGGAAGATATTTTGTATTTATTATGTGTGAAACAAACTTTACTTAGAAAAAAGGAGGTGGGGGTGTGGGAGGGTTAAAACTGATAAAAAGAAAAGGTAAAATACATTGGAAAATTCTTCAAATACAAAAATTTAAATACAGACAGTCTCATAAAATGATCATGTTCATGAAAGTTCCAAATCTGTTTATTTAAAAGCAAATAAATTAACACCTGCCCAAATCGTCTGCCACGATACTGCAGGGTAAACAGAGAACTTTTTGTTCTAACAAATGCGGTAAGTTACTAGTCTAAAATGTAAGCTTTTGCGTGTGCTTTTTTTAATAGAAGAAAAAGACGTCGCCATTTTCGGATACACACGGATATTAATAATTAATTTATGGAGCTTAAAAAGTAGGTCTTATTTAATTTAAATTGTTTATTCCTGTTTTGTATATTTGGTGAGATGAGTTAAATAGTTTTATATTAAACCTATAGAAAGAGACTGATCTGGTATTATTTTTCAGATTAGAAATTAACATTATACTGAATGGGAAATGTCGTTTTACATACTATAGTAGTGAAACTTTTGATAGACTTTTTTTCATTGCTTATAATATTTTAAATTATTATTTAAAATCCCAAATTTTCATATCAATGTTTTCAGATTTAACATTTGCCAAAATTATAAAATAATAGGAATTCCTCGTAACATATGGAGAGATTTTTGAGAAATTGTTAAATCTAATAATACATTTAATTCATCTATTGTACTTGGTTGTTGTTTAATAGTACAATTATAAATACTAATTATTTAGTGTTTTTCAAATTGGTATATTTATTTTTTTTTTAATTGTATGTAGGCACGTTTTTACTGTTCGTGATTTTAATCAAACATTTAATTGTAGACATTCAGAATCAGTTATTAAATTTTCTTCGATTGTAAACTCATTTTCTATGTTTTCGATACACGTTCGATACTTCGCATTAAAAAATAAAATGTGACATTTAAGCATTGAAATAAAGTGTTTTTTTATGCCAGATAACAAGTTTATAGATTAAACTACTTTATTATACTTTTTAAAATTTGATATTTATAATATTTATAAAAAAATATTTATAATTTATGATATTTATAAAAGTTGATATTGTACTGTTCATTAGCGATAATTGATGGAAATGCATTTTTAATTATAATATGCGCTTTTATGATTCTCTATATTTATGCATAGTATATGGTGGATATAAAAGCTATAATTCATATACAGGGCTACACAAAAGTATACGTAAGAATTAAGGGGTATGGGCGCAAATTGCTTAAAGGTATTTTTTAGATGAGTTATGGATTTTTATGTTGAACTGCATTTAATTTACTAAGAAACGTTTGTAGAATATGGATAAAATGATACACAGGGTCACGCAAGGAAGTGGATATATGACCGTCTATAAATTATAATTTCTGGAAATGTGATTTCAGCAGTTTTAAGAGTGTTTTAATTTGAATTAAATTTTAACTAAATAGTGGCGTGCAATAAAGAGTCTAGGTAAACTACAGGGTTGTACAAAAGTATTCAAGTATGTTTTCATATATTAGTATAAATTGCTGAATAAGAATTTTAACCTGTTATGCGTTTTCTTGCTAAACTAAATTTTCACATTATATACCAGTATATATCAACCTACAGATTAAATACAGGGCTATTCAAAAGAATTGGAAAACATATTTGGCTATGGACGGTAACTGCTGAAATCAGTTTTTCAAATGTTTTATGCATTTTCTAAAATATTTACTTAGTTATCTTATTTACGTTATTTCCTTAAATTACGATGTCTAGTTAAAGCATTCAGGAAGCGTTGGGAAGTGCTTTATAATCTATGCTTAACGCATGATTTTTCTTACTTGTTTTTTTCTATTTCCCAGATCAGTCATTTCCTATAAATCATACCAAATCTATTTAGCTCATATTAACAAAATACAATATACACGGGAATAAAAAAATTAAATAAATATGGCTTATCTTATTCTTTTTTAAATAGGAAATATATTAATATCCGTTAGACTCCATGTTCGTATTTAATAAAATAATAACAAATCACAGCCCATAAAAACTTACATATTCTTAATATAAAGCTTGAACTCAAGATCAAGCTTAGAACTTAATAAAAAAGGATGCCAGTTGATAAGCATTGTTTTTTTCAGTGTAAAAATTAAAAGTATTTTAGAAGAATAGGACTCCAAAATAGCGATACTTTGCTAAAAAGTACGGTAAAAAGATAATATTGTATATTTCAAACAAAACTTTATTTTAAAATTCATCACAGTGTTTATAACAAGAATCATCACAGTATTAATGCTTGGAAATTTTTCCAGAGAGAAACATTCGCCTTGCAAACAATATTTCAAATGGACATCAAATTTCAAATTGATTGCTTAAAAGGCGCAAAAGCCAACATAGTGGGAAAATGTCTATAACGGTACTTGAATCCGGGCCATCAGTATAGCGCACTGACATTCTACCGACTAAAACATATGGAACGAGACCCAGCCTGGAGAATGTCTTACTATTACATGTTGGCAAGGCTACAAACTCAGCACAAGATGTAATATTTATCCTGAGCCGCCAACATCGGGTAAACACGAAACTTAATTAAATCCAGCAGCGATTCAAACTATATAAATACTTGGAAATTTTTCCAGAGAGAAACATTCGCCTTGCATATTTCAAATGAAAATCAAATTTCAAATTAAAATTGCATTTTAAGCAAATAATTTGAAATTTGATTATCATTTGAAATATTGTATGCAAGGCGAATGGTTCTCTATGGAAAAATTTCCAAGTATTTATATAGTTTGAATCGATGCTGGATTTAATTAAGTTTCGTGTTTACCCGATGTTGGCGGCTCACGATAAATATTTCATCTTGTGCTGCGTTTGTAGCCTTGCAAACATGTACTAGTAAGAAATTTTCCAGGCTGGGTCTCGTTCCATGTGGTTTAGTCGGTAGAATGTCAGTGCGCTGCACTGATTGCCCGGATTCGAGTCCCGGCGTAGAATCTTTTTCTCTATGTTGGCCTTTGCCCTTTTATGCAATTAATTTGAAATTTTATTTTCATTTGAAATCATCACATTGTTTATGACAAGTTCGTCACAAATGACACATATTTCACAAATTAGTCACAGTGTGACGTCAAAGCATTGTCGCTGTCGTCACAGGTTCGTCACAAAGTTAATGCCAAAATACTCACAAATGACACACTTTTCACAAATTTGTCACACCGTGACTTCACAGAGTGGTCACAATGTGACGTCACAAAAGACCTCTAAAACGGCCATAACGACCTCGCATTCTAGTCACTATGACGTCACATCGACGTCACGTGACGTCACATCGACGGTCACAAAATCACAGTGTGACTTCACAACGACGTCGCCGTGACGTCACCATGCCTTACGGGAATAGAAGATTGCCAAACGTTAAAATAGAGAAATAAACTGTTTTACCAAGCGATTAATATTAATTCGTACTTTTTGGAGTGTAACAGTATTTAGTAGCCACCCTGTAGTTGGTGTCGAAAGGAATGAAAGTAAAAGTCAATTTTTAGATCCGGAAAACATTGAAAAAATAAAAATATGGATATAGAGGGAAGTGGAATATTATGTGTTTTATGATTATTTAAACAAACTGAGTCAATTTCTGGGTATGTTGTAGGATAAAACATCATTTCAAACAGTATTTTCTTTAGTAATAATTTCTATTGATTCACGGATAATTAAAACATGATCATTTTTTAAGGGGTATATAATTTTTTTTATCTTCGAAATTAACTTGTATATTCTGCTTCTGGTTAAATGTTGACAGGTCTGTTGTTGGCCGGTTGTACTTCAAATCTCTCAAATGTAATACGACCTTTAATAAGTATGTTGTAAGAATTAAAAATTAGTTAAATTAATACGTTAAACGCAACGCCAGTCCCTGGGGACTGGCATTGATCTTTCCGTTTAGGCGACGCTGGTCCCTAGGGACCGGCGGTATAAAATAATGAAAATAATGTATTATATAATATTAAAAACATTTTTCAGTTTTTAATGTATTTTATTAAAACATTTCAAACATAAAAAGGGTTTTCTTCACAAGAATTACAAATTTTATTCACAAATTTTGTAAAAATATATATACACAATTTCTGTGTATGCTGTCGCTTAAACGGAAATTAAAGTAAAATTAGTGCACCTTTTTAAACATTTTGCCTTCTTTTTAAGTAACTTGCACATAGTGTAATTTTAAGTTTAACTTTTTAAAGATGAATTTAGCATTCTATTTATTTATTCACATTCCTTACTTTCAACTTTTAAAAGGTAAAACTAAATGCAATTATCCTTTTTTTTATGTTTACCAGGTTTTTTGTAAAATGGTTATAAGAATCAAGATATAACAAATAAAGTATATTCAGTTACACTGGAAATTCATGAAAAAATATTTGTGGTTTTTTGTTAAGTTTTCTTTCTTTTTTTTTTTTTTTTCTTAGAGTATTTAACTAGCATAATGAAATATGAAATAGCTGCATTATAGGTATTTGATTAACCCTTTATCTACTGACGGTACTTATAAGTACCATTAAAATAACTTGTTATAAAATTCATTTAATACATCGATTAGTTGTAACACAATTTAGAATGAGTTATAGATGCATTACTTTATCTTGTTCTAAAAGCAAAATTGGCTACACAAAACAAAAATATTTTTAAAAGGATGATTTGTTTTGCCTTTGCATCTTTTTAGCTTTCTTTGCGTTTAGGGAGGGGGGGGGGGGTGATTTTTCAATACGGATATATTTCTATATTTATATTGTAAGAACATTATATTTGTACATTTCCTAATTCTACAAAAAGCTAAGAAAAATATTTAAAATAAAAGATTTGAGTGGGGTTATAAATATTGCACAAAACCCCTATAAATTCAAATTTAATTAATCCTTCTAAATACTTCAATCCTTCTAAAATCTCTCTAAAATCTACTAAATGACTATGTCAATCTTCTAATGTAGTTTAAACAATTCACGAAAAATGCTTTAGAAGATAAAATTTTCATGATTTCATAATTCAGTGCATAAAGGGTTAAACATAAAAGTAGAATATGTATTAAAAATATTTATAGATCCATGTTTTTAGTTACATTTAATAAAGTATATGCATGTTTATGATGCTTCTGTAAGGGTCTGTGAATATATAACGTTATCATTTTAGGAGAAGGGGGGGGGGGGTCTGGTACATGATACCGTAAGATATCGCTAGGGGGAAGGGGATTTGTCTTTTTTGATATAGTTATCATTTTTGACCCAACGAAATTTTTTTAGTCAATAATCTGTTTTTATGAGAATGGAAAGTTATTATTAAAATCATTAAATGATTATGAAATTATTTAATTCCAAAATATGTAATATCCCAATGCTTAGCATTCCTATTCTTCTGGCATGTGTGTATGCATATATAATCCGCTGTTCGAGAAACCATATGCGAAGAATGGTTTAAATGATACTGTGTATTTACTAGTAAATTAAAAGGGAAAGAATTTTGTCTGCCTGTTTTGTTGATAAGAAGTTCTGTGTCCCCCCCCCCCCCCCCGTGCGGGGCAAGTGCAAGAACATGTTATTACTGTTGAATGCATTATGAAACAAAAAGCTATTATTAAGTTCTTTTAAATAGTAAGTATTTCTTTTAAGTGTTATTTATTTCATATAAACTTATTTCATATATAAAATGATATTTTATTGACTTCTTTTCATTTTGAATCAATAACGTATGCGAAAAATAAATGTAACCATATTTGCATATCACTCCAAACAAAAGAAAAAAATTCCAGAAATCAAAAGAATTTTTAGACATTGATAGCGATATCATTGCGGGTGGGTGGTGGGGGATTCAAGAGATGATAACGTATGATATCTTAAGAAGGGGAGGGGGACCAAAATTACCAAAAAGTTGATAAAGTTATATAAGTACAGCCCCTAATAAATCTCGAAACATATCATTGAATCACTAAAATAGCGCAATATTTTCTTAAGAAATAGTTCTTACAATTAACTTTTTGAAAGTCTAACTAAATGCAATTCGTTTTCTTTATATTTCCAAATTTTTCATGAAATGGTTCAAAGAATCAAGATTCTAACAACTAAGGAAAATTAAATTATGAAGGAAGTTCAAGTAAAAAAAAATATCTGTAACTTTTTGTTACGTTTTCCTTTTTAGTTTTTGTTGTAATGAAATAATTGATAGTTATTTAGCTAGCATAACGAAACATAAAATAAACAAATTATATGAAAAATAAATATACAATATTTGCAGAAAATAAATTTAAACAAATCTTTCCGATTCCTCTACTTCTACTTTTACTTCTTATACATATATTTTAATGTACAATTTATGTAAATAAATTTATGCAATAAATTTATGTAATGTATTATCCCTATGTCGCATCAGATCTGCGGTAATATATTAAAATATATTTATATAAAAAGTTTCCTAACATATCATTGAGTTACTAAAGCAGGGTAATATTTTCTCAAGAACTATTCTTTATTTTCAACTTTTTAAAAGTGAAACTAAATGCAGTTCCTTTTTTCATGTTTACCAGATATTGTAAAAGGGTTCTAAGAATCAAAATTATAGCAAATAAAGTATATTAAGTTACATTAAAAATTCAAGAAAAAATATTTGTAGTTTTTTGTTGTTTCCTTTTTTTAGCTGAAATTTTTCTTGTATTTAACTAGCACAATGAAATATGAAAGAACTGCATTATAGGTATTAATTAACCCTTTAATACCGTAGGTATTAAAGTATACCCTAGGGTAGGTACAGTAGGTATATAGGGTATAAAGGGTAGGTAATTTCCTCGTTTGTCAGATTTAAAGCCGATTCTGCACCCACACAATTGTGTGGATCCTCCCTTGACGGAACCTGACATCGGAATTTTTTATTAGTCCATGGAATGCTATTTCTTTCTCCCAGCTTATTTTCTGTTGTCTCCAAAAAATAACGTTACCTTACAGAAGCCAGCCGTGAAACAAAGCAGTACTCTTAAATACTCTACTGCATTTTTTTTTAACTTCTAAGCATCGCACATTTTCAATTTTTATACCGTCGTATTGAAAAAAAAAAAAAAAAAAGTACTTTAAATGTAAATTGTTTGAAAACTGGATCTCCATTTATTTTTGAGAGATTAATTTTTTTGTAGATTTTAGCGCCATTTGTTTAATTTTGGCAGCTCAAGTACTCCATTTCTGTAGAAAGTGAACGAAAAATAGTTGGAAAATTGCAATTATAGCTTTCTGTTACCATTTTCCCATAAAAACTGAAAATAAAATCTACTTAAAATGCATGCTATTTATATAAATGAATGATTTCTGATAAAAGATGTAGCTATTAAAAACTAAATTTCATTTTAAGTATCTATATTAATGTTACAAACAAATGAAGGCATATGAATCATTAGATATCCGATATTTTTGTCGAGTTTCTTGACATTCGGCAACAGCCCTCTGAATACTAGGCCTGAGTGCTCATTCAAAATGGCGGCTGTCGAAGGCGGACTTTTCCCCCACTAGTAAAATTATATCGTGATTGAGTGCCTAGTGAATCTCCCTTCAGGTCCCGGTTTTCTTGTAATATTATTTTACTGAAAGATTTTTCAATAAGCTCAATCAATCGATTAAAAATTTATATCTATTAAAATTTCTTTTGACAAATTTAAAAAATAATTTGACAAGAAACTTAGTATGCCATCATTCAAAAATATTTATAAAAAATTAACAAAAATATTTCCTATCTATTACATTTGTCAGAAAAGTAAAGAAAATTTAAAATGTTTGTTTAGCTTCATGATCAAAGTTTTGTGTGGAGCCAGCCCCTTAGTTATGAAAAGAATAACATATTATATTGGCTAAATGCATTTACACAAATTAAAAATAAATGAAAGGATAAATTTGGTATTTAAATTATGAAAAGCACATGACAAAAATTATTCACATATTGTTAAGAAATTCAGATATTCTAAGGTTGAATGCTAACAATAAATACAGATTTATTTATTTTTCAGTTTTTTTTAAATTTTTCTCTTGTATTTCTTTTCTTAATTAAAATTTTTCATAACTATTTTTGAGTAATTATTTGGTAAGATCTTACATACAACTTGCATCATATTTTTAAATAAATAAAGCTGTCATGAGTCCAGGGATCTGTTTAGAGAAAAATTAGGTCCGTTAATGGACCTTTCACAACCTTTTTATTTTAAAACAGGACCCTTCACAAAATTTTTCAACTTAACAATTAGCTTTACACAAAACTTTTGCATTTCCAAACTGTACTTTTCATCACAAATTTAAAAAGTAATACTATCTAACTTGTCAAAAAACCTATTATCAAGATATAGATATGGAAAGGGTCTTGTTAAAAATGTATAACAAGAACCTGAATATAACGATAATTTCAATTCCCAAAATTAACAGTAGATTTTTCATAAATGTAAAAAAAAAAAAAAAAACTATTCACAATTTTGAAAATAGGACCCAGAAAGAAAAATCTGGACAGATCCCTGTGAGTACAATATTTACATAAATGATCAAAGTCATTCACTACATTTTTAACATAAAGTTAACTAATTTTTAATAAAAAATTCATATGAAAAATCACCATTACTAGAATCTATACAGTAATTACAACAGTGATGTTTTAGCAAGTTTAGAAAGCAGCATAACCTGCTGCAATGAAAAGTAGGATTGACACAATGTTTTTATAAACTGGGTTTAATATATCATTTAAAGATCTTTAAATGCGTCTAAATTTATCAGGCATGAAAGTGGAAAACAGAAAAAAAGTTGTAAAATGTTTTCCATCTATACAATATTTATTTTTGGACACATTTTAACTTATTTATACAATAAAATAAAATATTACTGTATGTATGATTTTCTTTTAATAATTTAAAATTTATTAAAAGAAATTTAAACTAACAATTTTACAGGTCTTTTAAATCAAAACAGGAAATTGAAGACAGTTTGCTAAGATGTAAAACCATAAATATCTGATGAATTTATGTGAACTACAGCGATTAATTTGTCAAAATAAATATTATTTTAGAAGGTTTGTCTGTTTAAGATTTCCCCACTCATTAAAAAAAAAAAAAAAAAAAAAAAAAAAAAAAAAAAAAACCTCCATGCTGCATAAATACAAGCAAATCAAATTAATCTTTACTCCAGAAATACATCTCCAAAATTGCATCACTGAAATTACACAAAAGTGTTAATTAGGTAAAAATATTCTATTCCAAAAAGAACCTTATGGAAACTTCCTTTACCTTTTAAAGTCTAAAAAAATCACTCTGGAAAGCCATTTTAGAAACAATTTACACCACTTTCAGATGCTTATTCACCTTTGATTTGATGGCTTTTTTGCACAGTAATTCAGAAACAAATTCCGACGATTTGAGTAAACAAAATTATTAGTAAATTTCCTAGACACTCCCTCCCCCTCTCATATATGCTTCCAATATTTTCTTTGCATTTTTGCATCAATCCAGAAAATGTCCAAAATTGCTTTAAAATAGGTGGAATTCCTCTTTTAGGAGGAATTGTTTCGTGCCTGATTTATTGATAAATTGCATTTCTTATCTAAATATTTATCTAAATATTTTTGTTTATTATGAAAGAGCTTTTGAATTATTAGTCTTTTCTCATTTTCAATCAACTTCTCTAGAGAGATATAATAATTACTGACATATAACTGTACATTCATCATATATTTTAACAATCATGTCAACCTTATACTTATTTTCTTAGATTGCTAATATTCAAACCAAGCGTCTGATATAATTTGTTTTATTAAGACAATAAATTTTAAAAGTTAAATCAGAACTTACTTCAATAGTTATGTTAATCCTTGGTGATATCCACTGAACATCATTTTAGAATATTTAATGCATATTCTAGCCTTTTAGATGAAATTAAAATTATATTTGCGAATCCTTGAGAGCCATATTTTCTTTTCAGAAAGAGAAACAATGAAACACTAGGGAAGCACATGAAACGCAGGGAAAACACATGAAACACTTTCTTGAAATAAAACATAAGTATCTAAATAAAATAGATAGTATAAAGATGAAAATCATGAACCATGTGCAACTTTATACAAAAACTGCGACTTGAATTCATCAACGATGGAATTTTCAAGAACAGAATAAATGGCGACCGTCACTTTGATTTTGATTTCGCTTCAATTTAACCGCCTTCGACTGGTCACGTGACCCGCCGGAGTTAGTTAGCGATTTGGCCGGTGTAGAGATGGCTGTGCATTCAGCGGTAGTGACGTCATAAGCGTACTTTACTGTAGATGTTTTTTATACTGGATCGCAAATGAGGAATTCTTCAGCGGATGCGGATGACGTCACTTTATATAAAGTAAAAGCGTGTGTTTTAAGTCTTAAAACTGAAATATGTTTTGTACTATCTCTCTATATATACATGTATTTTTTCTTCATCGGGGCCGACACTAAATTCTGAAAAAGCAGAACTCCTGTTTTCTAGTTTATTTATTTATTTTTTTAAAATCAAATATAATACTATTAGTTAGGGCTAATCACCAGTTCTTTTAACTTCTACCAAAAGTCTTCAGGTCTTAAAGGGTTAAAAATAAATGTAGAAAATGCATTAAAAATATTTATGGATTCATATTTTTAGTTACATTTAATGAAATATGGGCATACTTATGTTTTTGATGCTTCCATTCCATGTAATAAATCTTGAAATAAATCACTGAATAACTAAAATAGCGCAATATTTTCTCCAGAAATAGTTCTTACATTTAAAATTTTGAAAGTCAAACTAAATCCAATCCTTTTTACTTTATGTTTCCAAGCTTTTTATCAAATGGTTCAAAGAATCAAGAAACTAACAAACAAAGAATATCAAGTTATAAAGGAAATTCAAGAATATATATATATATATATATATATATATTTGTGACTTTTTGGTATATTTTCCTTTTTTTTTTTAAAGTTTCTGCTGTAATGAACTAATTAATAGTTATTTAACTAGCGTAACGAAACATAAAATAAAAAAAAATATTGTAAATAAATTTATGCAATAAATTCATGTAATGTTTTATCTCAATCTTAAGCCAAATATACGGTAATATATTAAAATACTTTATTATAAAAAGTTTCCTAACATATCATTGAGTTACTAAAACAGAGTAATATTTTCTCAAGAACTATTCTTTACTTTCAATTTTTTTAAAGTAAAACTAAATGCAATCCCTTTTTCTTTATGTTTCAGATGTTTTTTTTTTTTTTTTTTTTTTTTCCAAATGATTCTAAGAATCATTATAGCAAAAAAAGAATATTAAGTTACATACAGAATTCAAGGGCAAAAAAACTGTGCCTTTTTGTTAAGTTTTTCCTTTTTTAGTTGTATTTATGATGAATAAAATAATGATATATGAAAAAAATAAGTCTTAGGTATTTTATAAATAAACTTACCATATTTGAAAGAAATATATATAAAAATATTTATAGATCTATGTTTTTAATATATTCAACTCATTTTGATATATTTTAATACATTTCCCTCACTTCCTGATAGAATATAATTTTTAAAATTATATACACAGGTGTGTTTCTGATAACAAAAAACATTTTAATATTTTTAGAATTTAATTATAGACTAATAACTCAATATTTTGGCTTCTTTACATTAATTGGTTGCGAGTGATAAATCGCCAATATTTTTTATGGTACGCCAAACTAGAGATAGGAATGCTCGGAAAAACCCCGGAAAAGTTGGGAAAAAACTGTTTTTTTTTTTTTTCAGTTTTTTTTCCAAAGGCTTATTTTTCACTTTTTCCAAACTGGAAAAATTGAAATTTCATGTATAAAATAATTTATTCAAAAATTTGTAATAGCTACATTCAGATATTTTTTATTTTATTTAAATTATAATTTTTATTTAAATTAAATTTATTTTATAATTTCTTTTATTTAATTAAAATTTTATTTATTTTTATGTTAAATGACTCACACGAAAACATTAATGTGAGAAATCTGATATGTAAGAAGACTTGAAAAAATCCTTTAAACAATCCTTCATTTTTTTTCTACTTTGAAACACAAGACCCCTCGCAAAATTTCTCTTAATAGCAGTTCAAAAAAAAAAAAAAAATAATAATAATAATCTCCAAATTGAATCTTTCACAGATACAATGATTGAAGAAAAAAAATCTCATGTTATGTAACAGGTGAGTCTCATCAAGTTGTATATATATGTGTGAAGAACTTTATTAAAAATGTCTAAATAGGAACCTAAATGTAACGGTAATTTCTAATTCACAAATTCTGATTACATTTTTTACAAGTACTATATACAAAAGTTCACAATTTCACAAAAACAGGATTACATGAAAAAAAAATCTACATATATGACTGGTAGGTAAGATAATTAAATGCAACTTCTTGTTAAAAATGAATTCACGTGCAAAATTATGTCAATAATATATAACGATTAATGGAAATGGTAAAATTGAAAATTTTTGAAACATGCATTTATTTTTAATGCCATAGCTGCAGTTAATAATGTAATCGGCAATTAATAAGAATATTTAACTAATTAAAAATAATAATAATAACAGCATGCATTTGACATTAATTACTCTGTTCAAACTCTTTTCCTAAAATATAGATTCTCAAACTTATCTAACTATACATATTTTTTTTATATATAAATGTAGATTAAATAAACTTTTCGAAGAAAATGTAAACAACTTCCTGTACAAAATTTTGTTGAAGAAAGATTTTATACTTATTAAAAAATACCATCTGTTTTTGTAACATTACGTTAAAAAAAAAAAAAAAAAAAAAGAAAAATACTTTCATATTAAAGGGAAGAAAAACAATTTTTTTAGTTTCCATTTTTTCAAACTTATTACAAAATTTATAGTTAATTTTATTAAAGTCTTCAGTCTGAGTCAGAATTTGAATTAGCTGATTCTGCACTGCTAACACTGTCTGTCTGAAGTCTGAACTAAATGTGTGGAAAGTATGTATAAAAAGTTTTGGTTTAGTTTTATAATACAGGTCTACAGAAAAATAAATTTTTTCAGCTGCATGGGATATTTTTGGTTAATTGTATGATTTCTTAGGGCACCGAATCCAAAAATTACCTCCATTTCCCTCCAACACATGCAGTATTGTTGCAAAACATGGGGATTTTACGCTAGAAAAGCACAACTGCAATGAAAAAAATCAATATTTTATTGCAAGCAACTATATTCCAAATTATACTTTCCCTCTTGACTATACTTTGCTTTTCAGTAGTTGTATGAATCATAGTAACAGCTTATGTCTGTGTGTAACTGCTTCTGTTTGTTCCTCAAATTCCTCGCATTTTCTATTTGTAGTACTGCGCTTCATATCTCTTGAGTGTCACTCGTAGAAATATGAAATTAGCATATGGAAACATTTATTGGATATGGTTTTTTACTCAAGAATAGGATACCAGGTTTCAGGCTAAAAAGAGAAATTTTACGCTTCATTAAACTAAAACATCATTTTCCCGGAAAAACTTGATGTGATGGATTCCCCCCCCCCCCCCCCCTGGTTTCAGTGAGTAAAAAATCTAACAGTCAATAAATCCTATGCTGGTTTTTGGTTGCAGACCTGTGTAATCCAAACTAAAACTTAGTTTTGGTTTGAGTTTGGACTATAAAACTAAATCAAAACTTCTTATATTTGGATTGAGTTTAGACTGGAAAACTATACCAAAACTAAATATATTTTTTATAGGGAATGAAAATTATAATTGT
Source organism: Maratus speciosus (assembly GCA_963932465.1). NCBI lineage: Eukaryota > Metazoa > Arthropoda > Arachnida > Araneae > Salticidae > Maratus > Maratus speciosus. Next base: position 298,111,869 of record OZ010797.1, read on the forward strand.
AGAAAGAAAAATGTAATATTGTAATTTAAACAATGGAAGGTTTGAATACTGTTATTTATAATAATGACAGAACTGCAACAATTTGTTTGATTAAACTAGCATCTTTTATATACTTAAAAACCAATACTATGTAAATGGGATGTCTAATATATTTTATGACCATTTTGTAGAGATATTGGCTGCGGTTTTTACATTAGTTCAATTTGTAATTAAACAAATGTAATTGAAAAATCATTTCAACAGAGACATGATATAATAAACAATAGCGTTAAGTAAAGCGTGAATGCTACCATGAAAATTCTGAGACTGAAAAACTAAACTTTTAAAAGCAGGCTTTTTTTTTTTTTTTTCTTTTGTAATGTAGTTATATAAAGTGAAAATAAATTTCTTTTAGCGCGGATAAACAAAAAAAAAAAAGTTTATTATTTAATTTCTCTATGAAAATATAATTTATTTGGGAGAAACATTTGTGAAAAATCCATCTTTCTAACTTCTCCCATTTTTTCCGAAAAAATCCAGGAAAAACCGTTTTTTTTTCTGTCACTTCAATTTTTCCGGAAAATTTACATCTCTATGCCAAACCGCGGTTGTCAATAAAGACCAATTGGTTGTGAAAATGCAACAAAGAAATATTTTAAGGGGGTCCGGGACACAAAAATCTTCAAATTTTCTAAAGACATTTTATTGCATTAAAACTTTCTTTGTTTTATTCGGCTTAAAATGACGTTTAAATCATGTTTCTATCTTAATTAGAACAGGAAATATTACTTTTTTCGTTTAGGTTTGTCTTCAAAATCTAGCTTTCAAGCAATGGTTGTCGGGGAAACGACTTCATGTGAAAATGCTTTTTTCTTCATGATGGGTTTTTTTCACTATTTTGCGTATTTAAATTGTTATAAGTCAAGAACTGTTAAAGATAAATGGTTCAAACTTCGAACATGCCTTTTTCAATTGTTTTACTTTAATTTTGATTCAGTAAATTTGAAAAAAAATATTTACTTTTGAAAATAATTTTTAATTTTTACATTAAATATTTAAAAAAATTTTTTAATTAATATTTAAAAAAATTCTGAATCAAAATTAAAACTTGTATATTTATGTTTATTTAAATGAAAAATAAATAAAATCTACGAGTAATATTTCGAGTTATAATGATTTTAAATTACCCCACTTTTTTAATCAATTTTAAATTAATTTAAAAAAAAATAAATTATGAAAAGTTTTATTATGTGATTTTGTTTACAAATGATATGGTTAACCAACACAAAAAAATTTAAAATTTTAACTGAATAAATAAAAATTATTTTAAAATGTGTCCCGGAAACCCCTTAAACACCAAAAAGTAGGAAATAAAATAAAATAAATAAAAATATTGTAATTTTTTTTTTTACTTTATTAATTCACTTATTATAATTTTATCAATTAATAGTTTAATATTTATTAAATTATGATTATAAGTTGAGAAGACAATTTAGAAATCCTGAATAGATAATTTAAATATTGTTTTTTATTATTTCCTGTCGCCATATCTTAAACAAGGAAAAAAAATCATGCGTTAAGCATAGACTATGAAACACTTTGTAACACATTCAGAATAATTAACAAAACTTCACTGTGTAATAAGATGAAATATGACGCCTAAGTGAACAATTTGGAAAGCTCATCACGCATTCAGCGCCATGGCTAAGACTTTTTATTGGTGTGTGTGTGTGTGGGGGGGGGGGGGACCTTAAATTGCCAAGTCAAATTTCAGTAGTTGCCAACTCGTTTTATAATTTTGCCAACTTACCACAGTTAGAAAATGTAATATAGTTCTTATTTGTTAAAAGTTTAATAATATTACCAATTAGTTTTGTAATTTTAGCCAAGTCTATCAGAAATAGAAAATATGTTATAGTTTTTATTAAAATTTTAAACAAATTTGCCAAGTATAATAACATTCGCAAATGTTTGCGGGTGGAGGGTCTTCCGCGTCCCCCCCACTCCCCCTTAGCGAGGCCCCTGCACGCACTTGAAAACCCAGTTTCAGAAATTTAGGCTGTTTTCAAATCCAAAAGGGCAACTTTATGACATAAGTTTTAATTTATTTTTGTTCGAAAATTCATGAAACTAGCAGCTATTGTTGTTCAGAAACCATGTAATCAAACTGTTTTTTTTTTTCAAACGCAATAGACCTTTCAGAAAGTAGTGTCAAAGTGGGCTTTTTGAACAAAATTTCCGCGCGAAAGAAGAATAACCAGTTAGCGAAGGGGAAAAGGGGTCTTTGTCACGTGATCAAAATCGCTTATACAATAGGTACTTTATTTATCAAAAAATGGAAGACACAGTTCGATTCCAAATCCCTTCCATAGTAATTTTTTCCAATTTTATATCTTTCCATTAAAAAATGAATTTGTAAGTGAGTCAAAACGTTTTTCCCTTGTTGAGCAGAGCAGTTGAGAACAGCCTTAACATCAACAGTTGGAAAATTATCTAAATGCTTTTGTGTAGCCCTCTATATTATATATAGATTTGCATATACATATATACTAGATAGTATGCAAAAATTTAGTTAGGAAAACCATAACACAGTTCAAAATTCCCATTCAGCAATTTCCGCCAGTAAGCAGAAATGCACTCAAACACTTTTGTTCAGCCATGTATATGATCTATAGAAGTTATACACATCGGGTAGCATGCAAAAAAATAGTTACATTTAAAAACGCATACCAAAAATGAAAATACACTTCCAGCAATTAATGCTGAAATACAGTACTGTAAGCGAATTCTTTTGTGTTTCCCTGTAAATGAACGATAGACTCTATAAACAACATATTTTAATAGTAAGGAGCTATATACATATATAACGTTATCAAGATTTTGCTAATTTTGGACCCCCCTCCTCCCCCCCCCCTACGACATCATACGTTATCATTCGTTGAACACCCCACCCATAATATCGTTATCAATGTCTTTTTTTTTTTTTTTTTTAAGATTTTTTTTTCTTTTTTTTTTATACACTTGCAGTGATACACATATATTATTATACATTTATTAGTCGCATACTTTACCGATTGAAGAAGTCAATAAAATATCAATACACGAAATAAGTTTATATCAAATAACATCTAAAAGAGTTAGTTACTATTTAAAAGTTTTTAATAATAGCTTATTGTTACATAATGTATTCAAAAGTAATATTGTTTTATTGCAGTTGGCCAGTCGCCCCTGCCCGGGAAGTTTAACCCTTTATGTACTGAATTATGAATTCATGAAAATTTTATCTTCTAAAGCAATTTTCGTGAATTTTTGAAACTACCTTAGAAGATTTACATAATCATTTAATAAATTTTAAAAGGATTTTAGATGGATTGAAGGATTTAGAAGGATTCATTAAATTTGAATTTATAGGAATTTTGTGCAATATTTATAACCCCACTCAAATCTTTTATTTTAAATATTTTTTTAGTATTTTGTAGAACTAGGAAATGTACAAATATAATGTTCTTACACTAGTAATATAGAAATATATCCGAATAGAAAAATCCCCCCTCCCCCCTCAACGCCAAGAAAGCTGAAAAAAATGTTAAGACAAAAAAAAAAAAAAAAAAACATCTTTTTAAAAATATAAAATATTTTTGTTTTGTGTAACCCATAATGCTTTTGGAACAAGATAAAGTAATGCCTCTATAACTCATTCTAAACTGTATTACTACTAACCGATGTATTAAATGAATTTTATAAGAAGTTATTTTATTGGTACTTATAAGTACCGCCAATAGATAAAGGGTTAAAAGCAGAACTTATCAACAAAACAGTGGACAACATCTTTGTCTTTCTTTATTGGTAAACGCAAGTATCATTTCCTACATATTATGCTCCTGATTTCTCTAATAGCGAATTATATGCGCATATGGCGGAAGAACAAGAATGCCAAACGTTGGGCTATATACTTTAATAATAGCTTTGTTTTATCATAAAAACATATACAAATAATAATAATAAAACAGATAACAGACTATTTGAATGTAAAGAAAAGTTACTGAAAAATAAAAGTTTGGTTGGATCAGAAAGAATAATGCTATCGATATTAAAGGCAAATCCCTCTCCCCCCACAGATATCTAATGATATCAAATGCCAGACCACCCCCCTCCTCCCTAAAGTGATAACGTTATATATTCTCTGCGCCTAAGCATCTTGTAGTGAACTTCAGTCCTGTATACCAATTCCATTATATTCCATCCAAATACTTTAACATCATTTAAATACACTGGAAACGATTTTTCCTCATTGATCGTAATGTAACGGCATTCTTTTGTGCGGCTCTCTAAACGAATAATAAATGCGACGCATTTTCAATACTGAATATGCTATGGTAAACCTCAATAAAACATATTAATTACATGACAATACGAATACATTTACTAGAATTAGAGCTAGAATATGCTATTTACTAGAATATGCTATGGTAAACCTCAATAAAACATATTAATTACATGACAATACGAATACATTTACTAGAATTAGAGCGCGAATAGATAAACAGAGAGACGGCCAGACAAACCGATCAAAAACTCTTTTTAACAGAGTTGGAAAGTGTTAAAAAGAGATAGAGCAAAAATTAAGTTAAATTCACTGGCTCGAACTTCTAAGTGAAAAAAAAAAAAAAAAAGCTATAGATTTTGCATGAAAGAGCTCGGCGTCCACACAAAACGAACTATTGTAATGAATATTTTTTTGAAAAATCGCGGTAAATTTTGCTTAATCGAGCTCGGCGTCCACGCAAATTGAACTATTGTAATAAATATTTTTTTGAAAAATCGCGGTAAATTTTGCATAATCCAGCTCGGCGTCCATGCAAAACGAACTATCGTAATGAATATTTTTTTGAAATTGCGGCAAATTTTGCGTAATCGAACTCGGCGTCTATTCAAAATGAACTATTGTAATCAATTTTTTTTTGAAAAATCGCGGCAATTTTTTCTAAATCGAGCTCGGCGTTCACACAAAACGAACTATTGAAATGAATATTTTTTTGAAATACGCGGTAAATTTTGCATAATCCAGCTCGGCGTCCATGCAAAACGAACTATTGTAATGAATATTTTTTTGAAATCGCGGTAAATTTTTCGTAATCGAGCTCGACGTCCACGCAAAACGAACTATTGTAATGAATATTTTTTTGAAATACGCGGTAAATTTTGCGTAATCGAACTCGGTGTCCACCCAAAATGAACTATTGTAATGAATATTTTTTTGAAAAATCGCGGTAAATTTTGCATAATCGAGCTCGGCGTCCACGCAAAACGAACTATTGTAATGAATATGTTTTTGAAATTGCGGCAAATTTTGCGTAATCGAACTCGGCGTCCATGCAAAATGAACTATTGTAACTAATTTTTTTTTTTTTTTTTAATCGCAATAATTTTTTCTAAATCGAGCTCGGTGTTCACACAAAACGAACTATTGAAATGAATATTTTTTTGAAATACGCGGTAAATTTTGTGTAATCGAATTCGGTGTCCACGCAAAATGAACTACTGTAATGAATATTTTTTTGAAAAATCGCGGTAAATTTTGCATAATCGAGCTCGGCGTCCACGCAAAACGAACTATTGTAATGAATATATTTTTTAAATACGCGGTAAATTTTACGTAATCGAACTCTGTGTCCACACGAAATGAACTATTGTAATGAATATGTTTTGGAAAAATCGCGGTAAATTTTGCATAATCGAGCTCGGCGTCCACGCAAAACAAACTATTGTGATGAACACTTTTTTGAAATTGCGGTGAAATTTTGCGTAATCGAACTTGGCATCGCCGCAAAATGAACTATTGTAACTAATTTTTTTTTTTTTTTTAATCGCAATAATTTTTTCTAAATCGAGCTCGGTGTTCACACAAAACGAACTATTGAAATGAATATTTTTTTGAAATACGCGGTAAATTTTGTGTAATCGAATTCGGTGTCCACGCAAAATGAACTACTGTAATGAATATTTTTTTGAAAAATCGCGGTAAATTTTGCATAATCGAGCTCGGCGTCCACGCAAAACGAACTATTGTAATGAATATATTTTTTAAATACGCGGTAAATTTTACGTAATCGAACTCTGTGTCCACACGAAATGAACTATTGTAATGAATATGTTTTGGAAAAATCGCGGTAAATTTTGCATAATCGAGCTCGGCGTCCACGCAAAACAAACTATTGTAATGAACACTTTTTTGAAATTGCGGTGAAATTTTGCGTAATCGAACTTGGCATCGCCGCAAAATGAACTATTGGATATTTTTTTGAAATTGCGGTAAATTTTGTTTAATCGAGCTGGGAGTCCACGCAAAATGAACTATTGTAAGGAATTTTTTTTTTGAAAAATCGAGGTAAATTTTGCATAATCGAGCTAGGCACCCACGCAAAACGAACTATTGTAATGAATATGTTTTTGAAATTGCGGCAAATTTTGCGTAATCGAACTCGGCGTCTATTCAAAATGAACTATTGTAATCAATTTTTTTTTGAAAAATCGCGGCAATTTTTTCTAAATCGAGCTCGGCGTTCACACAAAACGAACTATTGAAATGAATATTTTTTTGAAATATGCGGTAAATTTTGCGTAATCGAAGTCGGTGTCCACGCAAAATGAACTATTGTAATGAATATTTTTTTGGAAAATCGCGGTAAATTTTGCATAATCGAGCTCGGCGTCCATGAAAAACGAATTATTGTAATGAATATATTTTTTTAAATACGCGGTAAATTTTGTGTAATCGAACTCGGTGTCCACGCAAAATGAACTATTGTAATGAATATTTTTTTGAAAAATCGCGGTAAATTTTTCATAATCGAGCTCGGCGTCAACGCAAAACAAACTATTGTAATGAATATTTTTTTGAAACAGCGGTAAATTTTGCGTAATCAAACTTTGTGTCCACGCAAAATGAACTATTTTAATGGATATTTTTTTTAAATTGGGGTAAATTTTGCTTAATCGAGCTGGGAGTCCACGCAAAATGAACTATTGTAATGATTTTTTTTTTTTTTGAAAAATCGCGGTAAATTTTGCATAATCGAGGTCGGCGTCCATGCAAAACGAACTATTGTAATGAATATGTTTTTGAAATCGCGGCAAATTTTGCGTAATCGAACTCGATGTCCAACTATGAACTATTGTACCAAAATAAACTATTGTATTTTTTTTTTTTTTTTTTTGAAAAATCTCGGTAATTTTTTTTTAAATCGAGCTCGGCGTTCACACAAAACGAACTATTGAAATGAATATTATTTTGAAGTCGCAGTAAATTTTGCGTATAATCAAGCTCGGCGTCCACGTAAAACGAACTATTGCAACGAGTATTTTTTTGAAAATCATGAATTGCAGTCATAAAATTACATGTGATTTTCAAGGTAAATAATAAACGCGTGTAAAATAGTGTTTTTTTTTTTTTTTTTTTTTTTACTAATTTTACTTTTATACTTATTATAACTTGAAATCCCCCTTTTTTAGAAACACAAAAAATTTCAAATAAAACACATTTGTTACTTATATTCGAATTTTATAACAAATAGAAAACTCTCTGCAGTTGACTGAATATCTAAATGGCTAATTAACGTGCACGTGTTCACGTGAAAGTCGTGAAAAAATTTTCGCTACTCATTATTTGGGATTTAACTTCTAACTTGTTAACTGTACAACAGAATTTTCAGAATTCGAAATCAGAATAATTGATTGGAGATTTTAAAAATAAAGAACGCTAAAGATAACTGCTAAAAATGTTATCATTTGGTTCGTGATTTTTACTTTAAATGATCTATTTCTTGCTTTACTTTTAAAAAGGATTAAGGTAATTTTAAGAAAGGTAAATTATAGAAGAAAAAGAAGGCAATGTTTGGAAGTAATCCTCTTTTAAGTAGCGTAATATTTTTGACACGTGTAACTTGTACATCGCATTACAATTTTACTTAGAAATAATTGTTTCAAGAACAGGGTGTCCCCGGGGCTTACACAGTGCTTTCTAACAAAAAAAAGCACCGGAGCCCTAATATTCTGCAGTACTAAAACCGTAGCGTGCCCCCCTCCCCCCCCCCCCCACACACACACACACCACTGCCATCACTCCAATCCGCATATTTATATTTCATACATTATTTGCAAAAATTAAAGCATCTTCTTTTTTTTTTTTAGCAAAATAAAAATGTTAAGTATACCTACATGCATATATACTTAATTGTCAAATATTCCCCTTTTTAGTTTATCACTCCATCCGAATAGAAATCTTTGACTAATTTTAATGTTAATTAATTGCAGAAATCTGCAATTAAGGCTGTTCTCAAATTCAAAAGGGCAACTTTATGACATAAGTTTTGACTTATTTTGGCTCGGAAATGCATGAAGCTAGCAGGTGTAGAAACTATGAAATCGAACTGTTTCTTCCGGCTTTTTGCAAACGCAATAGATCTTTCAGAAAATATTGTCAAAGTTGACGTTTTGACCCAAAGTTCCCCAAGAAAGCAGAAAAACCAGTCAGCGAAGGTAGAAAAACGTCATTTGTCACATGATCAAAATCGCTTATAACTCAACTGGTAATTTGTTCATAAAAAAAAAAAAAGAAAACACAGTTCGATTCCAAATCGCTTCCGTGGTCAGGCCTTCCAATTTTATATCTTTCCGTTAAAAAATGAATTTGTAAATGTGTCAAAACGTTTTGCGCTTGTTGAGCAAAGCAGTTGAGAACAGTCTTAAATAAGGTAAGGATTATGATTCGGAAATAGTGTTAACACTCACAAAAAAAGGAATTGTTCAGAGCTCTGCATATATGTATATAATGAATGAAGAACTAGCAAAAAAATTTATAAGAAAAATGTTCAGAAAATTTTATGCGCCGTTTTCTCTCCATCTCCTACCTGTGCGATACACTACATCACACATAAGTCTTTTCATAGAAAAGAATGCAGAAACTTGAAGATGGGAGGGAAAGGAAAGAGTAATCTATTCCTCGGTGTTTCGGAATCGCTACGCACTGCGCTCCGGAGCTCTGTATTTATGAGCTCCGGTGAATTCCGACCAATATTTATATATTCACTAAAAACAGAGAAGTACCGGAGCTGAACTGAAATTAAGCCAAGTGTGACACAAGTCTGTTCACATTTTTTTACAGATTATAAATTACCAGTAAAGGAGTTAAGTGCGAGTATTACTGGCGTACAGAGGGTTCCGTACAATAAATATATGAATTAGTAACTGGGCATTGCATTACACAAATATATCATTAAAATGAGTTATCTAGGCTTTAACCCCTTCGGGACCGGCGGCTCTCACACAAAGTTTATTCGGTATTGGCACAACTTAAAAAAAAAAAAAAAAAAAAAAAAAAAAAAAAAAAAAAAAAGTAACCTTTACTTAAATAATCTCGAAAATATTCTAATTAAATTAAGACAATATTACTTTTATTTTTTACCGGAACCAAAAACAAATTCTGTATGCACTTTCTGAGGGTGCATTTATGCATTCATGGTCCCAAATGGGTTAAAAGCCAATGGCGCATAGAGTACGTCGCCCTTGTCTTTCTGTTTGTCCAAACCGCCCGTGTCTTTAAGTGTTACTAGGTTGAGCAAAAAGTTCTGGGAAATTTGTGAAAGTTGCGCTGTTATGCGCAAGTTAACAATAAAAGCATCAAGGACTACTCTTCAAAGTAGAGACCATCATAGTTCATGGCTTTCTGCCATCGTTCTGCCAGATTTCGAGATTTGCTGGAAGTACCATGGCGGCTCCTTGGAATCGAAAAACTCTTGGCATGCTTCTTCAGCTTCATTAAAGGATTCAAATGGACGGCCCTTGAAAATGTGTTGAATTGATCGAAAGAGGCCACAATCGGATGGAGCCACATCTGGACTGTACCACTAATACTCCTATATACGATACAAATTCTGGTAACTATCAGATTAAAAATTTCCCAGAACTTTTTGCTCAACCTAATAATATCTTGGCTAATTACCGATAATTATTTTCAAAAATCATTATCTAACAATCATTTTATGCTTCTGCGACTATAGGTACAGTCGTGGAAAAAAAAAAGTAAACACCCCCTACTAACTCCTTAACAAATTATCGTAGAAGAAAGTGACTGGTACCGAACGATTGTAAATAAAGTCTACTTTTAAATGATATAGATAAAATTTGCTTAGGGGGCCATCTACATATTAAAACAAACCGTAACTTTGTTTTTTTCAATAGCAGTACACAATTCTGACAGCATAAATAAACTCTACACCCTTCAATTAGCCTAAAAACAAATTTTTATGCAATTCGTACCATAAGTTTCTGAGAAATTAATTATTTTAAAACGAGCGTATTTTAAGGGCTGTATCCAAATTGAAGTTCGGAACGCGATTGTTAACCGAGAGAGCCCTCATCTCGATCAAGGCACCTTAAGAAGTCAATGAAGCCTGCTAGATTACACGACAGCAGAAGAAATTTCAAAATATCTAGTCACTCTTATTATAGACGGCCCCTTAAACCCTCATTTTGCCGTTTTTTAAGCATAATTTGAAAACTACTTGGAAGAAAAATGTGAAATTTTGGATTTCCATAAAGCAGGACTTTATAAATCTAATTCCATCAAAAAATTGTAGGTTGCAATTCATAATTTTTTCGAGTATTAATTTCATAAATAATAATTCATATCATAAAGTTATAAAAATTGCAAATTCAGCATATTTATGTTTGGGTATATTAGTATTATTGCTACAAAAAAAAAAAATTAGCACATTAGGAGCATAATTTCTGGAGATATAAATAAAAATATGGAAATGTAATTTAACATTAGAAGCACTAAATTTTGAATGTTTATAATTCAAAAACTTATCATGCAAATGACTTGAAATTCGATGTCTAGGCATAGTTTGAACAGAAGATTTGAAATATTTCATTAAAATTGGGTATTGCCATTGAAAAAAATAAAGTTTGGATTCGTTTTAATATGTAGATGGTCCCCTAAGAAAATTTTATATACATCATTTAAAAGTAGACTTTATTTCCAATCATTCGGTACCAGTAACTTTCTTCTACGATAATTTGTTGAGGAGTTAGTAGGGGGTGTTTACTTTTTTTTTTTTCCACGACTGTACCTCCAACGCTCCTCAGCTCTTTTTGGTGAACTCTTGCAAATCGAAATTTGTGTGTAACGGAAAAATGCGTTTTTCTCAAAAACTATGTTACCTAGGGTAATCGCTACAGTTTTCCTGCAAGGTTTAAACTAACTTTTACTACCCCTATTTTTTTCATAATTTTATTGTCAGTAAATTCGGAAATAGAGGGTGGTGGGACATATTTTTGTATCACTTTTTTGACGATATCTCTGAAAATATAATTACCTAAAATTAAAACAAATGTATTTTTGAGTTCAGTGTTACGAAAGCCTTCACACGATATACAAAGAAAATATTTTATTTTCATGTAACTTAATTAGCCCCTCTACATTTTTCCTAAATATATTTGAGAATGGTTAATAATCTATCAATATGTGGGCTAATAGTCTTTATTACTTCAGCCTATTTGAACTTCCCACGTTCCATAATTTATGGGTAAAATAGCTGTGACAGACGGACACACGGACATAGGAGTGATCTTATAATGGTTCCGTTTTTACCTTTTGAGTACGGAACCCTAAAAATTAACAAATTGTGGCATTGGAATGGAGTCCTAAGTAGCTCGAAAATTCCATGAAGTCAACCCGAAACCGGCAGACTTCAACCCGAACCTAACACACTTCAATCCGAAAAAGAAATACATCAACCCAAACATGAACCTTCCCCGAAGTGGAAGAAAGCAAATCCACATTTTAATACAAAAACCACATTTTAATAGAAAAATAATTTAGAATTACAGTAAAACCTCCCTAAGGCGACCATGTTCCGTTCCAATAAAAAGTGGTCGCTCCGAGAGGTGGCCTCTTAATGGAGGTCATGCTGAAATCTAGACTTTAATGGATGAAAAAAGGTAACAATTAATGTTACTAAAATTTAGTTTTCACGTTAAAAAAAAATATAAAAATTTAAATATCAAAACAAAAATTAATTATATAAGTTAATTACTGCAGAGTTAAAAAAATGAATACATTGACGTTTGCTTTGATTTTACGGTTTTATCTTTTATAACTTTTATTTCCAGGTCCTTTCGAAATTCAGTAAATAAATGCAATTTTTTTTGACGGGAACAAATAATGACGATTTCATTAATGTATCTATTTCTTTGAGAGTTTCCTGACAGAATAGGCAGGGGGTTTTATCGACCGTCATTCTTAATTTGTCATCAGAGTTAAAAACATTGCCTAAAAAGGCACAAAGGGGTTTAAACACTTAAAAGTTTCCGGGATAAAAAAAAAAATCTAAACTTAGTTCAGAAGTTTGATGAATAATGCGTTCTCCGGAATTATTTTTCTAATAAAATCTTCTTCAAGCGACCCGAAAAAAACGGAATTTGTTTAATCTTCTTCAAAGAAATGGGTCGCTCATGGAGGGAGTTCAATTGGTGTGGTCTCTGAATAGAGGTAAAATAAGTATTCATCCTATGGGAATAAATTTCGTTCCATGAAAAAGTGGTCGTTCAGGGAGGTGGTCGCTTAACGGAGGTGATCGTACAGGGAGGTTTCACTGTATAGTATATCTATTATAAATTTTATCTTTTCTATTGAAAAATGAACATACACATAGATACTCAATAATGCTCAAATATACCGGGTGTTTCAAAAGTTCGGTGCGAAAATAAAGCGCGATAAAAAAAGATTTATGCATGGGAGAGACATGCAGTTTTAAGATAAATATTCAGCGTGGCACAGGATTTTGTATACAAAACATTAGTTCACGCTTTGGATTGTTCCCCTTAAAAAATCTATTAAATTGAATCATTTGAAGGATTTCAGACGTAGTGTCATTCTAATGTAGTATTTTCGTACATTTTTTAATTTTTGCAACAGAATCTATATTATACACTTTATAATAAATATTTTTCAGTTTTATTTTTGGAGTTATTGTAGTAACCAAAATAAAATGTAATATTCAGTTTATGCAAAATGAATATTTATTGACGGAAAAAAACGGTGTTGTAAGTTTGCTACTTTTTTTTAATTCAAGGTTGCTTGATTGCCCCCACTTTTTAAAAATATTATAATTCACCTTTTTTTTTTTTTTTTGCATTGAACGTGGAATTTGGAACGAGATCATTATTCAGAGTTCCTAGAGTCTCGGGCGCCGTATTCCTAGTAAGAGCAATGTGGATCTTAGAGTAATGGCCATAGCCGAAGTCCAGAAGAACATTTACGCTATACACTGGACACCAAACACTGGAAACAAATAATAGGTCACACAAATAAATCAAAAAGAGAAAAATGATACATAAAAAACTAAAAACAGTAACTAAACAATGTGAAAATCCATAAGGGGCTTCCGATCTGAAACACTATAATACGATTCACAAACACTATAAAAATAAGCCTACAAAATACTTACAGTTAAAAAGTAAATCAAAAAGAGAAAAATGATACATAAAAAACTAAAAATAGTGGCAAAACAATGTGAAATTGCATAAGGGGCTTCCGATCTGAAACACTATAATACGATTCACAAACACTATAAAAATAAGCCTACAAAATATTTACAGTTAAAAAGTAAATCAAAAAGAGAAAAATTATACATAAAAAACTAAAAACAGTGGCAAAACAATATGAAACTGCATAAGGGGCTTCCGATCTGAAACACTATAATACGATTCACAAACACTATAAAAATAAGCCTACAAAATATTTACAGTTAAAAAGTAAATCAAAAAGAGAAAAATGATACATAAAAAACTAAAAACAGTGGCATAACAATGTGAAACTCCATAAGGGGCTTCCGATCTGAAACACTATAATACGATTCACAAACACTATAAAAATAAGCCTCCAAAATATTTACAGTTAAAAAATAAATCAAAAAAGAGAAGAATGATACATAAAAAACTAAAAACAGTGGCAAAACTATGTGAAATTCCATAAGGGGCTTCCGATCTGAAACACTATAATACGATTCACAAACACTATAAAAATAAGCCTACAAAATATTTACAGTTAAAAAGTAAATCAAAAAGAGAAAAATGATACATAAAAAACTAAAAACAGTGGCAAAACAATGTGAAACTCCATAAGGGGCTTCCGATCTGAAACACTATAATACGATTCACAAACACTATAAAAATAAGCCTACAAAATATTTACAGTTAAAAAGTAAATCAAAAAAGAGAAAAATTATACATAAAAAACTAAAAACAATGGCTAAACAATTTGAAATTCCATAAGGGCTTCCGACCTGACCCTAGCTGCTTTACGCCTTGCGTCTTACCATTAGATGAAGCAGTGGAAAAGTCTTACTGTAATTAAAAATAATTTTTTAAAATGAATTTAACTAATTAATGTTAATAAAAAGTGTTAGAGCATAAAAACTTTAAAAAATCAATATAATATATTAAGAAAGATATAAAAGTATTAAATAAAATAAAAATTAAAAATAACAATTTAAGAAGTTAAGTTTAAGATTGAAAAGAATTTAAGAGAAAAATTATGTAAAACGCTGTTTAAAGCAGGATAAAGAGCAGTCTAAGCCAAAGTAAATGGCAAGAGCCACAGGATTAAAAGTGAAAAAAAAAGATGGCACTTATCCTAGGTTCTTTTTTTTTTTTTCTTAACAGAGAAAACAGATTTTAAACAGATTTTTTTTCTTTTTTAGTAAAAGAAAATTATGAAAAAATATTATGACAATGAAGAAATCTGAATTTAAAATAAAGTATAGCGAACTAGCGGCAATGCATAAATAGTTACTTGGATTAAAGAATTTTAAAATTTGTCTTTACTTTTTCATTTTTTTAAAATTGAAAGCAGCAGTTTAAAATTTTAATTATTTGATTTGATATTGAGTACTACTCTCACACTAAAAATATTAAAACATGGTTACCGAAACAAATAAGTAAATTATCGCATTTAATTATATTTAACAGATTGCTTATTTTACATTAAATTAAACTTAAGTTTCTACATGTAAAAAACCTTAGTTTAATTTATCTTTTCATAGTTACTGTATCTGCTCAAAGAAGAAATATTATATCAAGGAAATTATGTAAAATGAATAAATCTCATATTTAAGAAATTAATAAAAATTATATACAATAACTTCGTGTGTATTGTGTAAATATTGTGATTTTTAAAATCAATAGCAATGGTATAAAATAAAGCCAGCAGGGCCCAACTAGCAAGTTTCTCTGCCCAGGACACTTTAAATTTTGCGTGCCCTCTTAGAGTAGTTGATTTACTGTACTAGTTTTTTTTTTTTTTTTTTTTTTTTTTTTTTTTTTTTTTTAACATATTACACACTTATTCGAACAGTGTCAACTCAAAAAATTAAGTTTTCCGGAAAATTGGAAAATAGTTCCAGAAATAAAAGTAAAATATTTCCTCTATTATATATTGAAATGTGCTTCTAACCATATATTGAGATATATATTTGTCATTTCATCGTATTAATATCTCAAATATAACATTTAAAAAAATTATGATTTTTGAATGGAAATTTAGATGAAATTACGAAAAACTTTGTGCCCCTCAGAAATTTCATGCCCATGGCCGGGCCATGTGCCCGCACGATAGTCAGGGGCTGAAAACCATTTAATTTTATATACCTTTAATGAAAGTAACTCTGCAAAATTTCAAAAAATATCCTAATTTAAATAAATAAATTAACTAATAAAAATCATAAATAAACTCATTAAATCCAACAAAATTCAACAAAGTTAAATACAACAAAAAACTTAATGAAATAAAATTTTGTTAAAAAGACATTGAATAAATTCAAAGATTTTTATGAATTAACGTGAACAACAGTTTTATTTAAAATAACTTACTTTTATAGAGAAATATTTTCAGACACTGATAGTTATTCCAACTTAACAATAAACACATATACGAAACACAAATCGAGAAGTTTTAGAATTTAATAAAAAATTCACAATCCAAAATTCAGGAACTTTTATTATTATTATTATTAAGTAATTTCCTGTTTCAATCAAAATTAAAAATTATTTAATTAGTATTATATACTTTCATATAGAAAATGATATTGCATGTATCCAATTATTATTTAGTAATTTACCGTTATAATAAAAATGAAAAATTATTTAATTACTATTACATATTTTCATAGGAAATGATATTAAATATATTGATATCTATCTTAACTAATAATCATTTCATGCACCGAAGACAATTCCATGAGATTATTTATCTCTTAAATTATATTTTAAATGTAAACTTTTCTGTTATGGACGATTCTCCTAATCCTGCACAACTCCGACTAATTAACGCGTGCATTCACACGCAGCTGTTCTTAAAATTCCACGTACTCGTTATTTAAGTTTTAAAGATTCCGAATACATACTTTGTTAGCTGGACAGTACAAATTTTGAAACGTGAAATCAGTATAATCTCATTCAAATTTCTTAAAGAATCAACTTAAAAATAGCGTTGGATACTTTAGGAGAATCAATTTCAACCTTTAAATTTTAAAAGGCTTAGTGAGGAATAAAATCAGATGAAAGTGGATTAAATACCCGAAAGTGATGTTTCATTTCTTGAAAGTCAGATGCAAGATAGAATTTCTATATAATCTGTTGTCCAGCAGCATTATTAAAGCAAATATGTTTTAACCCTTTATGTACTGAATTATAAATTCATGAAAATTTTATCTTCTAAAACATTTTTCGTGAATTGTTTAAACTACATTAGAAGATTTACATAATCATTTAATAAATTTTAGAAGGATTGGAGGATTTAGAAGGATTAATTAAATTTGAATTTATAGGGGTTTTGTGCAATATTTATAACCCCACTCAGGTCTTTTATTTTAAATATTTTTCTTAGTATTTTATAGAATTAGGAAACGTACAAATATAATGTTCTTACAATAGAAATATAGAAATATTTCCGAATTGAAAAATCCCCCCCCCCTCCCCCAACGCCAAGAAAGCTGAAAAGATGCTAAGGCAAAAGAAATCATCTTTTTAAAAATATTTTTGTTTTGTGTAACCAATAATGCTTTTGGAACAAGATAAAGTAATTTATCTGTAACACATTCTAAACTGTATTACAACTAATCAATATATTAAATGAATTTTATAGCAAGTTATTTTAATGGTATACTTATAAGTACCGTCAGTAGATAAAGGGTTAATTAAAGTTTAGAATAGAAAAGAAGAATTATATATCATAAGAATGCGTATTTTCGAATTTCTCACAAAGTTTTATGAATATAGAACCAGTGTGAAGGAATACTAAGGTTTATTTTTTATATCTTTAATTTTACGGATTTACGACTATTAAACATTCAAAAAATACAATTTCTGAAAAAAAAAATATTAAAGAGGAATGCTTTCAGAACACTTTAAAATAAAATGAATTATATCTTTAATAGTTGTTAAATATAGAATATTTACAAAGATAAATCTTTATAATTTTTCACAAAATGTGATTTTAGAGCATTGCGTACAAGATAGAAATTTGAACATATGAATAAACATTTGAAAACATTTGAATATTTTTTCATGAAATTTCTAGGATATATAGTTTATGGTAGGATCTTGAAAGTAAGCCTAAATTTTGATCTAATTTTTTTTCTGTTTTTTTTTTTTTTTTTTTTTTTTTTTTCTTGTTCAAGGTATTACATTGCTAAATTTTTTTAAATTGTATGCAAACAAAATACAGTTTTGTTTTTAAAACATAAACATGCTATGAATAAACAATTTTATCAGTTCAATACAAAAATCTCAAATACGATTAGATAACAAAATTTTTTATTTTACATTTGTAATCATGCGCACAACCTTACAGTTACAATTTTCAGCTCTACAATTTTAAAAATCCCTATAAAAAATAATTTTTTACATTATGACACAAAAAAATTACATTTTTTATTTAGTAGTTTCATGTTGCAATCAAAATGAGAAGTTATTTCAATTAGTATAAAATGTTTTCTTGGGATATGATAGTGTATATATTTATATCTATCATAACAAATAATCAATTCATGTGCCGAAGGTAATTCCATGGGATTATTTATCTCCTAAATCACATTTCAAATGGAAGTTTTACTATTGTGAGCTGTCCTCCATAACTCCAGCTTATTAACGCGTGCATTCACACTCAGCTGTTCTTAAAATTCCACGTACTCGTTATTTAAGATTTAAAGATTTTGAATGCATACCTTGTTAGCTGGACAGTACAAATTTTGAAACAATCTCATTCAAATTCCTTAAAGGTTGGACTTAAAAATAGCATTGGATACTTTAGAGAAATCAAATTCAACTTTTAAATTTTAAAAGGCTTAGTGAGGAATAAAATCAGATGAAAGTGGATTAAATACCCGAAAGTGATGTTTCATTTCTTGAAAGTCAGATGCAAGATAGAATTTCTATATATTCTGTTGTCCAGCAGTATTATTAAAGCAAATGTATTTTAATTAAATTTTGGAATAGAAATGAAGAATCATTTATCATAACAATGCTCATCTTCGAATTTCTCACAGAGTTTTATGAATATAGAACCAGTGTGAAGGAATACTGATGTTTGTTTTTTATATCTTTAATCTTACGGACTTGTGACTATTAAACATTTAAAAAATACAATTTCTGAAAAAAAAAAAAAAAAAAAGATTAAAGAGGAATGCTTTCAGAACACTGTAAAACAAAATGAATTACATCTTTAATAGTTGTTAAATATGGAATATTTACAAAGAGAAGTCTTTAAAGTAATTTTTCTCAAAATGTGATTTTGGAGCATTGCGCAGAAGGTAGTTCATAAAACATCTGAATACTTTTTCATGAAATTTCTAGGATATATAGTTTACGGTAGGCTCTTTAAAGTGAACCTAAATTTTGATCTTTCTTTGTTTTCTTTTTTTTTTTTCTTTTTTTTTTTTTCCTTGGTCTTACATTGCTAAATTTTTGAAAATTTTATGCAAACAAAATACAGTTTCGTTTTTAAAACATAAACATGCTATAAATAAACAATTTTATCAATTCAATGTAAGACTTTCAAATACGATTAGATACCAAAAAATTTTATTTAACATTTGTAATCATGTGCGCAACCTTGCAGTTCCAATTTTCAGCTCTACAATTTAAAAAAAACCTATAAAAATAATTTTTTACATTATGATACAACAAATTAAATTTTTTATTTAGTAATTTCATGTTGCAATCATAATGAGAAGTTATTTAATTAGTATAAAATATTTTCTTGTGAAATGATAGTGCATATATTTATATCTATCATAACTAATAATCAATTCATGCGTCGAAGATAATATCATGGGATTATTTATCTCCTAAATCACATTTCAAATGGAAACTTTTCTATTGTGACCTGTCCTTCACAACTCCGGCTTATTAACGCGTGCATTCACACTCAGCTGTTCTTAAAATTCCACGTACTCGTTATTTTAAGATTTAAAGATTTTGAATACCGTGTTTACTCGCATAATAGCCGCAGCCCCCTTTTTGAAGCAGGAAAAAATGTCAAAATATTTTCTACGCATAAAAGTCGCAGTCGCGTATTTGACTTTCATCTCGAATATAGAAAATTATCAGCAGTGCTTTTCCCAGAACTAGTACTCATGATGGATTCATCTGTTCTGTCACTTCCATTGACATACCCAATGGTCACTCCATTCTTCAGATACCGATTCACATTACAATAGTGATGCTGATACCTTCAGTGAAAGTGATTTATTATGTCATTTTTTTGTCAAAATTTTCAAAACTACATTATATCACTGGTGGGAATCAAACAATTTGAATAAAAGACACAGCCCGTGAATATGACGGGAGCGAGAATTAAGGGGTTAATTAAAGTTTGGAATGTAAATGAAGAATTAAATATTATAACTGCGTATCTTCGAATTTCTTAGAGTTTTATGAATTATACATAGAATGACACAAAATGTATAACGCTTCCGGGGTTGAACTCATCCGTTTCCTGATAATCCAAACGCGGCCACGTTAGGCTTAAGTATTCCGATGCAGTATTTGCCGACTGCCTTATTTAATCTGTCTATCTATTTGTTGTGTAACATATTCTTTTTCTCAAACCTTCAAAAAGTATACAATTATAACGCTTTAAGATCTAATTTAAAAATAACCAGATACCAACAACAGGGTTCCGATGTATGCAAGCGATTACCGTTGCCATTCATAAGCACAAATTACAAATCCAAAAACAAACGAATGACTCTTTCAGCTATTCATTAAATGCTCTTAAAATATTTTGCAAAAGCATATTAATATTTGGAAATACGTTTTTCACTTTTGTTTACATTTATTTACAGTTTGAATTCAGTATACAAGGTTGCGAAAAATTACCTCTGTTTTTCAAGGCTATCTATTTTCTGACCAATGAGAACACTTCATGGTGTTCAGTGAATATAGCTATATTCGGTGATTCATTCCCGTGAATTATTTTGGACCGGATTAACGTTTCCTTTCTAAAAACAAACGTATTTCAAATTATTTAAAAGCTTTATTATGGTTTTACAAATATTTTAAGAGCAAAATCGGATGTCGACCGTATTTTTTAATGATTCGTTCAAAGAGTCATTCAATTCATCTGGATTTGGAATTTGTGTTGTACATGTGGCATCACGACACACGAGTGAATGTTGATTTGATTTTCAATCTTAAAACGTTGGGTAAAACGTGCTTTCTTTTCCACTATTCGCAAAAGTTACATTTTTAGGCAGATTATTCAAAATAAATTAATATTTATAAGAGATTACATTCAATTCAATTATCTAATATTCAGCTGCGATAACTTGAGTTAAAATTAGATTGGTAGCTTTATCTATCCCTATATGAAAGTAAACAAACAATTGATTCATTCGTCTTGAACTTTTAAAATATTAAAACAAACGTTTATATGCTCTGTTGCGCCATCTGTCGGTAGTTAAAAAAAAGAAATTTTCTTTTTAAAATGTTTTTTGAATTCTGAAGACATTGGGGGGGGGGGGGGAAGGAATATTTCTTATAAAATGAAATTAGAATATCAGAAATATGTAATGCCGTGCATTACATATATATATATCAATGCATTATTATAATAAATAAAATTTTGTATTTTGTAGGGAAAATAAATTTGTAATTTAATAACAGAATTTGGGAAAATAAATTGTTAATGTAATTAATAGTTGCAATTTACTTATGTGATAAAAGATGATTTTTAATTATCAAAATTTATTACAGGTTTCTTTTATGCATGTTTAAAAAAAATCGGGATTTTCTCTGTTCAACTTTTTAAAATTTAAGTTATATAATTATTATTTTGGAAATTAATAAAAACAAATAAACTTTCTGTTGGAATTGTCTTTTATTTTACCACATACCATCAGATAAAATAGTTAATTGACAATATGTTTTAAAATAACATTATTAGTACTAATTTGAATGTTTTTGTGAAATATTTCTTCAAATTTTGTGAGTGAAGTTCATTTGCATACTTTATATCAGTATTTTACCAATTCAATTAATAATTTTCTTGCCAATTAAATTTCAATGAAAAATGGGTTGTTTTTACCTTACCCCACCTGACCCTATTAATGAGACAGGACAAAATTTATTGCTTCACAATTCTTTTTATAATGCAATGCTATATAATTTTTTTGAAAATGCAAACACGTCATTCTGACGGGCTATATTCTAGTATAGAAATAGTGTGAAAGAATACTAAGGTTTATTTTAAGGTGCGTTAGTAATTATAGCATAAATATGTAGCACCGGTAGTTCGTTGTTTGGTTAGTCCGTCTGTCCGCATGTAACAACGTAAAAACTACTAAATCGAATGGTTTGAAATTGTATATAATTGATGCAGAATTTTGTTGAGTCATTTCAAATTTTATGAAAATCGAATCAAAACTTAAAAAGATATTAATAAAAGTTTTCTTCATTCTATTAATCCCTGTCATACGTAATTAATTCAATGATATCCCATGATGGGTAATGATTTTAGGTTACCATGGTGATGACCTCTTATTTAAGATGGAGTCCTATTATTTCCGTATGACTGAATTTAATATATAGAATCGTAATAAATTTTGTATTCATGCATTTTTGCATAAGAGTGCAACAACTATTGCACCAAGATCTGAATATTTATAAAACTAGCTATAGTACGAACGTACCTCATTTGCCACGTTTGACGTACTATTTCCGACTTATTTATTTTTTTAATCTTAAGAGAACTTATGACTATTAACTATAGGTGCAGATTCCCAAAATTTTTAAGGAGATAATGGCTCCTAAACCCCAAAAATCCAGTCGCCACTTTGGCTGCTAACCAAAATCTAGTGGCTACATTGTGAAACAAACTCATAAAACTATAGTGTTTATATGGAAGAAAAAAAAACTCAGGAATTCAAAAGGAAACATAGTTTAGTTAATAAACACAGACTAATTACAACAAAATGTTAGGCAATAAAGCAGTACATCACAGGGGCAGCGTTAGATCGCAAAAATTCCCTGACTTTTTATCAAGGTCATACTTGGCCAGTCTTGATAGATCTCGATAGATCAGACCACTACCCCCTACTTAGTATGTAGGGGGTAGTGATCAGACAGATCCTCCATAGATCCCGGCCAATGAAAAGAGCAGGTGTTTTTCTATTTGCAAAAGAAAAAAAAAATCAAAATTCCGCGATGGGGATTGGGAACACTGTAAATTGAACTTTGGCGACTAAGACACTAAAAGTTAGTCGCCACAACAAAAAATTTAGTCGCCACGTGGCGGCTGGTGACCGTTAATTTGCACCTATACTATTAACCATCCAAAAAATTTAATTTCTAAAAAATATACATTGAAAATCCCTTCTGAACACTGTAAAACAAAATAAATGTTACTCTTAATAGTTGTTAAATATAGAATGTTTTCAAAGAGAAAACTTTAAAGTGGTTTTTTTCAAAATGGGATTTTAGGTATTACACTCAAGGTAGTTAAAAAACGTTACAATATTTTTTCATGAAATTTTCATATACTGCATGGTACACTAAAAAAATTTTCAGCATTCTGGCAGGTCGTTCGACCGTTTTTTGAAAAAACGGTTTCATAACCATAATTTAACTATATTCTGACCATAAAATGGCCAATAATATGGTCAGAATAGTGTTAAAATTACGGTTGTGTAACCGTTTTCGGAAAAAGCGGTCAAATGACGTG
Source organism: Maratus speciosus (assembly GCA_963932465.1). Lineage (NCBI taxonomy): Eukaryota > Metazoa > Arthropoda > Arachnida > Araneae > Salticidae > Maratus > Maratus speciosus. The sequence goes on from OZ010797.1 coordinate 298,135,132, forward strand.
CCAGAATGCTGCAAATTTTTAACAGTGTAGGCTCGTATAATGTGAACCTAAATTTTCACATTTTTCGATGAAATTTTTTTTCTATGTATTTTATTCCTAAATTTTTAAATACTCTATATAAACAAGCTACAGTTTTCTTTTTAAATCATAAAAATGCTATATAAATAAATATATATACATATATAGGTTTAATATACGCACAAGGCGCTCAAATAAACGAGCAGTTAGATACCAAAAATTTTGTCGTTCAAACTGCGATTCCGATTTTCTGCTCGAAAAGTTAAAAAATCCATATAAAAACCAATTTTCTCACTATGATCTAAAACACACTGTAAAAAAAATCACTGTATCTTTACAGCAAAAAATGCTGGCAATATGGGTGCCAGCAAATTTTGCTGTCAATTTACAGCAATTTTGTTTTCCACGGGTAAACAGCAAACTTGTAAATTTACAGCACTTTTACATTTAATTTTACAGTAATTTTGTTTTTTAGATTTTACAAAAAATTGTATTTTTTCAGCATATTTTGCTGTTAATTTTACAGCACTTTTAACAAGATAACAGTAATTTTTTAGCCTTTATTATTATTTATTTTATATCGAAATAAAATAAAAAATTGCTAAAAAGGTGCATTTAATGTCAGAAATATAAAAAGATGTTAATAAGATGTTGTTACATAATAAAACAGTTTTTAAAAACTTAAAAATCTCCAAGATTTCGTGCCGAGCGCTTTCGATCACTATCGCTATTCGATCAGTAGGTGATCGAAAGCGCTAGGCATGAAATATTGGAAGTTTATAAAAACTATTTTATTATGTAATAACATCTTATTAATATCTTTTTATATTTATGACATTAAATGCACCTTTTTAGCAAGTTTTAATTTTATTTCGATATAGTTTTCAAGGTGAATGCGACATTCTAACGGTATATGTTTTTGTTTTCATATATATACATTTTGTATTTATTTTATTTTATTTATTATTATTATTATTATTTGTAGATATACGTTTGCATCTTCCTCCCCCCCCCCCCCCGCCCTGCAATGTTTGTTTACTTTGAGTTTTTTTTTTTTTTTTTTTTTTTTGTATACTATGATACATCTTTTAAAAACTAAGAGCTCTATAAGTGTTATCTTTATGTCTACTTATATCATTGTTTTAATAACATTATTATATAATAAATTCTGTTATACATGTGTAAGATACAAATTTAGCACCATAAAGCAAAATAATAAATAAAATAGGAAAATACACCGAAAAAAGCAATAAATCGTAAATTTTAAACTATTGTAACTCATTGTAAAGAATTTTCCTTATGTGAATTTCAAATGTACTGCGTAATATAACATACATTGACAACATTCAAAATATCTAATTTCAGCATCTAGTGCTAATTACTTCTTATTGTTCGATAATTATCAAAAGCAAAATGCGATCTGCTGCTTTTGAATGCTGCGACAATAGTAAGCAAACTCTTGGAATATTTTATGGATCAATAAAGAAGTGTATCCAGCTTACACACAATAAATGATTTAAAAATTACATATAAAAAATGTAAAGAAATGCGCGTAAAAAACTAGCATCTATGAAATGTGAATAACTCCGACGGTAAATCGGACCATAAGTCGTAAAATTGTTTTTGAAATTTTAATAAACTATAATAATACATTAAATAAATAAAAACATTTAAATTAGTACAAAAAAGCGCACTTAAATCTTTTAGACAATTAAAAAATATTGTATAATTTAGATTAGTAAGGTATGTTAAAATACAAATAACGGAAAAAATGAAATTGCGAAAAATATATAATAGCAAAGCAAAACATATCTCAAAAATATTGATTTTTTTTTTTAATCTGGTACTTTGACACATAAGTAAATAATAACTAAGTCCTATGATGGAAAAAAGAAAAGAAAAATAATAATTTTTTCAAATGTAAATTGGAAATATTCTCTTTTGTTATAATTTAAGACAAAATATTTAACCCTTATACAAATGATTCAAAGCTACTGTCAGTCACCGTTTATATATATGTACGCAAATACAAAATTTGTATCTTACATTATATAAGAGAACTGCCTATTTGATACAGTTATTAAATCAATGATACGAATAAACATAAAAATAAAACTTACTCTGATTTTTTTTAAATATATAATCCAGAATTGTATATAAGTATCCAAAATCGCCATTTTGAATTCATAATAGGCACATATTCACACCGACGCTAACATTCGTACGACACTACTTTGCTTTGGCTTGACAGTGTGCCTGTAGGGCAGGTATCTCATCTGGAATGCAGTCCAGGCGGTTTTGCCATTGTTGAAATAACAGCAGTTTACTGTAAATCGATACGGAAGTTAATAAAACGCTGTATTTTAGCGATTCACAGCCAAATCAGCTGTAATTTTTACCGTTTTTTTTTACTGTGCAAACATAAAATGAAATAATAAACATTTATCCATTATTGACTTTAAAGATATGCCTATAAATGTCAATTTTATTTATTTATTTATTTATTTTTCCGACATTTTAAGAGTCCTAAAACCCGCTAATTGAACAGAAAGAAACCCATGAACGAACACATTCTACAGAGATCATAAAAAGTTTCATATGGAAGTGATATTCACGAAATACTGAAATGTGAACTTAAGGGTACCGGGAAAGCCCTATCTCCGCCATGTTAAATTCACGAACTTTTTGTACCTTTTTCTCAGAAATGGTGAAAGATAGAGGACTAGATTTTTTTAGAATAGTTTGAATAACATGCTTTACGTATTTTAACAGACCCTTTTCTTTCTAAGTGAAACTGAAAATTAATTATTAATTATTTATTGAAAGACATTTTTAAGTTAGTATATTTGGCAAGATTTCACTGCCTAAAATAAATAATTTTCCCTAAATATCTGCGTTAAAGTATGCAGTATAACATAAGTATTTAGAAAAATCTGAGTTCTTAAGTTTAATAGGTATTGAAAAAAAGGAACACAAACCTGAAAAATCGAAGTTATGAGAAAAAGTCAATTAAAGCCGTGAAGCAGCGTTACCAGTGGACTACTTTTTTTTAATTCTGATTCCTTGATTGGCACCACTTTTTTGAAATAGCAAAATTCGCCTTATTTAATAACATATTAATTAAGACGAAAACAATGGGAATTTTACCACTTCAGAAAAGTGGTGCCAATCAAGAAATCTGAATTTAAAAAAAGTAGCCCACTGCTGTGAAGTGCTCTTAGAAAGAATGAAAAAATCCAACACTTTATATATATATATATATATATATATATATATAAACATTTGTAAAAAATCGTTGAAAAGGTAAAATTTTAAACTATTTAATGATATAAAAAGTAAAAACCGATTTTTTAGTTGAATTTCGCCTACCCGGTTCCCTTAATGAACTTTCTTAAGGGGTCTCATTCATAACTTTTAAAATCTCGATCGTCAGTGCAAAAGTGATGTAATTTCAAGTTCTCACAACTTTCTAAATACTTATTGAAATTACATAAATCTCTGTAATATATTTAAACTTTTATAGAATACAAAAATAAACACTTGTAATATAAAATAATGAACGATAAAGTTCAGTTAATATATTTCGATTTTTTTTTTTCACAGGGTACATCACAATCCATAAGATAACACAATTCTACAGAGATCGCAAAAAGTTTCACATGTAAGTGATAGGCACGAAATACTGAAATGTTAACTTAATGAACTTTTTTAAAGGGTCTGTCTCATTTATACATTTTAAATTCTCCATCGCCAGTGCCAAAGTGATGTAATTTCAAGGTTTCATAACTTCATAAATAGTTATTGACAATTAATTACTAAGTTGAGCAAAAAGTTCTGGGAAATTTGTGAAAGTTGCGTTGTTATGCGCAAATTAACAACAAAAGCAACAAGGACTATTCTTCAAAGTAGAGACCATCATAGTCCACGACTTTCTGCGATCGCTCTGCCATATTACGGATTTGTTGGAAGTACGAAGTTTGTCGCCGTACCAACATTTTCTTCCTCATTAATCTCATAGACGGCATTCAGAATCGTTAGACCTTTTCTCCAATAATGACGGATCAACACACGCAAATCATACTGTTCTATAGACATTTTGGAGACTAAATTCCTGAATTCCTACAGATATACGTATATTTATAGGAGTACTAGTGGTACTTCTAGTACTCCTATATATGATACAAATTCTGGTAATTATTAGATTAAAAAATTTGCTCAACCTAATAATATTATTGAGATAAGTAAATATATTCATTATTTTTTAATCATTAATTATTTTTTAATTTTTGTCTATTTTTCAAATTCTATTGAATTTTTTAAATAGTTTCTGTCAAAGAATTTATATATCATTAATTCATTCTATAAAATATAGTTTAAAGCTCATTTTAACATAATTTTTATGTTGATACATCTATTCTACGTTAAGTTATCGTGCGGATTCTGACATACCAATTATATCATGTGAAAATGTTTTGAGATATTAATTGAACTGTATCTTTTATTATTTTATATTATAAGTATCTATTTTTATATTTTATAAAGCCATATATATGGCTTAATTATATTACAAAGTTTTGTGTAATTTCAATAATTAAAAAAGTTATGAGAACTCGAAACCACTTCACTTTTGTACGGGTAACGGAGATTTAAAAAGGTATGAGACCCCTTTAACCCTTCACTGCACCAAGTGCCATATCTAACACGTACCTAAAACAAAGTAATAATTATCATTATGTGCCATGAATTTGGCAAATATGGTACCCAGATGGCTTCATTTGACAAAAAAATTAGATTTTTTCCTCCGGAAACAATTTTTTTTCAAGCTACTAAGGTAATATTTACTTTCCTTATTTTTACTGAATACAGTAGAACCTCGATTATCCGAAGTAATTGGGACCGATCCTCTTTCGGAAAATCGAAATTTTCGGATAATCGAGAATGCTTCAATTTTAAGATTAAGGAGAAATATATGCACTATTTCTTATTATGGTAACAAGTGCTTAATAAAAATAAAGCAATAGCAAAATAGAAACAAGAATAAATTACCTGAATTTTAATTTTGAAATCAAGTACTTTTTACATATACCACAAGGGTTTGAAAAAATGTTTTGTTTGTCGCAGTTTCGATTGCCTTTGCTTTGAAGTTGTATCACGGAGTTTTTTTTAATACTATTGGTTCAGCAGTATCACAGTCTTTCTGCATAAAACTTTATTATCTTTGCAGCATCTCTCTTCATAACACTAACCGCTGCAATACCAATGCTGCATTTTTAAGCTTATTTTGTCATACCCGATTCTACACGATTTATGATATTTTTTTCTTCTATACTTAAAGTAATGCGTTTTCTTTTTGTACACATGCTAAAAATGAAAATTTTTACTTTAGTAAAAATCTCGTTAAAGATCAAGTTAAATTCAAAGAAATCCTAAGAAAGGGGATCCAAAATATTTATGTGTACTCGTGGTTCGGAAAGGACCGCTTGCATACAATGAATGTGGTAGAAAAAAAAAAGCTTTAGAAATAGATTTCGGTTAATCGAGAGTTTCGGTTAAAAGAGTTTCGGATAAAAGAGGTTTTACTGTACTTAAAAATATTGGCACAGATGTCATATTCGCCCCATATTGGCGCGATTGTTTTAGGTTGCCAATTTGGCGAAAACATCAACAGCATAAACAACATAATCCGGGTTACCACATCAAGCAAAATTAACGACACTTTGGCGCAAGTTAAGTACTCGTTGCCTATATGATATTGGCGTCAGAAAAAAATCGCGCCAATATGGGGCGAATATGACATCTGTGCCAAAATATTAATATAAAAGAAATTGCGGAGTGTTAAGGGGACACAGTATCTTTTAAACCACTTTTTCAATTTTGAATAATGCTGTAATATACTTTAATATCGGTAGTGACATTATATTTAATACTATAAAGCAAATATAATTTCATATAATTTCAAAAAAAAAAATCTTGTAGAACAGCGTATTTAACTAAAATTTAAATTTTAAAAAATAAAAAATTTTTTTAAATCCCTACTACTTTTTTAACTATGAATATTTTTGCTTCAGTTTTTTAAGAATTTCAATTAATTTCCTTGATTTTTTACTATACAAAAGAGAAAAAGAGAAAAATATTCCCATACATCTAAAAATCCATGCACAGTATGTAGTATAATCTAAGGAGTATGGAAAAAAATTTGAAGCAAAAATATTCATATTTAAAAAAGTATTAAGGATTTTTTTAAAAAAATTACTTTTTTCAAATTTAAATTTTAGTTAAATAGGCTGTTCTACAAGATTTTTTTTTTTTTTTTTTTTTAAATTATATAAAATTATATTTGCTTTATAGTACCTAATATCTGTAGTGACATTATATTTAAGTATATTAGAGTATTATTCAAAATCGAAAAAGTAGTTTAAAAGGTACTGTGTCCCCTTAAGTAGATAAAATTAATTATTTTAAGTTCATTTAGTTGCAAAATATAGCAATATAATATTTTAAAACCCTAATTGTGTATATATAGTACACGCACTATAAAATATCAAATTTTAGCTCAAAATTTGAAATTTTTTTTTTCTATTTTTCCATTATTAGACCGATATATAGATTTCAAATAATACTTTTCATAAAAATAGAAAAAATCGTGCAGTGAAGGGTTAATACTTTCCTGAAACATGTGGTTTTAATAAGCAAACATAATTTAAAGATTTTTAATGAAAATCCACATCTTTATAGGGGAAAAAATGGGACTTTAATGCATTCATCCGTTAAAAATAAGTTTGTTAACCGCACTGATTGCCGGGAAAATTGCAAAATAATTAAAAATGCAAAAAATCTTTTATTATCATTATTAAAAATGTAATTAAAAAAAAAGTTTTTTTTTTCCTTTTTAATTTAACCATGATTTGTATAGAAAAAAATAAAACCTTGATTACTATAAATTAAATCACCAATCGCAATGCTGAAGGGATTATTTATCCCCAAATCATATTTCAAACCGAAACTTTAAACTTTTCTCTTAACTGATTCTTCGAATCCAGCACGACTCCGACTAATTAACGCGTGCATTCTCACTCAATTGTTCGTAAATTCCAAGTATTCATTATTTAGGACTTAAAGATTTTGAGTATACCTTGTTAGCCGGACAACAAAAATTTTTAAACAGAAAATCAGTATAATCTCATACAAGATTCTTAAAGAATGAACTCAAAGGGGTCCTTAAATATAGCGTGCATAGTTTATTGGAATAAGTTTCAACTTTTAAATTTAAAAAGGATTACTGCTGGAATAAAATCAGATGAAGGTCGATTAACTATCAGAATGTAATGTTGCATTTCTTGGAAATCGCGTCTAAGATAAAATTTATAACATACTGTTGCCGAGCACAGTTAAATAAAACCTATTTTAATGGTTGGAGGTAGTTAATTACATGAATTTAAAGTCATATCACTTAGTGGATTTTATCTCCTTCAAAAAGACAAACAGTTTAAAAAGAGCATAGCTAATATATCTCTTCTTCAATATTAATTAAACAACAAACTTAACGATCTAAATTTAACTATAAATATCATAATTCTAAAGAGATTTAAAAATTCTTTCGTAGAAAATTATATATATATATATATATATATAGGGGAGAGTAGCCGAATTTGGACCACTTCATCTATTTTCAGGTGTAACTCACTTAATTTTTGGAATATCTACAAAAGATCATTACACAGAGTCAATCTATTCATCTACTAACTAAATAAATATTTAGATCAATTTCTTTTTTAAAATCTTAAATTTTATTTTAATTTGGAAAATTTGTCAAAAGTGGTCCAAATCCAGCAACTGGTAGTCTAAGTTGGACCCCCAGTCTCCTAAATTGGACCAAATAATATCAGGTTGTTTTAATGACTTAGGTAATATAACTAATTTTATTAAAAGCAAAGTTTGCGATTAATGAAACAATCAAACAAATAACAAAAATGAAATATAATGAAATCAAATATCTGAAAATAAGAGTAATTGTTTTAAAACAAAATGTATTCAAAATATAAATCAAAGTTATCAGTAATTAAGAATAGAAATTATGGAACTAATTGTCAGTTACTTGAATATCATGTAAGGAGTGATGCAAAGCTTATAAATAAATTTTGTTTATTGTTTTTGTTTTCCAGCGCACACAACATGGAACCGTATATGGCAATCTGAACACTGAATCCTTTCTGCTATTTTATTTTCCTTACAAATTACGCAAAACCAATCATCACTGTCTAGATTTTTCTTTTTAGATTCTGAATTATCAGACTTTTGTTTTTGCAACAGAAGCTTTCTTTACAATATGTTTGTAATTCTTCTCTTCCATCCTTTTCTTGCTAATTGCATTACGCTTATTTTTTAAAACTCGATGTTCCAATTGCTTTTGTGCTGTGAAAGCTTCCTTTTTGTCTTTTTTTTTTTTTTTTGTCATTTCAAAGTTTAGTTTATTATCTAGCTATGACGTTAACACAACTGTTTTTTGGCTCTCTCTCTGTACTTTGATTTAACTGAATTTAGCAAGGGAAATAACATTTCTAATGCTTTTTTTTTGTTGTTTTTAGGGAGTATTTGTAGCTGCAGCCTTGTTGCAGGTCAATTTCTTCACAACTTACTGTCTGCTTTTTGTTTCCTATATCTTTAAAAGCTTTTGCTGTCACGGGTGTTTTTCTTCCAGACAGTTTGTCTATGTCTTTTTCAACATTTTCATCAAGGTTTGAGATTTTATGCATTTTAATGGCAAAAAAGTATAATTCCACCCTCCAGAACTGTAAAAAGTCTTCCATCACAAATATCCTGAAGGAGGAAAAAGTTTGAATTCAACTCTGTAAATCAAATATGCCTTAGGAATAAAGAATTCAAAGAAAATAAATACAATTACAGACAAGATAAAAGACATTTCAAACAAAATTTATTGCATAGACATGTAAAAATATTTTTATGTTTATATAGGCCTAAACTGTATAAAAAAAAATTAATCCAGATATAAAAAAAAACTTGCATAGAGATAGTAATCCATTATAAAATATAAAAAAAATAGTGTACAAAGCGTACAGTTCTCGAAATTCATTACTTACTGTTCAAATTTATGATCGCATATCTGGTCCAATTTAAGCAACTTAAATTGGCCCAATTATGGCAACTGCGCCACTTTTTAAAAACAGTTAATTTCAAGGCTAAGAACAAATACGAAATCAAAGAAATTCGCGTGAAAAATATGCGCAATAAACAGATGAATCCATATATGTATAGGAAAATATAACAACTTACCTTAGTTTTAAAATATTCACTTACGTTTAGTAGGAAAAAATTAGATCAAAACAGCTAACTTTAGGTTTTTTTTAAATTGTCTGAAAACAACACGTGGTAGGCGGCTGCTTCTTCTAATCATAAGTGACGCCATTCTGATGAGTAGGATTTCAGCGGTGGATGGAGTCTCTTCCTGTAATTAACGGCAGAATGGCAACGGTCCAATTAAAGCGGCGGTCCAAATATGGCTACTCTCCCCTATGTTTAAATTTTAAATTTTAATGAAATTAGAGAATTTTTACAATCAGAATAAATTACTTTTATTTACGATTTCACATCGTTATAGAAGGGAAAATAACGTCATATTTTAATAGTTTCGTCATTAATATTTATAAACTGAGCAGAAGTCCACTAATACAGTAAGCAATTAAAAGCTTTATATGAAATAAAATATCTGAGAAAAAAAATAAAACTTTAATTTAACTCAGTAAATAAATAAATAGAAATGCTTAATTCATCTTTAAAAAGTTAAACTTAAATTTACACAATGTGCAAAACTACTTAAAAGATGACATAAGAAAGTATCTCGAATATATAGGAATGACTTCACGTAAACTTAAAGTCCGTATTAAAGAACATATGAGAGACTTAAAGTATAACCGACCTACAACAGCCCTGTCAAGACTTAACCAGAAGCAAAATATACAAGTTAATTTCGAAGACGCAAAAATTATATATCCCTCAAAGAATTATCATGATTTAATCATCCGCGAATCAATAGAAATTATTACTAAAGAAAATACTGTTTGCAATGACGTTTTATCCTACAACATACCCAGAATTTGGCTGAGTTTACTTAAATAATCATAAAACGAGTAATATTCCACTTCCCTATATCCATGTTTTATTTATTAATATTTCCCAGATCTAAAAATCAACTTCAACTTTCACTCCTTTCATCACCATCTACGTGAATTTTGAAAATTAGACGCCAACAACAATTGTATTTCTCATTTTCCTCAGATGAAGACTATGTTTTTTATAGTTGAAAGTACTAAGGTATTAAAATAATTTAACATCTTTTTTAGTATTCTGTCATCTTTTAAGTAGTTTTGCACATTGTGTAAATTTAAGTTTAATTTAACTATTTTATGTTGCAATAAAAATAAACATAAAAACTATAATTATGATTATGTTTAAAGCAAAGTATGAAGATTGATAGCTAAGTTTATAGAATAGTAAATAGAAGTCCCAATCACATTCACAATACCAAAAAGGATTATTTTCCCCGAAATTATGTTTCTAACAGAAACTTTTCTGTTACGGCCGATTTTTCTAATCCTGTACAACTCCGGCTAATTAAGACACGCATTCTCACTCAACAATTCTTAAAATTCTACGTATTCATTATTTAGGACTTAAAGATTTTGCACCCATACCTCGTTAGGTGGACAACAGATATTTTGAGATTAAAAATCAGTATAATCATTCAAATTTCTTGAAGAATTATCGCAAAGGAGAGTCCTTAAAAATAGCGTGCGATACCTCAGCGGAATAAGTTTCAAATTTTGAATTTTAAAAGGATTATTGCTGGAATAAATTCAGATGAAAATGGATTAACATTCTGATTGTTATGTTTCATTTCTTGAAAATCGCATGTAAGGTAGGATTTAAATACATTCTGTTGTCCAGCATGATTAAAGAAAATATGTTTTAATTAATAATTGGAACGAGAAAACATTCAACATACTAAATTCCACGAATTTAAAGTCATGTACTCATTAAATTTAATTATCGCAAATCTTATTTATTATTTTTTTTCGGCATTAAATGAACAAGAAATTTGATAACCTGAATTAAACAATCTATTGAGTAATTCTAAAGCGATTTAAAAAATATTTTGTGTAGAAAAAATATATAGAGAGACAAAACACTTAAAATTTCTAACACTAAAAATTTTAATTTAAGAATTTTGCCCAAATTTCGAGATTTTTGCAATAAAAATAAAGTATTTTAATTACAATTTCACATATGTATATAGAAAAAAAATCTATATAATATATAGAATGTATAGAATTTCGATGCTTTCTGTTGTCCAGCAGGATTAACACGTTCACACCGGCGCGGTGGGTCACACTCGACTGTCTCAGAGTTGTCAAGTCTCCGGCTTTTTTTCACACCACTATTATTTTAGAGAAAATGTTGTTCCTTTAAATCGCCCAATTCTTCTACTTAAATAAAACAACATTTTCTGTATTAAAATACTGGTATCCAAAAAGTCGGAGACTTTGCAGATCCCAGACAGTCGAGTGTGACCCACCGCGCCGGAGTGAACGTGTTAAGGAAAGTATATTTTAATTAATAATTGGAAAGAGAATGCATTTAACGTAGTAAATTTCACGAATTAAAAGACATATACTCAGTTATTTTATTTTTAAAATGGTAAGTCTTATTATTTTTTTAATATTAAATGAACAAGAAATTTAATAATATGAATTAAACAATCTATAAACTACTTCTAAAGCACTTTAAAAAAAAAAAAAAAAAGTCTTCTCCGTAGAAAAATAAAACAGAGAGGCAGATGAAACATTAAAAATTTTAATTTAAAAAATTTCATCAAATTTAGGGATGTTTACAATTAAAATAAAGTATTTTTATTTACAAATCCGTATCTCTGTACATGGAAAAAGTTGTGAAAATTTGAATAATTCCGCAAGTTTTACTAATAAACAGAACAGAATCCCAGGGAAAACGTACTATATTATTGAAAACCTCAGGTATCATAAAATAAATATTTTTATTTAACAATTTCATATTTTAATCGAATTGGGGGGAAAAAAGCTCGATTATGATCATATTACAAAAAAGATGGAGTGGGTGGGTAGAAGATTGATATCTAGTTTTGCAGAATAATGAATAGAATCACCAATCAAAATACCGAATACATTATTTATCCCCAAATTATATTTCAAACAGAATCTTTTCTGTTATGGTCGATTTTTCTAATCCTTAAAATTCTGGCTAATTAACACACGTTTTCTCCCTTAAGACTGTTCTTAACTGCTCTGCTCAACAAGCGCAAAACGTTTTGACACATTTACAAATTCATTTTTTAACGGAAAGATATAAAATTGGAAAGCCTTGCAATGGAAGCGATTTGTAACTGTTTTTTTTTTCCATTTTTTTGATCAATCAACTACCTATTGAGTTATAAGCGAATTTGATCACGTGACAAACACGTTTTTCGCCCGCTCTTGCGTGCTCTTTCTTCCTTCGCGCAGAAATTCGGTTCAAAACGCCCACTTCTTACACTATTTTCTGAAAAATCTATTGCTTTTGCAAAAAAAAAAAAAAAAAAAAAAAAAAAAAAAAAAAAAAAAAAGAAAAAAAAAAGCTCAATTACATAGTTTCTGAACAACAACACCAGCTAGTTTCATCCATTTTCGAACAAAAATAAATAAATAAATTAAAAGTTATGTCAGAAAGTTGCCCTTTTGGATTTGAGGACACCCTTAACAATTCTTAAAATTCCACATATTCATTATTTAGGACTTAAAGATTTTGCACCCATACCTTGCTAGGTCAACAACAGATATCTTGAGATCGAAAATCAATGTAATGTATAATCCCATTCAAATTTCTTGAAGAATTGTCTCAAAGGAGCGTACTTAAAAATAGCATAATATACCTTAGCGGAGTAAGTTTCAAACTTTAAATTTTAAAAGGATTATTGCTGGAATAAATTCAGATGAAAATGGATTAACAATCCGATTGTGATGTTTCATTTCTTGGAAATCGCGTGTAAGATAGAATTTCAATGCATTCTGTTGTCCAGCATGATTAAAGAAAATATATTTTAATTAATATTTGGTACGAGAGTACATCAACATAGTAAATTCTACGAATTAAAAGTCATTATGTACTGAATGAAATTTATTTTCTCCCCCAAATTTCAGCAGTAGAATCGGTTTTAAAATTGGCAAGTCTTATTAATATTAATTGACCAATAAGTTTAATAATATTAATTAACAATATATAAAATAATTCTATAGCGATTTAAAAACGTTTTTTATATAGAAAAGAAAATATATAGGAATGAAAATATAAAACTCATTTTTAAATTTAGAGGCATATAAAATTGGCAGACTATTGAAGCGATTTGGAATCAAAATGCGTTTTCCGTTTTTCTAATAAATAAATTACTTGTCGAGTTATAAACAATTGTGGTCACGTGATAACCGTTTTTTTTTTCTACTTTCTCGTCTTGTTGCTTCCCCAAATTTGGTTCAAAATGCCCACTTTGACAGCATTTTAGGAAAAATCTTCTGCCTTTACTAAAAACTGGAAAACGTCTTTAGATTTCATAGATTTTGAATAAGAACACCTGGCAACTTCAAGAGATAGTCAGATATTCTTGCTTCTTCACTTATTGTTTCCCTAATTTACATTTTTTTTTTTCTGTGACTGATTTCTTTCATACTAATGTAATGTTAAAAGATCTCATTCAAAAAATTAAAAAAAAAAACAAGAAAGAAAAAATCATGCGTCAAGCATAGATTAAGAAACACTTTCCAACACATTCACAATAATGTAACAAAACTGCACTGTTTCAAAAATTAAAATATTACGTCTAATTCAACCATATGGAAACGCATAATACATTTCAGAACCCAATTTCAGCTGTTCCCATCCACAATCGGAAAATTATGCGAATTGCAGCCCTGAATATGATTTATAGATTTGAATCTATTAGCTACATGCAAGCCAAAATTTAGTTCACTTAAAAGCTACACATACTTAAGTTGAAAATTTACTTTCAGAAATTTCCTCTAATAAGGAGAACGGTACATGAATACTTTTTTGCAGCCCTGCATTCGAGGTATAGATTTATATATAATGGGTAAGATGCAAAAAATTAATTAAATTTAAAAACGCATACCGATTTTTAAACCGTGCACTCCAACCATTATTACTCAAAGACAGTACTGTACTGTAACCGATTTCTTTTGTGTGTCCCTGTAAATGAATAAAAAATGCTATGAATGTCTTGTTCTAACGTGATCGTAGTGAAATTCAGTGATTTATATCAGTTTCAATGCATTTGAAATAGCATAATGTCATTAAAATACTCTGAAAACGATTTTTCCCCATATACCATAATGTAATGGAATACTTTTGAGTGCCCCTGTAAATGAACGATTAATCCTACATACTTCATATACAATACTCAACATGCTTTGGTGACCCTAAATAACCTTTATCAATTTCATGAAAATCTGAGTATATTTACGGGAGTTATTCTCCATATACCATAATGTAATGGAATACTTTTGAGTGCCCCTGTAAATGAACGATTAATCTTACATACTTCATATACAATACCAAACATGCTTTGGTGACCCTAAATAACCTTTATCAATTTCATGAAAATCCGAGTATACTTACGGGAGTTAGAGCGTGGACAGACAGACGGACAAACGGACAGACGGCCAGACAAACCGAATGCATAAACACTTTTCAACTTTGTTGGAAAGTGTTAAAAACGGTCAAGTGCGATTACTACTCGTGCTCATAGGGTTCCGTTGAATAAATATATGAATTATTAACTGTATTATTAAAAATATTATTGCTAAAAGAATAATAAGACTTTGTAAAAAAAACTATACAACGTAGGGTTGGGTATAGCTGTATATACTAGAAAAGTATGAATGGTTATAACATAAAAGTTCAAAGAGATATGAAGCCTAAATAATATCAAATATTTCTATTCTGGATAAGACTTTTTTAAATCTTAACCTAATCTGCTAATGATGAACTTAATTCGGCACTGACAATAAAAGTAGTGATAATTAAACTTCATTTGGCCTTTCGTAAAACTAAGTTTAGCGTAGTAATAATCTTTTCTTTTTACAGTGAAGCTAAAACAAAACTCTTGTTCAAAGTTTGAACTTGGCATTGTGCTAAGCGCGCTTCGAAAGGAGGTTGCAAAATTTCAACGCCGCCTTGGTACGTGTCGCGTTTTTTCACATAGGTGTTTAATTAATGTTTAAAGACACGGGAGGCGTATTCAGAGATGTATTCAATGTAACTGGACGAGAATCCCATAGTATTTATGTGATTAATTTTAATTAAATTAGTCTGTTTTTAACAATTTGACGTTTATTGCTTTTATACTGCTATTGTTCATTGCATTACACAAATATATCATTGAAAGTTGTTTTGAAAGCCGATGGTACATAGAGAGTACGCCGCCCTTATCATTATGTATGTCAAAACAGTCCGTGTTTTTAAGGGATAATATCTCGGCTAATTATCGACGATTTTTTAGGAAAATTATGCGAATTGCAGCCCTGAATATGATTTATAGATTTGAATCTATTAGCTACATGCAAGCCAAAATTTAGTTCACTTAAAAGCTACACATACTTCAGTTGAAAATTTACCTTCAGCAATTTCCTCTAATAAGGAGAACGGTACATGAATACTTTTTTGCAGCCCTGCATTCGAGGTATAAATTTATATATAATGGGTAAGATGCAAAAAATTAATTAAATTTAAAAACGCATACCGATTTTTAAACCGTGCACTCCAACCATTATTACTCAAAGACAGTACTGTACTGTAACCGATTTCTTTTGTGTGTCCCTGTAAATGATTAAAAAATGCTATGAATGTCTTGTTCTAACGTGATCGTAGTGAAATTCCATCGTAGTGAAACCGTAGTCATTGCATTACACAAATATATCATTGAAAGTTGTTATCTATCATTGAAAGTTGTTTTGAAAGCCGATGATACATAGAGAGTACGCCGCCCTTATCATTATGTATGTCAAAACAGTCCGTGTTTTTAAGGGATAATATCTCGGCTAATTATCGACGATTTTTTAGGTAGGTTTTTATACTTTTTCTACGATAGGTACCTCAAGCGCTAATCAACACCTTTGTTGAATGCCTGCAAATCGAAATTTGTGTCTAGCGGAAAAATGCGCTTTTTTCAAAAACTATGTGATCTAGGGTAGTCGCTATAATTTTCCTGCAAGTTTTAGATTAACGTCTACTACCTCCTTTTTTTTCATAATTTTAATTTTAGTAGATTGAGAAATAGAAGGGGGGAGTGGTCATATTTTTGCACTACATTCCCGACGATATCTCTGAAACTATAATACCTAAAATTAAAAGAAATGTATTTTTGAGTTCAGCGTTACGATAGCTTTCGCACGATACCCCACGCGATATGCAAAGAAAACATTTTCTTTTCAAGTAACTTAATTAACCCCTCTACATTTTTCCTAAATATATTTGTGAATGTTTAATAATCTGTAAATATATGTGAGTGAATAGTCTTTATTATTTCCCCCAATTTGAATTTTCCGCGTTCCATAGCATGCGAGTAAAATGGCTGTGACAGAAGGACAGGACAGATAGACACAGGAGGGATCTTATAATGGTTCCTTTTTTACTTTTTAAGTACGGAACCCTAAAAAAGAAAAAAAAAAGAATCTTTGTCTCAAAGATTTGGACTATCATTCTTTTAACAAAAATCCATCTTTGTTTACTTACCGTGTCTGTTTAATATCCCAGTCCCAGTCTCCCTTTTAAGAGTGTACTCAAAAATATATTTTCCCACTTTCAACAACTCAAAATTTTCGGGCACATTTTCAGACTCATTTTTAAAGGTAAAAACTTGAAACTTGCTGACGTGATATTTGAAGAGATGTATAAGCGGCCGTGTGTTTTCATTTTTCGCCCAATTAATTAGAACCTGATTTATAAACAATTGTTTTCTCAGTATGGCCCTTTTTTTTCATTCCAAGCTCTCTCGCTTCGGGAAATTCGGTTCAAACCGACAACTTTGACAGCATTTTTCGCAATATATTCTGCCTTTATAAAAAAAAAATCGACAAGTATGGCACATTATATAGTTTCTGAATAAGATTTGAATAAACCCTTAAGGCTGCTAGTCACCCAGCTTCCGAATTCCCCTCGGTAATGTTAAGTCTATGGGCGTTTGATACATTTTTATATTCAAAATATCTCCTCAGGAAATTAATATTTTTAACTTATTTTTTCAGTGTTCTCTTCTAAAAGGATGTCTCTTTTTTTCTTAGTTTTCAAAATATTTCTAAAATCTACGCTGAATTTAATATGTGTTAAAATTTTACTTCCAGTTCGTCAGTTTTTGAAACATAAAATATTAAATTAAGCATAGATTTAATAAATATTTTGACAACTAAGAAAAAAAGTGACATTCTTTAAGAAGAGAATTCTGAAAAAAGAAGTTAAAAATATTTATTTTCTGAGGAGATATTTTGAATATAAAATGCATCAAACGCCCATAGACTTAACATTACCGAGAGGAATTCGGAAGCTAAATGACTAGCAGCCTTAAAGGTGTATTCAAATCAAACTTCTTATTTTCTGAATTATTTTTAAATTCCTTTTTGTTCTGAATCGTATCAATTTGGCAGATTCTCATATTCAGAAACTATATAATTCGCTTTGCTTGTCAATTTTTTTTTAAAAAAAGCAGAATATATTGCGAAAAATGCTGTCAAAGTTGGCGTTTTGAACCGAATTTCCCGAAGTAATAGAGCAAAAAAAGAGTCATACTGAGAAAATAATTGTTTATAAATCAAGTTCTAATTAATTTAGTGAAAAACGAAAACACACGGCCGCTTATACATCTCTTCAAAAATCACATCAGCAAGTTTCATGTTTTCACCTTTAAAAATGAGTCTGAAAATGTGTCTGAAAATTTTGAATTGTTGAGCGTGGGAAAATTTTTTGAGTACACCCTTAAAGAGATTCTCACATCCTCTGCTTAACGATACAAAATTTTTATGACTCATTTTACGACTCGGTTCTAAATGTAGATTCATCTAAAATTGCCAATCCTGGCTATAGAAGCGGTTTAGAATCGAAATGCGTTTTTCATTGATAAATAAATTACTTATCGAGTTATAAGCAATCGTGGTCACGTGACGACCGTTTTATCTTCTTTCTCGCTTGGTTCAAAACGTCAGCACTGACAGTATTTTATGTTCTGCCATTACCAAAAACTGTAAAGCGTCTTTCGATTACATAGTTTTTGAATAAGAACACCTGCCAATTTCATGCGTTTCCGAACAAAAATAAATTTTAAAATGTGGCAGAAAGGAACTGCTTTGAATTTGAGAACAACCTTAAAGAGCTATCAATCAAGCAATAGCTGTTTACAATTACAATGAGCTTATCTTGAACACGGAGGAGGCTCTCTACTGTAGCATCCTACTTTCGCTGAATGTCGCTGATAAAAAGTGAGTGTTGTTGTTGATTGTGATTTCGTACCTGACCAGGTCAAGCACGATTTTGTTGAAGAATTGGGTTGTGGTTTTGTTGTTGCTTGATGTAGTAGTCGTCGAAGTGTCTTCGTGATGACGTCATAGAAGAACGTAGTAGTAACATGTTTCTGTCACTTGTAATAGAAGATATGATCGGAATTATCTTCACGGTGATTCTTTCATTAATGAGGTTAAGTTAATATTTTCCTCCGCTTTGAACTGAGCGCCGGAAACGAAAGTTAGTTGTTTATTTAATGAAAAAAAAGTATATATTCCAAATACTTATAAGTACATAATACTTAACCTTGTAATGCATGACATTTATTCCTCTAAAAAAAAAAAAAAATCTTTTATTCCGTTACATAATATTAATAATAAAAAATCCCGTGTCCACTAATTGTCCATAATTTATGAAAAATATGAATTGAACTGCATTTGAATTGAAATTTAAAATGCACCAAATGGCAGTACGATGCATTATAACTGCGGTTTTCAAGCGATGCTGCACGAATCCTTAAAGGCTGTGCTTAGGTGTACTTCCTTGGTGCTCCATACCTACTAAAAGAAGAAAAAAAAAATCAATGAAAATAAATATTAAAAACCAGAAAAAGACAAAAAAAAAAAACTACAAATTACATTTTGAACGAGAATTGTTCAATTAAATAGTTTATTAATTGGTAATATCACAATTATGGCAACGTCTGGTCAAGTTTTGACAGTTTCATTTTTAATAAATTAGTCACTGTAAAAGTTCTTTCACCGAAGAAGATGGAACAATGCAGTTTTATATAGGTATGACAAGCAGAAAACTTAAAACTAGAATCAAAGAACATATAGCAGACTTCAAATACAACATGAGAACCACAGCTTTGACCAGATTATGCAGCAAAGAACCTTTACCGATCGAGTTTAAAAATAGCAGAATAATTTATCGGGGAATCAATAGAGATATTTTTCCGTAACAAGAATATTTGCAATGATTCAGTGTCCCTTGAGTTACCTAAAATTTGGAAAGAGATGCTATGCAGGTTTAGTAACAATAGTAGAAATTAATCGACGCTCACAAATATCCAGTTTCATTTTATTTTATGTTTGCACAGATTTTCATTATGCATGATGTCTCGTGATATTATTTACCAAGTTCTTGCTTTTTAAAATTTTTTGCAAAAATATTTCTATCAAGAATGATTTTGAAAATGTCGCCGTTTGTGCGGTGAAACGTGCGTTAATCTAAATAAAGGTATTTTATCACTTTTATAGCATTTTTAGCTTAGTTTGTTTTATTAATCGTTGAGTTAAATTCCAAAGTATTTTTATGTAATTTTATTGCACTAATATTGCACAATTGTTTAGACACGTCTTTGTTTGACTTCCTGTAACTGCATATCGATCCTCCTTCGACTTTTTTAGCGTTGTGATTGGCCTAAGGGTCTCCGAGAAATTAATTCTTGAAAGGCCTCTGCACGTGAAAAATGTTAAGAACCACTGCATTATACCATTAAATATTATGTAAATGGTCTTATTCAGATATGTATATATCTCAAAGAGTTGAAAAATAAGTAGTTATTTGCTCTATAGTTTTTATTTACCTACATGTATTGTAATAAGTTCGTTTTAGTTTTCTTGTCTTGATTTTATTTTTTATTTTTTTTTAGGGACAGAATGACTGTTATTTCTATAAAAAATGAATATTGTTGTTGATTCCCTGCCTGACCAGATCAATCACGATTTTGTTGAAGAATTTGGGTTGTGGTTTTGCTGTTGCTGGTTGATGTAGCAGTCGACGAAATGACGTCACAACGTAGTAGTAAACATGTCTGTCGCCTTAAGTTAAATATGACAGAAAGATAGGATCGGAATTATCTCCAAGATGATTCTTCGATTAATTGGCTTTAGCAAGTTAATATTTTACTTTGTTGTGAAACTTGGTTTGAGAATTGCATTTTTTAAAAGAAACTTTTCTCACCATTATCTTAGTTTACACATTATATTGTTTAAAAAAGGTGTTCATTGCAATAAAATGCAGACATGTTGATTTTTACAAATGAAGAGTTTCTGGGTCAAGACTCCTCACTTATGAAAGATCTAATGCAGACTATTAGAGGATCTGCACCAACTAATTTTAACTCTTTATACATTTATATAAAGTTAAGTGAGTGCTAAAATAAGTTAATAAAAATAATAGCAGTTAAATGTTTTGTGAGATTTTTCTAAACCAGAATTTGTCAACTACACGTTCACGGGAGCACTCACTCCTATCAAACCCTTTTATTGCGTCCACAATGTTCAATGGTACTAAAATGAATATTGTTATTGATTCTATACCTGGCCAATTAAAGCACAATTTTGTTGAAGAATTGGGGTTGTAGTTTTGCTGTTGCTGGTAATATGCAGTAGTCGTCGAAATATCTCCAAGATGATGTCACAATACAACGTAGTTAACATGTTTCTATTGTTTGGAATTAAATATGACAGAAAGATACTAAGACTCCTCATTTATGGCACGGGTCAAGACTCCTCATTTATAGAAGATCTGATGCATGCTACTGGAGGGTCTGATCTGCTCATTTTAAATCTTTATATATTCACATAAATTAAGTCAGTACTAAAATAAGTTAATAAAAATAATAGCAGTTAAATGTTTTAGGAGATTGTTCTAAACTAGAATTTGTTACGTTCACGGGAGCACTTGCTCCTTCTAAGCCCTTTTATTGCGTCCACAATGTTCAATATGCACTTGTTGTTCAATGACTGTTATTACTATAAAAAGTGAGTATTATTATTGATTCTATGCCTGACCAGGTCAAGCACAATATCGTTGAAGAATCGAGGTTGTGGTTTTGCTGTTGCTGGTTGATGTAGTATGTAGTCGTAGTCGAAATATCTCCAAGATGATGTCACAGTACAACGTAGTAGTAAACATGTTTCTGTTATTTGGAGTTAAATATGACAGAAAGATACCAAGGCTCCTCATTTATGGAAGATCTGATGCATGCTACTGGAGGGTCTGACCTGCTAATTTTAAAGCTTTATATATTCACATAAAGTTAACCAAGTGCTAAAAGAAGTTAATAAAAATAGTAACAGTTAAATGTTTTGTGAGATTTGTTATGGAACAGAATTTGTCAACTACACGTTCTCGGGAGCACTTGTTACTACCAAGCCCTTTCATTATGCCCACAATGTTCAATGTGCACTTTTTCAATGACTGTTATTGCTATAAAAAGTGAGTATTGTTATTAATTCTATACATGACCAGGTCAAGCACGATTTTGTTGAAGATTTGGGGTTGTGGTTTTGTTATTGCTGGTTGATGTAATATGTAGTTGTCGTCAAAATGACGCCACAATACAACGTAGTAGTAAACGTGTCACTGTCGCTTGGAGCTAAATATGACTGATTTATTGTAATAAATTCATTTTATTCTTGATTTGATTTATTCATTTATTTTTATTTTGATGACAGAATGACTGTTATTTCTATAAAAAAGTGAGTATCATTGTTGATTCCATACCAGACCAGATCGAGCACGATTTTATTGAAGAATTGGGTTGTGGTTTTGCTGCTGCTGTGTGATGTAGCATGTAGTAGTCGTCGAAATGTCTTCAAGATGATGTCACAGTACAATGCAGTAATAAACATGTCTCTATCGCCAGAGGTTAAATATGACAGAAAGATATGATCAGAATTATCTCCAAGATAATTCATCCATTAACAGGGTTTGGTAAGTAAATATTTCCCTTTGCTGAGAAAGATGGTTCGAGAGATACATATCTTTAATGAAACTTTCCTCACGATTACAAAGCTCACACATTGTATTATTTTTAAAAAGGTGTTTATTTCAATATGATACAGATATGTTAATTTTTAGAAACGTAAAATGTGTGGGTCAAGACTTCTCACTTATGAAAGATCTAATGCAAACTACTGCAGGGTCTGACCTACTAATTTAAAATCCTTACACATTCATACAAAGTTAAATTAGTGCTAAAATAAGTTAATAAAAATAATAGCAATTCAATCTTATGTGAAATTTTTCTAAACCAGAGTTCGTCTAATACACGTTCACAGGCTTACTTATTCCTACAAAGTCCTTTCATTGCGCCCACAATGTTCAATGTGTCAACCATCGGCAATAATGGATGTGTATGTGTGCATCTGTGCTAATGATGATTAAATACATTGAGTTTATACTTTACTTAGTTTTCTTAGCGAAATAAATTTTACCTTGTTCACATGTGCTATTTTATTAGTAAATGCGCATTATTTATTGTATGCGCATATTATTTTATTAGTAACTAGCAGGTCTCTCCTGCCACTCTGTTCGTTTTCTCCAAAACAAACCTTTAATCAAATGAAATGCATCGGTGAATTCGACCTTCTGTTTTAAAGCAATATAAACCTTTACCTGGAAGAGCCTTCCTCATGGCTGAAAACCATACGAACGCCATTGCGCTATTATATTTTCTGATGAATTGGACAAAATTTTGACTGTTAGGCTCATCATTTATCGTAAAATTTTGAAAAGTATGATATAACAATAGGAAAATACTAAAACATATTTCAAAAATTATCTAACTAAAAAAGCAGAAAGTCTCATTGAAATCCATCCAGTCGAACATTTTAAAAAAGCTAATATTTCATAATTGGATTTACCTTATAGATTTTCATACCATGATTCTATAACTAAACAACGTAGAACAATATGTTGTACGAAAACCTTTCCTGAAAAAACAAGAACCCCTGAACTAACAGTGTAAGTTCCACCAAAATCTATTCAGCAGAATCTTTTAAAAGGCTAATCTTTCATAATCTGGTTTATCTGATCACAGAATTTTTCCACCACACGTCTATAACTAAGCAGCGTAGAACATACTTTACATGCTAAAATTCCCCGGAAAAGTTATTTAACAAACAGTGCAAATCCCATCAAAATCTGCAGAGCTCAAGTTATAAAGCAGCTGGAATGAAATTCACACTTGCATTTTTATATATAAAAGTAAAGCATCAGTAGAGGTGCAGATACGATACCATTATTGGTGTCTGATAATTTTTCGCAAAAGAAGGAACATTATAAATATTTAAGAAAAACCTTTTAAATTCACTAAGCATAAACAATTTAAAAAAAAACCTTTAGTTTTTTAAAACCTTTAGTCTTTTTTTTTCAACATTAAAAATCAAAAGCAACAAACGACGAAATAATACGTATTTTCCCCGATAAAAAGCGATCGGGATGTTAAAGACCTTTCGATAGCCTAAGTCTCGTGATTAGCTGAGCAAACTTGGGATATAAAGTTGTCAACAACTTCGCCCATTGAAAAAAAAAACAAAAAAACGCATGTCGAACAATAAATAGGAGTGCTTTATCTCATATTTTGGAGGGAAGAAATAAAAAAAATAATAATATCCTGTTTTCATACGAAAATGGAATAGGTAAATATGGATTAATGGAAGTATGATCTGTTTAACGCCTAATAAAAAAAAAAAAAACAAGTTGGGAATTGCTCGTCAAACGTGGCAAATGAGGTGCGTTCGTACTATAACTAGTTTTAAAATTATTTTTTGCACCCCATATTGTACTGAATGTATAATTTTTTGCACTTCATAACGTGCATAGTCTGATACATCATTAAAATGCACTTCCAATAATTTTTTCGGAACACTTTTGACTGTCCCTGTAATTAAACTATACATCCGATTTTCCTAAAATTTGAAATAGCTCAACAAAATTTTGCAACAATTATATCTTTAAAATTTCAGACCATTCGGAAGGCTGTAATATCATTAAAATGCACTTGCAATAATTTTTCCCATTGGCCGTAATGTAAAGAAAAACTTTTGGCTGTCCCTGTAATTAAACTATACATCCGATTTTCCTAAAATTTGTAATGGCTCGACAAAATTTTGCAACAATGATATCTTTAAAATTTCAGATCATTCGGAAGGCTCTAATACCATTAAAATCCACTTGCAATAATTTTTCCCATTGGCCGTAATGTAAAGAAAAACTTTTGACTGTCCCTGTAATTAAACTATACATCCGATTTTCATAAAATTTGAAATGGCTCGACAAAATTTTGCAACAATCACATATTTGAAATTTCAGACTATTCGGTTGGGTAGTTTTTGCTCTGTTACATGCGGACAGACGGACAGACGGACGGACAGACGGACAGAAGGACGGACAGACGGACGGACTGAACGACGACTATAGGTGCTACGTATTTATATAATTACGAACGCACCTAAAAAGGTGTCAGTTATGTGTATCCATATAGATATATTTAAAATTTGAAAATGTTTCATTTGCAGAAGAAAAGATAGGTTTCAAATTTTGCGAATAATATATGAAATACAAATGTGTGAATATTGGGGACAGGTAAGCTGCGGTCGTTATTGCTGTCGTAAGCTACGGAAGGAGGTAATTGTAATATTTTCGTGCCTGGTTATATTACATTTTATTAGACTAACCTTTAACTGATGTGACAGAAAATGTCACATAACTACTGTGAAGCGGTCTGTCAGACCGCTCCATCGAAAGATGAATAAAAGGCGCGATTAACTCATAGGATGGTGTTTTTGTACTAAACTTTTTGTACAGGACTGTTATAATTAAAATTCACCCATTCAAAAGTCTCTGATACTAAATTACTAAAGTTCCAAACGAAACGAAATTTCGGTAGTGTTTGTAGTTAAACTAAAAGTTACAAGTTAAACTATAAAAGTTGAAAAAAGCAGCGGTCTGTGAGACCGGTAACATCAGTTAACAATTTGGACTTCGGCGTCTCTTACATAAATTTTATTCGATCGGCACCACTTTTTTAAAAGAAGTTTCCTTCAAGTCCACAATTTCAAAAATGCTCTGATTAAATAAGGTAAATTTTGTTTTCCTTTATTATTGGTGCGAAAAACAAATTTTGCAAAGAAAGATGATGTCTCCGCAGTGGAGACAACGGAGTGCTAAGGGTTAAAGGTTAAGAAACATATGTCTTTTTTACAGTATAACAACAGTTGTCGCGGAATTTTGAAATAAATGTAGAAATCTTAAATTTTCGAGCCTTAAAACAGACTTCTTAAATCTTAAAAAATATTGCTGTTTGATTCATGATATTTTCATGACCATCTGTAATGATGCACCACCTACATGCAAAAAATAATGCCGTACATGAACATAGCATCCGATCACGTGTAAAAAAAGCACCTGCACACGAGATGGAACATGCGACGTGACTAATTCACTGAGAGAAAGAAAATTACTAGAAGGATGTGGTTTGAGAACATGCTTAAAAATAATGGGTAATTTCCGTGGTGCGTTTAGGCAGGGGCGTTACTTGGCCAAGCTCTAAATGCGGAGGACAGTAGATATCTATCTAATGTTATATAATTGTGAAATTACGAACACGACTGTAGTTTCTACTATTTTGATCTATATGGTATTTTAAAATTATAATTTATATAATATTTTACGACGGTGATTCATAGTTTCCAGTAGTTCAACGCGACATTATTAAGACTGTTCTGAAATCCAAACTTGGGGGTTTCTGAAAATTGTTCAAGAATTCTAGCTGAGTGATAATCGGTGGTGTTGAATTTAAATTGCATGAGGTCTTTCTTTTTTCTTTTTGAGAGGGGGGTGGGGGGGAGAGAAAACTGGTTTTATCATGCTTTTCAGGTATCTAGCTCTAACAATTTCAAATAAGTCATAATTTAGGACATTTTTAGAACATTTTCAGCTCGTTTCCCTTTTTAGGTGTGTTCGTAATTATATAAATACGTAACACATACAGTCTTCGTCTGATCCGTCCGTCTGTCCGCATATAACAGCAGAAAAACTACTCAACCGAATGATTTAAAATTTGATATATATAATCGTCGCAGACTTTTGTCCAGTCATTTAAAATTTTATGAAAATCGAATCAAAACACGAAAAGATATTAATAAAAGTTTTCTTCGTTCTATTAAATTCTATCATAAGTAATTAATTCAATGATATCCCATGATAGGTAATGATTTTAGGTTATCATGGTGATGGCGCCCTATTTAAGATGGAGTCCTATATTTTCCGTATTAGTGAATTTAATTATATATAATCTTAATAGATTTCGCATTCATGCATTTTTGCATAAGAGTGCAACAGCTATTGCACCAAGATCTGAATATTTATAAAAATAGTTAAAGGCATTTGCCAAGTTTGATCTACAATTTTTGGCTTGTTTTTAATTTCAATTTTCTTTCTTTTTTTTTCTTTTCTTTTTCTTTCTTTTTTTTTTTTTTTTTTAGAAACCGTTCTTTGATTGCATTTACATCTTAAAAGTAACCACCATGTGAAATTTTAAATTTTTTAACCCCAGCCGTATGAAAGAAATCTCAATTCTTGAACTTTTTAGGTGCGTTCGTAATTATATAAATACGTAGCACCTATAGTCGTCGTTCAGTCCGTCCGTCTGTCTCTCTGTCTGCCTGTCTGTCTCTCTGTCCGCATATAACAGAGCAAAAACTACCCAACCGAATCTTTTGAAATTTAAAATATATAATTGTTGCAAAATTTTGTAGAGTCATTTCAAATTTTATGAAAATCGGATGGATAGTTCAATAACAGGGGCGGTCAAAAGTTTTCCATTACATGACGGCCAGTGGGAAGAAAATTATTTCAAGTGTATTTTAATGATGTTACAGCTTTTCGAACAGAATGAAATGGATATGCACATATTAAAGTGCAGTAAAATAAACATTCGGTACAATATGCGGTGCAAAAAATATTTATAAAACTAGTTATAGTACGAACGCACCTCATTTGCCCCGTTTGACGAGCAATCTTCTTCGAGCGTTTTTCTTCACTCATTTACATTACGGATTTTTTAGACATTGTTTCGTTGCAAATACTTATATCTTGAAAGTAACACCCATGTCAAGTTCGAAGTTTCTAGTCTCAACAGTTCCAAATTAATCGTAATATGGAACGGTTTTAGGACATTTTCCAAACATTTCACCGTTTTAAAAAATTTCGATTTTTTTTTTTTTTAGAAGCCATTCATAGCGAGTGCATTACATCTTAAAAGAACCACCAGACCAAATATCAAGTCTCTAGCAACATCAATATCATAGAAATCGCAGTTTTAGAACGTTGGTTGCTCTTCCACCATTTTGGGGGTTGTTGTACCGACAAAAATATAGCTTATGTTGGAGTAAAGATGCATTTTGCAACCCACTATTTTTGACATCGGCTTGGTACAGTATATGCCAATGATGATTGGCCACTTGTGATTTTAGACGTTTTGTTAAATATCTAAAAAAATACAGGAGGAATTATCCTGAAACTGCAGGTGTGTAAACAGAATAGCATAGGTCATAATTTTCCGCGAAGATTTTTTTAAAGAAAAACCATAGGGGATCGTCAACAAATTGAAAAAGAGCGAATATATTTTGGATAACCCTGTGAAAACTAATGTAGCAAAAGCGTTCAAAGTGTAGAAAATGATTAAGAGGCTTATTGTAATAAATTGTGTTCATTTTTATGAGGATAGCGTGTATACTAGTAGAGGAATTAAGGTTTTTATAAAAACAGTCCCAAATTTTGGCAAGTTTTTTGCTTATAATTTGCTGAGTTCTTAATATAAAAAAAATGTTCTTTTCAGAATATATGACAAACAACATTGTACATAATACCCTGCAATCGGAATTAAAAAATAATAAAAACTGGATGAAAAATGAGCAGCTTTAATAAAAAAATGTTTCACTGGGTATGCGCGAATGCAATCAAAATATAATGTGCATAATGTATTAGCTAAGTGCATAGAGCAACGTTTGTGAAAGTCTCAGAAACATAGCTTGAAAATTCTGAAAATTATCATCTATAGAATAAGCTCGAAATCCGTTGTTCCCAAAAGGAAGCAAAAAGATGATACCTGTTGATTAGCGCCAAGATCGCGTTACTACATTTGGATACAACCCATCATCTTTTTGCTTCCTTTTGGGAACAACGGATTCAAATTGAAGTTCGGTTCTCGATTGTTGAAATGCTGCAGAATGACAATGTTACTTCTCTTAATGTATTATTTCTTGTCAATATGGCCCCAATATATTTCACTCGTTTAAGGCTCCGCTGCACTGAAACTTCCCGATCGCGAAATCCCATGTTAGCCTATGGGAAAACTTTGAAGCACGATGACTCATTACCTAATATAATTATTAAAATACCGTTTAGACCAGGGTTGGCGAACCTTTTTATAGTCGCGTGCCAATTTCTTTTCAAAAAATATTTTGCTTGACCTTGACGTGCCAAATAAAAAACAAATGCAGTCGACTGAAATATAATGAATCAAAATTACTTGAAAATTACTTATTAGGATATTTTCTAAAATGAGTAACATACATGTAAGTATTACACTGCATTAATTATAGAAACAATTATATTTAAAAAAATAATTAAAAACATAATGTGATTAATTGTTGTATCTTGGATGAAAAATAATTAATATCATGTTCAGTTAATTTCAACAGAATACAAACTAAATGAATTTATATGGCAACCACTCTCTATTTGATTTTTTATATTCTAAATTTGCGATAATGGCCGATATAAATAGTCGAAAAAATTATTAAAATTGAAAAAAAAGGCAGTTTATTTAAATAGTTCTGAAATTAATTTCCAATTTGCCATAACTTACTATCCGTAATAATCTTTCCTTTTTGATAGTTTTCGAATATTTTCTTTGTTAGGTAAATTTTCGAAACCATATTGAATAAGATTAAAATTCTTCAATTTGCAATTAATCGAATTTAGAACCTAATGAGATCATCTAAGCTCGTGTATTTTGTGTAAAATCGCTGTATCCTCACTAAGAGACGTAATCAAGGCCTCGCCGTGCCAAAATTATTCATTGGCGTGCCGAAAGTGGCACGCGTGCCATAGGTTCACCGACCCTGGTTTAGACCATCAGAAAATAGACGTCAGATGCCGATGATGTGCGTTTTTAAAAATTGTCTACGTAAATTTTAAGTATTTTTAAGAAGATGATCAAATTTAATCAAATGGTAATTTCAAAGTTTATAGGGATTTTTTATGTACTTAAAATTTACGGAGATTGTATTTAAAAACGCACATCATTAGCATCTAGCGTCTGCTTTCTGATGGTGAAAACGGTATTTTAATAATTATATTAGGTAATGAGTCATCGCGCTTTAAAGTTTTCCCATAGGCTAACATGGGATTTCGCGATCGGGAATTTTCTGTGCAGTGGAGCCTTAATGTTTCGACTATTGCCAGCCCAAGTGTTTCAATAAAATGTGTAAAATGCATATTTTTTAAATTATGCTTTTCTGCACATCATTCTGCACACTTAAACCATCATTTTGACGTTTTTTAAAATTATTATTCGAAAACTACTTAGAAGAAAAATTTGAAATTGAGAATTCGCATAAAACAGGACATAATAAATTTAAATCTCTCAAAAATATTGTATCGCACTTCAAAGTTTTCTCATATGCTAACATGGGATTTCGCGATCGGGAATTTTCTGTGCAGTGGAGTCTTAATAGGTTCCGACTATTGCCAGCCCAAGTGTTTCAATAAAATGTGTAAAATGCATATTTTTTAAATTATGCTTTTCTGCACATCATTCTGCACACTTAAACCATCATTTTGACGTTTTTTTAAATTATAATTCGAAAATTACTTAGAAGAAAAATTTGAAATTGAGAATTCGCATAAAACAGGACATAATAAATTTAAATCTCTCTCAAAAAAAAAAAATAAATAAATAAATAAATAAAAAAATTGTAGGTTGTAATTTATATCTTTTTTTGCGAATATTAATTTCATAATTCATATTATAATTTTTTTTAATTACAATTTCTATTTATTAATGCTTGTTTTTTTTTTTAATACTATAACCACACAAAAATTATCGCATTAGGATTATAATTTCAGGAGCTATTAATAAAAATATGAAAATGTAATTTAACCTTAGGAGCACTAAATTTTGAATGTTTATAGTTCAAAAATCTATCATCCAAATGACTTGAAATTTCGTTTCTAGGCATAGTTTGAACCGAAAATTTAAAGTATATTGCCAAAACTGGGTGTTGCCATTGATAAAAACAAAGTTTAGTTTTGTTTTGATATGTAGATGGCCCCCTAAGCAAATTTTATATACATCATTTAAAAGTAGACTATATTTACAATAGCTTGGTACCAGTAAGTTTCTTCTATTATAATTAGTTGCAGAGTCAGTAAGGGGTGTTTACTTCTTTTTCCACGACTGTACATATTCATAAAATTACCAAATACAGTGGTAATACCTCCTACAACGGTCACTCCGAACAACGGTCACCTCCGAATACCGGTCATCTTTTTGTGTTACCGAATCTCTTTCATAGAATTATATTACCTCGGAACAACGAATTCCGGACAACAGCCACACCACAGCATTTTTTTTTTCATTTTTTACGTTGTTTTAACTGAAACTGAGATTTCTAAGAATGTAGAGGTGTATTTTATTATTTATCCTTACAATTTCTTATTAATCTCCAGCGGTTCTCACATTTTTATACAGTTGTCAGTTTTTTTTTTTTTTTTTTTTTTTTTTTTTTGACAGCAATTCTGTATTAAAATTGAAATTTAATTACAGATTTCTGTATATCAGGAAACCGAAAGTACAGAAATAGTCATACATGATGCTGAGTTAACCCTTAACCGGAAACCTACGTTTGTGAGATGTTTGCATCTACATATCTGCCCTTAACATTTTCTCTCTCCGACATTCCAAACTTATTTTTATGCTGTTATATTAAAAAATTGCTCCTGTTAATGCATTACTATTAAAGATTAAATCTTTAAGTTCACTATTTGGTAAATTATTAAGTGTTCTGTTTATGCACGGGATTTTCACGTTTCCGGTTAAGTGTTAAATGATATTTTAACCCATATTGGACCACACCGATTAAATATTTTTAAAACTTCAATTATATCATTAATATGGTGTAATTAAGTAGATACTAGCAAAATTTCGAAAAAAAGTTTTTAATTTTTTAAGTAACTAGTCCTATATGTCCTATAAACAGGACATATTCGTAGGACACATAGTAAGGACATATAAAATGCATCCATAAACTAATTTTATGAGCAAATATTTTATTTTACTTTAAAAATACTGATTATGTTGTACAAAAATACTCTACGATTTCTCCAACAAAAAGATAATAATAGCGGTAACATTCTAGATTATAAGATCACAATTCTTAAAGAATTTTTTAAATAGATTTTTTTCAATTAAATTTTAATTAGTTACTTGTTTTTTTTTTGTTCATATGTTATAATTTTATGTATTTTAAAGAGGTCACAATAAAATGTATCCAAAAAATCCTTACCAATTTCATTTTAAAAAAATGTTTTATCAGCTGTCCTATTTATAGGACAGAGGTCCAATATGGTCTAAATAGCGCCGGAATGACCATGAAAGCCAGTGAGTAAATAAATGTAGATAATGATTTGGTAGTTTTTTCTACTTTTAATATGATAGAAGAACTGATTGAAAGCAAGGCCTATGAGAATAAAAGTGATGAGGAAAATGAAGAGGTAGATAACGTGGAATTATCAAAAAAATGCATCGTAAAATCATATTCTGAAGTTCTTTTTAGCTCCAGGAAAATTTAATTTTTACGTTCATTCAAAATGTTAATAAATTGTACAACAAATCTGTGGAAATGCTTATGCATTTAGAGAAAGAGATATGCTTTAAAAACAAAACAAAATAATTACGAATAAGTGATTTCTTTAGTGTAAAATAATAGTATGTATTTTTTAACTGTAAAAATAAAATAATTTTGGGCAATTATTTTGATTTTGATGTAATGTAATTTTGATCTTTTAAAATATGGAACCTCTGAATATCGGTAACCTCCGAAGTACGGTCACTTTATTGGACTCCCAGTGGTGGCCGTTATTCAGTGGCTTTACTGTATTCATATTGCAGCTCTTTAGAATTCAGCAACATTTTTCATTTTCCTGTCAAATTAAAGCGCATTTTAGTAAATTCTGTCCTTGGAAATTTTAAATGGCTTTTAGAGACACGGCCTTCATGAATAAGATATCATCAGAAAGCAATGAAAAATAATGAGAGTTTTATCACTTTTATAAGGGAAATAAATTGTGTTTCTTCGCGCCTGAGCGTGCTTGTAATATCCATAAGAAACAATAATAACAAGGAAACCATACTGTTGTACGTCTTCAAACACCACACTCTTAGTACGAAAATATGAACTGTAGATCTATATATGGATTTATAAAATATGTACGTTTAATGTCACATCATATAATCACGCACTATACACACTTAAATTTTATCGCTATAAGAACAATGGCATTTCTACCTAATTGTTAATTGTTACATCTGTTGCAGATTTCACGTTCACTTACATCATATATGAAAACCAGAAAGAAAAATCATTCAAGAAGCATAGATTATGAAACACTTTCAAACACTTTCAGAATACCGAAACAAAATTTTACCGTTTAACCCTTTATCTACTGACGGTACTTATAAGTACCATTAAAATAACTTGCTATAAAATTCATTTAATACATCGATTAGTTGTAGTACAGTTTAGAATGAGTTATAGATACATTTTCCAAAAGAATTATGGGTTACACAAAACAAAAATATTTTTAAAAGGGTGATTTCTTTTGCTTTTGCATCTTTTCAGCTTTCTTGGCGTTGGGGGGAGGGGGGGGATTAGTTCGAAAATATTTCTATATTTCTATTGTAAGAACATTATATTTGTACATTTCCTAGTTATACAAAATACAAAGAAAAGTATTTAAAACAAAACAGTTGAGTGGTGTTTTAAATATTACACAAAATCCCTATAAATTCAAATTTAATTAATCCTTCTAAATCCTTCAATCCTTCTAAAATCCTTCTAAAATTTATTAATTGATTGTGTAAATCTTCTAATGTAGTTTAAATAATTCACGAAAACTGCTTTAGAAGGTAGAATTTTCATGAATTCATAATTCAGTACATAAAGGGTTAATAGAGCAAAAAGTGATGTGTAAATAAAAAATTTGGAAACACAATTTCAGCAATTATCATCTATAGTCGGAAAAATATCCGAATTCTGTTATGCAGATAAGATGAATAGATTTGTATATATTCTACATAGTATACAAAAATTTAGTTCATTACGAATCGCACAAAATTCTCCTTCAGCAATTTCCGTCAAAAAACTGAAATGTACTCAAATTATTTTGTGAAGTACGGTTTATGATCTGTAGAATTTATGCACACCAAGTATTATGGAAAAAATTAGTTAAATTGAAAAACGCATACCACAACTGAAAAGGCACTTCCAACAATTATCGCTCATAGACACTATTGTCACCGATTTCCTTTTTGTGTCCCTGTAAATAAATGATAACTGCTAAGCACACACTATTCTATAGTAAGCATCTTGTAGTGCACTTCATTGATGTATATATCCATTTCAATATATTTGAAATAGTGTAACATCTTTAAATACACAGAAAGCTATTTTCCCTATAGGCCATAATTTAAGGTAATTATTTTGAGTGCCTCTGTGAATGAATTATAAATGCACATCATTTTCAATGCCGAACATTCCAGCGTAAATCTCAATAACATATATCAATTACATGATGACAATCTGAGTATATTTACCCGAGTTAGGACACGGGTAAACAGACGCGCAGACAAACTGAATTCATAAACACTTTTCAACTAAGCTGGAAAGCGTTAAAAATTTTAATATTTGCTTAACTATATGTTTAAATAACTAGGAAAATTTACAAAAAATGGTATTTTTTGCTGATTTTTTGTGAAAGAAATTAGATGTATGTATTTTGTCAGAACAAAACCTGTGCTTAAAAGAATGAGTAATTTCCGTGGTGTGTTGAGGGTCGTTACTTGACCAATCTTCAAATGCGAAGGATAGAAGATAGCTGTCGAACCTTTCATAATTTCCCAAATTTTGACCAATCTTCAAATGCGAATGATAGAACATATCTATCGAAGTTTACATAACCTCCAAATTTTGACCAATCTCCAAATGCGAAGGATAGAAGATATCTGTCGAGCGTTAGATAATCCCCAAATTTTGACCAATCTCCAAATGCGAAGGATAGAAGATATCTGTCGAACGTTAGATAATCCCCAAATTTTGACCAATGTCCAAATGCGAAGGATAGAAGATATCTATCGAACCTTTCATAATTTCCCAAATTTTGACCCATCTACAAATTCGAAGCATAGAAGATATTTATGGAACGTTACATAATCCCCAAATTTTGACCAAGCTCCAAATGCGAAAGATAGAAGATACACTATATGGCCAAAGGTAACCGATCACTTGCGATTTTTGACGTTTTGTTAAATAGCTAGAAAAATACATGAGGAATTAACCTGAAATTGCAGGTGTGTAAACAGTACAGTGTAAGTCCCATATTTCCGTGAAGATTTTTTCCGAAACCCCAAAGGGGACCGTCAAAAAATTGAAAAAGGACGACTATCTTTTGGATAACCTTGTAAAAACTAATGGAGCAAAAGCGTTTAAACTCGAGATTATTAATAAGTGGCTAATTATAATATACTGTGTTCATTTTTATGAGAATTGCATGTATACTCGTAGAGAAATTAAGGTTTTTATAAAAACAGTCCCAAATTTCGCCAAGTTTTTTGCTTATAATTTGCAGAGTTCTTAATATAAAAAAAAGTTCTTTTCAGAAACTATGACGAACAACATTGTACACAATACCCCGTAATCAGAATGAAAAAATAATTAAAATTGGATGAAAAATGAGCAGGTTTACTAACAAATGTTTCAGTGCGCATCCGCGAATGCAATCAAAATATAATGTACATAATGTGTTAGCTAAATGTATAGAGCAACTTTTGTAAAAGTCTCAAAAACATAGTTTGAAAAGTCTGATAATAATCGTTTATAGAATAAGCTGAAAATCCGTTGTTCACAAAATGAAGCAAAAAGATGAGGGATTGTATCCAAATACAGTATTACGTGCAATATTGTGTATGCTAAATTGGCACTAATTAATGGATATATACATACAACCCCTTATGTACGAAGCAAAAAGATGATGGCTTGTATCCAAATGTAGTAACGCGATCTTGGCGCTAATCAACAGATATTTGGATACATAGCTCCTCAGTCCTCATCTTTTTGCTTCCTTTTGGGAACAACGGATTTCGAGCTTATTCTATAAACGATTATTATCAGACTTTTCAAACTATGTTTTTGAGACTTTTACAAAAGTTGCTCTATACACTTAGCTAACACATTATGCACATTATATTTTGATTGCATTCGCGCATGCGCAGTGAAACATTTTTTAGTAAACCTGCTCATATTTCATCCAATTTTTATTATTTTTTCATTCTGATTGCGAGGTATTGTGTACAGTGTTGTTTGTCATATTTTCTGAAAAGAACTTTTTTTTATATTAAGAACTCTGCAAATTATAAGCAAAAAACTTGGCGAAATTTGGGACTGTTTTTATAAAAACCTTAATTTCTCTACGAGGATACATGCTAGCCTCATAAAAATGAACACAGTATATTACAATAAGCCACTTATTAATAATCTCGAGTTTAAACGCTTTTGCTCTATTAGTTTTTACAGGGTTATTCAAAAGATATTCGTTATTTTCAATTTTTTTATGGTCCCCTATGGGGTTTCGGGGAAAAAAATCTTCGCGGAAATATATGACCTATACAAACTGTTTACACACCTACAATTTCAGGTCAATTCCTCATGTATTTTTCTAGATATTTAACAAAACGTCTAAAATCGCAAGTGACCGGTCACCTTTGGCCATATAGTGTATCTGTCGAACGTTACACAATCCCCAAATTTTGACCAATCTCCAAATTCGAAGGATAAAAGATATCGAACCTTTCATAATTTCTTAAATTTTGACCAATCTCCAAATGCGAAGGATAGAAGATATAAGATATCTGTCGAACGTTATATGATCCCCAAATTTTGACCAACCTCCAAGTGCGAAGGATAGAAGCAGCTATCGAACGTTACATGATTCCCGAATTTTGACCAATCTCCAAGTGCGAAGGATAGAAGATATCTATCGAATGTTATTACATAATCCCTAAATTACGTATAGAGCTCCAGATTCTGTTAGTTACTGCATCAGGATGCTTGTAAACGGTTTTTACACCATAAGAAAAGCGGCGGAGATAGCACTCATCACGATGAAAATTTTTTGAATTGGAAACCAGGATTGTAATCTGCTCATTCAATAAAAAATACAGCTTGTCGTACTTCATACTCAAAGTTGAGCCCCGATTTCCTTACATAACTTTACGCAGGGCTTGATTATCAACGGGGTAAACTTCCAACTGTAAAGAGGTTATTTCTAATAAAATTTACTGGTGGAAGTTTGCTCTGTTGGTAATCAGGCCCTAACTTTATGCCGGTTCCCAAATCCTTTGCTCAGCAACGCGAAAATTTATGACACATTTTGAATCGAATAGTGCTTGCCGTTTCTTAAATCAAATAAATTACTTCTCGAGTTTCCAAAGCGATTGTTGTCACATGAGGACAGTTTTTCTTTTGTTCTGAAATCCAAAAGCGCTACTGTCTGACACATATCTGAATTAATTTTTGTTCGTAAAAGCATGAAATTGGCAGGTGTTTTTATTCAGAAACTATATAATTGATTGTGTTTTCTATTTTTTGCTTACGAGCAAAAATAGATCATTTGAAAATACTGTCAAAGTTGGCACATTCAACCTAATTTCGGGATGCGACAACGCAGAAAGAAGAAAAACCTGTCGTCATGTAACAAAAATCGCTTATAACGCGATAAGTAATTTATTTATCAAAAAATGGAAAACGTTTATTTAAAAAAACTCCAAATCACTTCAATGGCCAGGTCTACCTTTGTGTTTAAAAATGCTTCAAAAAATCTGTCAGAAAGTTTCAATTTATTGAGTAGGGAATTTGAGAAAAGTCTCAAGGCTGTTTTCAAATCCAAAAGGGCAACTTTCTGACATGAGTTTTAATTTATTTTTGTTCGAAAAAGCATGAAACTAGCTGGTGTTGTTGTTCAGAAACTATGTAATTGAGCTGGGTTTTTTTTCATTTTTTTTGTAAACGCAATAGATATTTCAGAAAATAGCGTCAAAGTGGGCGTTTTGAACCGAATTTCCGCGCGAAGGAAGAAAGATGATTCAAGAGCGGGCGAAAAATGTGTTTGTCGGATAATCAAAATTCCTTATAACTCAATAGGTATTTGATTGATCAAAAAATGGAAAAAACAGTTCCATTCCAAATCGCTTCCATGGCCCGACTTTCCAATTTTATACCTTTCCTTTATAAAATGAATTTGTAAATGTGTCAAAACGTTTTGCGCTTGTTGAGCAGAACAGTTAAGAACAGCCTTAAAGAAGCTTCATTTTTGTTAAATTTATGCATGAAAATCGGGGTTTTGTACGGTTGGGTGACACAAAATCCGGTTTCAATTAAAAAAAAAAAAAAAAAAAATAGAAACAAAAATAAAAATAACATCTTATCTTAATAATATAATTTGAGTTTTAAATTTCCTGAAAATTTATGAACATCATTTTCATAATAAATAAATAAATAAATATTAGCATATCAGCAGACGATAGCGATAGCACTTTAAATAAAGCAGAGAATCTGACCTTTTTTCCCCAATTAAAAAATGCTGGTTACTTGCATAAAGTTCCATGTTTAGAGATCTAAGCCAAGAAGATATTCATTAAAAATAAAGAGTTGAAAAATAAAATAGTGTAAAATATGATAAAACTCCGTCAATGTTCTACATCAGGTTAAGCATCTGGGTCATAGGTCATCTGCATTCATGCTACTTGCGTATCACGTTTTGAACTTATTCTGTTCGCCGCTTTATTTATGTCTTTATTCATTGTTTTTACTGCAGCTTTTTGTTTGTTTGCTGTGGCAACCTAGAAGTAGATTCAAAGCCGTCACGTTTTTCACTAGAAAGGGATACCTGTCTACTCTCACTTTCATCTGAAGGGTAGGAGCAAAAACAAAGAACTAAAAGGAAGAACAGGTGGGTGGAAGGGAAAAAAAAAGACAGAAAATGTTACGTAGCTATGTGTGTGTGAAGTCGCCCTTGTAGTAGGTTATGAGTGTTCTTGTTTCGAGTCAGATTCGATAAGAGATGGCAGCGGAAGGGCGTTCTTAGAACTATTCGGTATTGTTGTTGGTTAATTATTTAATATCCATGTTGCCGTTATTTAATAAATGTGCTAATGAGGTTTTTTATCTTGTGCTATTAAAAATGCTCCAAATGTGAGAGATTTCTTGAGTCGCAAAGTTGTTCAAGATAGAGAATTACTACAATCAATTTTGGAGAGAAGAAAATTGCAATATTGAAGTTACTGCTACACGATACGTACATTCTAAACAAAATTCAGCAGATTTTATAGAAAAATCCTGTCAACAGTGATGCAATTTTCCCCTGTAATTTGTACAGAGTAATCCTGTTAAACTGGTACAGATTTTCTCCATTTTCAAACCGTAGATAATCCTGTTAAGTTGAAACAGAGTTTCTTCGTATGATACAAAAACTCTTATAGTAAAAGCAATCCTGTTCAGCAAAAACAGAATTCCTCTGTAATAAACAGATTTTTTTTTCCATATTACATAAAAATAACTTTTTTTAACCTTTTTATTATGGTTCAGCATCACTGCCGACTATTTTTACATTCAATCGTTTTTTTTTTTTTTTTGTTTGTTTTTTTTTTTTTGTGGTGGTAGATTTTTCTAGAAAATATCCTAATTTTTTTAAACAATTTTTTTTAATTTAACTTCTATTTTTCGCGTTTTGTGATGATTTTCCGCACAACTAAAAGGAATAAAGTTTCAAAAATTTAGCGCAATATAATATTTTGCTCTCCGATTTGTAAATTTTTCCCGGATTTTTATGTGATTATTATTTTTATTTATTTATTTATTTATTTATTTATTTATTATATACGGAAATAACTCATCGGCAAATTTTGCTACTGCCGTAATTAAATTCAAGTTTAGAAAATGTCAAATTCGTAACTATATCAACGTAAACGACGATGCTGAAAATTTTAATTTAATCTGAATCGAAATAAAACAATCACGAAGTCGCAAAGTTGGCTATTGGCGACATTAGAGAAATTTGTGCGGGGAAATTTACTTTCAAGATTACCAGTGTAAAAACACGTGCCTGGCACCAAATGAAAGAATTTCGCCGTATTTGACGAAAAATTGGCTTTTAGAATCTGAAGGAATTTTCAAGACATGTCCAGTCCAATAGGAGCCGAGTTACATGATTCAACAAATTTCTAATACAAAGCTAATTTTAATTGAGCATAGCTTGGTTTTCCGTGCTGGTGGAAACGAAAGTCAACGAAATAAATATACGCGAAAGTCACAGTTCGGCTTGGAGTGAGGGCCAGAGCCTCAGCAAGCGGCGTTCGAGTGGTACTCCGATACCAGGCGCCAAGCTTGATTAGCGCTTCTTAAGCGTTTTCATTTATTACTGCTGATACAGATGATCGGCAGAAAAAAGAACAAAAAATTTCGCACAAGGCACCACATGGAGTTGGTGCGATGCTGATCAGTACAGTACCCTGTATTTTTGAGTGAATAAGGGGATTACAAACTTGGTTTCCTATTCATCAATTGTTTTTCTTTTTATTATCACTCTTAAATCATGAGCGGCGACAAAATATAATCCAGAGAAGGGCCAGATTTTTTGCGTGGAGTCAATGCTTATTACACTGCTCAAAACAATTAAAGGATATTTGAAGTTTTATATAAAATAAAGATATAAACGAAATTTTTTTTTGCCGAAAATAGAAGAAGAGAATCACAAATGCAAATTTTTCTGGTTTTCAAACTGTGGAGTATGCAAATTTTGAGTTCGACGTCAAAAACGTCGCTTCAGCGGCAGCGAATGAAATTTGACTTTCAACTGGATAAAAGAGAATGAAGACAAGGATGATCGGCATTCAGTGATTGCTTTGTTTCGATGAGTACGATGTCTCAGCGAAGTCATTTGACAGATTCAGAAGCTTTGAGAATTGTTGGTAGGTTAGAAGGGGGCCAAACTCAAGCCGAAGTAGCGCAAGCCATTGGAGTGTCACAAAGTGTCATTTCCAGGATCTGGAACCGTTTTTTGCAGAGTGGATGTGCAGGCCGAAGACCAGGGCAAGGTCGTAGACGGGCAACAACGCCCAATGAAAATCGGTATTTAGCGTTAACAGCTCGGAGACACCGAAACATGAACGCTACTCTTCTCCAACAACACCTTCGCTCGGCTACAGGCACCACGATTTCAACTCAGACTGTCCGAAACCGACTCCATGCTGTAGGTCTGTATGCGCCGACCGATGGTATGTGTTAGATTAACATCAAGGCATTGTCGCGACCGCAGGGAGTGGGCAACCGAGCATGTCAACTGGAGGAGAAATGAATGGAGCAATATTCTGTTTTCTGACGAGTCCCGTTTTTCTGTGCATCCGGATAATAGGCGTATTTTCATCTGGAGGGACCGTGGCAGTAGGAATAATCCTGCGTTCGTGCACGAAAGTGTCAGATTTGGCGGTGGAGGAGTGTTGGTGTATGGTGGCATCTCCATTGACGGGCGCACTGACCTCTATATCATTCGAGATGGAGCTCTGACTGGTCGCCGATATAGGGATGAGATCCTCAGACCTATTGTAGTCCCTTACGCTGCAGCAATCGGAGATAACTTCATTTTAATGGACGATAACTGCAGGCCACATCGTGCAAACCTGGTGGAGGATTTCCTTTTCGAGGAAGGAATCGTTCGAATGGAATGGCCAGCGTGTTCTCCAGACATGAATCCAATCGAGCACGTTTGGGACGCTCTAGGAAGACGAGTTTCTGGCCGCCAACAACCTCCACGAACTGTCCAAGAACTGGAAAGAGCTCTTCTGGAAGAGTGAGGCAGAATACCCCAACTCGTCATTAATAGCCTCATTGAGTCCATGCCTCAAAGGTGTTCAACGTTGCTGGCCGCCCGTGGAAACCATACCTCCTACTGAAAATGATTTTCTTTGAAGAAAACACCTTTTCTTATTCTTTTTTCTCATATGCACAAATTGTGTTTTTTTCCTTTAGTACACAAATGCGCAATAAAATGCATTTTTTTTCTGCCAAACATGTGTAATTTATTCTCATATAACCTACTATGTCTGTCGACCATGTATCAATCAGCTAAACAGTTTACCAGATACAAAATCCACCTAAAACTGCAATATCCTTTAATTGTTTTGAGCAGTGTATAATGTGATGGGCACGTTCACACGCACACACAGAAAAACGAACTAATTCAAACTCAAATTCAATTTCTCTTAAATGAGTCAAGTTCACGCTCAAATTCAAAATTTTTCAAACGAACTCCCTCAACTCAAACTCATCTATGAAAGTGAGCGAAACTCTTATTAGTCAATGCTTATTATAATGTGTTGGGCACGCTCTCAAAAAAAAAAAAAAAAAAAAAAAACGAACTAGTTCAAACTCAAATTCAATTTCTCAAAAATGAGTCAAGTTCACGCTGAAATTCAAAAATTTTCAAATAAACTCGCTCAACTCAAACTCATCTGTGAAAGTGAGCGAAACTCACTAAAAACTCGTTTTTTTAAAAAAATA
The DNA here is from genome assembly GCA_963932465.1 of Maratus speciosus. Taxonomy (NCBI): domain Eukaryota; kingdom Metazoa; phylum Arthropoda; class Arachnida; order Araneae; family Salticidae; genus Maratus; species Maratus speciosus. The sequence goes on from OZ010797.1 coordinate 298,177,431, forward strand.
TATACTAGAACTTTATCGTCCAAAATTACAAAATTTTGTGAACTAATCTTTTGGTTTATTCGATATAAGGGTCTTCATGGGCCCGGCCTAATTTTCATTCCCGACGCTCCGTCCGAGTTTGGTTTGGGGATTACTTTTTCTAGAGGTTCGGACCGAGATGGGCCGGGATTGGGTTTATTTTCAAAATACTGTTTCTACTACATTTCTTTCTATATATCCTATTGTAAACTATATTGATTTTTAATGGGTCTCTATTTGTATGTAAATATCTGAATTATTATTAATACCATTAATCCATTTACACGGCTTGGAGACTTAAAAATCTGAAAAATCATGCATCGAAAAATCTTCTAAGACGGAATCACATAGGAGAGAGAGAAAAAAAAACCCTTATAGTTCAGTTCCTTTTTCACCAGGTCACCAATGTCTCTCGGAAATGTATTATTTATTTTCAAACATATCCATTTTGTACTGATTAAGAAAGATTTCCGTTTAAACAGGATTTCGTCATACACAGGTCGTTATAACAGGTTTTACAGTACTGTATACCCCCCCCCCCCCCACAGAAATGAATATGTACTATTTTTTTTAAAAACTTTAATTGTTGAATAAAGGTTATTTAAAAATATATGTATCTTCGGCAAAAATTGTTGATACAAGGAGGTTGTTCCACAGATTTTTGCACGAGTCAGACAGTAGCGGGTCAATGATTTTCATAACAGGGTTGTGACCGGGCCAGAAAATTTCGGTTGGTGCAGAGACTTCTAGTAAGAATAAAGCACAGGCCCCGGAAATATGTCCGATTCGGCCCGGCCCGAGCCACCAGAGAAAGCAAGACCCGCCAAGACTCAGAAAAACCGATGACCAGACTCAACCCATCCCGAGTCCGTGTAGGCCTCTAAATGGCATTTGAATGGGAAAAACGTGTTCTTAACGACTGGAAAATTTTAAAATAAATTATGAAAAAAATTGAGTTTGAGTTGTAAATTTCGTTCAAACTCACGGATTTTTTTCGTTCAGCTGACATTCGTTTATTAAAAAGTGAGTCAAGTTCAACTCAACGTTCACAGAAAGTGATCTAATCTCGTAAGTTTTCTCTCAATGAGCGCGCACATACCCAAAGCTGATTATAATAATAAATAAATAAATGTTTAGTCTCAATTTTTCCTTTTGCATTTACTTATTTTAAGTCATGAAGGAAAAATAAATTATATCATTCTTTTAAAAAACATAATAAATAAGTTTAATTATCAAATATAAATTTAATTCAAAATCAAGGGAGAGACCCTCCCCCTCCCCCAACCTACCAGGATTCGAAATGCAAAAATCTACGAACCAGAACGGTTTTTAAAAATTATTGTTCACTAAGACTTTAAAAATATATATATAGACAAATTTATTTCTAATCATACAAAAACAATTTAAACTAGTCGGATGTAGCAATCCCAAAACTTTTTTCTATCTCATATATGTTAATATTTCCTGAAAAATCAAACATACCAGTGTCATCGGTTAGGTGATTTACACCAAAATCTAATCAGCAACAGCTTATGTCAAGTTGTAGCTAAATCTGAAGTTTGATGAAAATTCCTGTATTACTTTTTGAGATGGAGCTATTGCGGAAATCGTAAAAAAACCGTTACTCCAAAAACTAATCAGCACATATCAGGGACTAACTGAATCTGAAGTTTGAAAAATTCGTGCATTAGTTCTTGAGATTCAGTTATTTCGGAAATCGTGATAAATGCAGTTAGCAGCGCCACCTGTTGGGCGATTTACACTAAAACTAAACAGCACTAATTTATATCAGGGACTAACTGAATCTGAAGTTTGGTGAAAATTCATGCATTAGTTCTTGAGATAGAGGCATTGCGATAATGATTAATAATGCCGCATAGCAGCGCCACCTGTTGGGCGATTTACACTAAAAAGTAATCAGCACCAAATTATATCAAGAGCTAACGGAATCTAAACTTTTATTAAATTCCGTTCATTAGTTCTTGATATAGAGCACTCACAAAATTTGTGTCACACACAGACAGACATTTTGTAAAACCGTATGTTTTTCGGGATCTCTGACACCTAAAACGTGTAAATCCGTCAAAAACCACAAGTCGAAATTTTTTACGAATCCAATACTTTCTTCTTGTAGAGATAGAAGAAGGTAAAAATGCATTTAAGATTCTAAATAATAAAAATAAAGTTACAGAGAGCACAATATTGTGTCTCCTGTAAGGCCTAAATTCAGCTTGCTTCCATCTTCGTTTTATCAAAAGTTTAGCTTAAAAAGCCCACGTGACAAAAACGTTTTTCGCGCTTCCTTGAGTGGTTATTCTTCTTTCGCGTGGAAATTCTGTTCAAAAGCAAACTTTGATACTATTTTTTGAAACATCTATTGCGTTTGTAAGTAAACGAAAAAAAATAATAATCAGTTGGATTACATAGTTTCTGAACAGCAACACCTGCTAGTTTCATGCATTTCCGAACAAAAATAAATTAAAACTTATGTCATAAAGTTGCCCTTTTGGCTTTGAGATCAGCCTTAAAAAAAAAAAAAAAAAAAAAAAAAAAAAGTGGTGAAAACCGAATAAAATTCGTGTAGGAGCACAGTAAATAAAACGGACTAAAAAACGAAATACTACTGACAATCTAGACGCCAGTGCTATTTCCGTTTTTTTACGGGAATTTTTACCCTTAAATTACAGAAAATTTTCCGTTTTTCTGATTAAAAATGGAAATTTTTCTGTAATTTATGGGTAAAAATTCCCGTAAAAAAAAAAAAAAAAAAGGAAATAGTACTGGCGTCTAGATTGCCAAGTATTTCCGTTTTTTAGTCCGTTTTTTTTTTTTTTTTTTTTTTTTTTTTTTTTTTTTTTTTTTTTTTACAGTGAGATGCTGGTCCCGATATCACGTGGGAAGTGACATAGGATTGATAAGGGTTTAATAATTACACGAATAATTACACGAACGATATTTGCAATAATTTTACGAACCGGAATATTGTTCCGGTTTGCTCCGATACATTTCGAGCACTGCCCCCCACTCCCGTCCTGCGTGCGTCCATGCCCAAAATATTTAAAAAATAATTTTCAGGCATCTTGTATACTTAAAATTATTTATAAAATTTTGTTTATTGTTTTCACTGCAGATTCTATTTCCCGTGGCTGTATATATTCAAAGCCGCCACGATTTTTTTCCGACTATAATATGGTACTTGTCTAATCTCACTTTCATCTAAAAATCAGAAGCAAAAACAAAGGACAAAAAGGAAAAACAAATGCATGAACAGAAAAATTAAGGAAATGTGTGTGAAATCGCCTTTTACGTTATGAATGGTGTTTAACTTAATGGTTTTGAGTTAGATTGAATAAGAGATGTCAGCAAAAGGGCGTTATAGGAACTAGGTATTGTTGCGAATTAATTATTTAATACCTGTTATTTAATAAATGTGTTAATGTGATCTTTTTACACTGTATTCTTAAAAATGCTTCAAAAACTATATGAGGCGTTCACAACCATAATAGATCAAGTCCATTTTGAAAAAAAAAAAAAAAAAAAAAAAAAAAAAAGAATGAGATTGTCCATTTAGTAGGTGCATAAAATCTGTTTAATCCTCTCCCACCCTGAACCAAGTCGGTTTTCAGATGCTTTCTCATATATATACTCTGTTTACAGACTTGTTTTACTATGGGAGAGGATAAAACAGATTTTGTGCACCTTCTAAATAGACTATCTCATTTTTTTTTTCAAAATGGACATGGTCTATTATGATTGTGAGTACTTCTTATATTTTTTTGTACCAAACTGTAATTTAAGAGCTGTTTTCAAATCGAAACTGGCTAATTTCTGATACCTTTATCGATTCATTTTTATACGCAAATGTATCAAATTGGTAAGTGCTCTTATTCAGAAACTATGTAATCAAACTGTTTTCTTCGTTTTTTGGTAAAGGCAGAAGATTTTTCAGAAAACGCTGTCAAAGTTAGTGTTTTGAACCGAATTTCTGAACGCAATAGCGCGGAAACGGGAAAAGCGTTTTAAGTCCTCAGGAAAAAATAAATTATCTCATCACTTTTTCAAAACATCTAAAGTAAAATTCAACTAAAAATTCAAAATCAAGGGAGAGGACCACGACTTCGTGCGTCCCCCCCCCCCCCCAACCCTTCGTGCTGGCACCCATGCTGAAAATATTTGTAATAACTTCCAAGCACTTTGTATACTTTGAATTCCTTAAAAAGCTTGTTTATTGTTTTCACTGCAAATTTTATTTCCTGTGGCTCTATAGATTCAAAGTCATCACGTTTTTTGTTTTTTTTACTAATGATACTTGTCTAATCTTACTTTCATGTAAAAACAGAAACAAAAACAAAGGACGAAAAGTAAAAAAAAAAATTAAAAAAAAAAAAAATGGGCGAAATGAAAATTAAGGAAACAAGTGTATGTGTGTGAAATTGCCCTTTTAGGGTATTAGAGGTTTTGAGTTTAACCCCTTCGCGACGAGCGTGAGCGTCTTTTACAGAATTTTTAATCTTTTATCACCGGTTTTTCGAAACCGAAATTTTTGCCTAATTTAATCGGGAAAATGCCTTGATTAAAGAAGGCAAAATTGACAATAAACAGTAACTTGTGGGAATAATCAAGGATTCTAATCACCTTATGCGGTACGTATGTACGTGACGCTCGTCCCCAAGGGGTTAAGGCTGTTCTCAAATCCAAAAGGGCAACTTCTTGACATAAGTTTTAATTTATTTTTGTTCGAAAATGCATGAAACTGGTTGTTGTTGTTGTTCAGAAACTATGTCATCGAGCTGTTTTTTCCATTTGTTTGCAAACTCAATAGATCTTTCAGAAAATAATGTCAAAGTGGACGTTTTGAACGAATTTCCGCGAGAAAGTAGAAAAATCACTCAAGAGCGGGGGAAAAACGGGTTTGTCACGCGATCGAAAACGCTTATAACTCAATAGGTAATGGATTGGTCAAAAAATGGAAAAAATAGTTCGATTCCAAATCGCTTCCATGGCCAGGCTTTCAAATTTTATATCTTTCCGTTAAAAAATGAATTTGTAAATGTGCCAGAATGTTTTGTGCTTGTTGAGCAGAGCAGTTAAGAACAGCCTTAATGGTTTTGAGTAAGGTTGGATAAGAGACGACAGCAAAAAGACGTTATAAGAACTATTCGGTATTGTTACGAGTTAATTATTTAATACCCATTATTTAATAAATGTGCTAATCTGATCTTTTTACATTGTGATCTTAAAAATGCTTCAGAAATTATATGAGGGGTTCACAACCATAGTAGATCAAGTCCATAAAAAAAAAAAAAAAGGTAGTCCCTTAGAAGGTGCATAACCCTCTGAGTGTCTTGAGGGCTTTCCTGCATTTTCATAAAAATGCTTATAAAAATAATCTTAATGTAAACTTTCTTTCCTTGTTTTTTTCTAAAATACACTTCATACCCCTTTACTTGAGATTACATTTTAAAATATTTTTTTCTACAACAGATTTAAGTTGTTTTTGGGAAACTGGAAAATACGTCCAAACCATTCGGAGGGATATAATCTGTTTTATCTACTCCCACAGTGAACCAAGTCTGTTTCCACATACTTTCTCATGTATATCATCTGTTTACAGCAGTGTTGAATTCAGACACTTTTCTCTGGGTGGGATTTCTGTGGTTCAGGGGGGAACTTATAGAGTTCCGGGGGGGGGGGTGATTGCACTTTTTGACCATTGAAAACCTAAAATCTCAAATCTTCCGGGGTGACATCTTATTGCTCCGGGGGGGATGTCCCCTCCCCCGGGCCACCCCCTGAAATCAACACTGGTTTACAGACTTAGTTTACTGTGGGAGTGGATAAAACAGATTTTGTGCACCTACTAATCGGACTATCTCATTTTTTTTTTTCAAAATGGACTTGGTCTACTACGGTTATGAGCCCCTCATATATTTTTTAGATTAAACTGTAATTAAAAAAAAATGCCAATTAAGACTGTTTTCAAATTCAGACTAGTTACTTTTTGATGCATTTATCAATTCATTTTTGAGCGCAAATGTATAAAATTGGTAGGTGCTGTTATTAAAAAATTACGTAATCGAGATGTTTTTCCATTTTTCTGTAAAAGCAGATGCCTTTTCAGAAAATGCTGTCGAAGTTAGCGTTTTAAACAGTATTTCTAGACACAATAGCTCAGGGTAGGGAAAAAACTACCGTAGTGAGACAACAACCGCTTATAATTCAGCATGTAGCTCGTTTGTTGGGGGGAAAAAATCGCTTATAAATCACCATAAATCACGCCTGCAACTATCATGCTTCTTATGCTTAAAAATATCGGAAAACGTGTCGGAAATTTTCTCAGTGTTGAGCTGGGAAAAGTATATGTTTGAGATCATCTGTAATAAAGAATTACTTATTTTAAATTATCAAGAAGAAATAAATTATCACTCTTTTCAAAACATCAAAAGCAAAATTAAATTTGAAATTTAAAATCAAGGGAGAGGGCCATGACTCCCTCGCTTCCCCCCCCCCCCACCCCCCTTTCTTCGTGCTGGTGTCCATGCTCAAAATATTTGTAATAACTTCTAGGCACCTTGTATACTTTGAATTCCCTAGGCACCTTGTATACTTTGAATTCCTTAAAAAGCTTCATTTATTGTTTTCACTGCAAATTTTATTTCCTGTGGCTCTTACAGATTCAAAGCCATCAGGATTTTTTTTTTTTTTTTTTTTTTTTTACTAATGATATTTGTCTTATCTCACCTTCATCTAAAAACATAAACGAAAACAAAGGACAAAAAGAAAAAAAAAATGGGCGAAAAGAAAATTAAGGAAACAAGAGTGTATGTGTGTGAAATTGCCCTTTTAGGGTATTAGAGGTTTTGAGTTTAATGGTTTTGAGTTAGATAGAATAAGAGATGACAGCAAAAGGGCGTTATAAGAACTATTTGGTATTGTTGCAAGCTAATGATTTAATACCTGTTATTTAATAAATGTGCTAATGTGATCTTTTTACTTCGTGTTCTTAAAAAAACTTCAAAAATTATATATTTTTGATATTAAACTGTAATTAAAGGCAAATAATAATTAAAAATGTTTTCAAATTCAAGATAGCTACTTTGTGTAAAAGTACTACTCAAAATAACTACTACATTAGCAATACATTTTAGTACGCAAACGTATCAAATTGGTAGATGCACTTATTCAGAAACTATGTAATCGAGCTGTTTTCATATTTTAGGTAAAGACAGAAGATTTTTCAGAAACTGCTATCAAAGTTACTTCTTTGAACCAAATTTATTGACGCAACGGCCCAGAAAAAGGAAAAAATAGTCGTCCTGAGACAATAATCACTTTCATCTTAAGATGAGATGATTTCATCTCATTTGTTGGAAAATAAGAAAAAAAAAAACCCGGTTACAAATCAGTTCAAAAATCATGCTTGCAAGTATCGCACTTTTATGTTTAAGGGTCAATATCTGAAAACCGGACAATTTCATTCCAAATTTTTTTATTTTTTAAAATTAATGTATGTACCAACTACCACATACAATTATGTAGTATGATATATATTTTGTCATTTAAATGCTATAGTGTCTTGAGATCAAGGATGTATATTTTATGCGTAGGATAAACTTTTATGGAAGAAAGGGTCTGTTAACACCATAATCAGTGTCTAATAATTGGGACTGAGATGATGGGACTGAGGTGCTGTTTTTGTCTTAACAGATGCACAGCCATTTTGTTAAAAAAATTTTGCACACATATAAATTATTAAATATGCCATGTGACTTTTGTATGTTACATAAATAAAGTTGCAATAAGTTTTTTTTTTTTTTTTTTTAATAAATAAAAAGTTAAATATGGGGAGATAAATAATGCTATAAAAAAATACTCATCCCTATTCAGAACAAAAACTAAATATTTCTAAATATGAAACAAAGAGAAGAACGACTTACCTTCATCCATGGTGGCTAGTTGGACTTTAGTTGCTTTTGCAATGGAAATAATACTGCCAGCGCAACCATCTGTTAATTAAAATAATAAATCTTTGCAAAAAATCACCATAAAATAAAAACAATACATAGGACGCGTTTCGAGCTAAAAATATTAACAGCTCGTCATCAGCTATAGTAAAAACGTGTCCGTAAGGGGACAAAGTAAAAAATTACGGACAGGTGTTTACTGTAGCTGATGCCAAGCTGTTAATATTTTCAGCTCGAAACGCGTCCTATGTATTGTTTTTATTTTATGGTGATTTTTACAAAGATTTATTATTTTAATTGTTTCATATCGCGAGTTTTCGGTGCTGTTTCCCTAGTATCTGTTAACCTAAATGTGTTATTAGAGGGACTGAAGTGATGGTCAACCTCAGAGACAAATGTAATGTATTGCAATATTTTACTATACAATCTATACTAATAAAGGAGAATTATATTTTTCCGTATTCTATATATATAGGTACAAATATATAATAGCAAATGTTAAAAATATTTATAGAAATTTTTACAGCATACATGTAATATTGGATACTTAAATGATGATTTCGTTTGTTTAAAGCTTAAAATTAATTATTTATGCATCATTATATGTCCATTTATCATTAGTAATTGTTATTACAAATGTTACAATATGTATTACATTTTTCCGTTTTAAGTTTTAGTGTAATTAATGAAATATTATTGGCAGTGGACGCAAATTGTCCAATTTTCAGATATTGACACTTAAAAATTAATCGGAAAAAATGTGTTGGATTAAATGTGTCAGAAAGTTTCGCATTGGTGAGCGGGGAAAAATATTTTTTTGAGAACAGCCTAAACATTTACTTATTTTAAGTCACCAAGAAAAAATAAATTATCACGTCACTTTTTCAAAACATCAAAGGTAAAATTCAAAATCATGGAAGAGGGCCACGGCTTCCTCCATCCTATCATCCCACCCTTCGTGCTGGCACCCATGCTCAAAATATTAGTAATAATAATTTCTAGGCACCTTGTATACGTTGAATTCCTTAAAAAGCTTTTCTTTATTGTTTTCACTGCAGATTCTATTTCCTGTGGCTATATAAATTCAAAGCCGCATATATTAAAAATCATATAGCAAGTTATAGATACAAACCACTTCTTAACCCCTTGAGGGGCGGTGGGATATATTTTATCCCACCTACGATTAATGCAGATTCGCACCAGAAAAAGTTTATGAAATTTTGCTTTTCTAACTTTGGAGGGAAAAAGTCGAAAAATTGCTTTTCCTTATTTTGAAATAAAATTTTTCTAAATTTCCGGTGGGTATTCAGCATTACCCAAACGCAATTGCTTGCCCCTCAAGGGGTTAAATCATGCCTGCAAGTATCACGCTTCTTATGTTTAAAAATATTGGAAAATGTGACAGAAATTTTCTCACTCTGTAGCTGTGAAAAATATTATTTTCAGATCATCTTTAATAAACAGTTACTTATTTTAAATCATCAAGAAGAAATAAATTAATACTCTTTTCAAAACATCGAAAGTAAAATTAAATTTAAAATTAAGGGAGAGTGTCATGACTCTCTCGCTACCCCTTCCTTTGTGCTGGTGCCCATGCTCAAAATATTTTTAATAATAATTTCCAGGCACCTTGTATTCGTTTAATTCCTTAAAATGCTTTATTTATTGTTTTCACTGCAGATTTTATTTACTGTGGCTTTATAGATTCAAAGCCATCACGATTATTTTTCAACTAATGATACTTGTCTAATCTCACTTTCATCTAAAACCAGAAGCAAAAACAAAGGACAAACAGTGAAAAAAAAATGGGAGAAAAGGAAATTAAGGAAACAACTATATGGGTGTGAAATTGTCCTTTTAGGGTATTAGAGGTTTTGAGTTTAATAGTTTTGAGTAAGATTGGATAAGAGATGGCAGCAAAAAGGCCGTTATGAGAACTATTCAGTATTGTTGCGAGTTAATTATGTAATACTTATTATTAAATAAATGTGCCAATGTGATTTTTTTACTTCGTGTGCTAGAAAAACTTGAAAAATAGCATTTTTTAAAATTATTAAACTGTAATTTAAAACAAATAACTAAATTGTGTGGATTACAGTTTCAGAGAAATACACCACAAGTCAACATGATTTTGAAATCGAAGTCAATCATTTTTTCTCGATTTAGCATACTATAATTCTCTTGACATATCGAGGGATATGTTAACGTACATATAGCAGATATAGGGGAGACTGGGGAGGGTTGACGATAGGGGAAGATAATGACCCACCCATCAGTTTTCGTATTTAAAAGAATTTCAGAGTTTTGCTAATAGGTGGCAACCAAAGCTATTGAAATGCTCAAACAATAGTCTTTGTTTCATGCAGATAATTGAAACAGGTGTGAAAAAATCAATTGTGGAGCGTTTTCAGCTTAAAAAGTGTATTTTTTATAAACACTTTGTAAGATTTTCTCAAATAAAATACTTCATAGAAATTTAAGTAGGTTTTAAATAATGTAGAAACGTTGAGCTTTCATTCCAGACATAAAGATTATACAGTAAATTAGGCTAAACATAACCATGTGTTACACTTTAAGAAGTGGCTACGTGTGGAGGCTTGACCCAATCAATGTGAGGGAGGGTTGACTAGATGGCCAAAGCTCAATTAATTAAGTGTTTTTGTAAATATTTTTACTGTACCCTGTACATAAGGAAGGGTTAATGGTTATATTTATAAAATAAGATAAATTTATTCTGTAAAGCTACAGCATAATGAGGTGATAGATAGGAAAATGTTTAAAATTGATTAAAAGATGTAAAGAATTGCTATTGAAGCAAAAAGAAAAAATAATGAAATATAAATTAAAAAGCTTATAGGAACTTTTATATCATTATTATTTTTATCAAATAGTACCCATAGTACGTAAATAGAAGACTGGAAAAGACTAGTAAGGCTGAAAGAAGCAGCCTTAAGAAATGCTAACTTTTCATGCCTCTGTAAAAGAATATAACATTGATCAAAACATTTTAGGAAAATGTGTAGAGAAATTTCTCCAAGAGGAACAGAATGAGATGAAACCAAACTATGTGGCAACCTGAGTTGCTAGATCGAGTGTAAAAAAAAGTGGATGTTTAAAACGGAATTTTTCTCCTGTCCCTTGAATTCCCTCTAAGCAGGTTTGTCTTCACATCCCATTTTCCCAAATAATTTTTAATAATAATTAAACCATTAGCATAGACTTATTTTGCCTTCTTAAAAACTGGTTTTAAATTTCCCTTAACAAATATTTCAATATAAAATAAAGTGGTTCAAGCCTCCCATATGTGGAGAGCCTTGACTCATTATTTTTTTCATGATTAAAATCAATCATTTTTCATGTTTCTTATAGTAATAACTTATGTCGCAATTTTATTTTGATAACTGATTATATAACAAATAAAATGATATGTAAAACTTTATTCTAGGTTTAATATTTAAAAAATAAAAAATCATTTTCTAAAAAGTGGGTCAACCCTCCCCAGTCTCCCCTACGGTGACGTAGAAATTATTTGTTTTTATTTGGATTTGTATATTAGGTGATCAGATCTCAGGGAACAAAAACTGGGACACAGTGTATTTATATACTTTCTTTTGTTACAAATTGAGATCTGTCAACAGTTTAAAATATAATCTCCCAGAACCTCTATCTTCGAGCACCCAGTATATGATTGCGCTTTCTCATATGTAAAATGTAAGAACAACATACACTGTAAAAAAGAAACAGCTGTTTCTTAATTTATGAAAATATAATTTAAAGAGAACATACGATAATCTGTTCCAAGTTATCCACGATTTGAATCAGGTTCGATGCGAGATGCCAGTGAAAAAGCGTTCTAAAAAACGTTTCAATATTATTAGAGGTTAATTATTTGGTTTCTATTCAATTGTTATTCAATAAATATACTAATAAGAATTTTTATTGTCTATTGAAAACTCATTCAATGTATTAACATTCAATGAGTGTATTTTGCAAAACGAAACTGGGTGGAATAGAGGGATAAACGCAGAATATAAATTACGCGTGACGGAGCAAATAGCATACGAATTTGTAATGAAAAAACTCAATGGTAGACAGTTGACGTTACCAAGGCCGCATTCTGAGCATTTTGCGACATCTGCCACTAGAAAAAATGAACAGTAAATTTATCCTTATTTAATCGGATAATTATAAATAGGGCTAAATTTATTGAAAGTGATTTTTATTGATGGCTATTTCCATGAGAACTTGTAGTGTAAGTCACAAGCTATGATTTTTGGCTACCAGTATTTTAGAACGGAAGATGTGACTTGTTTTACCAGAGATATCTCATTAATTGAATAAGGCGAAGCAAACTTTTCGAAAATAAGGATGGCCAACAAGCATAGCGATTTTCAGCTGTGTGACTTACACTACAAAAACCCATGGAGCTAGCCTGATGGAAGCTTACACACGCTGTTATATTTTATTCCGCGTTTAAAATTTCGTGTTCCTATTTTTTTAAATAACCGTGTGTATGGAAAAAAAACACACGAAGGAACGAGTGAAAGGAAACGAAAGTATATGAAAAGAACACAAAAGTATCTCGAAAAGAACACATATCTAAAAAAAAACAATGTTCGTATTTTTCGTGTTTAAAATTCGTCTCTTGCAGTTATTATTATGTATCACAAAACCACAGCTACTAGACTACAGCTTTTTTTAGTATCAAGTCCTGCGCGCTAATACAAAAACCACGGGTGTCCCAAGCGGATTTTTTTTTTCAGCGTTTGTACGGTCTCTTGAATTTTAATACCAGTATTTTTTTAAAGTATCCTTCGAGTTATGTAATTGCAGAAGAGTAAGGTGAAGAATATTTTAAAAAATACTTCAATACAAATTTAGTGTTGACTCTAGAAAAAAAGGGCCGCCGGGTGGGAATTTTTCAAAAAGGGCAAACTATTGTAAAAAAGGGGCACATTTTTCAAAAAGTACACACTATTCTCAAAAAGCGCACACTTGTACCTTGTTCACAAAAACTATTTTGAACTGGTCTGTTTAGAGTCCCCTTATAGAATTTGCGAAATTTTCCTGCGATCAATTGAATTTCGCGATTTTCGCGCATAATTGGGAACCATTCGCTGTCACTTTTACTCATCGTGACAAAGCAGAGTCAGGTTTAAAGGAACAGCATCGACTTTCAACTACAGTGTTTCACGAGATCATTTGAGCAGAAATCACTTTTCCTAGACCGAACCGTACTTCTCACTAGAGTGTTCACGCTGCCGGGAAAATTGCGCAGGATAAAAATCCAAATCCGATCCAATTCCTGATTAGTTCACATCCCATGCTCGAAATTCACGTTATCACATTGCTAAGACTGGGACCGGGCAAAAAAATGTGCACTTGCTTTTGTGCAAATGCTGATAGAAGAAAAGAAAACGGCGGACTTTGATTATAAATAAGAGCAATTGGGTGCTGTGAAATTATCTTAAAGGCCACGAGGCGCATAGGAAATCTTTAAAAGGGCCACCAGGCGCATAGGAAATCTTTAAAAGGGCCACCAGGCGCAATTGAAGGGTTAAAAAGGGCCGCAGGGCGCATAAAAGAAATAAAATGGGCCGCCGTGCGCCGCACCCTGAAAAAACGGCTTAGAGTCAACATTAAAATTCAAGAGAACGTACAAACGTTGAAAAAAATCCCACCTATGACGCCGCCATTTTTGTTTCAGCGCGTTTGCTTACAGTTTAGAGAGTTGTGGTAAAACTTTATTTCCTAGATAAAAGTTTAGACTATCTGATTGGTGTACAAGAAATGATGAGTTTGTCTAATTGGCGTATTTGAAAAGAGTATACTAGTGGAAAAATTGGTGGAATAGTTGACGGACTTCAGATTTTCTTCGAGCGATTTATTTTTTGCCACAGCAATTCTGACCATTTGCCAATTGAAAATATTTACAATGAACTGTCAAAATATTTCTTTCCAATATTGGTGAAATAATGGCAAAATGTAAACACTGCACTGTAAGGGTAATATTTCATTCTAATATTGCTAATATCATAGGGGTAAAAAGTTACAGATTTTGAATACTATTTTTTCTTTATAGAAAAATATCACGTCTTTAGTGCAGAATTGTGCGATTAAAGACATAATGTTTTTCTATAAAGAAAAAGTGGTCTACAAAAGACGTAACGCGTGTCACTTATGCCAAAATTATGTAAAATATAAACAAAATATAGCCAATCCAAACAATATTGTTTTACTGCTTGAACATTATGGCCATTTATTGAATATGCACAAAATAAATTGTAAAATGTTTCAATACAGTTAACTCCGTTTGTGCGGATCTCCAAGGAGACCATTTTTTGTTCGCATAAAACTGTGTAAACATTTAAAAGGTATATTGTTGAATAAATTTAATTCAGTTTTCGCTAAAAATTAATTAGCTTACCAACTTTATGCAAAAAAAAAAAAAGGTTGACTTTTTAACGCTGTTCTCATATATAAAGGAGCTACTTTCTGACACATTTTTGTTTGGAAAAGCATGAAATTGGCAGGCATTCTTATTCATAAATTATGTAATCGAATAGCATTTTCTATTTATTTTTCTTGTAAAGGTAGAAGATTTTTCAGAAAACACTGTCAAAGTTGGCGTTTTGAACCGAATTTCCAGAGAGACAGCGTTTGAAAGTAAGAAAAACAGGTCATCATGTGACAACCATCGTTTATAACTCAAGTAATTCATTTATAAAAAAAACGGAAAACTCCATTCAATTTCAAATGGCTTCAATAGTCAGGTCTGCCAATTTTATGTCTTTACGTTTAAAAATGAATCAGAAAATGTGTCAGAAATTTTCGCGTTGTTGAGCAAGGAATTTAAGAACTACCTTAATATAAAAGAATAAATTACCCCAAACAAACAAAATATGAAAATAAATTGCCGTACTTATCATTAAAGCAAATAATGATTAAAGTAATCTCTTACTTTCCTTTCTGGTAGATGATCATACAAATGGTTTTTTTACAAAATTATTTTTAAAGTTTTGCGACATGCGCGAACATTTAGTCTATATATTACATTCCATTTTGATTGGTATTATCGGTGAACAATCGTTAGTAATTTTCGAAAACCTGTAAACATTTTTGCTAGTGAAATGTTTCCTTTGTCTTTACCATTCTTACTGACAATTTCTTGATATCTCAATAGCTTCTGCTTATACAAATAATCTTTTTACCGCATCATTTTTAAAGTTTTTCGATATGCTCGAACATTTAGTCTGTTACATTCTATTTTGATTTGTAATATCGGGAACAACATTTAGTAATTTTTTAACCTCTCACGTTTTTGTTGGTGGAATGCTTCCTTTCTCTTCACCATTCTCACTAGATGTATCTTGATAATTTCTGTTATCTTTCTAATATTTCTTTCTTTAAAATTTTCTTTATAAAATCTTTCCAAACGAACTTGATGTTGGGAGTTTCATTACCTTCGGCAGCGTGCAACCTCGAATTTGTGTGATTTTATATTTTTAAATGAGATTCTATCCAAACGAACCTAGAGTTAGGAGACCCACTGCCTTCAGCTGCGTATATTGGCCTGCGGTCTGCTTTGAATAGGGATGGAACGAAACAGACTTTTAACGCCGAAACAGAATTTCGGCAATCTTTCTATTTTCGGCCGAAAATGAAACCGAAAATGTCAAAAATTTTAAGTAATTAATACATACATAAATATACATAATTGCCGAAACGTCAGTGAAGGCTTACTGTGGAGACACGAAATGTTTTGATTTCCGTTTGTCTGTCTGTCTGTCTGTCTGTTCCGCGATAACTGCCGCAAAAAGCCCCCAATCAGCTTGAAATTAATTGGGCATATTCGTGAGACACCCGGACGTAGCTGTATAGTTTTTGGTTAAATTTGGTTCATTCGTTCGGAAAATATGGAAGATTTTATTTTTCTTTATAATGCTTTTCTACGGCAAGTCAGACGATTTTCAAATTTCCATTTGTTGAAAGAAAATGGCACGTTTGATTAATGAATTTAAATGTCAAATTATGGATACTAAAATTCCAAATAAGGGTTTTAAATTATTCCTATTATATTGAAATTTTATCAATATATCTATCAGATTTTTTTATTTACGTGTATAATGTTTTGAGGACATTTATACATGTATTCCAATAATATAAATAATTTTTAAATTAATTTTCTTGTTTTACATGATACGTATTTCTTTTTTTTCCTTTTCTTCGTTGCCTAGCGACTGTTATTCGCAGCCTATCATTGCGTCAAATATGAATGAAGTTAGTAAATTACGCTAATTTTGTTGCAGGTACTATTAAAAGGCTATCAAAAAAAATAATTTATCGCGCCAAATCGATGCAATTTATGCAATTAACAGTGGGCACGATAATGAATTATTTTCCAGTAGATTTATAGATCTCCAGATATGCATATTTTGGGGGGCTTTTAATATGTTATTGCTATCGCAAGGATTAGGATGTTTAAACTAATGTTTAATCATGCTATAAGTGAAAAAAAAGTACAGTTAAAGGCATGTAAATCCTTTTTAACACTTTCCAACATGGATGAAAAGTATTTATGACTTCAGTTTTTCTATCTGTCGCCTGCCGTGTTTCTCTACGTGCTCTAACTCGCGTAAATATAGTCGGGATTACATGTAACTGATATACGTTATTAAGGTTTGCCAAAGTATGTTTGATATTAAAAATGAAGAGTGTAGCATTCATAGCTTAATTACAGGGGCACTCAAAACTATTCCGTTACATTATAGTCTTTGGGAAAAATCGTCTGCGGTGTATTTTAATAATGTTACACAATTTTAAACGTAATGAAATTTATATAATTTACTAAGGTGCACTAGAACCTGGTTACTATAAAATATGTTATGTACTTACAGCATGCGTACAGGGAACTCAAAAGTATTCATAATATTACAATCTTTGAAGAAAATCCTTTTGTGGCGTTTTTTAATGATGTTACTCTGTAACAAAATAATAAAATTGATATGTATTTTTGAAACATTTTTGTAGTATATGGGGTGCAAAGCATATGTTTTTTTCAGGGTCACACAAAAGTGGTCGATTAAAATGTGGTCTACGGGGGGGAAAAAACTCTTCACAGCTTATTTTAACACATTAGCGACGGGAAACGAGAATTCTCGTTTTTATTCAGAATACATTATTGGCTAAGGGAGTGACTTCTACCTTACAGAAAAGACATTTATATTGTGTTGTCCATATTTTTTATAGATTGTAAAACATTATATATTACATCCGTAGATTGAAAGATATTTACTGCTGCATAAACATGAAAAACATATCTCAGAAACCAATTTCCGAGACACTTTCAGAAGAGGGAGGAGCTTCTACTGTTTTTAAACCCAGATTTAATTAAATTGCCTGTCGTCAGTGTGTTAATTGTGTTGCACTAATTCAAACATTATGAAATTAAATTACATTACTGTGGTTGACTACAAGAAGCTTGAATATGATTTGTATCGTATTTATCGTTCATTTATAGGGTCACATAAAAAATTTCGGATACAGTTCTGGTCTATTAGGGATGATTGCTGAAGAGCATTTTCGATTATGGTGTGCGTTTTAACGTTAAGTAAATTTGTGCTTAATAAGTAGTGCATAAATATTGTATAGACCATGTACAGGGATACACAAATGAATTCGTAAGTATAAATGAAAATGAGCGCGAATTGCTTCAGTGTTTTTTTTATTATTATTTGAGTTATGTATTTCCCAGCCCAATTACATTTAGTATACTAACAAATGTTTGCAGAATTTAAATAGAACCATATACAGGACTCCGCAGAAACTGGATATATGGTGCACACTATGCATACTAATCCCCGGGAATGTGATATGAGCAGTTTTAAGAGGGTTTTTTGTCTGCATTAAATTTAAATATTATAGACGACGCGTAAAAATCTTCACGTAATATACAGGGCTGTAGAAAAGAATTCATGTACGTTTCCGTCTATTGGTAGAATTTACTAAAGGACATTAACAATTAATTGATAACTACAAATGTAAATTAAATTACACTACGAAGGGGTTCAGGGGGGATCTGTCCCTCTGGAGAAATCTACTTTATTATCTAAAAATTACCAGAATAAGTAGCTCATGAGATTTTCAGAATACCATTACATAACAAGGGGTTTAATTTAACGCTTCTAATGTCAGAAAACTTCGAAATATTTTTTCGTTTTATAAATGTTTATGTAATTTCAAAACTTTAAATTTCGTTTTTTGTAGAAAGATTAATATTACTCAAAGGGTGCTAAACACAATGAATTGTAGAGCTGACGTTGAGGCTCCTGATCTGCAGATTTACTAGTTGCCGAAACGTCAGTGAAGGCTTACTGTGGAGACACGAAATGTTTTGGTTTCCGTTTGTCTGTCTGTCTGTCTGTCTGTCTGTCTGTCTGTCCGTCTGTTCCGCGATAACTGCCGTAAAAAGCATCCGATTAGCTTAAAATTAAGTATGCATGTTGGTAAAATCCCCGGATTTAGCTGTATAGTTTTTGGTTAAATTTGGTTCATGCGTTCGGAATATATAGAACATTTTATTTTGCGACTTAATGCTTTCCTGTAGCAATTCGGACGATTTTTCCATTTTTATTTGTTGAAAGGAAATGGCTCATATGATTGAAGGATTTAAATAGTAAATTATGGATGATGTAATTTCTAATTAGAACCATACATTATTCATATTAGTTTGAAATTTTGTGTATACATTTGTCAGAGTTTTTAAATTCGGTGTTTAACTTATGGAGGTATTTTATATATGTGTTCCAATAATATATCTTTTTATAAATTTACTTTTTTTCAAAGCACATATTTCATTGTTTTATTTTCTTTTAACTGTTGCCTAGCGACGGAACTACACCTAAAAATATCGTAAATGTGAAAGTATTTGTAATTGTTTGAAGTCAATCAAAGTCAAAAGGGACGAATTAATGCCTTTGTGACTTTACATATAGATGAAATTTACCCCAGAAATAAAGAAAGACTATGTTCTGCTTATTTTGTTCAAATATTTTTTCTTTTAAATTAAGAAGTTCATTATTTTCATAAGGAATAAATTGACATTTTGCTATAAATTTAACAATCATTTTTTTTTTTTTTTTTTTTTTTTTTTTTTTTTTTTTTTACCGTTGCTAAGAAAATCCTATCCCAGAATAATAATTTATCCTAAACAGTTAATTTTGATTTGAAAGATTTTCATGTGCAAGAGGAAAATGAAATAAAAAATAGACATGAATACGTCTTCATATTGGAAATAAAACTAAAATACGAAAAGAAGGTGAATTTGATCTCATATATCAAAAATAAAACTAATATGCTTTGAGGTTGAAATAAAAAGGGCTTGTGTTATGATATTAATTCTTATTATTAAAAGAAATGTTACTAATATCTCATGGTTTATCGTCTGCACACAGCTAACAGAAATGTTAATTTTTAATCGAAAATTTCAATGAGAAAAAAAAAAAAACTTTTGAAAATCAAATATATAGTAAATGTCAAAATTTTACATCGCAAAATTATCGCTGTCGAAAATGACGTCATTGTATTGGGAAATAAATATTCTCATTCTTAAAAACCAAGCATTAACTAGATTACCTAAAAAAATATTTTATGACGAGTGTTACTTCTTAATGCCGTCTCATTTCAGAAAATATGAATGAAAATTATTTTATTTTTAAAAGGAAATTATATTTTCATTCATAAAACCTAAACTTTTAATATAATTGCGTCAATGTGAATCATTTTCTGTCCACCAGTATTGAAAATTAAGGCTCGGAAGTATAAAAAGAAATTTAAGATTTGCGATAACCATTAAGTAATAACCATAAATAAAAAGTTACATATGTAAATTAATGAAACCACGGGGAGTTCAGGAGGCGGAGCCCCCCCCCCCCCCTGAAGAAATCTGTTTTATTATTTAAAAAAATATCAGAATTAGTAGCTCATGAAAATTATTTCAAAATATCCTTCCATAACAACGTTTTTAATTTAATGCTTCTAATGTCTGAAAACTTCGTATTTTTTATTCTTATAAATAATTACATAATTTGAAAACTTTAAATTGCGGTTTGCAGGAAACTGAATATTACCAAAGTGAGTCTAAAAACAATGACTTGCAGAGCTGACGTTGAGGCTCCTGATCTGCAGATTTACTAGTTGCCGAAACGTCAGTGAAGGCTTACTGTGGAGACACGAAAAGTTTTGGTTTCTGTTAGTCTGTCTGTCTGTTAGTCTGTCTGTCTGTTCCGCGATAACTGCCGCAAAAAGCATCCGATCGGCTTGAAATTCACTGGGCATGTTGATGAGGTACCCGGACTTAGCTGTATAGTTTTTGGTTAAATTTGGTTCATTCGTTCGGGAAATATGGAACATTTTATTTTGCTCTATAATGCTTTTCAATGGCAAGTCAGACGATTTTCAGATTTTCATTTGTTGAAAGAAATGGCTCATATGAAAAATGGATTTAAATGGTAAATTTTTGATGCTGAAATTTTTAAATAACATTAAATTATTCCAATAAATTATGTCAATATATTTGCGAGATTTTTTTAATTAGGTTTATAATATTGGAGAGAATTTTATGCATGTTTTCCAATAATATAAAGGATTTTGTTTTATCAAATTGACATAATGCATATTTCATTTTTTTTCCTTTTCTTTCTCTGTTGCCTAGCAACGTATTTGGTCCTAATAATATTAGTATAACTGCGTGTATAATGGTTGAGTAAAGCCAATGTCAAAACAGATGAATTAATGCATTTGTATCTTTGCATATAGAAGGATTTTAGCCCAGAAATAATAATAGGCAATATTTCATTTATTTTATTGAAATATTTTGCTTAAAAATACAAAAGTTCATTATTTTCATAGAGAATAACGTAACATTTTCCCATAACATTTACCAATATTTCTTTAATTGTTGCCAAGAAAATCAGAACCCGGAATAATATTTTCTTTTAAACAATTTTCAATTGAAATGTTTTGTCGTGAAACAGGAAAATGAAAAACAAAATTAAGAATAGAAAAATTAATATGGCGACATATTAAAAATAAAAAGAAAACTCTCGAGTATTTCTTAATATAACAAGATGAAAAGTTTTGAGTAAGTACGCATAGCAGGTGAATTAGACGTCATTTATCGAAAACAAAGATGCTGGAATAAAAAGATCTTGGGTAAAATAAAATTAACTATTATTCACGGAGGAAAGAGATAGATGGAGATGCAGTATGCCGTAAAAACAGTTTGCAATACGATGTGCGTTATCGCTCAGATTTAAATGCCCTCATTCGGCCCAAACAAAACAAGCACGTGGAACAGGGACCAAATTCTTTGACTTCATCCGTTTAAGCACGTCGTTGTGTTGTGCCGAATGTAGCGGATTTTATGGTTACATTTTTGGCGTCACTTCAAGATTTATTGTCTGTGTACGGTTAACATGAATATTTTATTTTAAATTTAAATTTTATTAATTTATAAAAAAAACTTATGCTTATCCTTATAAATCACAGCGTAAAAAAAATCTAAGATATACTATAACCATCTGCACAATCAATAAAAAATTACGAATGTAAATTTAAATAGACTACGGGGGTTCAGGGGGGCAGAGCCCCCCTGAAGAAATGCAATTTTTGATTTAAAAAGTTACCAGAATAAGTAGCTCATCAGAATTTCAGAACATCAATGTACAACCACTTGTTTAACACTTTTAATTTCTGAAACTTTACGAAGTATCTTGTATGCTCATAAATATTTATGTAATTTGAAAACTTTAAAAAGCGATTTGTAGGAAGTTGAATATTATGCAATGAGTGTTAAAAAACAATGACTTGCAAAGATGACGTTGAGGCTCCTGATCTGCAGATTTACTAGTTAAATAATTGCCGAAACGTCAGTGAAGGCTTACTGTGGAGACACGAAAAGTTTTGGTTTCCGTTAGTCTGTCTGTCTGTTCCGCGATAACTGCCGCAAAAAGCATCCGATCGGCTTGAAATTCCCTGGGCATGTTGATGAGCTCCCCGGATTTAGCTGTATAGTTTTGGGTTAAATTCGATTCATTCGTTCGGAATATACAGAACATTTTATTTTGTGATATAATGCTTTTCTATGGGAAGTCAGACGATTTTCAAATTTTCATTTGTTGAAAGAAATCGCTCATATGAATAATAGATTTAAATGGTAAATTTTGGATGCTGAAATTTTTAAATAAGAGTATTAAATTATTCTTATTAGTTTGCAATTTTGTCAAAACATTTGTCAGAGCTTTTAAATTAGGTGTATAACTTATGATAGAATTTTATACATGTGTTCGAATAATATAAAACATTTTATTTTATGAATTTACTTATATTTCATTTTTTCTTTTAACCGTTGCGTAGCAACAGCATCTCATCTAAAAATATCATAAATGTGAAAGTATGTATGGTTTTTTGTCAAATCAAAGCAAAAGGAATGAATTAATGAATGCCTTTGTATAGATATTTGCATATAGATTTATTTAAACGCAGAAATGAAAATAGTATTTATATACTATATAGAATAATATTTTCATTTATTTATTCAACTATTTGATTATAAATGAAAAAGTTCGTTATTTTCATACAGAATAAACTGACATTATTCTGTTAAATTTTATAAACTTTATTGTTGCCAAAAAAAAAAAAAAATGAATAACAATTTCTCCCAAAGAGTTAATTTTAATTTGTAAGATTTTCACGTGCAAAAGAAAAATGGAATAAGCAAATAAAAAATAAAAAAAAGGATATATAGGACAGGAATGAATACATATAAACATTTCACACCAAATACCACCTAAAATAGTTTTTGTAGCAGTATTTTCCCAGCACTACGAAGAAAGATTCCTCGATTTACACGATTTTACTTGGCCTTCCTTTTCTCATTCTTTGCGATTTCATTTTCGCAATTGCGTGCTTTAATTGGCACAAAATTTTACATTTTTATGACTGAGATATATGTAAGGCCATACAAATAAGAAATTCCGTATTGTCTCTATAAAATGTGATAAAGTGTTGGTTAATCATATATGCTTTTATTAAGAGGAGCAGAGCTGCCAAGCCTCCGGCGTTCTGGATACCAGTATTTTAATACAGAAAATGTTACTTTATTTAATTGAAACATTTGCGCGATTTAAAAGAACATTTTCTCTAATATAATAGTGATGTGCAAAAAGCTTGAGACTTGGTATGTCTGGTGGGGAGTGAAATGTTTTACTTAATGCATTTGTCTCTATTTTAATGCTACGTGAACAACGTCCGTGTAACAGCTTGTAGAGTGTAAAATAAATTAAATTATTAAAATAATCCTTATTACGAAAAATGAAACAGAAAGTCCGGCTAAGGGAAATGAAATGTTAGTTAACCTTTCGTAATTTGACCTGAACATAGGTTTGCGCCAAATTTCAACGGTATTTGTAACATCACGATTTTAAATTAAATGTAGATACTATTAAAAGAAAATCACAAAAAATACTTAAAGGCGCCAAATCATGTTTATCTATTTAACGATGATGAATTATTAACTGTTAGGTTTAGAAGCCCCCCTACTTTAGGGTGATTTTAGTAAGTTAATGCTATCGAGTACATTTTTTGATATTTAGATTAGATCTTAGATATAAATATTGCAGAATGGTAATCAAAATTATTTTTTTATAAACAAAATTTATAAAGGTATTAGATTTCTAAATTAGATGTTTCAGTTTACATTTCCAAAAGTTCTTTATCCATTAGATACAGGTATTTGTGGTTAGCAGGCAAGTAAATACTGCTGTATGGATATTAGGATAACGTAAAATGCTTGACCGAATTATTGCTTATCCTTATAAATCGCAGTGTAAAAAGAAATCTAAGATATAGGGTAATCATTAACTCAATTAGTAGAAAATTACAAATGCAAATTAAATTACACAACGGGGGGTTCAGGGGAGCAGAGCCCCCCTGAAGTAATTTGCTTTATTATATAAAAATTACTAGAATAAGTAGCTCGTGAGAATTTCAGAATATCCTTACATCAGAATATCCTTACTAACAACGTGTTTAATTTAACGCTTTTAATGTCTGAAACCATCGAAATATTTTTTTCCTTTTATAAATGTTTGTGTAATTTAAATAGTTTAAATTTTGTTTTTGTAGAAAGATTAATATTACGCAAAGTTTGATAAAAACAATGAGTTGCAGAGATGACGTTGAGGCTCTTGATCTGCAGATTTACTAGTTAATTATACGTGTAATAATACGTGTGGTCCAGGTTGGCACTCTGTGCCTCTGACCAAAACTTTTTACTTCGATATAAAATAAGATTTAATTAATCCATCAATCACACAAAATGATTTTCTAATTAAACGAATTCCATCTAGTTAAAAATATTTTAGGTATACATACCCCTCTTTATCTTTTATAATGATTTATGTAAATGATCATCTGTTATACTAGAACTTTCTCAAAGAGCATTGGAAACACTTTTGCGATTTCAAACTAACTTTTTTCTATTACTGTTAAGTCTGCAGCTTTTAATGAGCACCTGAAAAGCGTCTTCAAAGTTTAGTTCTATAGGCATTACTTGCTTTATAATTTGTTTTGAGTCAGTGTTTCTGCGTCTCACGTTTTGAGTCAGTGATGACTGCTAATTGTAAACAGCGAAGTTTATAACAACTAGAAAACAGGCATTCTACTTTTTCAGAATTTAGTGTCGCCTCCGATGAAAAAAAAAATGTATCTATAAATAGCACAAAACATATTTCAATTTTAAGACTTACAGCACACGCTTTTATTTTATTTAAAATGACGTCATTCGCATCCGCTTAAGAATTCCACATTTACGACCCCCTCTTAAACATCTACAGTAAAGTATGCATAGGACGTCACTGTCGCGAAATAATACACAAATGCAGAAAAAAGATACCGTCATTAAAGAAAATAGATACTTAAAATTAAATATAATTTATAATAGCTCCATGTCTTAACAGAAGGCATTTCTTTTATATTTTTTCAAAATAGCACGTACTTTAATTACATTTTCGTTCGGTTATTATGAAAAAATGGCAACAGAAAGATATAATTAATATTTTACAACTATTTTTCCTTTACTTTCTACAGAAATGGAGTACTTCCGTTGCCAATATTAAGCAAATGGCTCTAAAAACTAAAAAAAAGTTAATATTTCAAAAATAAATGAAGATGCAGGTTTCAAACAAATTGCATTTAAAAGTACTTTTTTTCTCAATACGACGGTATAAAAATTGAAAATGTGCGGTGCTTAGAAGTTTAAAAAATTGCTATAGAGTATTCAATTGCACTGCTTTGTTTTACGGCTGGCTTCTGTAAGGTAACGTTATTGTTTGGAGGCGACACAAAATGAGCTGGGAGAAAAAAATAGCATACCGTACCGGGGGCTAATAAATAAAGTGTGTCTCATTTGAGCCGATACAGCTAAAACCAATGAGTCATGTTGAAAATTCCCGAAGGAATGAAAGGGATTTTTGAAATACAGATAATTTCGGTCCGGCAAAATTTTCAGCAGCATTTTCGCCGAAAACGATTTTCTGCGAAACTTAGATTTTGGGACGAAAACGAAACCGAATTTTCGGTCGATATCAAGTTTTGAACAGCCAAAGCTTTTGTTGGAAATATATGTACAAAAGCAGATTCGATTCTGGAAGGTCATTTTAGGAAAATCGTGTCCCCATTATCCGATGAATAGCAAATCCTTTATGTACTGAATTATGAATTCATGAAAATTTTATCTTCTAAAGCATTTTTCGTGAATTGTTTAAACTACGTTAGAAGATTTACAAATTCATTTAATAAATTTTAGAAGGATTATTTAAATTTGAATTTATAGGGATTTTGTGTAATATTTATAATTTATATCACCACTCAAATCTTTTGGTTTAAATATTTTTCTTAATATTGTGTAGAATTAGGAAATGACCAATATAATGTTCTTACAATAGAAAGATAGAAATATTTCCGAATTGAAAAATCCCCCCCCCCCCCTCTCCCAACCCCAAGAAAGCTGAAAAGATGCAAAGACAAAAGAAATCATCCTTTTAAAAATATTTTTGTTATAATGCTTTTGGAACAAGATAAAGTAATGTATCTATGGCTCATTCTAAACTGTATTACAACTAATCGATGTCTTAAATTAATTTCATAACAAGTTATTTTAATGGTACTTATAAGTACAGTCAGTGGATAAAGGATTAAGTGATGTCCGAAACATTAATTGTAAATAGCAGATGATGGGGAGATAGGGGATTGTCCTAATTAACCGGAGATATGTCTTATACGGCAAAGCATTAACCCACTGTATTGGAAAATACCTAAGAAAAAGAAAAAAAGAATAGAAGTTATATAATATTATGAAATAAATGTAACAATGCATTAAAAATAAAGAATAATGTCTTGTAACAAAATATGTATAACCCTGCATGGTTATTCCGAGAAAAAAAAAATCACATTTGAAGAAGGTTTTATTTCATGGAAAACATTTTTTATTGAATAAGAAGATTATATGGGAAGAATATTTCAGAAATTTTTGAGCTCAAATTTTTATGGTATTTTGAATGCAATAATGGTGTAACTCTTTTCTTTTCTTCAAATTTTAAGCAGTTTGATTATAATTCAGAAATTGTAAGTTTGTATCTTTCTCCTATCTTCTCCAACAGTAGTAAGAAAAAAAAAATAACCACAATGGTTTTGACGATCTTGGCGGATCTAAAAATATATATATATATATATTTAGCCGCTCAACAACGGGAAACTTTCTAGCACATTTTCCTACCTACTAATAATATTTAAAAATGCGGATAAAATTAAAATAAAAATATGTTTGAATTTCAGACGATTTATTGCTTTTAGATAAAAAAGATAGTAATAATACCGATATAAAAACAGAAACTATACAAAAAAATGTAATTCTTTGAAATCATATAAAAAGAAAAAAAAATTAGCAGTATATGTATCGCTACTGGGAAAAAATAATGCCGAAATTTAATAAATGAATATCACAGAAAAAAAATTAAATTTGGCAGTTTAATCTTAATTCGCTGATGATATGATAAAGTGACAAAAAAAAAAAAAAAAAAAAAAAAAAGATTAGTGATCATGGGAGCAGTTTTTCGATACAATAAACAAATTATTTTGTCAGTGAAATAAACAAAACTCCGTGTTCAGACTGGAGTCAAACACTCTGCAATTACGAATGAAAAAATAGGGTTACGACTATTATTGACAGGCACCTCGCTTAAATCGGGGCTCCAAATACTCTGAATTCCAGTATTTAAAGGGTGTATTCGAAAAAATATTTTTCCACCCTCAACAGCTCGAAATTTTCTGAGACATTTTCAGACTCACTTTTAAAAGTAAAAACATGAAACTAGCTGAGGTGATTTTTGAAGAGATGTATAAGAGGCCTTGCGATTTCATTTTTCGCTCAATTCATTAGAATTTGAGCTTTAAACAATTATTTTCTCAGTATGACCATTTTTTTCATCCCCAGATCTCCCGCTTCGGAAAATTCGGGTCAAAACGCCAAATTTGACAGCATTTTTTACAATATTTTCTGCATTTATCAAAAATTCGAGAAACACGACACATTATGTAGTTTCTAAATAAGAAAATTTCCCAGTTTGATGCGTTTGAGAGTAAAAATGAATTTAAAAATGAATCAGAAAATAAGCAATTTGGATTGGAATACACCCTTAAAGTAATTTTATTCGCCTTATCTGATGACGGAATTATCTGCGATTTAAAGATAGCGAAATAAACAGTAAGAAATTGGCGGTGACCAGAGTATTTGGAGTACTGATTTACGCGCCCTGGCAACACTAGTTACACAAAGTTGGCAGAGCTGACTAGGGAAGCGATTTGGAATCGAACTGTTTTTTCCATTTTTGAATCAATAAATTACCTATTGAGTTAGAAGCGATTCGGATCACGTGACAAACACGTTTTTCAGACATTCTTGACCGGTTATTCTTCAGTCACGCGGAAATTCGGTTCAAAACGCCCACTTTGACACTATTTTCTGAAGGATCTATTGCGTTTGCAAAAAACCGGAAAAACAGCTCGATTACATAGTTTCTGTACAACAACACTTGCTAGTTTCATGCATTTCCGAACAAAAATAAATTAAAACTTATGTCACAAAGTTGCCCTTTTGGATTTGAGAACAGCCTTAATACCTTTTTAAGTTTTGATTTGATTTTCAAAGAATTTGAAATGACTCGGTAAAATTCTGAAACGATTATATATATTTCAAACCATTCGATTGGGTAGTTTTTCGCTGTTATATGCGGGCAGACGGACGGAACTGACGATGACTATAGGTGCTACGTTTTTATATAATTACGAACGCACCTAAAAAGAAGGCTAAGTGTATGCAAGGACAACATCTGTTTCCAATAAATCACAAAAATATATGAGCTTAAAAAAAGTTAACCTGTATTCTAATCACGAAATATGCGAAGAAAGGAAAGCGAAAGTGTTGCCACAAGCAATAAACTTTAAATCAAAACCGAAATAACCAGCGGCAACGCATTCCATGCATCTTTTAAACATCAGTTTGAAAAGAAAAACAAGTAAAATATGAAAAAGAAAAGAAATAAATCTTGATCCAAAAGATTTCTATATATTAAATTTCAAACCATTCGGTTGGGTAGTTTTTTTCGCTGTTATATGCGGACAGACGGACGGACCTGACGGCGACTATAGGTGCTACGTTTTTATATAATTTCGAATGCACCTAAAAAGAAGGCAAAATGTATGTAAGGACAACATCTGTTTTCAATAAATCACAAAAATATACGAGCTTCACTCTAAAAAAAAAGTTAACCTGTATTCTAATCACGAATGCGAAGAAAGGAAAGCGACAAACAACAAACTTTAAATCAAAACCGAAATAACTAGCGGCAACGCATTCCATGCATCTTTTAAACACCAGTTTAAAAAGAGGAACAAGAAGAATATAAGAAAATAAAGAAAAGAAAAGAAATAAAATCTTGATTCAAAAGACATATGAAAATATTTTAAATAATAGTATATCTCTTTTATAAATAAACAAGAATTTTTTAAGTTTTGATTTGATTTTCAAAGAATTTGAAATGACCCGACAAAATTCTGAAAAGATTCTATACATTAAATTTCAAACCATTCGGTTGGGTAGTTTTTTTCGCTGTTATATGCGGACAGACGGACGCTGACGAACGACTATAGGTGCTACGTTTTTATATAATTACGAACGCACCTAAAAGGAAGGCAAAATGTACGCAAGGACAACATCTGTTTTCAATAAATCACAAAAATATATGAGGTCTACTCTAAAGAAAAAAGTTAACCTGTATTCTAATCACGAAATGTGCAAATAAAGGAAAGCAAAAGTGTTGCCACAAGCAACAAACTTTAAACCAAAACCGAAATAACTAGCGGCAACGCATTCCATGCATCTTTTAAACATCAGTTTGAAAAGAGTAACAAGAAGAATATAAATAAAAAGGAAAGAAAAGAAAAGAAATAAAATCTTGATTCAAAAGACATATGAAAATGTTTTATATAAAAGTATATCGCTTTTATAAATAAACAAGAACGATGCGTTAGGCATAGATTATGAAACATTTTCCAAAACTAACTGGATATTGTTAAGGCTGTTCTCAAACCCAAAAGTGAAACTTTATGACGTAAGTTTCGATTTATTTTTGTTCCGAAATGCATAAAACTAGCAGGTGTTGTTCTGAAACTATATAATCTAACTGTTTCTTCCGTTTTTATGCAAACGCAATAGATCTTTCAGAAAATATTGTCAAAGTTGATGTTTTGATCCGAAGTTCCCGAAGAAAGCAGAAAAAACAGTCAGCAAGGCAGAAAAACGTGT
This sequence comes from Maratus speciosus, assembly GCA_963932465.1. Lineage (NCBI taxonomy): Eukaryota > Metazoa > Arthropoda > Arachnida > Araneae > Salticidae > Maratus > Maratus speciosus. The sequence continues at coordinate 298,207,335 of OZ010797.1, forward strand.
TTGTCACGTGATCAAAATCGCTTATAACTCAATGGGTAATTTATTTATCAAAAAATAGAAAACACAGTTCGATTCTAGATCGCTTCCATAGTCAGACGTTTCAATTTTATATCTTTCCGTTAAAAAATGAATTTGTAAATGTGTCAAAACGTTTTGAGCTTGTTGAGCAGAACAGTTGAGAACAAACAGCCTGAAGAAATTTAACGTTTTCCTTAGAATGAAATGGTACATCTAAATAAGCAACTTAAAAAAAACACCTATAGTTCAGTAAAAACCTATTTTCAGTAATTGCTGTCCATATCCGGTAATATGTGCCGGTAGTATAAGTCTTTCGTGTAACCCTGTATGCGACCTATACAATTTATACGCTCACAGTTTAGACGAATTTAAAAATGCATACCATAGAGTAGGGGTGCACAACCTTTTTAAGAGAAGGGCCACTTAGAAAAATTTTGGGTTGTCGAGGGCAACATCAGTAACACAGAGAAAATTCTATATCGTGGAGGTAGGGGGGAGGGGTAATAAGTCTTTATTCTTGATGAATAATTATTTCTTGTCTATAATAAAAATAAACAAACGGAAATAAATAATTGTACGAAGGAATGCAGGGCTTCTTCGCATCTGTATGAATAACCATTCAACACCTTTATGAAGACAATTCCTTCTTGACAAATGGTAACGTGAAGAAAAAAAAATTACTCAAAATTTCTAAATAATTGAACATTATGGAAAATTATATAAAAAAAAATTATTGAAGAATAACTTCATTTAAAATAAAAGGAAACTTATTTTTGAAATAACAAGGCATGATGGACTAGTTATGCTATTTTTTCTGCGGACTATTAACAAAACTATTTTTTTTTTTGTCAATCAAATGCGACTGATTGACGAAATTCGTGATTTTTTATCAACGACCGATTGACAGATTCCGCAGTAATTTTCCATTGCCGATTGGCAAAATTTGCAATCTTTTCAAACAACCAATTTGCGATACCTGCGATAAATTGACGCAATTCGCGATTTTTTTCAGCGATAAATTTTCAAATTTCGCGATTTTTTTTCCACAACGGATCAACTTAAATTGAGATTTTTTTCCGCCCCCGATCGAATTATTTCGCGACTTTTTTATTCTGCGATCGATCTTCGAAATTTGCAAGTTTTTTTCCGTGAACGATTGACAAAATTCGCGATTTTATTTTTCACGAGTGATTGGCGAATTTTGCGATATTTTACGTGACAGATTGACAATATTTGCAATTTTTTCCAATGACCAATTGACGAAACGTGATTTTTCCCTTATATAGATTGATGTAATTTGCGATTTTTTTCGCGCAATAAATTGGCGAAAATCGCGATTTCTTTTATACGCACAATCGATGAAATTTGCGATTCTTTCCTGCGACCAATGGATTTCTATTTCATGATATTTTTTGGGACCGACAAAAAAATTTTGTAATTTTTTCCATGAGCTATTCACGAAATTCAGGAATTTTTGGGAAAATTCACGATTTTTTTTCTCGAGCAATTGACAAATTTTGCAATATTTTTGCGACCAATTGACAAAATTTGTAATTTTTTCTATCAGTTGTCAAAATTTGTGATTTTTTTCCGCGACAGATTGATAAATTCGTGATTCTTCCCCAGTCGATCAACGAAATTTGCAATTTTTTTACCTCATCGACAAAATTCGCGATTTTACTGTGCCCGATTAACAAATTCGTGATTGTTAACTGACTCTAATGAAATTTGTAATTTTTCCCGCGGCAAATTGACGAAATTTGTGATTTTTTCCCGCAATAAGCTGGCGAAACTCGCGATTTTTCCGTTGCCGATCAAGAAAGTTTGCAATTTTTCCGCAGGTCCTCGACGAAATTCGCGATTTTCCCGCGTCCGATCAACAACGTTCGCGATTCTTAACTGACCCTGAAGAAATTTTTAATTTTTACGCGGCAAATTGATGAAATTCGACATTTTTTTCTCGCAATAAACTGATGAAACTCACGATTTTTTTGCAGCCAGTCAACAAAATTTGCAATTTTTTCGTACTTCATTGACAAAATTCGCGATTTTTCTGTGCCCGATTAAAGAAATTTGAGACTTTTCCGCGCCGAGACTACAAAATTCGCGATTTTTCCTCTCGCGATCAACAAAATTTGAAACTTTTCCGCGCCGATAAACTAAATTTGCGATTCTTAACTGACTCTGACGAAATTTGTAATTTTTCCTGCGGCAAATTGACAAAATTTCGATTTTTTTCTCACGATCAACTAGCAAAACTCGTGATTTTTCAGCAACCAATCAAGTATTACATAATTGACAAAATTCGCGATTTTTAACACGTCCGGTCAACGAAATTCACGATTTTTAACTGACTCTGGCGAAATTTGCAATTTTTTCAGCCACAAATTGTCGAAATTCGCGATTTTTTCTCGCGATAAACTGACAAAACTCGAGATTTATCCCCAGTTGATCAACGAAATTTGAGATTTTTCTGCGACTCATCGATAAATTTCGCGATTTTTCCGTACTCAATTAACGAAATTTGCTATTCTTAATTGGCTCTGATGAAATTTGCAATTTCTTCCCGGGGCAAATTGGCAAAATTCGCGATTTTTTCCTTCGACATGTGAACAAGAAATTGCAGTTTTCCCAGTTATAAATTGACGAAATTGTGTTTAGAAAAAAAAAAAAAAAAAAAAACGAAAAAATTATATAAATTGTGATCGCGGGCCACAGGTTGTGCATCCCTACCATAGAGAATATGACTTCAACTATCGATCTTAGTCAATTCTTTAATCGAATTATTTTGTGTGTCTTTGTAAATGAACGGTAACTGCTATGTACTCGATAATGTATACAAAACATGCCGGGCACTTCAATGATTTTGTTATGTTTGAAGTATCATAACATCATTAGAATGCACCGCTAAGGATTTTTCTTCACAGAATAGAATGGAATACTTTTGTACGTCAATGTAATAAAACTAAAAATGTTACTGATTCTATACTCTTGACAAAGAATATTGCAGCCCACCTCAGTGATGTATATAATCAATCTCATGATGTTTGAAATAGCATATAACATCAATAAAATACATCTCAAACGATTTTTACTCATAGACCGTAATATAACAAAATTATTTTGTGTGTCAACGCACTATAAATGTTACACACTTCATTTTCTATATTAAAGATTCTATAGTAAATCTCAGTTGCATATAAAAAATCATGGCAATCATTTCAGGGAAAAGAAAAAGCGATAAAAAAATCCAAAAGGTAACGTAAACGTAAACTTCAATTAAAAAATGGGATTAAAAAAAATTACTAGAACTAGCAGATGAAGTATTGCTATGGAAAATAATAATTTCAAATTTAAAGAATAATAATATGAAAATATTCTTTTAAAAAATGACACTTTAGGAAAATTATATTTTTGATTCACAGGCCAGAAATTGGCAATAGGGAAAAAAAGTAAAATTATGACCCAAACTTGTGCAGTCTGGTATACGTAGTATGAAATAAACAAGAAAGAAAAATCATGCGTTAAGCATAGATTATAAAACACTTTCCAACACATCCTGAAGGCTTTAACAAAACTTATTTAGGGAAATAATGTATGTAAGATAACTAAGTAAACATTTTAGAAAAAATATAAAACATTTTAAAAAATCATTTCAGCAGTTACCGTCCATAGACAAATATGTATTCCAATTCTTTTGATCAACCCTGCATTTGATCTGTAGGTTGATACATATTCCATATAATGGGGAAATTTAGTTTAGCAAGAAAATGCATAACAGGTTGAAATTTCTCTTTCAGCAATTTATAGTAATAGATGGAAACATATTTGAAAACTTTTGTATAACCCTGTAGTTAACCTAGTACCTTTGTTACACGCCACTATTTAGCTAAAATTTAATTCAAACTAAAACACTCTTAAAACTACTGAAATCACATTTCCATAAATTATCATTCATAGACGGTCATTTATCCGATATTTTGCTTGACCCTGTATATAATTATATAATTTTATCTATATTCCACAAACATTTCTTAGTAAACTAAATGCAGTTCCGCGTAAAAATACATAACTCATTTAAAAACCACCTTTAAGCAATTTGCACTCATACCCAGTAACCCTTACGAATTCTTTTGTGTAGCCCTGTATGTGAATTATAGAATTTATACAGACCATATAATATGTATAAATATAGTGAAACATAAAATTGCATATCATAATTAAAAATGCATTTCTAGCAATCATCGCTAATGTATACATTCGGATACAATATAGTATCTGAAATCTTTTGTGTGTCCCTGTAAATGCTATGCACTTCGTATTATGCATGAAATAAGTTATAGTAAACCTCAGCGACGTATAACAATTTCATTATAGATGAAATAATTTAACATAATTAAAATACGCCTCAAACAATTCCCCCCACTCCTATATCATTATGTAATGGAATTCTTTTGTATGGTCCTGTAAATGAATAATGACTATACTTTACACCGCCTATTCTACAGAATGCATATTTTAGTGCACTTCATTAATGCATATCAGTTTTATTATTTTTTCAAGCGTGTAACACCATTTAAAATCATTTTAAACGATTTTTCTCCATAGGCCGTAATGTAACGGAAAACTTTTTTGTGTCTTTGTAAATCAACTAAACATGCTACAAACTTCATTTGAAATAGGGAACGTGCTATGGTAAACGTCAATAACATCCGAAAATTTCAGGGCAATCCGAGTATATTTACGGGAGTGACAGCGCGGACAGAAGGACAGACAAACCGAAATCATAAACACTTTTCAACTTTGTTGGAAAGTGTTAAAATAACATTAAAGAAAATTAACTGAAAAAAAACGATACTTTAAGAAAAAAAAATCGATTGAAATTCAAAGATTAACTGACAGCTGAAAAAAAAATATTGCGACCCACACGTGCGTAATCTAGAATCCATAAAATTTAATTAAAAAATAGAGATTTGGAAAAATTCACCAAGAAACAGAATCTCAATAATAATAATAATAATAATAATAAAATAACGACAACAACAACAACAATGATTCACAGACGATAAATTAGCAGCGAAAAAAATAATAAATCAAACTTACGTAATCTGATATACACAGTAATGAAATAAAATAATTAAAATATATACTATATAATATTTAAAAAATAATAGTGTTTCAATTGACAGAACGACAGTGGGAATAAATTGCAATGACCCACACATCCTAAAATGCGTAAAATTTAATCAAAAAATTAAAGCAGGAAAATTAATTTAAAAAACTAGTACTTCAAAGAAATTATAATAATAATTCGCAGACGATAAATTGGCTGCGATAAAAGAAAATCAAACAGTGACCCAAACATGCGAAATCTGGAGCCATTTTGGATAGAACTAAACAAATTATTTGGCCTGCTTTTGCGTATCATTGTGTGTAAATTATTTAGATATTGTCATATTGAAAGAGGTCAAAAGTCAGATTGACTCTCTTTTTCTATTCGGAATATCAGATCTTGTTCTTTTTATGTTGCCTATTGTTTATAAGAAGAAATAGAATAAGTTATAGGTATGTTCTAAATACAGTGGTTTAGAAATGTATTGCTGTCGATATATTTCAACTAAAATTTAATGTGTTATTTAGTTGAAAATATTTAATTAACAAAAATGTTTGAGGAAAACTTAGTAAAAAGTATACTTTCATTATTATATAGGATTTTTTAGGAGAGTTGGGGGAGGATAAACGCCCACCTCGTAGTGATTTTTTTTCTTCTAGTTAATTAGTTATTACTCTTATATTTCAAAGGATATTATTTGTGTGATGTTTTTCTCTATTCTAAACGGAAATTAAATTACGTTACTGCTGCCGCCGTATTTGAATTTATTGTGAACGGAGATCTTTCTCGGCTTACATAAAAAAAAAAAAAAACCTTTTGCATATAAAAGCATGTTAAAGTTTATAGAAAAATGTATGATAAACACGGCGAAGCCAACAGTTTTTAAATCGAAGAATTATTTTATGCGCTTAAATCAGTCAAGAAAGTTCAGTCACATAAATTTTGTACGATCAAAAACTATGCATAGAAATTTAACCATCTTTTGCAGGCATATATACGTGACTTGATTGCGGTGTGTAGTGCCTAATTGTTTTTTAAATTTGATTTTTTCTTTTAAAAATTTTTGTTCAAAATTTCATTGTTTTCGAAATAAGTTTCTTTTTTTTTTTTTTTTTGTTTTTTACCTACTGTCGCCAGATAAGGGAAAAAAAAAAAAAGTATTTCCAAACATTTTGCAATTGAAAAATATTTCACATTTAAAAAGTCCAAATGTCCAAATAATAATATTTCCAAGTGCTTTCCAGTTGAAAAATATGTTTATATGCGAATATTCAAAGTGAAAAAAAAACCTTTCAAACAATTAAATTATTGCGTACAAAAAGCATTAAGTGGAGGAAATTACTTTATATTTAAAATAATATATTTAAAAGATCATATTTAAAACTTTTTTTTTTTTTTTTTTTTTTTTTTTTTTTTTTTTTTTTTTTTTTTTAGTGTCTAAAAGAAATTTTTTCTTCTAAGGGAAAGGAAACAAGCTGAAGAAACAGCCAATAAGAATGGCTGGAATATGAATAAGAATTCCTTTCCCTTATCTCTCATTTCAGTCTTGCTGCTGCTTTCATAGTAGAAGCACGTCTTCTTTGCGCTTGACGAAGAAAGACTCAGATCTTTCGAAAGACCTAGCGCATTTTAAGTTTTTGATGGTGTTTTAAGAATATCTTTTATTTCGTATTAATTCACACCAGTTTCAACTTATTTTCGTTATTATAAAAGTCCGGGAGGCAGCCATATTTTTTAGTTAACCCTTTTACATAAGCTGGCCTATCATGAAGTGGGTTTACATAGAAAAGCCAGGTTGAGTTAAATAAAAGTGTGCAAAAAAATGCTATCTGATCCTAAATCACTTCAATAATCATCATGCCTGCCAACTGCATTCTTTTACGTTTAAAAATGAGCCCGTGAATACGTCAGAAAGTTTCGCGTTGAACGGGAAAAATTAATAATATTTTTCGTGTCACAAATAAAGTTTTTATTCACTGATATTAAATGGATCATGAAATATAATAATTAGATTGTAATTTATCCTTTTTTCAATAAAGTTTATTCGGAGTTAGTACAGCAATTTTTGAATTTTTAGCGATTTTTTAATGTGATTTTTAAAGTTTTTCGTGTTTGGCCGCAATTTTTCCACATTAGTAAAATAAATCTGGTTTTAAATTTTTAGCCTAATAAAATAAATTTTGTACTCCTCAATTTTTGAATTTTTGGCGATTTTTATTGGGATTTTTAGCGATTATTCACGTTCCGCGCTGCTTTTCTTAACATTCGTAAAATAATCAGGTTGCAATGTTTTAGTCTACTGTAGTACATTTTGTCCTCTGCGATTTTTATGCGATTTTTTGCCCTTTTTTAAAGTTTTGCGGGGATTTTCCCTCTTTAGTAAAAATAATTCGGTTTTAATCTTTTATCCAAAAATTATAAATTTTGACCTCTCTTCAATAAAGTTTATCCTAAATTTGTATAACGATTTTTAATTTTCACGAATTCTTTTATGTGTTTTTTCGCTTTCTGTGTCGATTCTTTGACTTTCGTAAAAGAAATCCTGTTTTATTTTTTTAGCCCAATATAGTGAAATTTGTCCTCTGTAATTTTCGAAATAAATTTTAATGATTTTTTATGCGACTTTCAGTGTTTTTTTACGATTAGCTGCGATTTTTCAACATTAGTAAAAAGGACCCGGTTTCAATCTTCCTGCTCAATATAGTAAATGTTGTTCTCGTTTTAAGAAATGATATTCGGATTTCATGCAGCAATTTTTAATCCTTTATGTCCCGAATTATTAATAAAAAATTTGCTAAACCCCAATACTTATCTTTATTAATCTTTAAAAAAATCTTTAAAATCTTTAAAAAAAAATCTAAAATTTTTAAAAGCCTGAAGGTACCCCAAAAAACTTATAACATAATAATTCGATTTTTAGATAAATTTTTTAACTAAAACTGATTTAAAAAATTGGTAATTAGAGCTCTTTTTGTAAAACATTTACAAGAATAATTAGATTAATTAACAAAAAATACTGTTATGGAAATCTCACAATTCTTATAAGAACAATGTAAATAAATTTATTGTGATTCTAAGTGCAACTTAGAAGTGCTTTAAAGTTGCAAATTTTTCATAAAACATTTTATTAACAGGAGAAAAGCTACACCTATGTAAATGGTTGAGAAAATAATCACATTAAAAATTATTTAGCTTCGACTGTTTCGTTGTGCTATCCTTTCGTTGTTTGATCCAGCAAAGTATTTTGTATAAAAAGTACCATATGCATTTATTAGTAGAAAATTAAATAAATTTTATATTGCACATATAATTTTAATTGATTTTTCAACTAATTTTTAGCAGTGAAATTACGCTTCAAATTATTGAATGTTTAATACGTGATTTATCACATTGCTAACTAAGGGGCTGTGCATATATAACGTTATCACTTTAGGGGGAAGGGGGTGTCTGGCACTTGATATCGTAAGATATCGTTAGGGGGAAGGGGAGTTTGCTTTTTGATATCGTTATCCTTTTTCATCCAACCAAACTTTTCTTTTTCAGTAACTTTACATACAAATAGTCTGTTACCTTTCTATTTATTAATATTTTTATATGTTTTTATAAAATACAAAACTTTTATTAAAGTCATTAAGTGCTTATAAAATCACTACTATACTACTTTTTCTACTATATGCGCATATAATTCGCTGTTAGAGGAACCAGGGGCATAATATGTTGGAAATAATACTTATGTTTACCAGTAAAGAAGGGGAAATAATGTTATCCACTGTTTGGTTGATAAGTTCTGCTGTTACCCTCTCCAGGCAGGGGGCAAGTGTAAGAAGACAATATTACTTTTGAATGCATTATGTAACAATAAGCTATTGTTAAGTACTTTTAAATAGTAAATAACTCTTTTAGATGCTATTTGATTTAAATTTGGTTTAGGTATTGATATTTTATTGACTTCTTAAATGCGTAAAGTACACAACTAACAAATGTATTATCATATATGCATATCACTGGAAACGTATTAAAATAAAGAAAAAGAATGTAAAAATAAAAAGAATTTTTAAACATTGATAACGATATCATCAGGGGGGAAGGGGGGGCAACGAATGATAACGTATGATATCGCAAGGGGGTGAGGGGGATCCAAAATTAGAAAAATGTTGATAGCGTTACATATGCATACCCCCTAAGCGTAGAACCAACAGGGTGAAAAATGCCCAAGACGGTAATTGAACCCGGAACCCTTGGAATAGCGCTCCAAGTGCTCTATCATTTAAGCTACGAGGACGCTACCCACGTTGGCATCTCTCACTCACATGTGTTGGTAAGGCTGCAACTGCAGCACAAGATGGAATAGTTTTCATGAGCACACAATCCTCCAGCGAAACGTGAGACACAAACAGACCCAGCATCGGTGAACACATATGGAAGTGAGAGATGACAACCTGGGTATCGTCCTCGTAGCTTTACTCGTACATAGAGCACTTGGAGCGCTATTCCAAGGGTTCCGGGTTCGATTACAGACTTGGACATTTTTCACTCTGTTAGTTCTACGCTTAGTTAGCAATGTGATAAATCACGTATTAAATATTTTATATTGCATTTTCTTTAATGGTACTTAAAAGTACCGTCGGAGCATAAAGGGTTAAATTGTTCGCGATTTTTTATTACGAGTAATAAAGTTTTCCGCGTTTCGTGCTATTTTTTTTTACGGTTCCGCGCAACGCCAAGCTAATCAGCAAGTTTTAAATATTTTACACACATCATCCATATGATAATTTCAACAAAATGTGATTTTTACACCTTTACCCTTTCTGATCCATTAAAAAATTTATGCCACCATAAGAAATAATGTCAGTAAAACAGTCTCGTGAAGCATTTACACGTTTCGGTTTTGATTAAGTATAACCGATAAAATAAAACAACGTCAAACTATGACGTGGGAACACAGCTTATAAAGAGTCAAGCTGATTAGATTCAATAGTTTAAATTTATAGTTGAACATTCAACTTCATATCGCCGTTTCAAAAAGAAAATTTAAAAATTCAAGTACTGATTAAAACACCACAGTTTGTGCCTATTGAAGAAGAATATTATCAAGAAATTCTTGACGCTTATCTTTATGCAAATGTCAAAGAGAAACTTTGCCTTTGTCCTGATGCAATACATTTTATAATTTTGAAATTTTTTTAAGTTGAAAATTTCTATTTATTACTAAGGGTTATTTGTAATGAATCATGGAAATTAATTATGACTGTATTATATTTTGAAAACGTTTATTAATATAATTAAATGATAAAACTTTGTATAAATCAATAAAATATAAAACATACAGAACGCGTTTCGAGCTGGAAATATTAACAGCCCGTCATCAGCCGAATTTAACACGTGTCCGTAAATCTGCTATCAGATTCACCAACTTTTGGAGCAATCAACTTTTCAGCCGATTTTCAGCCCACCTTTTTCCCGTGCAAAGGGAGAAAAAGGTTACAATTGTCGTTGCTAAAGTTGGAGGAAAACCAGTACTACTAGAACCAGCCGTTAATATTTATCGCCTATTCGTATCAATCCCTTATCTCTGACTGGCTGAAATGTTGAAAGTTGGGGGAAAAGTCGCGGCTAGCTCAGACTTTTTTAGAGCTGTGGATAAAAAGTTGGGGATATTGCTGTTTGCTATCACACTGGGTGTTGAGACAATATTTCGCGAAAAGTTGGAGGAAATCAAGAGTTGGCTCAAAAATTGATGAATCTGATAGCAGCTTAAGAGGACAAGATCACAAATGAAAAAACAGCTTGACCAGCAACTGTACTTTGCTCAGGGATCGAAATCTACCAGAGCAAACGGGAATGATATTGCGGTTCGTTAAATTATGGTAAATATTGCCCCAGTTCGTGCAATTTTTAAAACATATTGTATTAATATTTCCTTTCCGGTTAAGATTCATCCGAAAAAAAGGATAAAATGTGCGATGATAAGCCACCAACCATATCCAGGGCTGTGAGGCGATGGCGGTAGTTCCTAATCCAATTGAACGGCTCATCAGACAGATGCCTATCAAATTTTAATTGTTAAATATGACAGGTCAGGCTTCCAAGTTTTTTAATTTTAGTCTTTTGCTATAACGAAGATTGAAACAGGCTGAATTAAGGTCTGATCGGAGCATGCTGTTATAGCTGATTGTGCTCTCGGAAATCTTTTTAAATCATTATTTAGAATCTTGAATGCATTTTTATAATTGTTTTTGTATGGTTTGAAATAAATTTATCTATTTTTTCAAAAAAAAATTTACTCAACCATAGTTTTGAAATAGCGGTACGGTGCATGGATTTTGCCACTTTGAGCCCTGTTGTGACTAAAGACAATTGGCTAAAGGTTTTCTGTCTTCTTTAACAATTTAGCAAAATTTTAAATTCCAGTCTTCTCTTACTCATTCACGCAAACTTCCTACAGGTAAAATGATATCATCAGCATGTTTTAGAGCAGAACACAAATGATATTCAGGAAGGACCTGGTCAACTCTATATGAACACCGGGGTACAAAGGATAATAGACCGGAAAGCGGCAGCACAAAGAATCACCTCATCGAATTAAATGTTGAAAATCCAGAACTAGTTAAAACTCGATTCGCATGTTAAAATGCAACTGGTCTGCCAAGTCATATCGTGGTGGAAAACACCTGCATACCCGATTTTAGTGGTTGGCTTGTAGATTTGCTATTGTGTTTTCCTTGTCTTAGTCCTCCATGTTTTCATACCTTTGGGTGCAGGAGAACACAATGATTAACCACTAAAATCGGGTCTACAGGTGGTTTTCACCAAGATAGAACTTGGTAGACCAGTTACATTTTAATATGCTAATCGAGTTCAGTCTAATACTGGAATTTCAGTCGTCAACTCGATGATATGATGGTGTCTGTTTAGCCGCCTTCCATTCTTGTATAAGGTTGGGGCCCTTTCTCAAGAAAATTGCATTATAAAAATGACAAACAACTTTATGTGAAGTTTTAAATTTTAAACCATAGCTTTATGAAAAAAAGAATAGATTATGTATACGTATACAAATGCATTAAAAATTATGTGAATTTAAAATCTTCTGCACTATATGCTACTTAGAGAGAGTAAAACTTTAAACTTTAGGGACTGAATGAAATATGTCTGATGTAATCTGTCCTTCTCGGGATATCGAAGTTTACATCACATTTCATTGTCATCAATGAAGAACACTGAGATAGTTTAGCTTGCATGAATAGAAAAAAATTCCTTTTTCTCATGAACAATCAAAAGTAACTTGCAATAATTTTTATCTTCCGTGAGTGTACCAAATGCATTTTGGGGCCACCTAAAAAATCTGAGCTCAGGGCACATACTCCGTGTGCCCCAGTGATGATCAGGCCCAGATTTAGGTTTTTGCTGGTATTTTGAAAGTGGCAATGTAACGTTAATTAAAATTTACAAATGAGCAATTCAACAATAAAGTTTTTTTTTTCACTTTCAGCCAGCAGATTTTTAGCACTTAATTCTATTGATTGATATAAAATTATAAAGTGAAAAAAGATAAGAGTATCTGAACTCTGATAAATGTAACTTTATCATGTAAATTCATCTCTTTTCTTAACTAAAAAAAGTTGGCATCAAAGATGGCAATAGAAGAAAATGTTGTTATCATACCATGGTAAGAATTGTCTTCTTTTCTCGTCAAGCAAATATATCCACAGAATTAGCAATAAGAACTTTTATGAATTCCGAGGAATTTGCTTCCAAAAAAATTTCGATGATCAACAACTGGTTGTTGATCAACAGTGTTGGCATCAACTGGTACCGTCTAAATCTTTGTTTAAGAAGTTTTACGCTTGATCTCGCTATCGGGAATCAAGTCTTAATAAAAGCCTGTTCAGAACACTGTAAACATGTCTTCGATATCTAAAAAAAGTTTGTATCAAAAATGACAATGGAAAATATTATTGTTACAATATCATGGTAAGCATTGCCTCCCTTTCTCGGCATACAAATCCGCAGAATTCGCAATAAGAACTTTTTTGAATACTAAGACATGTGCTTACAGCAAAATTCCAATCACATTTAAGTGCTCAATAATCAGGTATTTTCAATAGAACATTGAATAAACAATGAATACAAAAATAATATTAATGAATCATTAGGTTAATAACTAATTTAAATTCTTTTCGCACATTAACTCAATAAAAAACAGTAACTAATCATAACTCGTTTTCTTTCCTTCCTAACAACAGAAAATATTAAAAAAAATATATTAATCACTGTCAATTAACAGTTTACTATTTGCAGCCGATCGTCTCACGTGAGCTACAGTGAAAGTAGAAGTAGATTCCGAGTTTCAAACGTTGGCCTATGAACTACTTCGATATCGAAGAACGATTCATTGCAACAACGATTGCCAGCATGACAACCATTAGTCATAGTAGCAGTAATTTTTCTGTTCATGTATCTGACATTACTGTTTAACATTGTAGCCATCGATCTCAATATCGAGAATCAAGTCTTTTTAAAAGCCTGCTCAGAACACTGTAAACATGCCTTCGATATCTAAAAAAAAGTTTGTATCAAAAATGACAATCGAAAAATTTATTGTTAACATACCATGGCATTGCCTTCCTTTCTCGGCCTACAAATTCGCAGAATTCGCTATAAGAACTTTTTTGAATTCTAAGACATGTGCTTACGGCAAAATTCCGATCACATTTAAGTGCTCAATAATCAGGTATTTTCAATTGAACATTGAATAAACAATGAATACAAAAATAATATTAATGAATCATTAGGTTAATAACTAATTTAAATTCGTTCCGCGCATTAACTAAATAATAATAAAAAAAACCGTAACTAATTGCAACTCGTTTCCTTTCCTTCCTAACAACAGAAAATATTAAAAAAAATTATTAATCACTGTCAATCAACAGTTTACTATTTGCAGCCGATCGTCTCACGTGAGCCACAGTGAAAGTAGAAGTAGATTCCGAGTTCCAAACGATGGCCTATGAACTACTTCGGCGGGAACTGGAAAACGAAAGCAGGGCACCACTTGTTCGAGAGTTTGTGGCCCAATTTCGCGCCACGTTCGCCTCTAGACCTCTTTTTTCACTTTCTCTTAAAGAGACTCTTCCTCGCTTTCTTTATTCTTCAGACCTGTCGACCGTTATTTTTCATTGCTTTTCTTTTATTTTTCAAAAATTTAAGGATAATAGACCTATTGTTATATAATGAAGATGTTGGTAATTTTTCTTTTGCATTTTGACAATTCAATTCATTTTTGGGAAACTACATCCATCCATTATAGCACTATTTACCTGAATATCTTATCAATTGTTCTTAAAGTACGTTAAGCAAATGATATGAACATGAAAATTCTGTTATAAAGGTAACAGAAAAAACTATTCTGCCGTTGTTTGAATTCTACTTTTTGTTAGAAAAAGACATTTTTAGGAATATATCAAAATTCTAAATTTCTTGAAAGAAAATTACTTTCTACCATGGGATCCAGCAATTATTTCCCCGCGAAATAATCTCCCTTAAAGGACATGACATGAACATGAAATTGTGTTATACAGGTAACAGAAAAAACTACTCCGTCGTTGTTTGAATTCGACAAAGACATTTTTAAGAATATATCAAAATTCTAAATTTCTTGAAAGAAAATTATTTTCTTCGATGGGATCCAGCAATTATTTCCCTGCGAAATAAGTCCTTTTAAAGTGTATATTTCATTTCAATGAAATACTGTGAGTAGCAGAGTAAATTTGTCTGTGATGTTTAATTATAAAAATATGCATAAAATATTTTTTTCTCGCTTTCTTTATTCTTTAGATCTGTCAAGTATTATTTTTCATTGCTTTTCTTTTCTTTTTCAAAAATTTGAGGATAGTAGACCTATTGTTATACAATGAAGATGTTGGTAATTTTTCTTACGGTCTTTGACAATTCAATCCATTTTTGGGAAACTACATACATCCATTATAGCACTATTTACCTAAATGTCTTATCAATTGTTCTTAAAGTACGTTAAGAAAATGACATAAACATGAAATTGTGATATACAGGTAAAAGAAAAAACAAATCTGTAGTTGTTTGAATTCGATTTTTTGTTCGACAAATACATTTTTAAGCATATATAAATTTTCTAAATTTCTTGAAAGAAAATTACTTTCTGCCATGAGATCCAGTAATTATTTCCCCGCGAAATAAGTCCCTTTAAATTGTATATTTCATTTCAATGAAATAATGTGGGTAGCAATGGGATTTGTCTGTGATGTTGCCATCATATTTTAAATTCAAAAAATGCATAATAGTCCAAGAGCTGTTAAACATTTTAGGGAAGGTATTTGAGGGATCCTGAAAATTTGTGCAACACTTCTTTTGTAATGGCTGAATACAAAATCGAATGTCTGGCTGAAGGATCGTGGCCCACAAACTGTGCCAGACACGTGTCTAGTGCCATTTTTTGACTACCCAAAAAAAAGATATTTGAGGCACGCTGAGATTGAGACAGAATAATATTTATACTTAGAAAAGAATATTTTGAAAACAATAGACACTTTAGTCTGCCCAAAAACTGTGCCAGATTGACTACCCAAAAAAGGTATTTGAGGCACGCTGAGATTGAGGCAGAATAATATTTATGCTTAGAAAAAAATATTTTGAAAATGGCAGACACTTTAGTCGGCACAAAAACTGTGCAAGACACGTGTCAAGTGCCAAATGGCACTTGACACGTGTTTGGCACAGTTTTCGGGCCACAATCCTTCAGCCAGACATTCGATTTTGTATTCAGGCATTACAAAAGAAGTGTTGCACAAATTTTCAGGGTGCCTCAAATACCTACTCAAAAATGTTCAACAGCTCTCCTACTATAATTTTTTTTCTCGCGCTTTCATTATTCTTTAGACCTGTCAACAATTATTTTCATTGCTTTCCTTTTCTTTTTCAAAAATTCGAGGATAATAGAACTACTGTTATATAATGAAGATGTTGGTAATTTTCCTTGCAGTTTTTGTCAATTCATTCCATTTTTGGGAAACAACATACATCTATTATAGCACTATTCACCTGAATGTCTTATTAATTGTTCTTAAAGTAACGTTAAGCAAATGGCAAGAACATGAAAATTGTGTTATACAGGTATAACAGAAAGAACTATTCTGTCGTTGTTTGAATTCGACTTTTTGTTCGACAGAGACATTTTTAGGAATATATCAAAATTCTAAATTTCTTGAAGGAAAAGTATTTTCTCCCATTGATAACATTGGATTCGACAATAATTTCCTCGCAAAATAAGTCCCTTTAAAATGAATATTTCATTTCAATGAAATACTGTGCGTAGCAGAATAAATTTGTCTGTTACGTCGCCCTAATATTTTAATTATAAAAAAATATGCATAAAATATTTTTTCCTCGCTTTCTTTATGCTTCAGACCTGTCGACCATTATTTTTCATTGCTTTTCTTTTATTTATCAAAAATTTGAGGATAATAGACCTATTGTTATACAATGAAGCTGTTGGTAATTTTTTTTTACGATTTTTGACAATTCAATCCATTTTTGGGAAAATACATACATACATTATAGCACTATTTACCTGAGTGTCTTATTAATTGTTCTTAAAGTACATTAAGCAAATGACATGAACATGAAATTGTGTCATACAGGTAACAGAAAAAACACTCAGTCGTTGTTTGAATTCGACTTTTTGTTCGGCAAAGACATTTTTAGTAATATATCAAAATTCTAAATTTCTTGAAAAAAAATTATTTTCTCCTAGGAGATCCAGCAATTATTTCCCTTTAAAGTGTATATTTCATTTCAATGAAATAACTGTGGGTAGCAATGGGATTTGTCTGTGATCTTGCCATCGCATATTTTAAATACAAAAAATGCATAAAATATTTTTTTTCGCTTTCATTATTATTTAGACCTGTCAATCGTTATTTTCATTGCTTTTCTTTTCTTTTCCGAAAATTCGAGGATAATAGAGCTATTGTTACATAATGAAGATGTTGGTAATTTTCTCTACGGTTTTTGACCATTCGATCCAGTTTTGGGAAACTACATGCATCTATTATAGCGCTATTTACCTGAATGTCTTATGAATTGTTCTTAAAGTAACGTTAAGCAAATGGCAAGAACATGAAAATTGTGTTATACAGGTAACAGAAAGGACTATTCTGCCGTTGTTTGTATTCGATTTTTTGTTCGAAAAAGACATGTTTAGAAATATATAAAAATTCTAAATTTCTTTAAGGAAAAGTATTTTCTCCCATAGGATAACATGGGATTCGGCAATTATTTCCCCACAAAATAAGTCCTTTTAAAGTGTATATTTCCTTTCAATGAAATACCGTAGGTAGCAGTAAGATTTGTCTGTGATGTTGCCATCATATTAAATTATAAAAAATGCATAAAATATTATTCCTCGATTTCTTTATTCTTCAGGCCTGTCGACCGTTATTTTCCATTGCTTTTCTTTTATTTTTCAAACATTCGAGGATAATAGACCAATTGTTATGCAATAAAGATGTTGATAATTTTTCTTAAAGTTTTTGGCTGGCAATTCAATCCATTTTTGGGAAACAACATACGAAATGTGGCTATTAATTAACGAGAGAATGCGGTAAAAAAAAAAAAATTATTTTCAATTTATACATATTTAGTTATTATCCCCTTCAATACATACCTCTTCTTTATCCCTAAAAGGCTCCATGCAAATTTCCCATTGTTTGAAACAGTCCTGGAAGTGTTCTTCTCTGAGCTCTTTCATGACGTGTGCCGTTTTTTCTTTCACAGCTTAAAAAGTTTAAAATCTGGTTTCTTTTAATGCAGATTTGACCTTGGAGAGCAGATAAAAGTCACATGGTGCCAGGTCAGGTGAATAAGGCGGACGGTCCAACACTGGGATGTTATACTTGGCTAGAAACATCTTGACAGCCGGTGCGTTTTCCTGATGAAGCACTGATGACTAATTCTTCCGTAATTGTTGTGTAGAATTTGCCTTACGCATTCTTTGCCAGTTTATACAATTTCAGCAATCGCACGAATAGTTAACCGACGGTCAGATCGTATTAAGATTTTTTTTCAATATTTTATCCCATTGTTGACGTGGAAGGGTGATCCGGGCGAAGATCATCTTAAATGTCCTCTCGGCCATCTTGGAAACGCTTAAAGCACTCAAAAATCCGCGCACGTGGTAATCATTCATTGCCGTATACTTCTCTTAACAAATGATAAGTTTCAGTAGCGGATTTTCTAAGTTTAAAAGAAATATCACATTAATTCGTCACTCTTTTAAAACACTCAATATTTTTCCGGCAAAACACTAAAACAGGGTCCAGAACAAATGAATGTCACGGCCAGACTTATTGGAATACAGCCAATTTAGAGGCGGTAATCGATTCTAGAGGTTTTGTACTACACAACTATTGGTCGTACGAATTTGACACATGTGCAGTTCTGTAGAAGCATTAGTCTCGTTATTAAATAGCCACAACTTGTACATCTATTATAACACTATTTACCTGAATGTCTTATCAGTTGTTCTTAAAGTAACGTTAAGCAAATGAAAAGAACATGAAAATAGTGTTACACAGATAACAGAAAAATATTCTGGCACTGTTTGAATACGATTTTTTTGTTCGCCAAAGGCATTTTTACTAATATATCAAAATTCTAACCTTTTTATAATAAAAAATATTTTTCCCCATAGGATAACATGGAATTTGGTAATGGACTTCATGTACTTGACATCACAGGACATCACAGTATTTTGGTTCGCCAGAATGCCAGCATGCGCAACCGTAAGTAGCGCCACCAGACGAATTTTAGCTTCAACCCAGGTTGGGTTAAAAACCCCTGACCGCCGAGCAAAAGGGCAGAATTGTAATGTTGTTTTCTCTGTAATTTTTTAAAAAGTCTAAGAAAGGATTATTTTTCTAACCAGATATAAAAAAAATAATTACGTATTGGAGTATAAGCCTCGAGAGTGCTAATCCTAACAAAATATTTTAAAACTGCATTATATTTGTAGAATTATATTAATTAAAAAAATGCTTCTACTGCAGTGAAACCTGCAGCGTAGTTGAACGGATATATCAGATCGCGGCAGTGAGAAGGTTAAACGAAAAAACGAAAATTTTGTAAATTTAGCGAATATTCCTGAATTCAGAACGATATATTGAATATACACTGGTCATCAAAATTAACGGATAATGGCAGAAATATAACGCAACTGGTACTTAATGAAAAATTATTAATAGAAATTTGTACAAAAGTATTAGTTAACATAAATTATAATGTTCGTCAGTTGCTTATTCTCAAAATATTGAAATTAAAACTAAATGTATGGAAATTGAATAATGATGAAAAAATTAAGTCACCTCTTGTGGAATTTTCCCCCCTAATATGGTGTATGGTCATTTCAAAGGGATATGCATACGTCACATTTTGATATTATAGATTTTACCAAAGTGTTGATCAAGTCTTGATGAATTTCACGCTACTCTTCTATAACTGCACTTTTCAGCTCCTGGAGGGTCCCAGGGAGGAATTTGGCGCGCAGAAAGTCGGCGCACTATAACATCCCACATATGCTCAATCGGGTTCAAGTCGGATGAGTAAGGTGGCCAATCCATTCGAGTGATATCTTTTTTCAAGTATTCTGACACCACATATGCTCGATGTGGCCGAGCATTGTCATCTGTTTGAAAAAACTCCAGACCTACAGCACCCCTAAACAGTCTAACTTGGGGTTCCAATACCGCTTCCACATATCTCCGAGTGGTTATAGAACCTCCTTGAAAGATATACAGCTCGGTGCAGCCATTTGTCTTGATTCAACCCAAACCATTAAACCACGGTCGTCGAAACGTGATATTTCACGGACAAGGGAAGGCAAGTTGCGTGTTCCTCCCTCTCTCCAGATCAAAACACGTCCAGAATCAGTGTTCAGACTATTATATCTGGACTCGTCAGTAATCAATACTTGGTCCCAGTCTTCTTGGCTCCATTGAACATGACGACGGCACCAGATTAAACGGGCCCCTTTGGAAACTGGAGTGAGTGGGACGCAAACTATTGGTTTTCCGCATAAAGTCCGCAATCTTTAAGCCTTCATGCAGCAGTAGAACGGCTAATTACAGTTCCTGGGATACCTGAAGGTCTGAAAATAAATCTGTTGCATTCGCTTTGCGGTTTCTTCGAGCCGAGAATGAAAGAAAATTGTCTTCGGATGCAATTGTTGCTCTTCGTCGCCCAAGACCAGGCTGTCTATCAACGGAGCCAGTGCTTAAAAAGTGGCTCCAAGTTCTTGATATGTCACTTTGAGAGATATTCAAATCTTGGGCGACCTTCATTTGTGTTTGACCTCTTTCGATTCTACCAATTATTCTCCAAATTTGACCTTCAATTAAATTATGCCTTTGAGCCATAACTAATGAATACTGACACCACATTCAGTTTAACAACGCTACAGAACAGAATTCCAACATGCGTCCATTGCGCAGCACATTGTCAATCACTGACTTTGCATATATCCGGCGCTAACGTATGCACGGAAGTGCAATATTGCGTTCAATTGTATTCAATTAACATAAATAATTGCAGCATTGGGAATTCATTGCAATATTAACTTAGTGAGCATACTTTTTCTGATTATCTTTTAATTTTGGTAACCAGTATATTACAATATATTAAGTATCTACTGTTACAACAATGAATTTCTTCGCGGTAATTTTAATAAATAAACTTTAATAACACTGATACTCTTCAGAGCTCCATGAACGTAAATTTCGACAGCAGATGAATTTTAGCCTCGACTCCAGGTTCCGCACATAAAATCCCTTATTTCTCCAGGAAATGTGTTCCCTTAAAGAAAATATTTCATTATTTCATACCAATGAAATAAGTGGTTAGAAAGGGCATTTATCTATAATGTTGCCATCATATTTTAATTGCCAAAACTGAATGAAATTCTTCGCTTTCTTTATTCTTCAAACTTGTCAACAGTTATTATTCATTACTTTTCCTTTATTTTTCAAAAAATCGTGGATAATAGACCTATTGTTATATAATGAAAATGTTGGTAATATATCTTACGATTTTTGACAATTCAATACATATTTAAAATATCACATACATACATTATAGCACCATTTACTTCAATGTCTTATCAATTGGCCGAAAAGTACCTTAGTAAAATGACAGGAACATAAAATTATGCTATACAGGGTTTTTTTTTTTTCTTAAAGTTCCATTGTCTAATTTTTTGTTCGATAAAGATATTTGTTTTGAAATATCAAAATCTGTTAAATTCTAAATTTCATGCTATTATTACTGCTAACAAAATACCCTTAGTACAGGGCTGCCACAGACGCTTATTTTTTAATTCTACCTCACCCTATTTTCTCAAAACAAAATTATTGATATGCTGTTCGAGATCATTTGCAAGAGAAATATACGACAAAATCTGTTTTTTTTTTTTTTTTTAAATATTGGTTCGAATAGAATAGAAAAATAGTCGCCTGTGGCAGCCCTGTTAGTAGCATTATGATTTACCTCTGATGTCAGCATATTATTTTATTTTTCAAAATTTCGAGGTAATGCACCTGTTGTTTTAATGAATATGTTGGTAATTTTTCTATAATTTGTGACAATTCAATCCACTTTCATCAAATTATATACATCCATTATAGCGCAGTTTACCTAAATGTCTTATCAGTTGTTCTAAAAGCACCATTAGCAAATGACATACACGTGAAATTTATACAGTCGGACCTCTTTATCCCGACACCCGGTTTTCACGTCACTCTGCTTATCACGTCAGTTTTTCAAAGTCCCGATTTTCTGTATATGATTTTAATGTAAATAAACTCCGGATTTCACTTCGTTGAATAATTTGCAACACCGGATATCCCGACGGTTTAGGAAAATTGTCCATTTATCATAATCCATCTTATAAGTAAGGAAATTAAGACTTAAAAAGAAGTGTCTTAGCCAAACTTTTCGAAAAAGTGTCTAAAATACCCATTGAGATAAATGAAAATTTTTAAATCGTTTGTCTGAATAAATAAACCACACTATGACTGACCCACTTAAGCTCTAGATAGACATTTCAATCTACTCATGCTCTTTTTCTTCTGGTCAGTTGGCGCTTTCTTGTGGTTATACGGCGTTTTTCATCCCACTAAAACCGAAGCATTGCATTTCATTGAAATGATCTGAAATTATCTTACAATAATTTCTGAAACAACGAATATTGATTACAATTCATTCTATAATATTGAAAAAAAGAATTGTAGAAAGCACATATAGGGATAAGCAATCCTTAATTCATCAATATTTCATGTAACAATAAAAAACAAGTCATCCTGAATCTGATTTTTATTCTTTTCAGTTTTGTTTTTGTGTATTTTTTGTTTAATAATAATGTTTTATTGCTTGAAACTGTAAGAACAGTTATCAATTTAAAATTGTCTTAAACTAATTAAAAATACAGCTTTTTCATAAACATATTTTTCTCCAACTCCGGTTACCGCAACACTCCGCTTATGACAACACTTTTTTCTGGACATTAGAGTGTCGGGGTAACGAGGTTCGACTGTATTAAAATTACGTTATGCTGGTTAAACGAAAATTCTGGCGTCGTTTGTGTTAAATTGTTACTCAAAACGACATTCGTTCTGAAATATTAAAATCCGTTCTAAATTTTATGCTATGACTAAAATCGCTGAAATAGCTGCGATTTTACCGTGATTTACCAGTGATGTGGCCAAAATATTTTAATTTTGTAAATGCTGCCTCCAGGCCGTTATAAAATATTCTTTGATAATAGAATGTTTGTACGGGGTCTATTTAATTACTTGTCATGCCCGAAATTTAGACAGTTTTTATTAGGTTTACTCCGATGAACAAAATTTGTGAGGAGAACAAAATTCCCAGTGGACCATATTGATCAAAAAATGGTATTGACTATTGATTGAGTCTAAAAATTCTTTCTTGAATATTTTGACTCAACAATTACTTGACTCGATTTTTTGACATTTTATTTTTATTTTAGAGAAAAAAATGTTTTTGATAAAACAGAAATTTCTTTTTTTTTTATTTATCTGCACTTTCGAGAAATGGGTATATGAGGAAGTGAGATTCAAAATTCGCCTTATCCAGAAAATCAAATTTTAGGAAGTCACGAAAAAACCTCTAACTGCATCCATTGGTTTAGAAAGGCAGGATAAAACTATTTTTTTTGTGTAGTTTGTAGAGTTTTTTCAGTGCAGATTTGCCAATAGGGTAGATGGGTAGAGAAAACACGATTTGTTAAATTTTGGATAAGTCGAGTTTTGAAACTCCTGCCCTCATATATATTAATCCCCCCCCCCCTCTCTGTATACGCTCCTAAATCTGCATACATTTGAAAGAATTTCAGTGTTTTTCCCATTTGTTCTATACAATCAAGTGCGTTTGTACTCACAAAATTTAATTACCAACCTCTGGGAATGTCTGGCATATCTAATACTGCAGTAGAACTCCGTTAATTCGAACTGATTCTGTTTTCATAAATTTCGATATGAAGCATACCGGATTACGAAATTCTCCGGATT
Source organism: Maratus speciosus (assembly GCA_963932465.1). Lineage (NCBI taxonomy): Eukaryota > Metazoa > Arthropoda > Arachnida > Araneae > Salticidae > Maratus > Maratus speciosus. The sequence continues at coordinate 298,231,077 of OZ010797.1, forward strand.
ACAGGATGAATGTCGGGAAAAACGTGTCGAAGTTAGAATTAAACAAAAAACCCTCTCCTGCCGAAGTCACACAGCGTAACACTTTGTGAACTTCCTCTCCTTTCTGGAAATGTATCGTAATAAATGGACGAACTTTTAGCAGTAATAACTGGACTTTGTAAATAATTTTCAAGGACTACGAATTTTGACAAGTTCCAAAACGAAATTGCAACTTTTTTACTTTCAAAAGTGTTTGCAAATATAGTTCAACTACGCAAATTCAAAGCATTTGACGTATTAAAGACGTAGGGTTTTCCGTTGTCATAAATTTAAACAGATCGTTCGACAACTAACAACTCACCTCATCACACTGTCTTTTGTTCTTCCGGCTACTTTTCAACAATCGCTGGAATTACATCATAGGAATTCCGTATGTCACATTCTGTATCAGTTCATCTTTTTCCAGCGACCTAAAAAACTTGGCATTTTCTTTCCATTTCTATTACAGTTAGTTTGTCCTTGAAAGTACTTTCACTTTAACGCACTGTTATTGTCGATAGCTTCTAATAATAACAATGTCTAAACCCTATTGTAACGTGTCATAATTATGATCGAAACTTTCATTTTTATACAGTTAATGTTGGTACCAGGTGTCCCAAAAATGACTGATGGATTTTAAAATTCAATAACTTGCAAATGGTGACAGATATTTAAAAAATTTTGCAGGAGGGTTATGTAAGATGTCAAGAGTTTTTATGCTGCGATTCCCAGTTTTAGTTACAAATAGAAGCTATAGATGGCGCTGAAAGCAATAGGCGCTAAATCCAGGCTCGATTTTTCGGCTTCTCTCTTCTCCCATGCGAAAAAAGGAGATTAAAATGTTTTGAATGGATCCCGAAGTACCAAAAATCGGGTCTGGAATTAGCACCTGCTTCTCGCGGCGCCATCTATTTTTTGAAATTAGCTATAGATAAACAGAAGCTATAGATGGCGCTGCAAGCAATAGGCGCTAAATCCAGGTTCGATTTTTCGGCCTCTCTCTTCTCCCATGCGAAAAAAGGAGATAAAAATGTTTTGAATGGATCACGAAGTACCAAAAATCGGGTCTGGAATTAGCACCTGCTTCTAGCGGCGCCATCTACTTTTTGAAATTCGAACTAAAATCAAGAATCCCAGTAAAAAAACTCCTGACATCATACACTGTTAAAAATATCGTGAAAAATTACCTCTGTTTTTAAAGGCTATCTATTTTCTGACAAATGAGAACGCTCCATTGGTTTTTATGTAGCATTCTCATTGGTCAGAAAATAGATAGCCTTTAAAAACAGAGGTAATTTTTCACGATATTTTTAACAGTGACATAATCCTCCTGCAAGAATTTTTTTTAATATCTGTCACCGTTTGCAAGTTATTGAATTTTAAAATCCATCAGTCATTTTTGGGACACCGGGTAGTTTCTAATAACAAATACATAGTGCATATAATTCCGATGTAATGAAATGATAAATAAAATCAAAATTTTCATTTGGGTGATAATTTTAGTGATAGTTTCTAATAATAGCATTGCATCTAAATTTCCCCAAATTCACTATAAAGCCATTCACCAAGTTTTATTTAATAATTCAATCGCGATATCAATAAACAAAGAAAAAGTAAAAAAGCCTGTTGTGCATGTTCGAAATCACCGGCAAGGTTTTTTTTTTTCAATGACTGATATTTTCAAAAAATAACATTACAGTAATACCTCGACTAACGTCAGCAATTCGTTAAAGATTTTGCAATAAAGTTTGAACGGACAATTTTTTCTTTTTTTTTCTAGAAGCACTCTAGAAGTTCTCATAGAAGCACTTCGTAACTCCAGAGTGAATTTTATAAGCTTTTTCTAGTGACTTTTTTTAGTTGTCACTATCACGTGACTGTCTCTGGAAATTTTCCCTTCATAGAACAAAAAGTCTTCAAAAAAGTTCAAAGTGCGTCTTAATTAAGGAATTTTTTTTTCCAGGCCAGACGACGTAAATGCGGGATGACGTAAGTCGGGGTGCAACTGTACGTATTTTTGATCGTCGTATGTAAGAATTGTGCTTGATACTCTACAATGCTGAAAGAATCATCAAAAGAAGAACTTTAGATATTATCGCTGTGCTGCTATCTTTCTATATATAAAAAAAAGTAACGATTTGGAAATGGACCAATGAAAATCTGCGTAGATACTGTGAAACTCATTTGATTGGTCAGAGCTTTCTGACGATAAGTGTGTGTGTGTGTGTGGGGGGGGGGGGGTAATGGCTCTGCCACCAAATATCGCCAGGTTTGTTGCCAACTTGGCGATATATTGCCAAATTTGGCGACCAAAATTAGTCATCAAAAGTGACGCCAACTTGGCGCTATTTCCAGTATTTCGCCAAATTTCCATAGACTCCAATTGAAATCCAACAGGGTTTACTTGCTTGCAGAAAATCAACAAATTGCGATATTTCATTGCAACAAAAACTAATATTAGCTTATGAATAGAGCTTAATTGAACTATTTACATTATTTTAAAGCACAAACACTAACTATTTAAAATATTCGTAACACTACATATATAATTTTACACATATATGCTGGCAGAGAAAAGGCGGCGAAGTGAAAATTTCAGAGCAGAGGAGATTTATATGATTATTTATTTAGATCCAGAATGGAAACGCGAAACAATTACGTCTGGGGTTGGCTAGAAAATAGGGATTGCCTCGCGATACCGAATGGAATCGCGAAGCGGGGGGTTGGTGAGCGCAGCGATCAGGTGGGGGGGGGGGCTGAGCCCTCCTAGTTAAAAAAAAAACACCCACAACAATAGAAGATTGCTATTATCTATTTTTGCTATTGTCTAAATTTCAATATTATTTTATAGCATAATTAACATTTTTATTAAAATTTTTATACATTCCAATCCCAATAATTAACAGCAATCGTCAGTAATGGAAGTGTTTCCGATATTCAAAAATTTCGATGCGTATTTTTTGTAATCGCCGATATGGGTTCATTTCAATACGTGATTATTTTCTAATAATAACATTATAAAATTTTGATTATACCACGTCAGAATTATGCTTAATTCTCAGCAAGAATCCATCATGTTTAAATTGTTTTCAGTTATTATTTTTTAATTAACATTTAATTTTAATCCAAAATAAGCTTATTTCAGTAACTCCAGCCCATCACATCAACAATCATCAATAACACTGAGGAACAATAATTTTGGTGTTTGGGAAATAAAGACCACTCTTATACGAAATTGGCGCCCTGAATCCAAATATGACATTGATTTCGACATATCTGGTACAGGTTTTAAGATATGTAGCATCTCTAAGATATGCAATGTCTGTTATATATTAGGTGTTAGTCAAAGGGCAGGATGTTTGTAGGCGTGTGGTGAAAAACTTAAAGATGGTATTTTTGATGGACCAATGATCCGTAAGCTCATAAAGAACACAAATTTCGTGAAAGCGATGCACAAGAAAGATGCATTAACTTTGGAAAATTAGTGCAAAATTGCCTTCGGAAAAATAAAAGTGAAAACTACAAAGACCATGTTAGTAACATGTTTGTTAAAGAAACATACTTATTTAATTTCCCTAAAACACACTAATATCAACCCATGTACACTGTTGGACATATGTTTTTACAATGTAATGGAGCCAAATGGACATGTAGAAAAGCTAGATCTGATTGAGAAAAACAGAAGTTATTTTCGAATTTATCACACAAAATTACCTAAGAATTGGTTAAAATATTCCAGACAAATTTTTTGTTGTTGTTGTTGCCCTGTGTAATTTTTCTAAAGATTTTCTCAACTTGGAGCCTGATAAAAGAGTATTTTGCTACCTCAAAGTTAGTATAATGTTAATTTGATAATTTCTAATTTCTAATAATAAAAAAAAATTATAATATCCATTGTAACATACCAGAGTTACGAAACAAAACTTATGTTAATGGAATACTAATAACAATATCGGATTAAAAAATCTGGAGAGACTCTACTCGAATTTCCGAGTAGAGTCTTTACAGAATACTTTACACAACTGATCACTTTACATAAAATACAATACATTCAAATAAATAGTAATATAAAAATAAATAAAAAATTAGATCATAATTTTACAAAGTTGAAACGTTTCTACAAGTGAAAATGAACCTCATACTCTAAAGAAAACTTCACGTTCATTCAAAAAGCTCAAACTTTTTCTAAAAATTAAGACCTGTTAATTTAAATAAATAATAAAATTGAATTTACATATGCTTATGGGAATTTTAAGTTATTTTAAATATATATATTTCTTCATTGTTCGTCAACAACATACAATGTTTAAGGCTGCTAGCCACTCAGTTTCCGAATTCTCCTTGGTAATGTTATGTCTATGGGCATTTGATGCGTTCGTATATTTAAAATATCTTCTCAGGAAATTAATATTTTTAACTTCTTTTTTCAGTGTTCTCTTCTTAAAGTATGTCTCTTTTTTCCTTAGTTTTCAAAATATTTCTAAAATATATGCTTAATTTTATATGAAGTGTTAAAATTTTGCTCCCAGTTCGTGAGTTTTTAAAACATAACATATCAAATTAAGCTTAGATTTTAGAAATATTTTGACAACTAAGAAAAAAAGTGACATCCTTTAAGAAGAGAACAATGAGAAGTTAAAAATATTAATTCCTTGGGGAGATATTTAAAATATAACAATGTATCAAACGCCCATAGATTTAACATTACCGAGAGGAATTTGGAAGCTAAGTGACTAGCAGCCTTAAGGCTCCCGTCCCGTCAACGAAGACACACGGCAGCTAATATTAAACCCATGGGAAGGCTTTTTTCGAATATTTCGTTTTCATTTCAATTTTTCTTAAATAATTTTTTCTTCATTGGATATCTGAGTCGATCTCCACATTCGCCCTTTTTACATTTTCGATTTTGGTTGCAGTTTCTTTTTATGAGGACACTTTCACTTTCGGAACCGGTTCCGAAAGTGAAAGTAACGTTATTTAAAAAAACAAAAAAAAAACTGCAACAAAAATCGAAACAGTAAAAAAGGCTAATGTAGAAATCAACCTCAATGCAAAAAAAAAAAAAAAAAAAAAAAAAAAAAAAAAAAAAATCGAAATTTAAATGAGAAGAGTCAAAGAAGAATTACAGTTTTGCTAATTTAGTAGGTTATTATTTTATTCAAATATCTACTACTATTTCCGATTATTAATTTTCGCCTTAATTAATCTGTTAAATAAAATAAATAATGCTATTCGGAAACAGTGTTTCTTTATCGGAATAAAAAAAATTAGCTGAACTGGCAACAGTCGAGAAGCAGGACTGTCACAGGCGACTATTTTTTAATTCTAACTGGCACCACTTTCTCAAAAGGGAAATCTTTAACATACACTTTGACAACATTTGCAAGAGAAATATAATTCAAAATTTATATTAGAAAAAGACTGGTTTCGAACAGAATATAAAAATAGTTGCCTGTGGCAGCCCTGGAGAAGGAATTCGCATCTTGATCGATGAATTCGCGTCTTAAGCGTGACTTTTTCTTCAAAGGACCGAAAATTTATACCGAGTAATAACCGTTCGCGTATTAAACGTGATATTTTTGCACTAGCGATTTTTGCGCGATGATCAAGGGATCGGAAAAAATCCGCGTATTAACCGTGAGCGTGTTAAACATAATGCTTTTGCATTAGCCTTATGGGCGATGATCAAGGGATCGGAAAATACCCGCCTATTAACCGGGACCGCGTATTAACCGTTCGCATATTAAACATTATATTTTTGCATTCGCCTTAAGGGCGATGATCAAGGTATCGGGAAAAATCCGCTTATTAAGCGGGTTCGCGTGTTAACCGTGGGCGTATTAAACGTGATATTTTTGCACTAGACTTACGGGATCAAGGGATCAGAAAAATTTGCGTATTAAGCGGGATCGCGTATTAACCGTGAGCGTATTAAACGTGATATTTTTGCATCAGCCTTGATCAAGGGATTGTAAAAAATGCGCGTGTTAAGCGGGATCGCATAATAACGGTTCGCGTATTAAACGTGATATTTTTTGCACTAACCTTATGGGCGATGATCAAGGGATCGGAAAAAATTCGCGTATTAAGCGGGATCGCTTATTAACCGTGAGTGTCTTAACCGGGTTTGATTGCATTTCATAATGAAAATTTGTAAAAGCAGCAAAATCTTCCCAATTATACGTAATGATAAGGAAGAAATTACAAATCGAAAGCACGCGACAACAGTCACACCAAAATTCAATTCGATACACTGCAAGTAGGATGCGGAAAAACCCAGTCGTATCCTATCCCATGCTGGCCTCTCAACAGGGAAGATTTTTCACGTGAATTGCAACTTTTCATCTTTTTCCTGTTGAATTGAATACGAATCACGATAAATTTTTTGCTTCCCAAGCTATCCACACCCCTTGTTCTATATTAAGTTGGTTTTTTTTTTTTTTCATATGTACACTTACAACTTATCTTGTTTTAAGGGGGCAGTTTACCTCGAAATCGATCAAAAAATCGATTTTCTTTTTTTAAAATATTAAATGAAAGCTTGTTTAATTGTGAATATTTTCACACCTCATTTTTACCCATACGGCAATTATATCGCGAGATACTGTAAATTTTGTTAATACGCCCAGTGCAATTACCTATATTTAAATGGATTTTTCTCCATGTTCATGTTTTCTGCCCTTTCATGTTTTAAAAATGCTGAGGCCTTTTTTGTATTTGAGATAGCGATTTAAACTTTTTTGTACATGTTCTTTATTATAAGTATATGCAATAAATCTGCGCATGGAATTAGTCTTCAGGTTTTTTGTTATTTAAAAAAAATAAACGTGACAACTTTGACAACTTTGACATTTGTATGTTACATAAATAAAGTTGCAATAAGCTTTCTTTAATAAATAAAATGTTAAGTATGGGGACATAAATGATGCTATAAAAAAATACTCATCCCTATTCAGAACAAAAACTAAATATTTCTAAATGTGAAACAAAGAGAAGAACAACTTACCTTCATCCATGGTGGCTAGTTGAACTTTAATTGCTGTTGCAATGGAAATAATTCTGCCAGCGCCACCTAGTATCTGTTAACCTTAATGTGCGTTTAGAGGGACTGAGATGATGGCCAACCTCAGGGACAAATGTATTTACTACACTATTTTACTATACAATCTATACTCATAAAGGAGAATTATATTTTCCCATACTGTATATATATAGGTATAAATATATAACAGCAAAAGTTAATAATATTTATCGAAATTTGTAGAGAATATATTTAATATTGGATATTTGTACTTGGAGACAGGGACTGAAATAATGATTTCACTTTTTTTGAAGCTTAAAATTAATTATTTATACATCATTATAAGTACATTTATCCTTGGTAATTGTTATAACAAATGTTACAATATATTACATTTTTCAGTTTTTTGGTTTTAGTATAATTGATGAAATAAATTGTTATAAAATTCATTTAATACATCGATCAGTAATAATAAAGTTTAGAATGAGTTATAGATACTTTACTTTATCTTGTTACAAAAGCATTATTGGTTGCACAAAACAAAAACATTTTTAAAAGGATGATTTCTTTTGCATTTGCATCTTCTCAATATTCTTGACGTTGAAAAATTGGGAGGGGGGGGGGGGCTATTTTCAGTTCGGAAATATTTCTATATTTCTATTATAAGGACATTATATTTGTACATTTCCTAATTCTAAAAAATACTTAAAAATGTATTTTAAATAAAAGATTTGAGTGCAGTTATAAATATTGCACAAAACCCCTATAAATTCAAATTTAATTAATTAATTTTAATTGGGAAAACCCTTCTAAAATATATTAAATGATTGTGTAAGTATTTTAATGTAGTTTCCAAAATTCACGAAAAATGCTTTAGAAGATGAAATCTTCATGAATTCATATTTTGGGCATAAAGGTACGTACACATTTAGGGATAATTTTTCATATATTAAGAGACTTACAATGTCATTTAAATTATAAAATTTCATTGCAAATAACAGTGTCATTGCGGTATTTATACGAAGCAGCCAACGTAGTTTATGGGTAGAAAGAGAAAGTTTTCACTGGCAAGAAGCGCCGGTTAACAATAGCATTTTTATATGTTTGTTTTATAATTTTTATACATCGATTAAATAGTTATTGGACTGTAGTTCGACCGTTTTTGTCTCTAAGTGCTAGAAAAGTTTTACAGGAATTAGTGATTATCCTGAATATTACAAAATTACAAATTATCGCAAATGGCAGTGTCATTACAGTGTCTATACGAAGCGGCCAGCGTAACCTCTTGAAGGGCAGTGATATCGCCATGCACTGTTAAAAATTTGCAGCATTCTGGCAAGTCATTTGACAGTTTTTTCCGAAAACGATTACACAACCGTAATTTTAACACTATTCTGACCATATTATTGGCCATTTTATGGTCAGAATATAGTTAAATTATGTTTCTGAAACCATTTTTTCAAAAAACGGCCGAATGACCTGCCAGAATGCTGCAAAATTTTTAACAGTGTGGCATCATATAATTTTAATCCCTAATTACCCCATTGGCACCCAAAATTTTTTATGAAAATTTCATTTTTATTAAGTACGTAAAAATATACTTTTTCTTGTTGACAAATAAATTTTCTTGTAAATACTGCACTGTTAAAAATTTGCAGCATTCTGGCAGGTCATTTGGCCGTTTTTTCCGAAAACGGTTACACAACCGTAATTTTAACACTATTCTGACCATATTATTGGCCATTTTATGGTCAGAATATAGTTAAATTATGGTTATGAAACTGTTTTTTCAAAAAAACAGTCGAATGACCTGCCAGAATGCTGCAAAAATTTTAACAGTGTGGTGTTACTCAATTATTTCAGTACACTGTTAAAAATTTTGCAGCATTCTGGCAGGTCATTCGACCGTTTTTTGAAAAAACGGTTTCATAACCATAATTTAGCTGTATTCTGACCATGAAATAGCCAATAATGTGGTCAGAATAGTGTTAAAATTACGGTTGTGTAACCGTTTTTGGAAAAAACAGTCAAATGACCTGCCAGAATGCTGCAAATTTTTAACAGTGTATTTTACGAATACAAGTACCTTGCCCCTGAAAGGGTTAATCGGTTTATGGATATAAAGGATTCACTCGTAAGAAACATCTCTTAATAATGACATTTTTATATGTTTGTTTTACAATTTTAAAACATTGTTACTTGATTGAAGAGTCTACACTGTTAAAAATTTGCAACATTCTGTCCGGTCATTCGACCGTTTTTTGAAAAAACGGTTTCGTAACCGTAATTTAACTATATTCTGACCATAAAATGGCCAATAATATGGTCAGAATAGTGTTAAATTACGGTTGTGTAATCGTTTTCCATAAAAACGGTCAAATAACTGGAAAGAATGCTGCAATTTTTTAACAGTGTAGAGTTCCAGTTATGGGACAGTAGTCCGACCATTTGTGTTTCAAAGTGCTAGAAAGTTCTTCAAGAATTACCAATTCAGTTATTTTTGATTATATCAATTATACCGATTATCATGCATCATTAAGACATTTTTGATATATTTTTTTAATGCTACAATACCCTTATTTCGAACGCTAATATTATTTTTTCTGTAGTTAAAGGAAAAGGATGGAGTTGGAAATGACAGAATTTCTGTTAATGCAGCAGCGCATTATATGGCTGGAAAAGTTTTACTTAACACGTTAAACGCAACACTAATTTTACTTTAATTTCCGTTTAAGCGACAACATACACAGAAACTGTGCATATATATATATTTGTACAAAATTTGTGAATAAAATTTGTAATTCTTGTGAAGGAAAACCTTTTTTATGTTTGAAATGTTTTAATAAAATACATTAAAAAAGTGAAAAATGTTTTTAATATTATATAATATATTATTTTTATAATTTTATACCGCCGGTCCTTAGGGACCGGCGTCGCCTAAACGGAAAGATCAATGCCGGCCCCCAGGGACCAGCATCGCGTTTAACGTGCTAAAGCTGTTATCAAATTCAAACTGGCACTTTTCATTTTGACACTTTTTTAATTCATTTTTATTCACAAAGATATAAAATTGACAGGTGCATTTATCCAGAGACTATATGATCTATTTTCTTCCATTTTTCCTTAAAGACAGGAGATTTTCAGAAACAGTATTTTGAACGACTTTCCGGATATGGTAGCGCAGGAAACGAAAAAAACTGCTGTTCTGAGGCAACAATCGCTTATAACTCAAGATGTAATTCAATTATCGGAAAATGGCAAAAATTGTTCAATTTCAAATCACTTCAAAAATCCCACCAGCAAGTATCACGTTTTTTTGTTTAAAATTGAATCAGAAACTGTGTCAGAAATTTTCGCTTTGTTGAGCGGGACAAAATATTTTTTAAGAACCATCTTAAGTTCGTATACTGCTTTCTACTCATAATTTGATTTCCGTTTTACTATTACAAAAAATGAAACAGATAAACATGCCCATAAATACAGTAGTAGGATGTGCCAATCCCAAAACTTTCTCCTGTCTCATACATGTTAATACTAATTCGCTATTACAGCGCGAAAATTAAATGGCAATCTATGTCCATCATAAGGATTCTAATGATATGAAATTCCATGCATTAGTTCTTGAGATAGGACTATCGCAAAAATCGTATAAATCCTGAAAAATTCAGCATAGCAGCGCTACCTGTTGGATGATTTATACCAAAACCTAATCAGTAACAACTTATGTCAACGTCTAACTGAATCTGAGGTTTGATGAAAATCCGTGTATTAGATCTTGAGATTGAGCTATTGCAGAAATCGTGAAAAATGCAGCCCCTGTTGGGTGATTTACACCAAAAACTAATCACCACCAGTTTATATCAGGGACTAACTCAATATAATTTTTTATTAAATTCCGTGCATTAGTTCTTGAGATAGAACGCCCACAAAATTTGTGTTACATACAGACAAACTGACAGACTCACAGGCAGACATTTTCGAAGAACAATTAAATCGTGTTCAGGAACTTCTAAAACGTATATAAATCCATCAAAATCCGGAAGTTGAAAATTTTCGCGTATCCAATAGTATCTTCTTGTATGGATAAAAGAAAGTAATAAGTTGAAAAGATGTAATAATATCACAGCACATAGATTATTTATCCTTTTACTTATCTGTATTCTATATATAATTTCAGTATGACATTCGATTGTATATTTTAGGGGTGGGGAGGAATCAGCAACCCAAACTAAAATCTATTGATCTTGTTTAAAAAACGCATCAATGCATTATACTTATTCTTATCGATTATCATAATATTTTAAACAAGGGAAATTTCCAGTGTAAAAACAAAAACTCATTCAATTTCTTTGTAATTAAAACTTAGTGATCCATCATTAAAACGAAACAAAACCATTCCCAACACCTACACCATTTTCTAAAAACAGTCAAATCGTGTTTAGAAACTTCTAAAACGTATAAATCTGTCGAAAACCGGAAGTCGAAAAATTTCACGAATCCAGTACTTTCTTCTTGTATAGGTAGAAGAAAGTAATAAGTTGAAAAGATGTAATAGCATAGCTGCCAACCTTCCACTAATCTTCCGTAATGTCTGGATTAATTTGATCCAGGTTAACCACATTTCGAACCAGAAAATTTATTTCATGAATGCTTATTTATTTAATTCCAGGTTTCTACGTGGAACATATTTCATTTCATTTCTTAAAAAAATTTCTGGTTCGAAACGTATTTAACCAGGGTCAAATTAACGCAAGTATTACGGAAGATTAGTTTGAAGTTGGCACCTATGTAATAATATCACAGCACACCAGATTATTTATCCTTTTACTTATCTGTATTCTATATATAATTACAGTATGAAATCCGATCGTATATTTTAGGGGTGGGGAAGGAGCAGTAACCCAAACTAAAATCTATTGATCTTGTTTAAGGAACGCATCAATGCATTATACTTATTCTTATCCATTATCATAATATTTTAAACAAGGAAAATTCCCATCGAAAAAACAAAAACTCATTCAATTTCTTTGTAATTAAAACTGAGTGATCCATCATTAAAACGGAACAAAAACATTCCCAACACCTATACCGCCTTCAAATAATACAAAATCAAAGTTTTTTTTTTCCTCAATCAAAATACTATCTGTCAAAATACTTTATCAATAACGGAACGATTCTCACGTTTCAAGTGACTTCCGAACGCCATACATTCTTTTTTTTTCTTCAACAGAAGTAACTACAAAAAATTCTCCATTACTCCTTCCCATGACTGACCCAACAAAACGCCCAAACATAACCTAGATTCACCATCTTGAAATGTCACCCACTTTTGAGCCGCGCCTTGTTTGAAGACTTCTACGCACCTACAAATGAATATATACCATCTTTTTATCCTTATTTCTGGACTCTTTATGCTTTCCTCTACTTTTTTTTTACTTCTTTTTGGCAGAGATAGAAAGTTTACTTTTTTGTTTTCTTAGAAAGGAAAATGCAGTGAAAGTTCGTTACAGAATGTGGAATTTTGAACAACGATATTAAGGCATATGATTGCTAGCCTAAAGATTTTTTATTGTTTTCAGATTAATTCACTTCAGTTTGACAGCAATTCATCGCAAGTATATTATGTAATGGTCAATAAATCCATAAATCTAAGTAATCAGTTACTAAAATTTATTTATCGGAATCAAATAACCTTAATTTTCATTTTGTTCAACAGTAAGAGCCCCCCCCCCCTTTGTTTGAAAACCCCTACCCACCTACAAATGAATATATACCATATTTTTTCCTTATTTCTGGACTCTTTATGTTTTGCTCTACTTTTTTTTTTTTTTACTTTTTTGGGGGGCAAAGACAGAAAGTTGGCTTTTTTTTCCTGAGAAAGAGAATGCAGTGTAAGTTCGTTACTGAATGTGGAATTTTGAGCAATGATAGTAGAGCATATGATAAATTGCCTAAAGATTTTTAATGCTTTCAGATTAATTCACTTTAATTTGACAGCAGTTCTTTGCATTCGGTTTTGTTTTTCCACATGTAAAATGATGCAGATGCAAATTTTGGAATGGTTACTAAATCCATATATATAAGTAATCAGTTACTAAAATTCATTTATTTGGAATCAAATAACCTAAATTTTCAACTTGCCTCCTCTTGTTTGAAGAATCCAACCCACCTACAAATGAAAATATACCATCTTTTTATCCTTATTTCTGGACTCTTTATGTTTTCCTCTACTTCTTTTTTACTTTTTCTTTTGGCAAAGATAGAAAGTTGATTTTTTTTTCTGAGAAAGAGAATACAGTGAAAGTTCGTTACAGAATATAGAATTTTGAACAATGATATTCAGGCACATGATAGCTGGCCTAAAGATTTTTTATTGCTTTCTGATTAATTCACTTCAGTTTGACAGAAGTTTATCGTATTCCGTTTTGTTTTCCCGAATTTAAAGTGATGGAGGAGCAAATTATGGAATGGTTACTAAATCCATAAATCTAAGTAATCAGTTTCTAAAATTTATTTATGTTGAATCCAGTAGCCTAAATTTTCATCTTGCTCAACAGTGGGAGGACTTCCCTTTGTTTGAAGACTTCTACCCACCTACAAATGAATATATACCATATTTTTTATCCTTATTTCTGGACTCTTTATGTTTTCCTATACTTTGTTTTTACTTTTATTTTTTTTTTTGGCAAAGATAGAAAGTTGACTTTTGTTTTCTGAGAAAGAGAATGCAGTGAAAGTTCGTTACAGAATGTGGAATTTTGAGCAACGATATTGGAATGATAAATTGCCTAAATATTTTTTAATGCTTTCAGATTAATTCACTTTAATTTGACAGCAGTCTTTGTAGTCGGTTTGTTTTTCCACATATAAAATTATGCAGATGCAAATTTTGGAATGGTTACTAAATCCATAAAGCTATGTAACCAGTTACTAAAACTCATTTATTTGGAATCTAATAACATAAATTTTCATCTTGCTCAAGAGTGAAAGGGTCTCCCTTTATTTAAAGAATCCAACCCATCTATAAACGAATATATACCACCTTTTTATCCTTATTTCTGGACTCTTCCTTTTTTCCTCTACTTTTTTTTTTCCGAAGATAGAAAGTTGACTTTCTTTTCTGTGAAAGGGACTGCAGTGAAAGTTCGTTACAGAATGTGGAATTTTGAACAACGATATTGAGGCATATGATAGCTGGCCTAAAGATTATTTAATGATATTTTCAGATTAATTCGCTTCAGTTTGGCAGCAGTTCCTTGTATTTGGTTTTGTTTTTACAAGTGTAAAATGATGCAGATGAACATTTTGGAATGGTTATTAAATCCATACATCTAAGTAATCAGTTACTAAAATTTACTTATCTAGAATCAAATAACCTAAATTTTCATCTTGATCAACAATGGGAGGGCCTGCCCTTGTTTGAAGACTCCTACGCACCTAAAAATTAATATATACAATATTTTTATACTTATTTCTGGACTGCAGCGAAAGTTTGTTACAGAATGTGGAATTTTGAACAACGACATTCAGGCATATGATAGCTGGCCTAAAGACATTTTATTGCATTCAGATTTATTCACTTCAGGTTGACAACGGTTCATCGTGTTCCGTTTTGTTTTCCCGAATTTAAAATGATGAAGGAGCAAATTATGGAATGGTTACTAAATCCGTAAATCAAAGTAATCAGTTACTTAAATTTATTTATGTGGAAACAAATAGTCTAAATTTTCATCTTGTTCAACAGTGGGAGGGCCTACCCTTGTCTGAAGACTCCTACTCACCTACAAATAAATATATACCACCTTTTTATCCTTATTTCTGGACTCTTTATGTTTTCCTCTACTTTTCTTTTTTACTTTTTTTTAGGCAAAGATAGAAAGTTGACTTTTTTTTTTTTTTGAGATAGAGAATTCAGTGAAAGTTCGTTACAGAATATGGAATTTTGAACAACGATATTCAGGCATATGATAACTGACCTAAAGTTTTTTTATTGCATTCAGATTAATTCACTTCAGGTTAACAACAGTTCATCGTATTCCGTTTTGTTTTTCCGAATATAAAATGATGGAGGATCAAATTATGGAAAGGTTACTGAATACATAAATCTAAGTAATCAGTTACTAAAATTAAATTATTTGGAATCATATAACCTAAATTTTCATCTTGCTCAACAGTGCAAGGGCCTTCCCTTGTTTGAAAACTCCTACCCACATACAAATTAATATATACCATATTTTTAACCTTATTTCAGGGCTCTTATTTCTCTACTTTTTTTATTTGTTTTTGGTAAAGATAGAAAGTTGCCTTTTTTTTTTTCCTTTGAAAGAAAACTTAGTGAAAGTTCGTTACAGAATGTGGATTTTTGAAAAACACTATTGAGACATATGATAACTAGTCGTTTTTAATGATGCTTTCAGATTAATTCACTTGATTCTGAAAGCAGTTTTTCGCATTCCGTTTTGTTTTTCCAAATCTAAAATGATGCGGATGCAAACTATGGAATGATCACAAAACCCGTAAATCTAAGTAATCAGTTACTGAAATTTATTTATATGGATTCAAATAACCTACAATTTCATCTTGAAAAGTCACCCACTTTTGACTGGCGAATTGTTTGAAGGCTTTACGCACCTACAAATAAATATATACAATCTTTTTTTCTCCTTATTTCTGGGCTCATTTTCCTGTACTTTTTTTTTTTTTTTTTTTTTTTTTTTTTTAATCAGAGATAGAAAGAGGACCTTTTTTTTTCTTTTAAAGAGAATGCAGTGAAAGTTCGTTACAGATTGTGGAATTTTTAACAACAATATTAAGGCATGTAATAGCTGGTCAAAAGATTTTTTAATGTTGCTTTCAGATTAATTAACTTCAGTTTGACAGTTCACTGTATTCCGATTTGCTTTCCCGAATTTAAAATGATGGAGGAGCAAATTCTGGAATTATTACTAAAGCCATTAGTTAATTAATTAGATACTAATATTTATTTATCGGGAATCGTATAACCTACATTTTCATCTTGAAATGTCACCCACATTTGGGTCTCGCCTTGTTTGAAGACTTCTTCGCGCCTACAAATGAATCTATACCATCTTTTTATCCTTATTTATGGACTCTTTTTCCTCTACTTTTTCACTTATCTTTCGGCAAAGATAGAAAATTGACTTTTTTTCTCTGAAAAAAAGCAGTGAAAGTTAATTATATAATGTGGATGTTTGAACATATGATAGGTGGCCGAAAGATTTTTTTGATGATGCTTTCGGATTAATTCATTTCAGTTTGAAAAAAGTTCTTTTTGTATTCCTTTTTGTTGTTTCTAATGTAAAAGATGCAGTTGCAAATTATTGGATGTGATCAATTTAATTAATTAATTCCTAAAATTTATTTACCTGGAATCAAATAACCTACATTTTCAATTTGAAATGTCACCCACATTTGAGCCTCCCCGTGTTTGGAGATTTCCACGCATCTACAAATGAGTCTATAATGCACCATCTTTTAATCCTTATTTCTAGACTAGTTTTCCTCTACTTTTTTTTACTCTTTTTTGGCAAAGATTGAAAGTGACCTTTTTTTCCCCCTTTAAAAGAGAATGGAGTGAAAGTTCATAAAAATTTTTGCACAGCAATATTGAGGGATATGAAAGCTGGACGAAAGATTTTTTAATGATGCTTTCAGATTAATTCTCTTGAGTTTTACAGCAATTGTCTCTCTTCCGTTTGTCTTTTGAGCTCCAACTTGTTTGAAGACTTCTTCGCGCAAATACTTCAAAAAGACTTCTTTGCAAATAAATATATAGAATCGTTTAATCCTTATTTCTGGACTCGTTTTTTTTTCTCTACTTTTTTTACTTTTTTTTTTTTTTGGGGGGGGGGGAGGGCAAAGTTGACAAAGAAAGTTGACCTTTTTTTTTTTTTTTTTTTTTTTTTTTTTTTTTTTTTTAAGAGAATGTAGTGAAAGTTCGTAAAAGTTTTGGACAACAATATTGAGACATATGATAGCTGTACGAAAGATTTTTAATGATGCTTTCATATTAATTCACTTGAGTTTTACAGCAATTGTTTGTCTTCCGTTTCTCTTTTGAGCCTCGCCTTGTTTGAAGACCTCTGTGCACCTACAAATGAATAATCATTTTTTAATATTTAATTCTGGATTCCTTTTTCTTTCTACTTTTTTTCTTGTTTTTTGGGAAAAATAAAATGTTGACGTTTTTCTTTCTTTTTTTTTCTTCGAAAGAGAATACAGAGAAAGTCATTACAGAATGTGAATTTTTGAACAATAATATGATAGTTAGACAAAAAAATTTTTAATTATGCTTTCAGAATAATTCACTTCAGCTTGAGAGCTGTTCTTTGTATTCCGTTTTATTTTCTAAATTTAAGATGATGCTGATGCAAATTTTGGAATGATTACTAAAGTCATTAATTTAAGTAATCAGTTACTAATATTTATTTATCTGGATTAGAAGAACGTACATTTTCATATTGAAATGTCATCCATTTTCGAGCCTCGCCTTGTTTGAAGACTTGTATGCATTTAATAAATACATACCATCTTTTTATCCTTATTCCTAGACCCCTCTTCTTCTACTTTTTTTACTTTTTTTAGCAAAGATATAGTTAACTTTTTTTTTCTTTAAAAGAGAATGCAGTGAAATTCCGTTACAAAATATGGAATTTTGAACAACATTATTGAGGCAGATGATAGCTGACAGAAAGATTTTTTTAATGATGCTTTCAGATTCATCCAATTCAATTTGACAGCAGTTCAGTGTATTCCGTTTTATTTTTCCAAATTTAAAATGGTACAGATGCAAATTGTGGAATGATTACTAAAGTCATCAATTTAAGTAATCAGTTATTAAAATTTATTTATATGGAATCGAATAACCTACATTTTCATCTTGAAATATCACTTACTTTTGAGCCTTACCTTATTTGACTTATGAGCTCCTACAGTGAGCAAAACAGTATTTGCACACCCGGTAAATTTGTTGTAGCATATGTATAAATAAATAAAGAGCAACTAAGAATTAAAAATACCAACACTTTTACAAAACAAATAAACATATTTAATATCTGACTTAATAATTATATTTAAAATATGAAAACATAAAAAAGCGGCATTTGTACTGCCAAAAAAATATTTGCACACTAGCAATAAAAATAGAACTAGAGGAATTATTTATAAGTTAAAAACAGTGCTAATATTTAGTATGCATGCCCTTTGCTTGTAATCGTCTGGGCATTGATTCTATTAATTTGTGACATGTTTCACTGCTGATTTGTAGCCATTCTTCCCTAAGAGCTTGCTTAAGTTCTGATTTGTTAGAAACTTTCTTTTTTCTTATTTTCACATCCAAAATATGCCATAAATTTTCAATCGGATTGAGGTCTGTTGATTGTGGCGGCGTTTTCAATTGATTTTTTACATCATAAAGCAACCATAACCTCGTAATATATGCAGTGAGTTTCGGATCGTTATCCTGTTGGAAATAATATGAATTAGGAATTCCTAATTTCAGAGCACTATTAGATAAATGATCTCGCAATATATTAATATATTGTTTAGCATTCATATTGCCTTCAATAAAGGTCATTTCGCCAACTCCGTTAAAAGACATGCATCCCCAAATCATTACATGACCACCGCCATGTTTTACAGTTGGTTGCAAGTTTTTAATTTGAAGAGAAGTATTTGGCTTTCGCCATACAGTTTTCTTACCATCTGAGCCAAAAATATTGAACTTGCTTTCATCGGAAAAAATAAGTTTTCTAAAACTCTAGTGGTTTGCTGACATAAGCTTTTGCAAATTCAAGTCTTTTCACCCTATTTGTTTCACTAATAAATGGTTTTTTTCGAGGGGCTCTTTCTCGAATATTTGCATCATGAAGAATATTTCTAAATGATTTTGGTGTAACTATTGTTCCCGACGTGGAAGCGACATCAACAGCCAATTCTCGAGCAGTTAGAAAAGGGTTTTTTGAAGATTCTTTTATGATGGCTCTCCTTTACCTGGTATTTAGCTTCCTTAACCGCCCAGTTCGCGGCTTATTTATTGTCGAACCAGTTTCTTTTTTCTTCTTAATTACATAAAGAACACTAGAAAAGTTTACATTTAATTTTCTACCTATTCCTCGGTAACTTAATCCAGAATTGTGAAGAAATATAATCTTTTCACGGGTGGCAACAGACATTTCACACGTTTTCGGCGCCATTAGAACAAAAACTCCCCAGAATCCCTGCTCCAGTTAATATATTACGTCACTTTAAAGTGCGGGGCTAACGTACTGCGGGACTGATATGCTAAACATTTGCATAATGTTCACATTTAATGCCTTTTTTAACAGTCAATGCTTCTTGTGCAAATACTTTTTAGGTATGAGAAAATATTAATTTAATTTTAAAATGTGTAATATTACTATTTAAGGAAAATGGGTAGTTATTTTTATTTTCTTCTTAATTAAATAAATGAATAATTAAGAGAATAGTATCAAATTTGCTTTCTATGGTTACTTACGCAAAAAATCGTTTGCTCACTGTACATATGAATATATACCATTTTTAAATCATTATTTCTGAACACTTTTTTCCCCTCTACTGTTTTATTTGCATTTTGGCAAAGATAGAAATATGACTTTTTTTTTTCTTTTTGAGAGAGAATGCAGTGAAAGTTCGTTACAGATTGTGGAATTTTGAACAAATAACCATAATTTTAAATAGTACGATTAGTCACTAAAATTGGTCTATCTGATGTCACATAAACTACATTTTCCATTTAAATATGTTATCCATTGTTGAACCTCACCTTATATGAAGATTTCTACGCGAATTCATCTACAAATATTTATATACAATCTTTTATCCTTATTTCTGGGTTTTTTTACATGTACAATTTTTGTTTTTGACAACGAAAGAATGTTTACTTTTTCTTTTTTGAAAAAGAACACAGTGACAGCTCATTGCAAAAAGTGATTTTTGAAGGTATGGAATATATGCTAATTAGCCGAAAGAAGATTTTTTTAAAGATTATATCTAGATTAATTCACTTCAGTTTCATTTCAATCGTTTGATTTTCTTTTCGTTTATCCCAAATTCCAAAATCTATGTCAAATGAATACAGATGCATACCCTAGAATAGTCACAAAATCATACATTTAAAAATCATTATTTACAAAACCATATTTTATATTGATTTATCTTAAGTCACGTAAATACTTAGATTTCCATTTTGAAATGTTACCTAGTTTTTGGCGCCATCTTGTTTCAAAACTTCTAAGCACCCACAAGTGAACATATATCATCTTTTTATCCTTATTTCGAGGGTTTTTTCCCCTCCACATTTTTTTTTTTTATTTCTGTTTTAAGATAATGATATAAAGTGGGCATTTCTTATTAAAAATTTATAATAATAATAAAATAAACATGCAAGCAATTGTCGTAGAACGCAAATATTTGGTGGTAAATATTATAATACACTTAGAATAACAAACGATAGAAAGTTTATTTATTATTATTATTATTATATTAAGAATGCAGGGAAAGTTCGTTACTGAATCCGAATTTTTGGAAGTGAAAGACTGTAGTACTGAAAAATATAATAGCTGACTGACAGAAAATTGTTTAAAAATAAAATAGATTAGCTCATTTGACTTCATTTATTCATTGTTTCTTTTGTTTTTTAGAATGAATATAGAATAGATGCTAAAAACATATCTGTTTCCACCAGACTGGCATAAAATCTATACACGCTCACCAAGTTTCCAAATTTATGAAATTCGTTTAACTTCAATAAATTATTATTTTGTCTTGCATCTGTGTCTCGGAAGAGCACGTACATCTTTAAAATCAACTAATTTAAGGTTTTTAATTTTGTTCCTAATGATAAACAAAAAAAAAAGTTGCTTTTCCTTCCAGTTTAACTAAATACCTCGATAATCTTGTTTTTGTTACATTCATTTATAAATAACCGGTTGATAACTTAGACTTTTATAATGATAAAGTTTATTTCTACGTCAGTGTTAAGATATATTACAGCTTAAATCGTCTTAAAAGAAAGCAGGACAGATCAATACTGTCCTAGCTATGCATCTAAACCCTTAATCTTACCAGTTCTTCAGTGAAATTAATCCTTCTTATAAAATTAGCGCAAGGATTTGACAGCGAAAGATGTGTTGAACAAGTTCTACTTACTCACTTATTTATTCGAATTTTTCTAATACCTACTGCTGATACCTACGTATGCCCTATTTCGCAACTTTTCACAGGGGGGCCTTCATAAGGTAATGAGGAAAAAATGCATAAAACGAGTTCTCAAACTTCCTGGATGAGTTGCCCCCAGTGATCTAGATTATCTATGTTTCCCTTCTAAAGTTGGGCAAATATATATTTTCACTTTCTAGCAAGATTAAAAGAAAGCAGGGTTATAATTAGAGAAGAGACAGATAAGAAAGAATTAAGAGTTCGTGTTGGAGACAGGCATTAGAACGAATAATAATTTATATAAGCTAAATGAATTCTGTAATTTGAGAAACATGACGAGAATATAAAAGTTGACCTATATAGGAGATGATAAGTTATTCAGCGGGTTCCGTATACCTCAGAAAAGGTGCTAGCAGGTGTGTAGTTAAAGTGGTTATTTTGAGTAATAGAAACGTTGTGCTTAAATTGAAAAAATATATTATATTGTTATTTAATCTGTATTTATTTTATTTAAAATTAAGGGGACAGTTTACAACAATTTGTTTCACTTTAAAAAATAGGATTCAAATGATGAACTCACTGCATTTCAATGTTCAATTAAAAGTACATTAAAAAATTTAACAGCATATTTAATTAAAAATTTTTAAAAAGTTTAAAAAAAATTGAATTTTTAAAAATCCTTACTATTTTTTTTTAAATATTGATATTTTTGCCCAATTTTTTAAAAAATATTTTCAAATCTGTATTACACAAGATTGCGTGTGGATTTTTAGATACATCTAATATTACATTTAATGTAATTTTTTTACTGATAAATATAGTATAAAACGATGAAATCTAACACATCTTCATGTACTTTTATTTAAAAAAAAACTGAAAGCTGATTCCATGATTATTACATAGATAATAGCTAGATTTATTACATAGATAATAAAGAACATGTACAAAAACATGTACAAAATCTCTATCTCAAATACAAAAAAAGCCTTAGCACTTTTGAAATATGAAAGTGAACAAAATACGAATATAGAGAAAAAGACATTTAAAATCTTAATTTGCGTGGGTAATTGCGCTGGGTGTATTAACAAAATTTATAATATCTTGCGATATGATTGCCGTATAAATAAAAATGAGGTGGTAAAATATTCACAATTAAACAGGCTTTCATTTAACATATATATATGTATTTAATACCGATTTTTGATCAGTTTTGAAGTAAACTGTCTCTCTAATTTAAATAGCATTTATAGGAAAGGTTAATCTCGGGGTATTCTTTGTATAACATTTGAATTAATATGATGAACAGAGAGTGCCTTCAGACACTTAAAAAAAGATTCTCTGATTTCCTTGATTTTCTTTACCAATTTTCTATATTTGTACTAATGTATATGGATAAAAAATGGGACAAAATTTTCGGAAGATTCGTACACAGTTTTTTTTCCACAGAATTTTTACAGCATTTTACTTATTTAAATCTTGCAAACGATAAAAATATCACCAATATACAAGGCGTCCACTCTCAACAGTGTCCAATGGCTAATTTCTAAAACGTTAGTCATAGACATATAGTTCCGATTACAAAAATGTTTTAAATGAGTTAAAGAAGCATTTTTAAAGTCGTTTTGATGAATAAAAAACAGATACAAAATCTCTATCTCAAATACAAAAAAAAAGGCCTTAGCATTTTTGAAACATGAAAGTAAAGAAAATATGAACATGGAGAAAAAGACATTTAAAGTTTTAATTTGCGTGGGTAATTGCGCTGGATGTATTAACAAAATTTAGTGAAGAACATTTCTTAAAAAGTTACGAAATTTAAATTTTTATAACTAATTATTTAAGAGCATTCTAAGTTTTCCCTTCCAATTTTCATTTCAGCAAAATTTGATTGTGATTATAGAAAAGTGAGAAATTTTACATTGAATTTAATACCTTCTTGGACAACGTGAAGACACGCTGTTGGGGGGCCCGAAGGCCACAATTTAAGCACTGCTGCTTTAGCTCATCCAACATATGCAAAGCTGTAGTCGTTCCACCCAGAGCCGATCAAGCTGAAGTTGGGCCCAGGGCCTGTTAAAAAGTTGCCCCCCCCCCCCTCTACCTCCCCATTGTCGGCGACACTTTCAGAAAAAACAGTAGGTTTATTTGATGAGTTGACAAAGTTGTTTGGGTGAAAGTTTCAAGTTTACAAAAAAAATTAACTTACAAGAATAATCAAGAAAATGAATTACCGTCCACTTTCTCAAATAAGCATTTGTATAATTCACAAACATCTATGATCCACAGATTATGTTGCAGAATAAATGAGGACGTCTTTTTCAAAATTCGCCTTATCGAAAATCATAAAAACTGTATTTTCCCTAATAGTCTAGTAATCGTTTTAAACTATAATTCTGACATTGTAAAATCCTCGTTTATATTGAAACAAATAGACACAGTATACAGTTTTTGGCATTTTCCCCGAATTTGATTTTCTGGATACAAGTTTTGAAAATTATAGGTACTCTCAAATTGAAAAGGACTTTTACAGAAAAAATAAATATAGAGGTTTTTTATTACAGTAAAACTTTGTTTTCCCGTCAGAGACTAAAATATAAAATGCAAACAGTGGAAAAACTTAAATTGTGATAAAATACACACAAATTTGTGGGCCCCTGAAATTGGTGGGCCTAGGGCCGAGGCCCCGGAGGCCCGTGCATTAATCAGGCCCTGGTTCCACCTACAACGCCATCACAATACCAAACATATCGTACTTATAGAATTTTGCTAATAATAAATTTTTTCATATTCTTACGCAATTAAAAGAAAGCAGGGTTATAATTACAGAAGAGTTAGATAGGAAAGAATTAATTGTTCATTTCTTAGACAGGCATTATAATGAATAATAATTTATACAAGATAAATTAATTCCGTAATTTGGGAAACATGACAAGAATATAAAAGTTGACCTATATATAATAATAAATTATTCAGCGGGCTACGTATCACATTCAGGAGATAGTTGCAGGTGTTCAATAATAATTAATTGATTTGATGAATAATCTTGTCAGAAATGCGATTTTAAAAATAATTTAGTGACATAAAGGGGAAAACTGATACTTCTTCAAAAAATAATTTATTAAAAAAAAACGAATTTGAAAAAAAAAATGATGAAACTTTATGCAATGCATTAGAAAATATTGAATGTCAAATTCATGTTGCTTAATCAGTCGCATTCGATCGTATTAAACTTTTTGTAGGGTAGATACTTCTGAAATTGTTCTGAAACAATCAGAATAACGACTGAAAATTTATCAATGGAACAAGATTTGTAATATTTGAAGTTTTCAAAAGACGAAGGTCGATAACACTATAAAAATCACTTTTTTAATGCTGAACATAAAAGTTTCTACAAAAAAGTATATATTTTTTAAATTTCACTTTACGTAGTCAAAATTATATAACATTTAGGTTCACTGTAATTGTTAAACATATCTTTCTGAGGCTAAACATGGTTTTCTTGCTTATTTTTAAAAAATTATGTTTTTAATAACTATTTATTCCACACGAAAGAAATAGAACACAGGTACAAATTTGATTTTGATGTATTTTCGATTTTCAACGAAGGTACAGATTTGATTGACTAAATTGACTTTTGAACGAAGGAAACTGAATTGACTTTTAAACAAAAAGTGGCTGAATTGACTCTTGAAAACTGAAGTGAGTTTTGAAAGAAGGAAACTGAATCACCTTTTAAAAATTGAATTGGCTGAATTTCGTTTTGAAAACTGAATTGATCAACTGAATGAATTGCTTTGAATGAATAAAACTGAATTGACTTTGGACGAAGATACCAATTTGATTGGAGAATGGCTGAATTGACTTTTAAAAACTGAATTTGATTGATTGAATTGTCTTTTGAACGAATGAAGCTGAATTGTCTTTTAAACGAAGGTACTGATTTGAGAACAATATTGACTTTTGAAAACTGAATTGACTTTCCGAAGAAGGAAACTGAATGGATTTCGATTTATTTGAAACATAATTGACTTTTGAACGAAGATATCGGATTGAGTTTGAACGAAGGTACCAATTATATTTTGATATATTTTTATGTTAGGGTATAAGGATTTAATAAATATTAAATTAAAATTGATATCAAAATTCGTTCATACTTGATTTAAAAAAATTCGTTTAAAAGATAAATAAAGTTTATTATAGTATATCTTTACATATATACTACATATTTTTAAAATATCTATTTATATAAAATTTTATTTCTGTAACGTTCATAAATAAAATATTTTACTGAAGTATAAAATTTCCTTAGTCGTTTCTGATACCCATTTTACATACAGGGTGTCCACTCTCAACAGTGTCCAATGACTAATTCCTAAACCGTTAGACATAGACATACAGTTCCAATTACAAAAATGTTTTAGACGAGGCAAAGGAGTGTTTTAAAAGCGATTTGGCTCAATAAAAACATTTTTAAAAAATTACGAAATTTAAATCTTTATACGGTCCCCCGTTCCTATAAGTTATATTTAGTAAAAATATCCCGTTACACTAAGAAGTAACAGAAAAAAAGTCCCATTCTTATGTGATTAAAACTGACACACTAATTCTGTTTAAAGATGAAGCATCTATTTTTGCTGCCGAATAGGGGTCATCCACAAATTTACTAGAAATATAAATAATCTTCAGATATAAAAAAATAACAGTTGAGAGTAAAATTAACAATACAATGTAGATTAAAAATCTATTTTCATTCTAATTAACAGTGCAATGTAGATTTAAAATATATTTTCATTCTAATTAACAATGCAATGTAGATTTAAAATCTTTTTTCATTCTGACATATTAAAGAAAAATATAAACTTGTACGAAAAACATAAGTTAAAAAATAACAGAATTTCTTTTAAATGAAATTATGAAAAGCAACAGTCGCAATTCTTTGCAAAATGATACACATTTTAAAATGCTATTAAATTATCTAATCTAAAACTTACTAATGAATAAAAATTAAAGTTTATTTAAAATTTGCTCGAAGTGAATTCCCTTCGGCTTCTATACAGAAATACACACGCGAAATAAATTCTTCTATTAAGGCTGTTCTCAAATCAAAAAGGGCAACTTCCTGACATAAGTTTTAAAATTTATTTTTGTTCGAAAATGCATGAAACTAGCTGGTGTTGTTGTTCAGAAACTATGTCATGGAGCTGTTTTTTCCATTTTTTTGCAAATCCTATAGATCTTTCATAAAACAGTGTCAAAATGGACGTTTTGAACCGAATTTCCGCGCGAAAGTAGAAAAATCACTCAAGAGCGGGCGAAAAACGGGTTTGTCACGTGATCGAAATTGCTTTTAACTCAATTGATTGATCAAAAAATGGAAAAAACAGTTCAATTCCAAATCGCTTCCATGGCCAGGCTTTCTAATTTTATATCTTTCCGTTAAAAAATGAATTTGTAAATGTGTCAGAACGTTTTGCGCTTGTTGAGCAGAGCAGTTAAGAACAACCTTTATTTAAGCACTTTGCGTAGGATCGCTCGAAGCATGGTCCAACTCATCTGTGTTCAGATGCTGAAAATTGGTATAGGGGAGACCGGGGGAATGGCGCTACTCGGTGTTATGCCGCCACCCCGCCTAGTTTAAAAACTAACGGCAGTTTGAAATAGTGAATGCGCCTGCACTGTAGCGGCCAACAATAGAAACAGTGCCTAGAGTGAGAGTGATTTTGTTTTACGTCGTTAGTTTTTTCTAGTAGAAAATTTAGTTTTCATCTAGTTGCTTCTTATTTTGGAGCTTCAAATGAGTAGAGGTAAACACCTTTTATTGTAACATTAGGTACTTAAGATAATATTACCCGTAATCTACATGCATTCGCAGATATTTTGATGCAATTTGTCGAACAAGTTCTGTTCTTCTTCCGGCTTTGCTGGTGGATTTTCGCTATATTGTCCTTTTGGGGTAATGCCGCCACCATCGCAAAGGGTGACTTTTCCAATTTGAGTTAAATTGGAAGCTTAGCACATTAATAAATCTAGCTTGAAGAACATTGTAATTATATATTATTCTGCCGAATTACATTGCTTCTAAATATTTTCAGTATGTTATGTGTTTCCTAGTATCTATTTTATGTATTTACTAGGTCATTAAAGAGTGGCGTCATTACCCGATACAGTGGCGGAATTACCTTAGTATCCTGGGTAATCCCACCACTGTACAGAGGTTGGAATAATTTTCTTTTATGTGTGCTTACTTTACAGTTATGATTACAGTTAAATTTATACAGATACTAAAGATCATGATTGAGCTTTAGTATTTTTACTATTAAAAAATAAACTTTTTCTGAGGTGAAAAAAAATTAAATTCCCTTAAGGTGTCGCCATTCCTCCGGTCTCCCCTTAGTTAAGAATTCCAACTTTCATAACTCGGTCAATTTCAGTGTTAGATGAATGGGACTTTTTTTTTTTTTTTGTCTTACTTGTTAGTGTAAAGGAGAAATGTAAAAGGAATTGTTAAAAAGTTTTAAATAGGACGAAGAGAATGTAATTTTCAATTTTTTCTAATTTAGGTAAACTTTATTTTTGTGAAAAAGAAAAGTAGCATTGAATTATGGTGTAAAAAACTTTCCGAACAGTAAAAGTTCAAATATCGGAAAAAGGTGCCAATTTTTTTTTATTGTGCGTGTTCAGTTATAAAAGCATCTCGTATGTTTTATTCTTATTTAAATTTAAATATATAGCTGCTTAATCATTCACATTTAATAATTTTATACTTTCTATGTGAGTGTAACTTCTGATATTGTTTGAAACCGATTAAATAATTGACTAAAAATTTACACGTGATGTGACAGAGGATACCATAATTTTTAAAGTTAGTGCTGTTTCTTTAAAATTAGTCTTCTATCGGAAATTAAATTATATTAAGAAACATCTGGCACATTTTATTCTCAGTTAGGTTGTTCTCAAATACAAAATTGATACTTTCTAATACATCTTTTAATTCATTTTCTGTTCGCAAACGTTGGAAATTGGCAGGTGCTGTTATTCAGAAAATTTGTAATCGAACTGTTCTTTCCGTTTTTCGGTAAAGGCAGACGATCTTTCAGAGAATGCTGTCAAAGTTCGCGTTTTGAATAGAAATTCCAAGCATGATAGTGCAGGAAAAAAACTGCCGTTCTCAGACAACAATCGCTTATAATTCAAGATGTAGTCAACTTAATGGAAAAATTAAAAAAAAACCTGTTCGGTTAAAAATCACATTTTTAATAATAATGCCTGCTAGTTTTATGCTTTTATGTTTAAAAATGAGACTGAAAATATGTCAGAAAATTTCATGTTGTTAAGCGGGATTTTCTTTCTTGCTTTCTTTCTTTCTTTTTTTTTTCTTTCTTTTTTTTTTTTTTTTTTTTGAGAACCGCTTTAAGTATATTCTAGTTGCTTAATAATTTACATTCAATAACTTTAAACTTATCGTGAGTGAGGCAATTCTAATTGTTTGAAAACGGTTGTAAATATGACTCAAAATTTGTAAGTGGGGCAGAGGGTGTGTAATATTCAGGTATTGGAAATTTATGGACACTTTCATTTTATGGAAAAGGAAAAGGGGCAATCAGTTATGATGTCAAAAACTTTCCTGGTTCTCAAGAGGCCATATAAGGGATATTCAGGTTTTCCTTATATCCTGTTGTAGATAGGAAATACCTACAAAATTATATTTTATCTCGCCCGATGACTTTCTCTTTTTTATGATGTTAAACAGGTTTCGTTTACGACTCAGTTATGTTTTCCTTTATTAATTATAATTAAGATTAAAATTTTAAGTATATGTTAGGTACACCTTCTTCAGTTCTGGTGCAGCAGTGGAGGCGGGGATTAAAACTCCTCTAGCTATTAAGATGGATATAATACCGCTTATGTTACAATAAAAATATAATGTGTAAACACCAGTATAAAATTTTTAACATTCATCTGTTTGAAGGCTTCATAGGCTGTTCTATTTAAACAGAAAATAAAGAGCAGAAAAGGTTAGGAACAGTAGCAGAAAAGTACACTGGTTATCAAAAATTAAGGAAAAGTCACAAAATGCTAATTTTCAAATACGCGAACACTCAAAAGGAAATAATATAATTCGAGTAATTACTATCTCTACGACACAGCTAGCCCATATAACATCTCATTCATGTCACACATGGTCACAAGTATCACAGTCACTACGATGAAGCAAAAAAATAGGAAATTCCATACATCTCATTATGAGTCTCAAATGATCACTATATGTGACTCCACTGAGAAGTCAATGTGACTGCTGCTTTGTGACGAGTCACCAGGTGACTTTACAATGTAGTTAAATTCTGACCCTCATGTGACTGTCATTTTGAGACTCAATTTCAAAGTCATCATGAACGTTGCATTATGATAAGTCACCAAATAATATCATATTATAGTAACATGGAGACTTTTCCCAAAAGAGCACAATGGTGACTTCACAGTAGTCTCTCTGTCACCTGAAAGTCATCATGTGACTTTAATGTGACATTATTTGGTAACTTATCACAATGCAGCGTTCACGATGACTTTGAAATTGAGTCTACAAATGACAGTCAAATGAGAGTCACAATGTAACTATATTGTAAAGTCACATGGTGACTCGCCACAAAGCAGCAGTCACAGTGACGTCTCAGTGGAGTCACATATAGCGGTCATTTGAGACTCATAATGAGATGTATGGAATTTCCTATTTATTTGCTTCACCGTAGTGACTGTGACACTTGCGACCATGTGTGACATGAATGAGATGTTATATGGACTAGCTGTGTTGTAGAGATAGTAATTACTCGAATTATATTATTTCCTTTTCAGTGTTCGCGCATTTGAAAATTAGCATTTTGTGACTTTTCCTTAATTTTTGATAACCAGTGTAGTACGTATCTTACTGCCGCTGCTCTTTCTCCCTCTATTTTTTTTTTTCACCTCTGAAGATTAAAAGAGATGTTCTTTTATGAAATATTTGACTCTTAATATACTGAATTATGAATTCATGAAAATTATATCTTCTAAAGTATTTTTCGTGAATTGTTTAAACTACATTAGAAGATTTACATAATCATTTAATAAATCTTAGAAGGATTTTAGAAGAATTAATTAAATTTGAATTGATAGGGATTTTGTGCAATATTTATAACCCCACTCAAATCTTTTATTTTAAATATTTTTCTTGATATTTTGTAGAATTAGGAAATGTGCATACATAATGTTCCTACAATAGAAATATTTCCGAATTGAAAATTACCCCACTCCCCCTCAACGCCGAGAGAGCTGAAAAGATGCAAAAGCAAAAGAAATCATCCTTTTAAAAATATTTTTGTTTTGGGTAACCAATAATGCTTTTGGAACAACATAAAGGAATGTATCTATAACTCATTCTAAACTGTATTACTACTAATCGATGCATTAAATGAATTTTATAACAAGTTATTTTAATGGTACTTATAAGTACGGTCAGTAGATAAAGGGTTAAACACATAAATGTTAAATTTACTAGGATTGCTTATGAGCTTCTCATTGCGTCGGTTATTATGTGCCACTTATTCACTAAAAACTTCCTTATGGACATGTAGCATAACTAAATAATTGTTCCTTTAATCAGTAACAACCAGGCATGTAGTGGAGGGTATAAGTATATGCCGCATAACTTATGGATTGTTTTAAGGCTGGTTATCAATCAGGCTGGAAATTTCCCTCTCTAATGCTAATCTTGTGGGCTTGGAATACATCCGTAGTTTTAAAATTCTCCTCGGAAAATTAAAATATTTACATTCTATTTTCTGTAGGCTCTTTTTGAAGAATGTGTCTTTCTTATTTTATTTTCCAAAATGTTTCTAAAATATATACTTAATTTTATATTTTAAATGTTAAGATCTAATTGAAGCAGGCGAGTTGTCACTAAGATTTTAACACTCTTAATAAAACTAACAATGCATTTAAAAAATATTTTGTCCAATAAGAAAGAAAAAAATAATCTTCAAGAAGAGCATTACAGGAAACAGAAGGTAAAATTTTTAAAAATCCCTGCCAGCCCGGCCTACAGGCGGAGGTAGATTTCGAAGTTAAGTATGCTAATTTCACAAACAAAAACCAAATCATGATTAGAGATAAACCCACTTTAACAATTTTATCTGGCCGCTTTTGACGAGTTTTTATTTCATTTTTATATTAACTGGTTTTATCAGAATCATGTTAGGGCGGTATTAAAAAAAATACTTTTCCATGCTCAACAACTCAAATTTTCTGGCATAACTCCAGATTCATTTTTAATAGGAAAAATATGAAATTTGTTAACGTGATTTTTGAAGAGATTTATAAGCGACCTGTGTTTTTAATTTTCGTTCAATTAATTAAAACTTGATATATAAACAATTATTTTCTCAGTAAGACAATATTTTTTGTTTCTAACACAATCGCTTCGGGAATTTCCGTTCAAAATGCCCACTTTGACATCATTTTTTGAAATATATTCTGCTTCTATCAAAAAATCGATTATTACGGTACATTATATAGTTTCTGAATAAGCGAATCTACCAATTGGATGCGTTTGAGAGCAAAAATAAATTTAAAAATGAGTCAGAAAATAAGCAGTTTGGATTTGAATACTCCCTTAATATGATGATTTTTCCAACACAATACGCTTCGGGAAATTCGGTTCAAAAGGCCCACTTTGACAGCATGTTTTAAAATATATTCTGCCTCTATCAAACAATTGACCATTACGGTACATTATATAGTTTCTGAGTAAGAAAAGGTACCAATTGGAAGCCTTGGAGAGCAAAACTGAATTGTAAAATGAGTCAGAAAATAAGCAGTTTGGAATATTTATACACCCTTACTAAGATGATTTTTTTCTTCAACCGCTATGTATTTTTAATTTGTTTTTGCTGTAAGAATTGGTCCTATCCAAAACTTGTCTATGTAGATGTTGTAGACAATATTAAGAAGATATATGATAAATTCATGGGGGTTTTATATCTTTTGAATTGAGGGAGTTATGGATTTTTTTTCTACTTCAAACGCCCTTTTTGTTTTCGCTTTTAATTTTTTTTGCGGTACGAATTGGTCCTACCAAAAACTTGTGAACATAAAAGTTGTAGATAATGTTATGGAGATTCATGATAAAATTAATTGGATTTGATATCTTGAGAATTGACGAAGTTATGAATTTTTTTCTCCCAAAAACCCTATTTTTTGCACCTCTTGAGCCCATTTTTAACTTTATCAAAAATCTGTGATACATAAATTTTTGGCCCTATTTTTAGAAGGAATAAAAACTTTAAATTGATTTGATATGTACAAAAATTAAGAAGTTATGGGGAGTTTTCGGTTTTCACAAAACCCCTCCCTATTTCCATCCCCTTGGACCGATTTTGCCCATTAACGAACTTGACCGAGATTTTATGCCCCTTGATTTTATGTATCAGTTTGGTAGAGATTGGTTCAGAATTGTGGAAGTTATCGTGTCCAGAAGAAAGTGATATATATACATAGATAGATACATACATACATACATAGATAGATAGATAGATAGATAGATAAAGTTTTTTACTGAGGGTGGTTTTGGGCTCTAGGGGTCATGATCGGTGTAGATCTGCAAAATTCTTTCAGAAATTCCAACATAGGAACGATGCCAATAGGTAGTATTTCATACGAAATCTACCTAATAATTTTCCGAGAGGAAATTTGAAATATACGATGCCTCCTAAGACCATACACTCTGAGAAAAACTGAAAATTTATGAGCGTTTGCTCTTCAATTTTCACGAGCAACAGCCTTATTTGATGAAAAACGGTCTGATCCACAAAAAAAAAATACTTTACGACCCCATACATTTTCCTCCGCTAGTGTGAAGCTAGTAGTAGTCCTCCACCCTTCATTTTAGTCGTGTTTCCAAAAATAATGTCACTTAATCGCGACCGTAACATATTTTTTAACCCTCCAAAAAAGCGATTCTGTGATGATTATCTAACGTGCTACGTGCTACGGAACAGTAAGTAAAGTGTTATTGTGCTTTGAAGTGCATTATATCTTTGCCCCGTAAAATTACGGGCTGCACAAAATGATGGGCATGGATTTTTTTTACGGGGTATGACTGGAATCTCTGTTGCCGGCCTCCGACCGTATTTTTACGGTGGTGTTTTTAGATACTTAGAAAATTGAGGGCAATCCACATATTCTTGCAGTTCTTGCCCATCTGTTAGCAAAATACGGTACGACCCCATACATTTTCCTCCGCTAGGGTGTACATGTTGACACAAAATGATAGACATGGACTTTTTTTTTTGCGGGGTATGACCGGAATCTCTGCTGCAGGTCTCTGCCCGTAATTTTACAGGTATAATTTTAACAGTGTAGATTTAGCATTAGAGAGGGAAATTTGCATCCTGACTGATGAAAAGTCTTAAGGAGCTCCGCGTGTCCTCAGACAAATCACAGACAAATCTCAAATAAAAATATAAAGTATATTCTCTAGCGTATGTCTTTTGTCTACAGCGTATCCCCTATGAGTTTCTTTACGACTACACTACACTGGTAACAATGGTTTAAAATTCTTCCCTGATGAAGATCCTGGCGGCGCCAACTGATTAGCGTACATCTTCAATAAATTTTTACATTACGGAACATTTTTTATGCTTCTCTGTTTATTTGTGATATTAATTTAGAAAAATTAGTAGAGAAATAAGGATCTTCACAATGGGAGAGATTTTAAATTACTGTTTACTCGTAAAATGAGCAATTTTTACATGATCATGGAATAGTTTATAGTAAGTACGGGAAGTGCAAAAACCGACGTGATGAAAAGTACAAGCACTTAAAATAAACTTAGTATTCAGCTGTTTCAAGGCTTCATAAAAGGAACCCTTTCTGTAATCTTCAGACCAAAAAGAAACTAGTATGTTGCGGCCATCACAGAAACTTTCTTCTATATAAATCACGTCAATTAAATCATTTAAATAATACAAGAAATTACATCAATTTAGCACCAATTCATATCAAAGTATATCTGAATTCGAAGTTTCATGAAAATTTGTGCATTAGTTCTTGAGATAGCTATAGCGGAAATTCTGAAAAATGTAGCACAGCAGCGCCACCTGTTGAGCGATTTACACCAAAACATAAACAGCACTAATTGATATGAAGGTATACCTGAATCTGAAGTTTGATGAAAATTCGCGCATTAGTTATTGAGATAGAGCTATAGTAGTAATTTTGAAAAAAGCAGTATAGCAGCGCCACCTGTTGAGTGATTTGCACTAAAACATAAATAACAGTAATTCATATCAAGGTATACCCGAATCTGAAGTTTTTTGAAAATCCAAGCATTAGTTCTTGAGATTAGGGCTATTGCGGAAATCACAAAAATGCAGCGTAACAGCGCCACCTGTTGATCGATTTACACCAAAATGTATAAAATGTCAATTACTGTCAAGGACTGACTGAATCTGAAGTTTGACGAAAATCTGTGCATTAGTTCTGGAGATTGAGCTCTTGTGGAAATCGTGAAAAATGCTGCATAGTAGCGCCACCTGTTGAGCGATTTACACCAAAAACTAATCAGCACCATTTTATATCAGGGACTAACTGAATATAAATTTTTATTAAATTCCGTTCATTAGTTCTTGAGATAGAGCGCCCACAAAATTTGTGTCACACACAACCAGACAGACTCTCTCAGACTCTCACAGACAGACATTTTGTAAAAACATGTTTTTCGGGTTCTCTGATCCCTAAAACGTGTAAATCCGTCGAAAAACGGAACTCGAAAATTTTCATGAATCCAATACTTAGTAATCTTCTTGTAATGATAGAAGAAAGTAAAAAAGATAGTGACAAGCAATATCAGCAGTAACACTCATACTTTTCTGCTGTTGTTACAAATTTCTCATTTTAACTCATTTCTAGTGACGGAATGATTTTTATTAGGGAGTCTTGAGAGAGCTATATGCTAAATTTTTCTTCTCTGTTTATGTGCTCTTTACGTTAATTTTTACATATCCTGTATTGATATTCACCCAAATATTTTTATACGAAAAAATTTTTAAGTACTCTGGGAAAAGTTTTAATCCCTAAAATAAAGGGAAAATTGTATGATATCGTTGTAGGGCCAGGGAATTTTTTTTATTTAGAAAAGTTTCCTACTTAGTAGCTTATGTCGGGCCAGCTGAAGGGACCATTAATTTTTTTCCGTTTAACTCAGGACTTCGTTATTTACAGGTTTTACATATTTAATGTAGTTTAAAAAAAAAAAAATCTTTCGAGTTTAATAGTTATGGAAACATAGTATAAACATTCTTTCTATTTGAGAAGACAATTTCCGGTTAAACGTCAAAATATCTTGTTATTAAAAACTGTGTTTCTTAAGAATAAGATGGGAAAAAAAAGTAAATAAATAAAAACTTATCATTACTTTTACAATTTCATCGATTTCACAGAAAATCTAAGATGACTGTTAAAAGTTACTAAAACTCTGTTTCTCGCTTAAGATTCCAAGAAATTCTCATAAAATTGCGACATTAATGGATCACCTTACTTCTATTTTTGCGAAATTTTAAGACGAAATGTCGCAGTTAAAAGAGAGGGTTTTAAAAAAACGATACAAATTGCAGTAAGTTTAGATTTGTCCCGTGGAAGCAATTCTGTAACGTTAGTAAGCGTTTTCTAGAGAACTTCCAAGAATAATTTAATGAAGAAAATAAGGCTCCAATGCATTAGTAATAAGGCTTTTCTGGATATTTTTCGGAATTAGTTTGTTATACGAGAGTCACACTCATCCTCAATTTTTTTTCCATACTGCTAAATGTACAAGTTAAACTTCCCAATACTTGCGTTTTATCCAAGCCAGGTCAGATTCAATGCGCCTACAATCACGCCGTAAATATTAATTACAGTACCCTTATTCAATAGAGTCAAAACACTGTATTAAAAAACTGGTGTCGTGAAGAAGTAGTAGTAGCTTTTACAAGACTGAAAAGAAGGGTTATGTGTTTCACGTGTATCTGGGTATGTGGATTTCTTTATACCCTCGAAACATCCCAACGGCTGGATGGATTTTAATGAATGAGGTCGCTATCAATTCGTCTTAACGGCTCGATGGTTATAGGCTAGGTTTTGTTTTTAAAAATTCAAAATGGCGGTAGAGACGGAAAAAAGCACCCTATTGAGTTTCATATCATAGGATAGGTCTTTCAAAATGAAGACGATGTTTCATTGACTATTTTACAGTCAGAAGCTCCGTTAAAATATTATACAACCTGGAAGTTGTGTAGGTAGGATCTCTAGCTTTACTGCAACTCTAATCATCATAGACATCTATAGACCTCATCAAAACAATGTTTATAGATAGGAACTAACAATTAAACACAACTTAAAAGTCATTAATACAAGTAAATAAAAGAAATAGGTAAGTAATATAAACAAGTAATAAAAAAAAATATTTTAAGACATTTCCTACTTAGGTCAATAAGGGAATTTTTTCCCCCATTCTTCTTCCCTCTTGAGTGGCGCTTAAAATGCCTTGATCAAGAAGAGGGCTCTCTCGGTCTTAAAAAACCTTGATCAAGAAGAGGGCTCTCTCGATTATTGAAAATTAATTAATTTAATTAATGGATTAATATTTGAAAAAAACTGGATTAACATCAAGTGTCATCCACTACAAGTTAAAAAAAATTATTTGAGCTTGATTGGATGAATAATAAGTATTTTATTAACGATTGAAAATTTGAACAAGATATGCATAGCGAGAGTGTGAGCTAATAGTAGGAATTGAATTGAAAAAAAAAAATAGTTTCACATTGATGAGAAATAATTAAATTGTTCGGTTTTTACGCAGTCGGGTTTTTTGATTTTTTAAATTTAATTGTTTATTTAGTACCCTTATTTTTAACACTTTCCAACAAAGTTGAAAAGTGTTTATGAATTTGTCTGACCGTCTGGGGCCATTTATCCGTCTGTCTGTCTCTCCACGCTCTAACTCACATAAATATACTTGGATTTTTATACAATTGATATATGTTAATGATGTTTACCATGGCATGTTCTGTATTGAATATTAAGTGTATACCATTAATAATTCATTTACAGGGGCACTCAAAAGAATTCCGTTACATTATGGTCAATGGGAAAAACTCGTTTGCAGAGCATTTTAATGACATTATGCTATTTCAAATGTATTGAAATTGATATAAATTACTGAATTTCACTGCAAGATGGTGACTATAGAATAGGGCATACATAGCGTTTGGGCATTCACAATAGGGCATTCATAACAGTTAAATTTCCGCATTCGCAGGTTCTAATAAACAATCAACTTCATGAAACAAACCGTGCTTCATATTACTTGAATGATGCGTGTAGATTTTCAATAATAAGTTTGCCGGTAACACTTTATACATTTATTAGCACTGATAACACAACACAAATAACATTCGACATGATACAACATTAATTCCATTTCACAAGGTATAAAAATGCAACATTTTACACACATCTTTTTCTTTTTCCAATCGTTTTTCCGTTGCCACTTTTTCTTGCCTAAAAGTTCGGCGGCAGTCGATTATTCAAAGAGTCTAGACTAAGCGATCGAATTTTTGTCCACGACTCTTATACTCATCCTCATTTTTTTTTTTTTTTTTTTGTTTCCTTCTGCTAAATGTACAAGTTAACTTTCCCAACACTTGTGTGTTTTATCCAAGCCAGGTCAGATTCAATGCGCCAACAATTGCGCCGTAAATATTAATTACAGTACCCTTATTCAATAGAGTCAAAACACTGTATTAAAAAAATAGTGTCATGAAGTAGTAGTAGTAGTTTTTTAGTAACCTTATTTATAACACTTTCCAACAAAGTTGAAAAGTGTTTATGAATTTTGTCTGGCTGTCTGGGGCCATTTATCCGTCTGTCTGTCTCTCCACGCTCTAACTCACATAAATATACTTGGATTTTCCTGCAATTGATGTATGTTAATGATGTTTACCATGGCATGTTCTGTATTGAATATGAAGTGCGTAGCATTAATAATTCATTTACAGGGGCACTCAAAAGAATTCCATTCCATTATGGTCAATGGGGAAAATTCGTTTGCAGAGTATTTTAATGACATTATGCTATTTCAAATGTATTGAAATTGATATAAATTACTAAATTTCACTACAAGATGATGACTATAGAATGGGGCATTGATAGCGTTTGTCGTTCATTTGCAAGGTCACACAAAAGAAATCGGTTACGGCCCGGTTATTCATTTACAGGGGCACTCAAAAGAATTCCATTCCATTAGGGTCAATGGGGAAAATTCGTTTGCAAGGTATTTTAATGACATTATGCTATTTCAAATGTATTGAAATTGATATAAATTACTGAATTTCACTACAAGATGATGACTATAGAATAGGGCATTCATAGCATTTGTCGTTCATTTGCAGGGTCACACAAAAGAAATCGGTTACGGCCCAGTTATTCATTTACAGGGGCACTCAAAAGAATTCCATTCCATTATGGTCAATGGGGAAAATTCGTTTGCAAGGTATTTTAATGACATTATGCTATTTCAAATGTATTGAAATTGATATAAATTACTGAATTTCACTACAAGATGATGACTATAGAATAGGGCATTCATAGCATTTGTCGTTCATTTGCAGGGTCACACAAAAGAAATTGGTTACGGCATAGTTATTCATTTACAGGGGCACTCAAAAGAATTCCATTCCATTAGGGTCAATGGGGAAAATTCGTTTGCAAGGTATTTTAATGACATTATGCTATTTCAAATGTATTGAAATTGATATAAATTACTGAATTTCACTACAAGATGATGACTATGGAATAGGGCATTCATAGCATTTGTTGTTCATTTGCAGGGTTACATTCGATTACAAAGAAATCAAATCGGTTAAAATCGGTTACAAATCGGTTAAAAGAAATCGGGCTGTCTATGAGCAAAAATTGCTGGAAGTGCGTTTTCACAACTGACAATGGTCTTCTGTGTGTTCTTCATCAATATGAGATAATTTTGACCTCTTCTAAATTCTGTAAACGATCTCAATAACTATCTAAATAATAATCTGATGGAGTTACATTTCGATATTTTAAATGTTGCCGTTCGGAGGCATTCTTCTTGATTTAGCACCACTTTAAAATCATAGAATATCATAGCTCATGCCAACTACAATTTCTCTTCTTTCAAAATTTATTCTACGATAGCTAAATTATCAAATGTTGCCGCAAATTATTGTCTACGGTCATAAAAAAATTCAAATTTAAATACACGACCAATTTTTATTTTATTTTTTATTTATTTATTTATTTATTTATTTATTGTGCATATTGTTTGATTTTGTCTCAAAAATTTCAATTTTACCCTTGTAATAGGCGTATAATAATGCCTTGTAAGAATCTTTTTGTTTCTTGATGCAATGTACAGTATTAATTAAAATAGGTAATATTACATAACACACAATATTAATTTAATATCACACACCGTATTTTTTTTTTAAATAGATAATGTCAAAAGTTATGTAAGAACAAAAATATAATAATAATGTGCACTTATAGTTTATTATTATTCATTTTATTGTAATTATTTATAATATCTTATGCTTTTAAACAGAAGTTTTTTTTTTTTTCTTTTTTTTTTTTTTTTTACCAGAAATTTTTCTCATATACATCACACATATGCATTTATAAGAAAAGTGAAAGTAGATAATGTTGAAAACCTGTAAAGATTACAAAAAACAATAAAAATAAAACTGTGTTTAACTTATTATTACTTTATTTATTTATTTATTTATATAATCTCATGCTTTCAAAAACATCGGCTGGAAAAATATATAATTTGCTATTTCTAATATACACAATAAAAGAACAACTAGTATATTTTTAAATTAAAAAATAAAACATTTTCTGGGGGATTTCTGAGTGGCTTTAATAAATGAATATTTCTCTGTTTTACAATCCGTTATACAAAAAAGTTTTTTTATGAACTTTTTATTGGTTATTAAACCCTCTCACTATGTAGTCCAAAGCAATTCGTTGCTTGAGCTGCTGTTTTCGCAGCAATTAATGCATTAATTAAATTAATTATACAGTTTTAACACAGTTTTAAAAACATGAGCACATAACTAAGAGCCTTCATGCACATAACTAAGTTTTGTTATGTCATGGTGGAATAATCATCTTTTTCTAGCATTTGAAACTAGTTGGATGTACCCATCCCAAAACTTTCTTTATCTCATACATCTTAATATTTCAACTAGTTGGATGTGCCAATCCCAAAACTTTCTTCTATCTCATGTATCTTAATATTTCAAAATGTTGTTACAAATACCAGTAATTCATTTTTATTAGTTTCATTAGTATTTTTATTAGAATTATGCATAACTTCATACATTTTTCGATGGTGCAATATTGAAAATTGCACACAAATCGCTATTACAGCGTTCCCGTTCCCTTCCGGTGGAATTTTCAATATTCAAGGAGAACCTTCTTGCCATGGTCAAAAGCATACACAAAAAATTTGATTCAATTCTGTGCATAACTTCATACACTTTTCGGTGGTACAATATTGAAAATGGCCCAAAAAATAGTTATTACAGTGCCCACTTCTGGCGGAAATTTTTCCAAATTCAGGGAGGACCCTCTTGCCATGACCAAAAACATACACAAAAAATTGGTTCAATTCTATGCATAACTTCATACACTTTTCGATGGTTCAATATTCAAAATGCACAAAAATCGGAGAAAAATCACTATTGCAGCGCCCCCTACTGGCGGATTTTTTCCAAATTTAGGGAGGACCTTCTTGCCATGGCCAAAAATATACACAAAAAATTTGGTTCAATTCTATGCATGACTTTTTACACTTTTTGATGGTACAATATTCAAAATGCACAAAAATTGCTATTACAGCGCCCCCTACTGGCGGATTTTTTCCAAATTAATGGAGGACCTGCTTGCCATAGCTACAAACTCAAAAAAAAAAATTGGTTCAATTCTATGCATAACTTCATACACTTTTCGATGGTACAATATTCAAAATGCCACAAAAATCGCTATTACAGCGCCCCCTACCGGCGAAATTTTTCAAAATTAATGGGGGACCTGCTTGCCATAGCCAAAAACTTAAAAAAAAATAAAATGGCTCATTCTATGCATAACTTCATACAATTTTCGATGGTACAATGGCGACAATACAGACATACGGACACACGGACAGACAGACATTTTCTATAAAAATGTTTTTGGGGATCTCTGACCCCAAAAACGTGTAAATCCGTCGAAAACCGGAAGTCGAAAAAAATTTCGAT
The DNA here is from genome assembly GCA_963932465.1 of Maratus speciosus. Taxonomy (NCBI): domain Eukaryota; kingdom Metazoa; phylum Arthropoda; class Arachnida; order Araneae; family Salticidae; genus Maratus; species Maratus speciosus. The sequence continues at coordinate 298,272,657 of OZ010797.1, forward strand.
TACAATACTTTCTTCTATTGAAGAAAGAATAAAGTAAAAAAATTACAGAAAAAGCAACATAATTTTGTTCTTTTGCTATGCCAAAGGGCGTCAGTTAAATATGTATGTGCAGCAGAGTATCGTTGAGGCTATTCTGAAATCCAAACTAATTTACTTTCTGACACATTTCTGAATTCCTTTTCGTTCTCAATCACATGGATTCCGTAAGTGCTCGCACTCAGAAACTATATAATCGAACTGTTCTTTTCCATTTTTCGGTAAAGGCAGGAGATCGTTCATAAAATGTGCGTCAAATAGGTGTTTTAAACTGAATTTCCAGACGCGACAGCGTTTAAAAAAACAAGACAATCACTTTTAACACAAGAGGTCGGAAAATTCAAGAGGTCGAATTCAAGAGGAAACACAAGAGGTCGAAACAATTTGTCGAAAAATGAAAAACTGTTGTTTTACAAAGCTTTTCAATAATCTTGTCTGCAAGTGTTTGAATGTTTCAGAATGTGTCAGAAAGATTTGCGTTGTTGAGTAGGGTAAAATATTTTTTTAAGAACCGCTTTAAGATAAGATCTTAAAACCTCGAATTATCTTAAAGATCTTAAAACCAGATTTAGTAGAAATGAAAGTATTACATCAGCCAATTTTGCTGGAAGTCGGATTTTCTGTCAGCCAGTCGAAGAAAACTTAAAAGTCATAAATTTCAAATTTATAATTTACAGTGTTTTTAAAAGAAATCAGTATCATTGCAAACTTGTTACATAATACACATTTTTACCTTCAGGTATTTGCAAAAGAAATAATTTTTTATCCGTAAAGTACCTTATTTTAACTCCACTAGTTTCGTAGATAAAAATCCATGTTTGCATGGATCTGTACTAAAGATTTTTAGAAATTAACATTTTGATAATCTCTATTATTTGGATCATTTTCGGGAAACTGTCTGTATCTTCCTTGGCAGCTATTCAAAAAATAATCATTTAAAGAAATATTTTTGCCTAAGTGCATATACCAGTATATCATTGTGGTGTCACACTCTGATTTTTGACCATCGATGGACATCACATGAGGTAGATGTGAGTCACAGTGGCATGAATGTGAAGGCACAGGGATGTGAACAGGTGATGACCGTTTATAAGCTCCTCAGTGAAGTCACACTATAACCATTTTCTGTCATCGCGTGTGTGTGAGCAGTTTGTGAGAAATGTGGCATTTGTGGCGAGTCTGCATTGGATATGGCGACCAGGTTTTATCCGAACCAGACGCCAGCTTATTGAGTTGCCTTTTTTAATCGGATTTTACCGGAACGCGACCCAGGTCATATAATTTGCATTTTTTTTTTCCATGTCGGGTTTCGATTAGAATCTCGCATCCGGTCAGGTAACCGGAGGATTACCTGGACAGCAGGATTTTATTCGACCTTATCCGGGTCGATTCGGCTGTATTTAAAATTTTCACATATATTTTAATCGTGATTTTATCCTCTATCCAAAATTTTTAGAATTTTGCTCAAAGAAATCAATTGCCGATACAACTTCCATCGCCATCATACTCAATTGTAGAAAAATTCTAAATGTGGTGAACTGTTTTTACCCGACTGAAAAGAAGGGTTGTGTGTTTCACGCGTATCTGAGTATGTGGATTTCTGTATACCCTCGTAACATCCCAACGGCTGGATGGATTTTAATGAATGAGGTCTCTATCAATTCGTCTTAATCGTCCGATGGTTATAGGATAGGTTTTGTTTTTATAAATTTAAAATGGCGGTAGAGACGAAAAAAATTTACGCACCCTATTGAGTGGCATACCATTGGATAGGTCTTTCAAAAAGAAGACAATGTTTCATTGACTATTTTACAGTCAGAAAGCTCTTTTTAAATATTACATAACCTGAAAGTTGTGTAAGTAGGATCTCTAGCTTTACTGCAACTGTAACCATCATAGACATCTATAGGCCTCATCAAAACAGTGTTTATAGATAGGAACTAACAATTAAACGCAACTTAATAGTCATCAATACAAGTAAATAAAAAAATAGGTATGAAATGTAAAAAAAAATAGTTTGACATTGATGAGAAATAATTAATTAGTTCGCTTTTTATGCAGTCGGGTTTTTTGATTTTTTAAGTTTAATTTTTATTATTCTTTCATAAATCCCGAATATTTTAAGAGTTCGTCTACGAAAAGCTCACTCGCCACAATGACTGTTATGGGTAAAATTTTACAGCTATACTTTGATTTTTCTACTCGGCATTTGGTGAAACTGCTATTATTCGCCAAGACTGCTTTTAACCTATGGAAAATTGGTGAATACAGGAAAGGAGAAGAAAGAAGAACCTTACTGTACAGCAGTAACATTATTTACACTGTAAAAAAACCACTGTAGATTTGCCAGAACAAACTCGATCACAGTGAATGTGTTGTATCTTTCTTTGGTTTCCTGACTATATTAACATGGAAAATACAGTATTCGCGTAAAATTAACAGCACAATGTGCTGGCAATTTGGACGCAAAAACAGGACAGCACAAACTGCTGGCGTCCAAATTGCCAGCACATTGAGCTGTTAATTTTACGCAACTACTGTATTTTCCATGTTAATATAGTCAGTAAACCAAAGAAAGATACAGCACATTCACTGTGATAGAGTTTGTGCGCCAGATGAACAGTACTTTGTACTGTAAAAATGTCGTTTTTTTTACAGTGTACGGATTTTTCAAAATACGGAATTTTTTCAATTTCATTAGCTGGTAATAAAATTCTGTTCCCAGTATGTAATAATGTGAAAAAAATTCTTAGATATTATTTTTCTGGCATCAATTTTATATCATTTTATTTTACATAAACCATTCTTAAGGCTGTTCTCAAATAAAAAGGCTCAACTTTCTGACATACGTTTTAATTCATTTTTGTTCGGAAACGCATGAAACTAAATGGTGTTGTTATTCAGAAACTATGTCATCGAACTGTTTTTTCCGTTTCCTTGTAAACGCAATAGATCTTTCAGAAAATACTGTCAAAGTTGGCATTTTGAACTGAACTTCCGAACTAAAGAAGAAAATCCCAGTTAGTACAGGAAGAAAAATGCCGTGTCACGTGATCAAAATCGCTTATAACTCAATAGGTAATTGATTGATCAAAAAATGAAAACCACAGTTCGAATCCAAATCGTTTCCATGGTCAGGCTTTTCAATTTTATATCTTTCCGTTAAAAAATGAATTTGTAAATGTGTCAAAACATTTTGCACTTGTTGAACGGAGCAGTTGAGAACAGCCTTAATGTTCATAAACTTGTGTGAAATAAATTTTTGAAGCACTAAGTAAACAAATCTTTGCATAACATGAAGTTAAATGCATGTTAAAATGGACGATATAAATTTTAAAAAATCTTACACAGTTACTTTTAAAGTCTTGAAAACAATAAAGATCCTTCCTGTCATTTAACGGGAGAAAGTGCAGATGATTCTTCAAAAATAGTCATTGCCGAAAACAAAGAAATAAGTCTGGCATTTTAAAATACACAACAAATATTTGAAAAAAATCTGGCAACAAGAATGAGAGACAGCAAAAACGAGAGTTTAAATTTATAGCTTCGTTTATCCCGATTCCTTTGACGATACGCAAAACATGCAAATGAGATGGTTAAGAAGATAGGAATTTAGAAAATCCACTTCCTATGCCTCATCTGTTTTCATTTTCGAGCAAAAAACAAATAGCGAATGGCTAAATGTTTTCCTCATTTCTTAGAATATTTCTATTCAGAGAACGATTAAGTTTTCACCGAATCTAAAATGCTTTCACAAACACTTTAAAACTCGGTTAAAAATGTTTGTTCGTCGATTGGCGCGTCAGTATACCGTAACTTTTGTAAAAATAAATTTAACCGCGACTTGTATTGTATACAACCTATTCATAACTCTCACAAAATATACAAAAAATGCAGAAGGATGTCAGGAAGGACATTAGGAAGGGAGAACTTATTCAATCAAAAATACAGGGTATATCTCGCTGTATTTCTCGAAAATGTATTATGTTCATAACTTTCACATTTATGAAGATATTTCAACGAAATTTGCAAGACACTTACCTTCCTTTATATGAAATATTATTGAGTTACGCGAATTGATTAAAGTGAGCAGCTATTTTGTTACTGACACGTGGCCTGTCTGAAAAGTATCCGACCTTTGTCCGAAAAAAAATATATAAGTTACCTGACGGGATTGGTACCCCAATCTTCTTCAAGATAGGCCCCCTGCGTCTCCAAACCTTTAGCCCACCATTCCTTCCACTGCCGAAAATACTTCTAGAAGGCTTTTTTTAGAATTGTGTTCAACTCTGCCGTCGCATTCTTCTTAGAGATGAGTTCGGGCTTAATTTTCAAAGCCCGGGCCTGCCCGATCACGACAATTTTAGATCCGAGCCGGCCGGAGCCCGAAACATTTTCTCTCATCAGAGTCCGAGCCGGCCCGAACCCGATACCGGATGTATAGAATAAAAAAATAAATTGCATTGTTCTAAATGTAATATCTCATTTTTAACATTGTCTCACATGAAAATAACTACAGTAGAACGAGAACTTTGATTATCCGAAGTAATTGGGGACCCTCTTTCGGAAAATCGAAAACTTTCGGAAAATCGAGAATGCTTCACTTTTAAGATTAAGGAAAAATATATGCACTATTTCTTATTATGGCAACAAGTTCTTAATATAAATAAAGCGATAGCAAAATGGAAACAAGAATAAATTATCTTAATTTTAATTTTGAAATTAAGTATGTTTTACATATTTCACAAGAATTTGAAATAATGTTTTGTTTGTCGCAGTTTCGATTGCCTTTGCTTTGAAGCTCTATCACGAAGTTTTTTAACATTAACAGTTTACAATTATCACAGTCTTTCTGCTGCTCCAGCCATGCCAAATCTTTTGCAAAACATTCAAAAGCTTCAGAATTGCTAATTTGTCCGTTTTCTTTGTTCCACCTCGCAGCTTACGGGAGGCCAAGTTAAAGTCAAAGGAACTCTAAGAAAGCGGATCGAAAATGTTCATATGGACTCGTAGTCCGTAAAGGAACGCTTGTACACATGCAATATCATAGTTAAAAAAAAAGGCTTTAAAAATGGATTTCGGTTAAGCAAGAGTTTCGGTTAAAAGTGTTTCGGATAAAAGAAGTTCTATTGTATTTATACGACGTTTTTCTATTTCCTATAAATTAATTCTTCAAAAGAATCTTACGTAATTCTCGTGTCTTTGAAAACTAGCTTAAATTAAAAATTTGACACAGTTATAGATCCGGTGCTTTTATAGGAAAAGTGGAAACACTGCTCGATTGCTTTCAATCGGAATAACAATACATTCTAATTATATCTACTTACGAATAAAAGTGCCTTCGGAATCACTAACGTTATTTTCATTTGAAAAGCGATTATGACTCGCTCACAAAAGAAGACTAACAATATGCAAACCTTAAATTAACGCTGCTTGACTAAATATATATATATACATATATATATATATATATATGTATATATATATTCATCTCTCTAAGAAACAAATAATAAATAAACGTTCCAGTTCCAATTAAAAAATATCCTAATGGCGACGTATTCCGATTGGCGCCATATCTGTTGTACGTCGCCGTCATAGCCAGACATAAATCTTAAAATATCATAAATTTTCTTTTTAAATAGTCTTCTAATACTATAAATAATAATAAAAAAAAAACGATTTCTGTTTCCCCTTCATTCTGATCAAAATAGCATTAAAATGACTTGAAATGGAATAAGTAATTTTTAAAGGCGGGGGGGGGGGGGTTACATTTTATATGCAAGGATAAATAAAATTTATCAATTTCAGAAAGAGTGAGCCCGAGCCCGTCTCATCTCCAAATCTGCATATCTCAACTCTACTCTCAAAATGGGATCCTTTCAATGACGCCTTCAATTTCGGAAACAGCCAGAAATCGCAAGGAGCCATGTCTAAAGACTGACGAAGTTGACGAACGAATGGAATTCCATGTTTTGTCAAGAAAGTCTGAATCAGGTGCGATGAATGAGCTGGAGAATTGATGAATTTTACGACACCTAATAAATATTATGAATTGTTTCGCTTTAAGAATCACCAAGTTCTGACAAAATTTGATGCAATACCGTTGTTCAACCAGTTCAATCATCTTGAGAGAAATCAAAATCCGACGAACCCGTATGTCAGTACTTCACGTGGCGACCAGCAGGCAAAGACTGGCTCACTGGAATTTGTGGAAAAAATTCTTGCATGCACATAAAGCTGTCTCCTTCCAATGTGCACAGTGGCGCTGCCTTAGAATCACTATTGCGAGCGGAAAAAATTAAAGTCGGATGCTTATCAGACAGCCTCGTATACTATCTGCCACCACTGCGAATCATGAAACTAAGTGCAGATTAAATGCAGATGGTGGCGTATTCTAACACTTGTTATTGCAATTATTGAAAATTTTATTTTCCTCGACAGGGGAGAGTAGTTCATAGGGAGACATGGTACACAGTGAGACAGCAACCACTTTCACATATAGTTGTAATTTTTTCTCCAAGCTAGCACACACACATAACGACCTAAGCTTATGCAACACGTGGATGTAGTTCCGACACTTCAGTTACTTGTCCGACAAAATAGTAAATAATTCTTTATTAGTGGTTAAAGTTATATAAACGTCTATTTTAGAGTTTATTTCCTTCAATATGACATATATAATAGACTATTTCGACAAAACGACATTAACTTTTTAAAGCGATGAAATTGATGTAATACATGCGGCATCCATTTTGTTACAACATAACTAAAGTACACAGTGAGACACACAGTTGTGGTACACAGTAAGACGTGTCTCATTGTATAATACCTACTATGTGGTTCTCATGTTAAAAAAAGTTATTTATTAATAAAAGAAAGTTTTCCCCCCCTCTCTCTCTTTCTGTGTGTATGTGTGTGTGGACGTGCGATGGCTAGGAAAATCTACTAAACGTAAGAGACTGAAAATTTGCATGAAGGTAGCCCAAGGTCTGCCATTGTCCACCCGAGGCTAATATTTTGAAAATCTAGAAATATCAATTAGAAATTATAAACTGCAGAAAATTACTGATAGAGTTTTAAAATGTATGATTTATAAAAATATATACATTGTCACACTGTGTATACCCCAAGTGGTACACAGTGAGACAATTTATACTCCGTTATTCTGCTTCTGTGCTTTTATAAACAACATTTTTAAAACCATTTATACATTAATGTGTAGCGTATTTGTGTAGCTTAATTATGTAACAAAATTTTTTTCAAAAGAATAAAAATAGTCGCCATTCGTAAAGTAATAATAATTTTCGTCTCTACTCTCCCCTATATGTTATTTCAAATACCATTGAATTACTTTTAAACTCCGTAGAACGATAAAGATCCTTCCTCTTATTTAACGTGGTGAAATACAGGCCTTTATTCAAAAATTGTCATCCAATAATATACAAATAATTCTGAAATCTTAAAATACACTACAAATATTTGAAAAGAAAACTGGCAACAAGAGTGAGAGACACACAAACGAAAGTGAAATTTGTGAATTCGTTTATTCTTATTTTCTTGACTTAAATGATACATAAAACATGCAAGTAAGTTTGTTGAGAAACATTTAGAAAATCGACTTCGTATGTCTTATCTGTTTTCATTTTGTCTGTTTTGCCTGCTTTGTTATATGAGGGTAAGTCAAAAATTATCCGCAATTTTGACGTAACTCTTTTTACATTGTTCATACTGACCTCTGTCTTCGTTTATTTTATTGTCATGCTATGATAGTTTGATAGTAATTCCTCCATTTGTCTTCATTTTGTTGCAGATAGATCATGGCGCAAAGAGCAGCAACAAGCAGTGATCCGGTTTTTGTGGTCGGAAGAGGTATCAAGGGTATCCATCGAAGACTTGTCTTGCCGTAACGGAGTGTCTACGAATGCATTGAAAAATTCAAAAATGGTCGCACAAGTGTGACACATGACGAAGGAGCCGGGCGACCTTGTAATGCCACAAATGATGACAACTTTGAGCGTGCACGTGGCATGGTTCTGTTAGACCGACGAGTAGCTATTGATGAAGTGGCACATCGTCTGTAAATTAGTCATGGTTCTGCCTACGAAATCATCCCCACCAGACTTGGGTTTCTTAAAGTCTGTGAAAGATGGGTCCCAAAACAACTCACAAACAAACTCAAGTTTGAAGTAATGGCTCATTCTCCGTATAGTTCTGATCCTGTACCTTCGGACTACCACTTGTCTGCTCCACTCAAAGAGGCATTAAGGGGCCATTGATTCACCTCGGACCAAGAATTGAAGGACGCGGTGCATGCGTGGCTCACTGCTTAGCCGAAAACCTTCTTTTCTGAGGACATCAGGAAGGTTGTGCAACGATGGACCAAGTGCGTTGAAAAGCAAGAGGACTATATTGAAAAATTATGTAAACGTTAGTTTCTTATTTGTATTGTAATAAAATTTATAACTACATTGGGAATAATTTTTGACTTACCCTCGTATGTAAAAGTTAAGAGCTAAATGTTTTTCTTATTTCTCTTAAAATTTTGTTGCCACTCTCAGAAATAAAACTCTCACTTTTGACGATTCAGTAATCCTTGAGCTGTATTTCGTCGTTTTTGACGATCATTTCCTATCAACATCATATAACTTTTAACGAAATGTAAACTTTCAAATATTTGACGAAAGTTTTGTCTCAATCACGGTCAGACTCAATGCATTTTAAGGAAAAAATTGCTGTACCTCCTCAAATCCTGCGATTTTAGCAAGAAGATATTTGTTTGTTTATGTTAGTCTTGTAATAATTTATTTTAAAACAGCACTTTTTAGTGCTTTTTAGAAAATACTGAAATATAGGTAGTTATTGTTTCTTCATTAGTTATTTTTTTAGCTATTAAAATTTTTAGGAATGCTTATTATTATTTTTATTTATTTATTTATATGTTGTTGTTTATTATGTTTTAATTCGAAAAAAATAAATTTCCTGTGTTCTTCAAAACCGTTCAAAAAGAAAGTTTGGTCAATACAATTTTAAACTTCCAGGAAATCTTTTTTTTAAAATTTATTTAAGAAGTATAGTCTGTTTTCAATCAAATTAAAAATAAATATAATTGACCCGGTTCCAGTTTATAAACAGTAAAATGTTAAAATCTTATCCACCTACTCAAAGTGATGAAATCTCACGGAACGTGCAATTCACAATTCGTTATTTGTGAGCAACAAATTAACCAGACTATATTCTAACCATTCATACAGCACGCTTTCTGATTGGTTTAGAACTCTTGATGTAATGACTCTTTTCGAAAAATTGTAATCTCACGCCGTCACCAATGTAATTGCCTGCACCAGTTCAAAGCCCGGGTTTTTCGGGTTTCTCCTTGGATTAAAAATTTGCCAAAAATTCAAAAATTTAATTTCTCAACAACTGTAAAAATGGTATTTTTAATAGCTGACTAACTGGTGCATCGTTCTATGTCTACTTCAGAAGTATGAGTCATATTCGGCGGCTCCTAGTATCAGTTGAAGAGGAGGTTTCTTTGAGAGAGACGTGCTTTATTATTAAGTTTCAACTTTGTTACTATATTTAACCCTTAAATGCCGGATTTTTCCAAAATCATTTTAATAATGTGTTTCGGCTTTCATTTTTTAAATAAATCATGGGAAAAAAACTTAAAAGAATCATATTTTGTTTTAAGTATGGTTTACGGCTAAAAAAAATTTGTTACTAATCGGCAATACTGGTCTTTAACTGAAAAAATAATTTTCTCTGATAAAATTCTATAATATTAAACACACAAGAATTTTCAGAACTACACTGCAAATAAAAATGTCTGAAATTCAGTCACTTAAGTGTCTGAAATGGAGTGTTCAATTTTCAGACATTTTAAAATGTCTGAATTTTTTCAGACACTTTTTGCGACTGAATTTCAGACACTTAAAACGTCTGAATTGCTGTCATTTTTTTACCGGGGTAATAGGCAGCCATTTTTGACCTTTTTTTTAAGCTTTTGATTTTGTTTTACAGGCGTTCAAATTTAGCATGAAATTTTCATAAAGCTGATATTTTAAATTTGTTTCCATCTTATACTGATTACAATCAATATATTATACTTTTAGATTAAGAAATAATTAAAAACAAAAAAATTAATGTATAAATATGTATTTAATTTATAATTCATATATGTATTCTAAGACAACGAAAATGTTTTGGTGACAGTATAGAAAATGGGCCCCATGGCCAAAGTATCGTATAAATTTACCACCGCACTTCCCTACATTGACAATCACATGCTATCACAAATAAAGAAACATTCAGTGTCCTAAAATACATATAGATATAAATACATATTTCGATAGATACATCTTTTTTCTTTAACCTCATTATACTATACAAGTACAGAATATTGATAATCAGCACAAGGTCAAAACAAATTTTAAAAAATCAACTTTAAGAAAATTTCATACCAAGTTTGAGTATCCAAGTTTTAATCAAAAACACAGTGTTCAACCAAATCAGTATTCATTACAGCACTAATAATTATAATTTTGTAAAACATTTCAACTAAAAAGCGTGATAAATGTAAATAATACTTAAAAGCACAAATCCTATACTAAGATTACTTACAACTTATAATTATACTTATTAAAAAAAGTCTCATTTTAACTGTACGTTGTGATAAATGTAAATAATACTAAAAGCCACAAACATAACCTCAAAATATAAATAAACCACACATTTTATAAATGCACTACAAAAAAAAAAATAACTATTTCACTCATAGTAATAAAACATGCTTAAATAATTTACAGTTTACCTGTATTTAATGTACCCCAATTAGAAAATCTGCAATGTATAATGATGAGTAACATAAATATTACAGAAATGAAATCTTTTCAATATTTTAATGCAAAATAATTTTAAGTGGTTAACTATAAATTTTAATAATAACTATGAATTATTCATTTAAATTTTAAATAAATGTTGTCGCCTTTTCCAAACTACCCAGGAGGTAGACGACGAAGCTCGTTTTTTTTCAAAAAATAGTGGTTTCCCCATCGTTTTTTAATCAAATTGACAGGCCTAGTCCACTAAATAATTTCTAATACTACAATTAAGTATATTATGCAAACATCATTTTACATGTAATACATTTCAATTAACAAAAACGTAACGAAATTTTAACTAAGTCTAAATCGAATGAAATGTATCTTTAACCCTTTCAGGGGCAAAGTACTTCTATTCGTAAAATTCTAAAATGAATGACTGACACCAGAATTAATAAACAAGTTTATTCCACGGTAGTTAAGAGCTTTTATTCATATACTTAATGAAATAAAATTTTTCATTCCGAAATTCCGGTGCCAATGTAGCATTTCGCAATTAGAACATGGTGTTGACAAATGCCAACACTGCCCCAGAAAGGGTTAAAGATAAATCAAAGTTTTCAAATACATTAATATTTTTTCTTCTTATTATGTAAATTATATTTATAATTATTATAACTATTAGTACTGCTATAACTATTTTTAAATATACACTAATCCTTTATTATATTCATTATATTAAAATATCTTGCAATGAATATTTTATAATGTATAAACTTTAGAATCATTACTTAATCAAGATATAAGCAGAGTCCCAGAGCATGTTATAATTTTAGTCCCCTCTTCCTATTTTATCAAAAGGAATTCAACGCTGTAGAATACATATAGCTATGAACACATAAATACATAATTGAATAAATATTCTTTTTTAAAACCTCAAAATGCTCAAAATATAGTACAAATGACTGATTAAAAACTAGTTTAAATATTTAGCACATAAAATCACAAAATAACTGATACTTCACATAAAAAAACGTCGCGAACTAAGATATAGGTAATCTATATATTTGTATACAATGGCAGAAAAACAAAGTTAATGGCTACTGCCATGATTTCAGTTATGAAGTTAGAATATTATCAGCTTTGTATGTTATGGACACACATTTTTATTACAAAAACAATAAAAAGTATAAATACCTTTTAATTTGTTATCCGACATGTTGTATTCTTGGAATAAAATCAACACAAGCACAAGACGAAACGAAACTAGAATTCCCGCCCAACTATACGATTACTTTCCTTTCCGGTGTAGGAGAAAACGTGATGCGCACGCAGCTTTACTTTCGAAACTTTGACAAACCTTGATCGAACTTTGATATGAATGTTTTTCGTGTGCGTACAGTGTTGAATTCAGACACTTTGCTCCGGGAGGGATTTCTGTAGCTCCTGGGGGCACATTATAGAGTTCCAGGGAGGGGAAATTGTACTTTTTGACCACTGGAAACACAGTGGTCATCTTCCGTGGGGGACATCTCAATGCTCCGGGAGGGAATGTCTCCCCCCCGGGCCACCCCCTGAATTCAACACTGTGCGTATTTGTGTGTGGTGGGGGGGGGGGGGGTAAATTTTCTTTATATCTGATTTTAAAACTTTTAAGATTGATACGATTATATGACTTAAAATCTATTATTTCTAATTATGTCTGAATTTTAAAAAAATAATTTCAGTTTCCAAATGACTATAGAATAATTAAATACTAACAGAAAAAGGGGAAATATTCATCAGTCCCCCCCCCCTCCCTTCCTCAACGTCTCGTAAAAAACAATTTTAAATTCTGTTTTCTTTGTAATTATTTTCTAATTTATCTTAAATGGAGGGTTCAGGGGGCAGAGCTGCCTGCCAGAAAAAAAAGTTGTTTCAGTTATTTATTTTGAAAAATATTAACTGATTTTTGAATATTTAATATTTCTTAATTGTAAAATTTTTCTATTGATTTTAGGAATTTTTATTGTGCAAGATAGAAAAAAAGAGTTGTTTCAGCTATTTATTTTGACAAATATTAAAAACTAATTTTGAATATTTAATATTTCTTAATTGTAAAATTTTTCTATTGATTTTAGAAATTTTTATTGTACAGGACACAAAAAAATATTTGTTTCAGCTCTTTATTTTAAGAAATGTTAAAAACTAATTTTTGAATACTTAATATTTCTTAAGTATAAAATTTTTCTATTTGTTTTAGGAATTTTTATTGTGCATAAGACAATAAAAATTGTCTTGTAATTAAGACAATAAAAATTGTCTTGTACAAGGATTTTGAAAAAAAAAACCTTAGTTAGCTTATTTCATGTTTATATTCACGCTTAAAATATTTCCTCCACTAGAAAAGTTTTTCTGATTATGCTGGCATAGTATATATTGCAATAAAATTGTATATATAGTCACCGCATTACATTAAGACACTTAAGTGACTGAATTTCTAAATATCTTAATTTCAGACGTGTCATCATTATTCAGACATTTTTTTCAGTTCATTTATACCATGATCCTTGTAAGACACTTATGTGTCTTAAATTCAGACATCTGTGATGTCTGAAATTTCATATTCAGACACTTAAGTGTCTGAATTACTTTTTCAGTCACATAAGTGTCTGAATTTAAGACGCCCCTATTTGCAGTGTACCATAAGAAATAAATTTTACTTGCACACGGCAGAACAAAATAGGGTATTTCGCAAGCTTCCAAACAAAACAAAAAGAACATGTAGCAACATTTGAAAAAATAAATCTATCTTTATTCTTAAACAGCACAAGTGTTGTCATCTACATGTTGAAAATCTATTTAATGATATTTTCAGAATGTATTTTATTGGCAACATTAGGCATTATAGCTTCAATATTATTCTAATAGTATTTTAGAAGCCTAAATTGGGTATGATGCCGGAAGACAACACCCGGCATTTAAGGGTTAATTATGATTAAATGTATTTTTTGTGTTTTCATGATTTTTAGAACTCAATAGCTTTATTTTTAATATAATAAAAGAAAATCGAAATTAAAAATGTGTTCTTTTTACGACTTTTTAGCTCTAATTTAGATATACTGATTAAGATATATAGTTTTTTAAATATGTGCCGGAATTTGCCAGACCATTTAGGAAGAATAGTCGTATTGCTTATAGTTTTGAATTCCAATTTATATATATATAAAAAAATCTTCCGCATATCGTTGCCATTTTTAGACATAAATTGTTTTGGTAATCTCTTAATAACACTCAAAAACCATAATCTCTATACTACAACTCAACTTTGGTAAACACTAAATGCAAATAATACATATATTGATACATTGGTTTACATAAATAATTAAAAGTTTGCATATAGTAAAATTAACCTCATTTAATTAAACATTATTTGTAAGCATATCAACAAAGTAAATTTTGTATTACATATATATATATATATATATTAAGTAAATACATACTTTTATGTGTATATAACATTAATTAAGTGTACAATAGACTCCTCAAACCCGCACTGCTTGGGACCAGAGATTTTAGAATTTTGCGATTTCCGGTCATTGTTTTGTTTACATTTTTTAAACATTAATTTGAATGTAATAATGCAATCAAAATTATAACAAATGCTTGCAATAATAGTAAAATATTAAAATAAGTAAACTAAAATGATAAGAAGTACTATAATTTAAAAAATTATTAAATTGTTAAAAGTAAAGGTCAAATAAATAACTAATAATGTGCAGTTAAATATGCATAATAAAGATGAGATACATTTTCCTTGAATTATTCAATGAAACTTTCCTCATAAAAGTACCCTATTAATTTACATCAAAATCAAAGTATGAAACTTTTATTTCAGGTTTAGTCATTCTTAATAACCAAAAAAAGCTTGATTAATACATAAATATATTGGATAAAAAGATTGCGATTACCAGTGATATCAGCAATGTATTTTTTCAGAAATAAATTTAAACTTCCTTCATGAAAAACTACAAGTTCAGTCCTATTATCGAGAATTACATATTAAAATACATACAGAATGATTTAAAACTTAAAAGAAAAAAAAAAATCTGTAATTTTGCCCGTACATCTGAAATGAAAGTTTCATTGTTTACATCTTGCGTTTATGTGCGGATTTTAGGGTTACAGATTTGAGGGAGTCTACTGTATTTACTACTAGTAAGTCATCATCAGTGATTTTCCCTATAAAACGCGTGAAAATTAATTTAAGCCATGGTTTTGTTTCAAATACTCCGCTGTGCGTCGTCAGAGTGTCATCGAATCCTTTAATGCTGTATTGTGCGAAGATGTTAACTTATTTTATTGTTGTGGGTTATCTTCATCTAGTATTTTTATGCTGAAATTTCTTAACCAAAGATAAATAAATATTACATACTTTCATGTGTGTATAACATTAATTAAATGTATTTACTACTACTAAGTCATCAGCCATGATTTTCACTGTAAAACACATAAAAAATAATTTAGGCCAGAATTTTGTTTCAAGTACTTCGCTGTGCGTCGTCAGATTGTCATCGAATCTTTTTAGTGCTATATTGTTAGAAGATGTTAACTTATTTTATTGTTGTGGGTTATCTTCATCTAGTATTTTTAGGCTGAAATTTCTTAACCGAAGATAAGTAAAAACATACTTTTAGGTGTATATAACATTAATTAAGTGTATATACTACTAGTAAGTCATCAGCAATGATTTTCACTGTAAAACACATGAAAAACAATTTAGGCCAGAGTTTTGTTTCAAATACTCCGCTGTGCGTCGTCAGATTGTCATCGAATCTTTTTAGTGCTACATTGTGCGAAGATGTTAACTTATTTTATTGTTGTGCATGATCTTCATCTAATATTTTTATGCTGAAATTTCTTAACCGAAGATAAGTAAAAACATACTTTTAGGTGTATATAACATTAATTAAGTGTATATACTACTAGTAAGTCATCAGCAATGATTTTCACTGTAAAACACATGAAAAACAATTTAGGCCAGAGTTTTGTTTCAAATACTCCGCTGTGCGTCGTCAGATTGTCATCGAATCTTTTTAGTGCTACATTGTGCGAAGATGTTAACTTATTTTATTGTTGTGCATGATCTTCATCTAATATTTTTATGCTGAAATTTCTTAACCGAAGATAAGTAAAAACATACTTTTAGGTGTATATAACATTAATTAAGTGTATATACTACTAGTAAGTCATCAGCAATGATTTTCACTGTAAAACACATGAAAAACAATTTAGGCCAGAGTTTTGTTTCAAATACTCCGCTGTGCGTCGTCAGAGTGTCATCGAATCCTTTAATGCTGTATTGTGCGAAGATGTTAACTTATTTTATTGTTGTGGGTTATCTTCATCTAGTATTTTTATGCTGAAATTTCTTAACCAAAGATAAATAAATATTACATACTTTCATGTGTGTATAACATTAATTAAATGTATTTACTACTACTAAGTCATCAGCCATGATTTTCACTGTAAAACACATAAAAAATAATTTAGGCCAGAATTTTGTTTCAAGTACTTCGCTGTGCGTCGTCAGATTGTCATCGAATCTTTTTAGTGCTATATTGTTAGAAGATGTTAACTTATTTTATTGTTGTGGGTTATCTTCATCTAGTATTTTTAGGCTGAAATTTCTTAACCGAAGATAAGTAAAAACATACTTTTAGGTGTATATAACATTAATTAAGTGTATATACTACTAGTAAGTCATCAGCCATGATTTTCACTGTAAAACACATAAAAAATAATTTAGGCCAGAATTTTGTTTCAAGTACTTCGCTGTGCGTCGTCAGATTGTCATCGAATCTTTTTAGTGCTATATTGTTAGAAGATGTTAACTTATTTTATTGTTGTGGGTTATCTTCATCTAGTATTTTTAGGCTGAAGTTTCTTAACCGAAGATAAGTAAAAACATACTTTTAGGTGTATATAACATTAATTAAGTGTATATACTACTACTAAGTCATCAGCCATGATTTTCACTGTAAAACACATAAAAAATAATTTAGGCCAGAATTTTGTTTCAAGTACTTCGCTGTGCGTCGTCAGATTGTCATCGAATCTTTTTAGTGCTATATTGTTAGAAGATGTTAACTTATTTTATTGTTGTGGGTTATCTTCATCTAGTATTTTTAGGCTGAAATTTCTTAACCGAAGATAAGTAAAAACATACTTTTAGGTGTATATAACATTAATTAAGTGTATATACTACTAGTAAGTCATCAGCCATGATTTTCACTGTAAAACACATAAAAAATAATTTAGGCCAGAATTTTGTTTCAAGTACTTCGCTGTGCGTCGTCAGATTGTCATCGAATCTTTTTAGTGCTATATTGTTAGAAGATGTTAACTTATTTTATTGTTGTGGGTTATCTTCATCTAGTATTTTTAGGCTGAAATTTCTTAACCGAAGATAAGTAAAAACATACTTTTAGGTGTATATAACATTAATTAAGTGTATATACTACTACTAAGTCATCAGCCATGATTTTCACTGTAAAACACATAAAAAATAATTTAGGCCAGAATTTTGTTTCAAGTACTTCGCTGTGCGTCGTCAGATTGTCATCGAATCTTTTTAGTGCTATATTGTTAGAAGATGTTAACTTATTTTATTGTTGTGGGTTATCTTCATCTAGTATTTTTAGGCTGAAATTTCTTAACCGAAGATAAGTAAAAACATACTTTTAGGTGTATATAACATTAATTAAGTGTATATACTACTACTAAGTCATCAGCCATGATTTTCACTGTAAAACACATAAAAAATAATTTAGGCCAGAATTTTGTTTCAAGTACTTCGCTGTGCGTCGTCAGATTGTCATCGAATCTTTTTAGTGCTATATTGTTAGAAGATGTCAACTTATTTTATTGTTGTGAGTTATCTTCATCTAGTATTTTTAGGCTGAAATTTCTTAACCGAAGATAAGTAAAAACATACTTTTAGGTGTATATAACATTAATTAAGTGTATATACTACTAGTAAGTCATCAGCCATGATTTTCACTGTAAAACACATAAAAAATAATTTAGGCCAGAATTTTGTTTCAAGTACTTCGCTGTGCGTCGTCAGATTGTCATCGAATCTTTTTAGTGCTATATTGTTAGAAGATGTTAACTTATTTTATTGTTGTGGGTTATCTTCATCTAGTATTTTTAGGCTGAAATTTCTTAACCGAAGATAAGTAAAAACATACTTTTAGGTGTATATAACATTAATTAAGTGTATATACTACTAGTAAGTCATCAGCAATGATTTTCACTGTAAAACACATGAAAAACAATTTAGGCCAGAGTTTTGTTTCAAATACTCCGCTGTGCGTCGTCAGATTGTCATCGAATCTTTTTAGTGCTACATTGTGCGAAGATGTTAACTTATTTTATTGTTGTGCATGATCTTCATCTAATATTTTTATGCTGAAATTTCTTAACCGAAGATAAGTAAAAACATACTTTTAGGTGTATATAACATTAATTAAGTGTATATACTACTAGTAAGTCATCAGCAATGATTTTCACTGTAAAACACATGAAAAACAATTTAGGCCAGAGTTTTGTTTCAAATACTCCGCTGTGCGTCGTCAGATTGTCATCGAATCTTTTTAGTGCTACATTGTGCGAAAATGTTAACTTATTTTATTGTTGTGGATGATCTTCATATAATATTTTTATGCTGAAATTTCTTAACCAAAGATAAATAAATATTACATACTTTCATGTGTATATAACATTAATTAAGTGTATTTACTACTACTAAGTCATCAGCAATGATTTTCACTGTAAAACACATAAAAAATAATTTAGGCCAGAATTTTGTTTCAAATACTTCGCTGTGCGTCGTCAAATTGTCATCGAATCTTTTTAGTGCTATATTGTTAGAAGATGTTAACTTATTTTATTGTTCTGGGTGATCTTCATCTAATATTTTTATGCTGAAATTTCTTAACCGAAGATGCCAAATTAAATTTACATGAAAATAGTACAGATTTTTTGGTATTGAAAATGTGTAGCATTTAAAACTGCTTTACAGGGACACACAAAAGAATTCCATTACATTATGATCTATGGGGGAAAAAACGTTTCTTGCATTTTAATGATGTTATAAGGTTTTAAACATAATGAAATTTATCATTGTGGTAGGCTAAAATATGCTTTCTAAGTAGTATAAAATGTAGCATTTATAGTTCGTGTACATGAACGCACCAAAAAATCCCATTACCAATATGATCTACAGGGAAAAAATCGTTTGCGATGCATTTCTATGATGTCATGATACTTCAAACATAATCAAATTAAAAAGGATCACTTTGTTTCATCTACCCTATTAAAATATGTGCGCGTATCTAAGTAACCTCAAAAACTCGGAAACCACAGGGCTCAGGGCTACGAAATTTGGCATACGGGTTGCTGTTAAAGGGCCCATGAACGATTGGACCAAAAAACGCGAAATTTTTAAATAGATTTTTTTTTTAATATTATGTTTTTGACGAATTTTTTTCCTTTTTTTTAATATTCAACCCGTAATGACCCGAGTTCTAACCAATGTGAGATATACATATTACGTACGCCTGCTATACTAAGAAGCTGTAGAGGGTATTCTTTTACCTCACATGCAAATAATCAGAGATATACATATTACGTACGCCACGCTGCAATACTAAGAAGTTCTAGCGGATATTACGAGAATTCTTTTACCTCACATGAAAATAAATAGAGATTGTTTAATTGCGCTTAATTATTACCGCTCTTAAAAAATAGAGAAAAACATTTTATCACAAACATCAACAAAACTTTTTATTCTATTTATTCTCTTATTCCAAAGGTATCGTTTTATCGTTTGCTGCCATAGTAACATTATAAATTAAATTTCATTAAAAAAAGAGCACAGTAGTAGAAAAATATTTTTCTAAATCTAATAATTATTTTTAATTTCGGTTTTAGAATTGAATTCATGAACTCACGCGCGTGTAACGGGTTAAACAGCTAGTATAGATTAAAGAGTTTACAGCATTTATCTTCACTTCACTTTTAGCATAAAACAATTCTGTTATTTTTCGCTCTTGTATTTTTTTAAAAGTATTACACACAAAAAGGAAGAAATGGAGAGTTACGTATTAATTTAATTTTTTTTTTTTTTCATAAGTAAATACATGGTTTTCATAACCTCATTTTATTTTAGAATAGATTTTCTACATAGAAAACGATTTTTTTTTTTTTTTTAAGGGAAAAAGAGGGAAGCACTTTACTAACCTATATTATATTCATCGAACTAGACTTTGAGCTAGTAATTGTAATTGTTTAACATATTTCGTCTGGAATTTTTTTTTTCTGGAAAAGTAAATACAGACAGAAAAATTTCGATTGAAAATCGTCTGAAACAAAGTTTGGCGAGACTGATTACAAAAGAGGAAAAATTCAATTTAAGACAGCAAGCGTGTGTGTCTTATAAAATTGATACATTTTAACATCTTTCAAAATATTTCATTCTGTGTTTTTAAAAAAGTTTAAGAAGTATTATATGCATAATTAATAAGGAGAAAAGAATATCTTATAAAAAAAGATTTAAGTAAATGAAAAATAAGAACATCAATGAGTTATCTTATATTTAACAAATTTATTACGTTTAATGAAATCCGTAAGTTCTGAAAATTTTGAAATTTATGGGAATGGAATAGCGAAAATTAGTTCCCCCACTTTTCATAATTTCGAGACAAAATTGACACCATTAGACGTAGAATCGTTTGATCGAAGTTGTTCAAACCTTTGCAGCTACCGGGTGTCCTAAAAAGGACTGACTGATTTTTAAATTCAATAACTTGCAAACGGTGACAAATATTTAAAAAATTCTTGCATGACCGTTATGTATGATGGCAGGAGTTTATTTTACTGTGATTCTCCAATTTAGTTCGAATTACAAACAATAGATGGCGCTGCGAGCAATATGCACTAAATCCAGGCCCGATTTTTGGTACTTCGGGACCCACTCAATACAATTTAATCTCATTTTTTGGCGAGGGAGAAGAGAAATGCCAAAAAAATCCAGCTTGAATTTAGTACCTATTGTTTGCAGCGCCATCTATAGTTTGGAAGTCGAACTAAATTCGAGAATCACGGTAAAAGAAACTTCTGACATCATACATAACCCTCCTGCAAGAATATTTTAAATATCTGTCACCGTTTGCGAGTTATTGAATTTTAAAATCAGTCAGGGTTCTTAACCGAATGCACATTTTGGAGGACGGGAAGTAAAGGAGTCCTTCTCCTTTAAAGGGAGACATGAGTAAAAAAAAAAAATTAATTCTTGTTTTTGTTTTATTGGCTTAAAAAGTTCTTTGAAACTTCCTGAATCCATTGGTATACTTGTTTTTTTCTGTTTTTTTTTCTTTTTTTTTCTGAAATAATCGTAAAAATTCAAGGGAAACACGGACTCGGACGCCAATTCACATTAATTTTACGCTAACATTTTATACTTATTTTTAAATTCTACTCGTACTACTATATTTTTAAAATAAATTTTGTAGTATGTATAAGTTGTCAAAGTACAAGTAAAAGTCGTTCTAATAAAAAAAGTGGTGCTTACCGAATAAAATTTGTATAAGAGATGCAGGTCCGGAAGTTACATGGGAAGTGACATAGAAACGACAAGGGGAAGCTATTCTCATAAGGTATATTCTCATATTACCTCATTTATTATATGAAACTAAATTTTACCCAAGTGTTTATATATACTTTAATTCATGTGTTCCATAAAATTGTGCAAGAACTTCACACAACTTAGAAGTGTCTCAACTTAGAAAGTTTTTTGTCTCTCCTGAAAAATCGTACTTTTCATCTAAAATTCCTATTATCTCAAAAAGTACTCGAGCGATTTTGATATTTTTTTTGGTGGTAGAACATAAATATAAGACCATATATGGCAGACAGTTTTAAAACACTTTAATTAGTTTATGAAAAAAAAAATATCTGAAAAATGGAAAATTTCTGAAAAATTGACATTGCTCTAAAATAAAAAGTTTTAGTCGAAAAAAAAAAAAAAAAAACCTGTCAGCCATAAATCTTGAGCGTAATCCAGTGAATATGAATTTAAAATTTCACCAAAATCGGCCTGGTAATTTCCGAGAAAACGGGTCTTAAGCTGGCACATTTTCCATAGGATTGCACCCAGTCTTCTCTTAAACTTAGAGACAAAATCTGTCTAACGAAATTTGGTATCGCTTGATTAAATTTTATCAATCTCTTTCAGCGTTTGATGATATCCAGAAACGTCCCAGAAATCGATTTTTTTTTCAACAGAGCCTTTGCGGTAACTAAATTTAATGTCGAATGCAATATGCACATGCTGACAAACCGGGAAATTGAACTCATACAAAATTTTCCAGTTAAAAAAAGAAAAAAAAATTAATTTAAACAAAAATGCTATTTGAAAAAGTATATAAAATTCTTAAAATGCACTTCAAATAAAAATGAAAATTAGATAATTCACTTTCTATATTTGATGTTTTCTCTTTATCATGTAAAAAAGATTATGAAAAGTGCAGATATCATTTTTAGTAAAGAATATTTCAGTGGTCGAATTTAGTTGCATATAGTATAGTGTATTCGTAAAGTGTTCCTACAACTAATAGACTGTAATGCATTTCTATTTTTCAAGTTGCTCCGCAAAGGAACGATAGAGGTAAGATAATGAGAATTTGCAATAGGAAACATGCTGTAATATAATTTACAATTCAATTAAATTTCGTATCAACCCTTTTTTTTCTGGACGGTAATGTAATAGGTTAGGTGCACAGAAATCGAAATCCACATGATTTTCAAACACTATATTAATTTTTTTGTTAGTAAGAAAAGTATAAAATTATTGAAATGCGCTTCAACTATAATAAACACAAACAGACGGTTGTGTATTTTAATTCTTTTGTGCGGAATTTATGAATTTATAAATTGGTATTTATAAATTTGGAACTAAAATCAATAGATTTTAGATTTTAGAACTTTTTGCCAAACGTAAATACACAGTTTCTTTCATTTTCACATTTTTTCTTATTTAGGAATATATTTTCTGCATAAAAAAAAGAAATGGTTTTGAAAAAAAAAAAAAAAAAATCGAGGCTCGCCGCTAACTTATCTTCATTGGATTAGACACTGAATTAGTTATTAAGATTGTTTAACATATTCCATCTTAAAATTTCCCCTTTCCCCATAAAAAAGGTAAATACAGACATAAAAATTTCGATTGAAAATCGCCTGACACAATGTTTGGCTAGACTGATTATAGAATAAGGAAAAATCAATTTAAGTTGATATTTTTCTAGAAGTTTTGTGTCTATAAAAATAGATACATTTTAACATCTTTCAAAACATTTTATTTCATCTTTTTAAAAAAGTTAAGAAGCATTATATAATTAATAAGCATAAAAGAATGTTTTATGGAAAAACGATTTAACCTTTAAATACCTGGTGTTGCTTTTCGGCAACATACCTAATTTAGGCTCTAAAATACTGTTAGAATAATATTGAAGCTATAATGCCTAATGTTGCCAATAAAATACATTCTGAAAATATTATTAAATCGATTTTCAACATGTAGATGGCAACACTTGAGCTGTTTAAGAATAAAGATAGATTTATTTTTTCAATTGCTGCTGCTTGTTCTTTTTGTTTTGTTTGGAAGCTTGCGAAATATCCTATTTTGACCTGCAGTGAGCAAGTAAAATTTATTTCTTATAGTTCCTAAAATTCTTGTGTGTGTAATATTATAGAATTTTATCAAGGGAAATTATTTTTTCAATTAAACACCAGTATTGCCGATTAGTAACAAACTGTTTTTTAGCCGTAAACTATACTTAAAACAAAATATGATTTTTTTAAAAGTATTTTTCCCATGATTTATTTAAAAAATGAAAGCCGAAAACATTATTACAAAGATTTTTGAAAAATCAGGCATTTAAGGGTTAAGTGGTGATTGTAAAAGAAAAATAAGGACATGAATGAATTATCTTACATTTAATAATTTTACAGCGTTTAAACAAACCCGGAAGTGCTCGAAAATTTTGAAATTTACGGGATCGGAAATCGGAATACTAAAAATTAGCCCTTCACTTGATAGAATTTCAACACAAAATTGATATCATTCAGAGCAGAATCGATTGATCTGATTTGTTCAAACATTTGCCCTCTCCGCTTGTTCTACCAGTTGTTCCCATTTACGCGGGAAGTACCGGTTGTCAGCATACAATATACTATTCGTTAGTCTCCATCGAGAGCAACTCAATACAGTAAAACATGCGATAGCAGAACCTATCTATAACGAATTTTTTTATGATTCTGCCGAAAGGAATATTGCACAAATTGCTAACACAGAAACACCTGTCAAAGACGGAATAATTTACCAAAAAACCCACATCGATTCCTTTTTTGCAGGTGTTATTGTACTTTGTTTAGTAAAACTGGTGAAAATGGAACTTGCTTATAACGGAATCCTGTCTTAAACTTAAAAATTCCATAGTGCTACAGAAGAAATACCTACACAACTATAATTGTACAGTCAGAATCCTCTACAAAATGGAATTTGTTTCGGTTTTCAGCGATTCAGCTTTGATAGATGCTACTGTATGGGATTAATTGTTGTGTTTATTACCCGACTGCCAAGAAGAGTTATGTGTTTGACGCGTATCTGGGTATGTGGATTTCTTTATACCCACGAAACATCCCAAGGCCAGGATGGATTTTAATGAATGCGATCTCTATCGATTCGTCTTAACAGTCCGATGGTATTTTGTTGGCTAGGTTTTGTTTTTATAAATTCAAAATGGGGGCCGCAAAATACAAAATGGCGGTAGAGACAATTTTTTTTTTTTTTTTTTTTTTTTTTTTTTTTTTTTTTTACGCACCCTATTGAGTGGCATGTCATTGGATAGGTCTTTCAAAATGAAGACGATGTTTCGTTGACTATTTTACAGTCAGAAGCTCCGTTTAAGTATTACACAACCTGGAAGTTGTGTAGGTAGGATCTCTAGCTTTACTGAAACTCTAACCATCATAGACACCTATACGCCTCATCAAAACAGTGTTTATAGATAGGAACTAACAATTAAACACAACTTAAAAGTCATCAGTACAAGTAAATAAAAAAAAAAACAGGCAAGTAATATAAAAAATAGTTTCACATTGATGAGAAATAACTAATTAGTTCGCTTTTAACGCTGTCGGGTTTTTTGATTTCTTAAATTTAATTTATCTATCACATCTAATCACCTACTAAGACGAAATTTCAAGTGACTCGAGAGAGAAATATTCCGTTTTAGATAAATTTCCGTCTTGGCAAGTATTATTATGTGGTATTCCGTCCGTAGGTATACCATGAATTGTTTACATTTAAATCGGGATTCTGTTACAGAGCGGGAGGCGACAGTACAGACAATCACCTCATAGAGTTCACGGCTGAAATTCCAGAATTAGTTAAAACTCGAAACCCATATTAAAACGCAATCGGTCTTCCCTAGTCACATCTTGGTAGAAAACACATGAAGGCCCGATTTTAGCGGTTGACTCGTATGTTTACCATTGCGTTTTCCTGCACTCAAAGGAATGAAAACATGGGAAAACATTCATTATGCATCATGTCTCGTGACATTGTTTACTATGTTTATTGTTGTTAAAATATGTGAAAATATTTTCTATCGTGAATGATTTTGAAAATTTCGCCGTTTGTGCGACGAAACGATCGTCAATGTTAGTAAAGATATTTTATCACTTTTTATAGCATTATTTTACTTAATCTGTTTATAAATGATTATTGTACATGTTTTTAAAACAGTTCTTTCCTTTAATAAACTCAGAGAGAAAATTGGTCTAATCAAATTTAGCACCGTTTAATCATATTTTATCAGTCACTTTAACGTTTGATGATGCGTGGAAATGTTTGAGAAATCTTGTTTTAAATGGTGATGGCAAACACCTTGGAAATGTCAAGCAGTGCACGCACCACAAAAATGTTCCCTTCAGAAATTGATATCCGTTACTTTTAGGTAGATTTCGTATGAAATACTACCTATTACATTCTCCCCTATGTTGGAATTTCGGAAATTTTTTTACAGATCTACACCGATCATGACCCCTAGAACCCAAAATCACCCCCAGTAAAAAACTTTATCTATCTGTCTATCTATATACAGTCGTTCCCACTTAATCGGGTAACGAATAATTGCACACCCCGCTTATATGCATAGAAGGCCGTGGAACAGAAACGCTCTCCATAAGGTTAATGTTAAATATACCCGTTTTATTGCATAACAATTCCCGGTTAATTGCATAAAATATCTCCAATCTATAGTAATCCGCTATCTATAGTAATTTTATAGTAATCCAGATTTTGTTAATTCATGTGATAGTGATGAATGGGAAGTAAGGAAGAACATAAATATTTTCTTTTGTAACAATGCTTTGTCATATATACAATCAAAGAGCAGAAATCGTCGTGAAAGATGATTTCATTATCTTAATTCTATGAAACGCACGAGAGTGTTGAATTTGGACAGTTGTGTTTTTCGTTTGAAGCTTGCCGTACATACAGTGACTTAAGATGCTGGGGGTTCTTTTTGAAAAATCCTGGAATTTGGGCAGGGTGTGTGTGTGTGGCGGGGGAGGATAAAATCGGGACGGTCAAGTGAATAAAAAAATAATACTTAGCGCCGGTAGTGGAGAAATTCAGTGTCCGAAGTATGAAAAAACAAGTTTCTTTAAAGGATTCTTTTTTTAAAGCAACAAATAAAGGATAATTTGGCAAATAATAAAAAATAAAATGAATTTATGCAGAATTTTTTTTATTTTTGAGTCTGATTCAAAACAAAAATTTGTTATTTTACTTTCTTTTTAATTTTCACATAAACTATAATGAAAAATTAAACCATGAAATTACTGTAAATAGTGTTATAATACATTACACTTTTACATATGTTATTACATGTAATAATAAATTATTTATTATAATTATTAATACAATAATTTTTAAATTATGTAAATAATTATTGTCCATTACTACTTTTACCCTATCTGTGGTGTATAATCAAATGAACGTATACTGATAACATTAACTGCCGTCCTCGGTTAAATGCATACCCCGCTTAAATGCATACAATTCAGTGGAACCAACAGTATGCAATTAAGCGGGGCCGACTGTATATGTATATATATATCACTTTCTTCTGAGCACGATAACTTTCACAATTCTGTACAAACCTCTTCCAAAAATGATACATAAAATCAAGGGGCATGAAATCTCGGTCAAGTTCGTTAATGGGCAAAATCGGACCAAGAGGGATGGAAATAGGGAGGGGTTTTGTGAAAACCGAAAATACGCCATAACTTCTTAATTTTTGTACATATAAAATCAGTTTAAAGTTTTTATTACTTCTAAAAATAGGGCAAAAAATTTATGTATCACAGATTTTTGATAAAATTAAAAATGGGCTCAAGATGCGCAAAAAATAGGGTTTCTGGGAGAAAAAAAATTCATAACTTCGTCAATTCTCAAGATATCAAATCAAATTAATTTTATTATAAATCTCCTTAATATTATCTACAACTTTTATATTCACAAGTTTTGATAGGACCAATTCGTACCGAAAAAATGGGCGGGGGGATTGAAGAAGAAAAAAATTCATAACTCCGTCAATTCACAAGCTATAAAATCCCCCTGAATTTATCATATATCTTCTTAATATTGTTTACAACATTTATATAGCTATTATCAAACTATTCGGCCTGCCGAATCTTCGGTTTGGCCGAATATCGAAATATTCGGCCGAACCAAATACTTAAAAAAAAAACTTTTTAAACATATAGTCAACTTATAAAGATATTCAGAATAATTAGTAACAGAATCATATTTAAATAAAAGAGAATGTTTTTATATTATTTATTTACTGTTTGTTAAATATTATTTAAGAAAATTAACCAATCATGAGGATTTTCGTAGGAATTAATTATGTACAAATGCAAGCTCCTTAACATTGTCCACTAAATAATTCTTGCTAAGATTTTAAGAACAACGTTTACAATCTCTGAAAATGATTGTCCACTCCAGACACGATCTAGGATGAATTTGAAAACTTCCTTCCTTAATCAAATGGAGTAGAACAGTTATTCTTGCTAAGTTGCCAACATATAAAATTTGAATAGATTGTATTATTTATTTACTTTTACTTTAGTCTCTTCCTTATAAATAAATATTATATGATCCTCTACAATTTTTTCACAATTTCTCTTTGATTTTAAAATGTTTCTCTTAGAATTTAAGAAAATGTTATTCATCTGTTTTAATTCTCATGAAATTTAAAATTTTATTAATTAAAAAAGATTTATAATTATCCTCTTCTCAAAGCAGATTTCTTTCGGTATTTTTATAACTCAAAGCAGATTTTTTTCGGCATAAAGTTTACTTGAAAAAAACTCTTGTTTATAAGAATAAAAGTTTCTGTTTCAAATAATATGTAAAATTGTTTTAAAATTTAACATTTGAATTCGGCAGGCCGAATATTCGGTATTCGACCTAGCAGTTACTATTCGGCTAGCTGAATATTCGGTATTCGGCCAAAATCACTATTCGGTGCATCCCTAGTCTTTTCTATAGTTTTTCAAGTTCTTTTATAGGGTTGCACAAAAGAATGCATTATCGTCTGTTTGTGATTATGATTTGACGTGGATTTTAATAATTATATACTTTTTCAAACTAAGAGAAATTTTAATATGGTATTTGAAAATTGTTTGCTGTTTGATTTTTGTGTACGTTCTAATCTATTTATCTACACATTACCGTTCAGAAAAAAAAATATCTTGATACGAAATTTAATTAAATTCCAAATTGTATTTCAGTATATTCCCTATTGAAGACTCACATTCTTACATTTATCATTTCTTTGCACAGCAATTTAAAAAAAATAAAAATGCTGTTTATCACTTGTAAGTAAATTTACGCTTATCTTATATGTTACTAAATTCGACCACTAAAATATTTTGTACTAAAAATGACAGCTGTATTTTTCATAGTTCTTTCGCATGGTAAATAGAAAACATCGAATATAGAAAACATTAATGATAATCTAATTTTAATTTTATTTGAAGTGAATTTGAGAACTTGCTTTTCAAATAGTGCATTTCTTTTAATTTTTAATTTATTTCTTTATTTATTTATACCTGAAAATTGTTTATGAGCTCAATATCCCGGCTTGTCAGCATGTAGGGGAGGTGGGGGATGAATGGGACATTTTTACAAAAATGTTTATTTTTAATACTTTTTTAAAGTTATTATCAATGTTATATATCACATTTCATTCATTAGGTATTTAACTACATCTATGCACCATATTTAGTCTAGATTATTAGGTAGCTTTCTTTACAAAAAGCTACCTATTGCAGCCGTTCGGAGGAAAGCGATTTCAAAAAATTTTGGTATATTTTCATCGATCATGACCCCCAGACCCCGAAACCACCCTCCGTTCAAAATTGATATATATATATATATATATATATATATATATATATCTGACATATGTCACACTGTAACTCTCGTATTTATGAACCGATTTGGATGTAATTCGGTGTGTACATAGTACATACCAATGTCTCGACCGAGTTCGTTGGCCAGCTTCATCTGCCATTTTGTTTCAAAATGGCGGCCATTTAAAAAATTTAAAGAAATTTAAAATTTGAAATGTGGTACCAAAAAATTGAACATGGAAAAATATTTTTTTCTTATGTATTTGACCTTTATACAAAGACTCTGTAGCAGTTTTTGTTTCGTCTATATCTTAAAAAATGGCTGAGTTATAGCATTTTGAATTTCTAGCGAAGCTGACATTTTGAAACGTCCTGAGTTTTGTCACGCGATAAAAGGCGTATTTATGAACCGATTTGGATGTAATTCGGTGTGTACATAGTACATACCAATGTCTCGACCGAGTTCGTTGGCCAGCTTCATCCGCCATTTTGTTTCAAAATGGCGGCCATTTAAAAAATTTAAAGAAATTTAAAATTTGAAATGTGGTACCAAAAAATTGAACATGGAAAAATATTTTTTTCTTATGTATTTGACCTTTATACAAAGACTCTGTAGCAGTTTTTGTTTCGTCTATATCTTAAAAAATGGCTGAGTTATAGTATTTTGAATTTCTAGCGAAGCTGACATTTTAAAACGTCCTGAGTTTTGTCACGCGATAAAAGGCGTATTTATGAACCGATTTGGATGTAACTTCGTTTATACATAGTACAAACCAATGTCTCGACCGAGTTTGTTGGCCAGCTTCATCTGCCATCTTGTTTAAAAATGGCGGCCATTTAAAATTTTAAGAAAAAATTTAATTTGAAATGTGGTACCAAAAAATTGAAAATTGAAAAAATATTTTTTTCTTATGTGTTTGACCTTGATAAAAAGATTCGGTAGCAGTTTTTGTTTCGTCTATATCTTAAAAAATGGCTGAGTTATAGCATTTTGAATTTCTAGCGTGGCTGACAATTTGAAACGTCCTGATTTTTGCCACGTGATAACAGACGTATTTATGAACCGATTTGGATGTACCGTGGTGTGTACATAGTACATACAAATAACTCAACCGAATTCGTTGGCCAGCTTCATCCGCCATCTTGTTTCAAAATGGCGGCCATTTAAAAATTGTTTAAAAAATTTAAATTTAAAATGAGATACTAAAAAATTAGAAAATGAAAAAGATTTTTTTCGTATGTGTTTGACCTTAATACAAAGATTCCGGAACAGGTTTTGTTTCGTCTACATCTAAAAAAATGGCTGAGATATAACATTTTGAATTTCTATTGTGGCTGACATTTTAAAACGACCTGATTTTTGTCACGAGATAACAGGCGTATTTATGAACCGATTTGAATGTAACTTGGTCTGTACATAGTACATACCAATGTCTCGACCGAGTTCGTTGGCCAGCTTCATTCGCCATCTTGTTTCAAAAGAGTTGCCATTTTTAAAAAAAATGTAATTTAAAATTTAAAATGAGATATTAAAAAATTGGAAAATGAAAAAGATTTTTTTTATGTGTTTGGCCTTGATACAAAGATTCTGGAGTAGTTTTTGTTTCTGAAAATTTGTTCTTTTGTTTATATCTTAAAAAATGGTTGATTTATAGCACTTTGAATTTCTAGCATGGCTAACACTTTGAAACGATCTTGTATTTGTCACGCGATACCACACGTATTAGCCTATTTCGATGGAAGAAGGCATGTGGATAGTACACATCAATATCTCGACCAAGTTCGCTGGCCAGCTTCATCAACCATCTTGTTTCAAAATGGCGGCCATTAAATAAAAAAAAATATATTTAAAGTGAGATAAAAAAAAATTAGAAATTTAAAAAGGTTTCTTTCTTAAATATTTGACCTTGATATAAGGATTCAGGAGCATTTTTTTGTTTGTCTTTATCTTAAAAAATGGCTCAGATATAGCAGTTTCAATTTCTAATGTGGGTGACATTTTGAAAAATCTGATTTTTTGTCTGCGACAGCACTCGTATATATCAACCGATTCCGATGTGAGTGAGCATGTGCACAGCAATTACTAAGGTCTCGACCAAGTTCACTGGTTAGCCTCATCCACCATTTTGTCTTAAAATGGCAGGCACTCGAAGAAGAAATCGCCGAATTTGGCAGCCAAATATAAGTTACTTTAAATAAAAGCAGCTTGGATACAGCTGACTAATTTCGCGAAATTCTCATTCATAATGATTTAGTATTGATAAAAATTAGTATTGAATCTCCTACATTCGGTTTCCACTTAATTGAGCTTCGTGTGTTTGAATAATATAAGTTGGCTTTTTTAAAATAAGGAATATGAAAGCTACCTCTTCCTCCCGGCACTGGCCGGAAGGACTTTTGTTATACAGTAAAATATCATAAAATTTAAAAAACGTTACTCTCTGTCCCAACATCCCTATAGCAGGGATGAATGGGACACTAATATGGATGGATTGGACACCAATATTTTTCTCCCTGTGTTCAATATTACCTAGTTAAAATGTATAATTATAAACTTATATGTATTTATATTTGTAATATATGATCTTATAATATGGCTATTATATCTCAGCGATGCTAATAACTTCTTTTACTGCAGTTTTAACTTGTAATGCAAACTTCAGCTGTCTATCTGTTCCCCTTTCCCACTTACGGACATTTTAGATATGAAATGAAAGTGAAAAATGTCTTTGAAATACGGCATAGCCACTATTTTTTCATTCACAACTTATTAATAAATATTAATTCAATGTGTCTTAGGTATCATGCACAAATGAAATTATGTTAGGTTAGGGGCGAGTGGGGGAATTTATTTAAGAACAAGTTTCAAATTCAATATAATTTACCGCATCTGATCTATAAACATATACTATTTTTAACAATTTTATCTATTTTGATAATGTTTCAATAGCAATTTTTTGATAAGCTATTTAACCTTTATTACAATACAATAATTAAGATTCAATATAATTTTTAATAATAAACAACCTATATAATACGAGTACAGTTTAATACAAATAATTAACATAAATAATTAATTTATAAACCTATATAATATTTTTTAGTTAATAAATAAATGTTTTAACATCACTAGAGATGAAAAAGACTATCCCATTCATCCCCATTTAATTTGTTCCAATCATCCATATGATACATAGATTCAATTGTCCGCTATTTTGCTTCAGAAATTATTTTGTCACATTGGTTAATATGCACTCATTTTAATTACTAATATTGAACCTTCAAATAAATAACTACAACATATCTTATTTGTTTATATTGTATAAAATATTTGACAGCTTCAAATTTAAAAAAAGTTATTTTTAAGCAGAGTTTCAAAAAATGTAACTTTGTAAAAAAATGAAAAGAGCCATGTTGTTTTGCTTTTGGTTCTAAAGCACACTATGGTAGGGCCATATATGAGAATAGAAATCAAATTTTTTTTAAAAAACGTTCATTGCATGAAATAGTGAGAATGTTCCATGCATCCCTTGTCCCATTCATCCCCCAGCTCCCCTACATATTCACATTCGTAAAAATGGTACATTTGAAATGGTGTTTAGTTACTGTAAAAATTGGCTACTGGACTAAGGGGTCTGAAGGGTAAGAAAGGGTAAGAAAATTTCTATTAGAGGTTTGCACGGGCCCGGACCTGGGCCGGAAAAGTGAAAGCAATTTTTCAAACGGGCCTAGCCGGCAAAATAAAGACTATATTTTTTAATGGGCCGGACCAAGAAAAATTAAGCGGGCCAGCCCAGCCGATAAAAAAAATAATCGGGCCTATCAGCGTGATATAAAAAAGTTAAAAATACCGAACTAAGCTGATAAAATGCGAACAAATTTCAATGGAAGTAACTGGGACCAGAATAAGTATAAATTTGCTGCACGAACCGATGCTAGCTTGACAACATCAAGATAGAAATACAACACGTAAGGCGTAGAGATCGGTATTACATCGAGCCTCAGCCCGAGCGTAATTTTTTAACAGACTCGCACAAGGCCCTCCTGGATTGGCTTACATTTCATTCTATGTACTTGGACCTGGCCGGAATTGGACTTAATTGTTCCCAGGACTGGACGGGCAAGCAAATGGTTTTGTAAAAATAGTAATAGCGATAATAAACTTCTGTTAACGGAATCTCTTTGGAAATATACTTTAATATTGCTATAGAATTAATATTGCTTTAATATTGCTTTAAAAAAAATTTCCTTTTTTTATGCAGTTTCAGAAATTATGTTTCTTTTAACTATCTTTTTTCTTTTATTCCAAACTACATTAAATTTTTTAAGTCTTTTTTTTTATGTAGTAGTCTAAAAGTCTAAGTGACCATTAATGCTGCTTTTCTGTATTCTATGGCTTGGGAACATAAGTAATCTAAAATATGGTGTTGAATTTTTCCTTAAATATGTATGCAATATTCATTTAAAGAAAAATCTTAATTGTATTTTAAGAAAAGTTGAGCAGGGCCTGATTTCGCTGATTTTTGAACGGGCCTAGCCGTGAACAGCAAAAGTATAAACGGCTCGGCCCGGGAGAACATTTAGTTTTTACACCGGGGCGGGCCAAGTTAGTTTTTGTTCGGGCCGGCATCTGGCAATCTGGGGCAGAATCTGGAAATTTCGGCCCTTGCTTTCTGTTTAATATTTAAATTTCAGAATTCGTAATTGCCTAGTTTATTCACAGAATTTGTAATAATTTTCTTCAGAAAATAAGGCAAAATTAAAAAAAAAATGTGATAGAATTATACGTAACCTGTATTTAATAAAGTATTTTTATTTCGTGGTTATCGAAGCATTCTTAAAAAAAAAAAATACGGAAAGAGACTGGAATATAGAAATACAGGATTTCGGATCTTGTTAAGTTAAAAAAAAATGTTCAACAAACAATGAAGAAAAAAAAATGAGCTAAGTATTGATTTTAGAACTTTTTTGCGTACGTAAATACACAGTTTCATTCATGTTCACATTTCTTATACAGGAATATATTTTCTAGATTTAAAAAGCAATCGAGGCTCGCTAATAATTTATATTTATTAGATTAGACACTGAATCAGTAAGGAATTGTTTAACATTTTTAATCTGGATTTTTTTCCTCAGAAAAAATAAATACATACATAAAAATTTCGATTGGAAATCGTCTGAAACAAAGTTTGTCGAGACAAATAATAAATTAAGGAAAAATCGATTTAAAATGGTTCTTTTCTACAAGTCCTCTGCCTATAAGATTTGATACATTTTAACTTCTTCCAAAATATTTTATTCTGTTTTAATGTTAAGTAAACATAATATAATTTACCGAGAGAAAGGGAAGTTCTTTGGAAATGCGAATTAAATGTTTATTGTAAGAAAAAAAAAAAATAAGAATATGAATGAATTACCTTATTTTTAACAGATTACCAGCATTTAATAAATTAATACCGGAAGTGATCGAAAGATCGAGATTTATGGTGGCAGAATACTAAAAATTAGCTCCCTCCCCTGGTAGACGTAGAATCGTTTCATAAAATGATTGCTCAATTATTAGCAGCTATGTTCCTTTCCTTAATTAATAAAACACGAAAAAGCGCTAAATATCATTAAAGGAGGAAAAAAAGTAACCAAATTTTGGGGACAGGAGCCTAAAGTTGTTCCTTCTCCCTTGATAGAATTTTGGTTGAATCGTATATAGGATCCTTTAATTAGAACTCATGTGTTTGAAGATATGCGGAAGTGCTTGAAAAATCGATTTTTTTCCCTTTTAAGTGACCTTTTAGCCATAGGTACCTAGTCAATTTTTCTTTCGGTTACTAAATTCCATATCAACTTAAGCATTTTGATAAAATATGTTAATAGGCACATGCAAACCAGTAGATAAAAAAAGAAAACTCGGTAAATTGAACGCATAAGCAATTTTTCCTTTAAATACATAAATTTCGCTAATGACGTCTTTAGAAGGCATTTAAAACAACAATTAGAATCAGACCGTAATAAATTCGAATTATTTTGTTCAACACTCTACAAGAACTATAAAAATTACAGGTATCATTTTCTGTAGAGGATGTGGTCTTATATCCAATGTGATTAGATTGTTTGAAATTTCGAAGGAGTTTTCCATCACGATTTAAAATAAGAAAATTTCTATTTAATATTTAAGGAGTAAGATTAAAAATTTCCGAAAATTTAATTTTTTTAGATGTTAAACTTACCTTTTCTGAACATTTTGATATGATTGTTTCCTTGAAATTCCAATTAGAACAGAAGTTATGGCTATTAGAATTATACCCGCCCAATAGATGAAGCGGCGTTTCCGAAACTTTTAAGTCATTTTTCTCCAAATGACGTTTGCAGGCATAACGCGCGGGATATCTCAAAAATTTCTGAATATTTTTTCATGAAATTTCGAAACATATGTTTAATGTTAGTCTGTATAAACTGAATCTAATATTTTATTTTTATCGTTAAAAAAATTTTTTTAGGTGATTATACTGTTGAAATTTTCAAAATTTTGTATTAGCTATATACAACTTTGTATTAAAAATATATAAATGCTTTAAATACAAGTTTATTAAGGTCCAGGGTAACTATTACAATCTGAAGTATAATTATTGACGAAAAATGTCATTCTAGTTGCAAAATTTGTTTTGTAATCCTGCGCGTAAGCTGTTATGCCAATTTTCTGCTCGACAAATTTCTGACAGTTTGGACATAATTTTTGGACAAATTTCAGACATAAATATTAATTTTGCATCTTGCAATTTTTTAAATACATGAAATCAAAGAACATACTTATATCTTTGAATCCCAATAAAAATTGTGTTTTTAAATTATATTATACATTTTAAGCCGCTAAATGTTGAAAATTGTCTCTCTTTTTTTTTTTTTTTTTTTTTTTTTTTTTTTCACTTTTAAGAATCCTGAGACCTTTTAAACGGTATAATTCGTAATTGCCTCGTTTATTTATAGAATTTGTAATAATTTTTTTCGGTAAATAAGGCGAAAAAAGGTGGCATAAATGTATGTAACCTGTATTTAGTAACAACTTTTAATTTTGTGGTTATCAAAGCAAAAGTTATACGGAATATGGAAAGAGACTGGAATATACAAATAGGAATATCGGATCTTTTTAAGTTTTTTTTTTTTTTTTTTTTTTTTTTTTAAGTGTTAAACAAATATTGAAGAACAAAAATGAGCTAAGTATTGAATTTAGAACTTTTTAGCATATGTAAATACACAGTTTATTTCATGATCACATTTTTCTCATTCAGGAATATATTTTCTTATATATACATATATATATTAAAAAAAAAAGAAAAGAAAAAAAAAGAAAGAAAGAAATTGAGGCTTACTAACTTATATTTATTGCATTAGACACCTAATTAGTAATTGGGATTGTTTAACATTTTTCATCTGAATTTTTTTCTCTCCAAAAAATAAATACAGACATAAAAATTTCGATTGGAAATCGTCTGAAACAAAGTTTGGCGAGACTGATAATAAAATAAGGAAAAATCAATTTAAGATGGCTCTTTCCTTGAAGTCCTGTTTCTATAAGATTTGATACATTTTAACATCTTTCAAAAATTTTTATTCTGTTTTAATGTTAAGTAAGCGTTATATAATTTAAAGAGAGAAAAGGAAGGTCTTTGGAAATGCGAATTAAGTATTTATTGTATGGAAGAAATAAGAACATGAATGAATTAACTTACATTTAACAGATTTCCAGCGTTTAACTAATCCCCGGAAGTAATCGAAAGATCAAGATTTTCGTGGCAGAATACTAAAAATTAGCTCCCTCCCCTGGTAGACGTAGAATCGTTTGATAAAATGATTACTCAATTATTAGCAGCTATGTTCCTTTCCGTAATTGATCAAACACAACAAAGCACAAAATATCATTAAAAAAATGCCGAAACCAAATTTTGGGAGACAGGAGCCTAAAGTTAGAGTTTCTTTGTTGATAGAAGTTTTGTCTAATCTGCGATAGAATCGTTTAGTTAGAACTGATAAATATCTTTTAAAGTTTGGAGATACGCGGAAGTGTTTGAAAAATTGACTTTTTTTTAAACCAGTTCTTATCCAAGTAGTCAGTTTTTTTCGGTTTCAAAATTTCATATTAACGTCAACTTTTTCAAGTAATGTTAATAGGCACATGCAGAAAAGGAGATGAAAAAAGAAAAATTGAACTCTTAAGCAATTGCGCCTTTGAATACAAAAATTTCGCTCAGTTTGAAAAAGCGTGAAGTTCTAGAAACGCATTTCAAATAATAATTAGAACAATATTTTAGTACATTCTAATTCTTTCGTTTAATCCTGTAAAAGAACTATAAAAGTTACAGATATCATTTTCAGTAGAGAACATGTTTGTGGTCTTATATCCAATATTTTTTAAATTGTGTTATAGTTCTACTTAAACTGTATTTAGTAACAAATTTTAATTTCGTAGTTTTCGAAGCATTTTCTTAAACACTTATACAGAATATATGGAAAGATTGTATATGGAAAGATACTGCAATATACAGTGGTGGCCAAAATTGTGGACATTTTTTGGAAATTTTCATGTTTTATAACTTTGTGTGCTAGAATAATATAATAAATTTCACTTAAATACAAGTATTTATATATCAAATTCAAGAAAATTTAATGTAGAATTTAATAAAAAAAAACATAATTAAAATATTTGCATTACATAAAAAGTTACGCTTACAAAAAATAAGATCTATCTTAGATTTCATTGTATTTTAAAATTACACTTACACAATCAATATTTAGTAGGATAACCCTTGTTTTTTATTACTGCTTCACAGCGCTTTTCATTGAGAGAACTAGTGTTTGGCGTTCGTCCTTTTTCATCACATGATGCAAAGAATCAATTATAGCTTCAATAAGTTGCGTTTTATTAGATAGACGTTTTCTTTTGTACAAGAATTTTCAAACGTCATTTTTGACGTTTGGCATGGAGCTGAATCCTGATGAAAGATAAATAGTACTTTATTGGAAAAAAGAGATCACTGATGGAAGGTGTAAATTTTTGTTCCAGGTCAGTTTCAATGCATGTTTTTGCATTCAGGATGCCATCAATCACTTAAATGCGGCCCACACCATCTGCAGACATACACGCCAAAATCATGACATTTGTTGGGTTCTTTGTCGTTGCTTCAATGCAATCAGGATGCAGCTCTTCCCCTACTCTACGTCTCACATATTTTCGTACATCACTACCAAAGAGTGATATTTTACTCTCATCGGTCCAGATTATTTGCTTCCACTGATTTTCTGACCAATTAATGTGTTCTTTTGCCCACTGAACTCATTTCTTGCATTACAGAAGATTAAAAAATGATTTTTCCCCGGAAGTCTACCTTTCAGTCTAAAACCTACTAATCTTCTCCTTATTGTTCTTGAACTAACTGAAATATTCATTGCATTCATTTCACAGCTAACAGCATCTGATGAAATTCTTCTATCTTTGAGGCATATTCTTTTTATCTTTCTATCGTCAGAAGCACTTGTGCATTTTTTTTTTCGGCATGATCTTGCCTTATTTATCACTGATTTAGCTTCTTCATAACGTAAGCACAACTTTCGTACGCCAGATAAAGTGACTGACCCACCAACCTGTCTTGCAATTGCAGCATAAGAGAGACCATTTTATCTCAATATGACAATTGTGCTTTTTTTTTTTTTTTTTTTTGTAGGTGTCTAATCAGTACTTTTTTGTTTATGACATTGTTTTAAATTGTTTGCAATAAGAAAAAAATAGAAAAAAAGAACATTATTCTATTTAGTTACACTAATATTCACCCTTCTGCAAAATTCATTCCAGCAAAATACAGCTTTTACAAATTAAAACATACTACGGTACAGTTGCTGACATTTGATTGGTTCTTAGAACATTGTGACTGGCTAGAAAACTTTTATTACAATACACTTCAGTAAGTATTCATGACCAATTGTGTTTGTATTTTAGACTAAAGTAAGTGTAGCTTTTTTTTATATTTTAATTCTGTTTATTTAATTAAATTCTACATTAAATTACCTTGAATTTTATATATAAACATTTGTATTTAAGTGAAAATTTATATATTATATAAGAACACAAAATTATAAAACATAAAAAAAAGGCCACCACAGTAGAAAGAGGCATATAGGATCTTTCTAACTTTAAAAAAAAAAGTGTTAAACAAACAATGAAGTATACTGAGCTAAGTATTGATTTTAGAACTTTTTTTGCACACGTAAATAGACGTTTTCTGTAAAGTTCACATTTTTTTAATTTAGAAATATATTATATATATATATATATATATATATAATATTTATTGGATTAGACACCGAATTAGTAATCGGGATTGTTCA
The DNA here is from genome assembly GCA_963932465.1 of Maratus speciosus. Lineage (NCBI taxonomy): Eukaryota > Metazoa > Arthropoda > Arachnida > Araneae > Salticidae > Maratus > Maratus speciosus. Next base: position 298,312,418 of record OZ010797.1, read on the forward strand.
TTTTTCATCTGAATTTTTTTCCCTCCAAAAAATAAATACAGACATAAAAATTTCTATTCGAAATCGTCTGAAACAAAGTTTGGCGAGACTGATAATAAAATAAGGAAAAATCAATTTTAGATGGTTCTTTTCTACAAGTCCTGAGTCCATAAGATTTGATACATTTTAACATTTTTCAAAATATTTTATTCTGAATTAATGTTACGTAAGCATTATATAATTTAAAGAGAGAATCGAAAGATGTATGGAAAGGCTAATTAAATGTGTGTTGTAAGAAAAAAATAAACACATAAATGAATTACCTTATATTTAACAAATTCCCAGTCTTTAATCAATCCCGGAAGTGATTGAAAGATAAAGATTTATGGTGGTAGGATGCTAAAATCCCCCCCCCCCCCCGATAATTTGGAGGCAAAATTGAATTGTTAGCAGCTGTGTTCCTTTCCGTAACTGATAAAACATGAACAAGTTGGAAATTGTTCGTCAAACGTGGCAAATGAGGTGCGTTCGTACTATAACTAGTTTTAATTATTTTTTGCGCCCCATATTGTACTGAATATATATTTTTTTGCACTTCATAAGTGCATAGTCTGTAACATCATTAAAATGCACTTGCAATATTTTTATCCCCATTCCCCGTAATGTAACGGAACACTTTTGACTGTCCCTGTAATTAAACTATGCATCCGATTTTCATAAAATTTGAAATGACTCGACCAAATTTTGCAACAATTAGATATTTAAAATTCCAGACCATTCGGAAGGCAGTAAAATCATTAAAATGCACTTGCAATAATTTTTTCCCATTAACCGTAATGTAACGGAAAACTTTTGAATGTCCCTGTAATTAAACTATACATCCGATTTTCATGAAATTTGAAAAGGCTTGACAAAATTTTGCAACAATTATATAATTAAAGTTTCAGACCATTCGGAAGGCTGTAACATCATTAAAATGCACTTGCAATAATTTTTCCCATTGGCCCTAATGTAAAGAAAAATTTTTGACTGTCCCTGTAATTAAACTATACATCCGATTTTCATAAAATTTGAAATAGCTTGACAAAATTTTGCAACAATCATATATTTAAAATTTCAGACCATTCGATAGGGTAGTTTTTGCTCTGTTTTATGCGGACAGACAGACAGACGGACGGACGGACAGACGGACTGAACGACGACTATAGGTACTACGTATTTATATAATTACGAACGCACCTAAAAAGCACAAAATATCAGTAAAAAAGCATCTGAAACTAAATTTTGGAGAACAGGAGTCTCAAGTTTGTCCAGTTACTCCTTCTTTCAATGAACTTTGATCTAATCTGATAAAGAATCGTTTACATATAGAAATGACAAATATCTTTTAGTATTTCAAAATACGTATAGAAGGGTTTAAAAAATCGATTTTCTTTTTCTTTTAAACCAACTTTATGAAAGTAGAGTAGTTAATTTTTTTTTTGTTTTTCGGTTACTAAGTTCTATATCAGTTTGAGCATTTTGACGAAATATGCACATTAAGACGAGAAGATAAAAAAAAAAAAAAAAAATCGGTAAATTGAATTACTAAAAAAGTTTTCCTTTGAATTTACAGGGTGTCCATAATTAAACGACCCTACTTTAAATTTGTACACAGACAACTATTGTTCATAAAGTTGTGAAATTTTGTGAAAGACATAACAAAGGGATAGAAATTTGTTTGAGCAAAAAAAAAAAAAAAAAAAAAAAAGTTCAAAAATTTGCCACCAGGGGACGATTTTTAAAAAATTATACAGTTATTACGATAGTTTAAAATTTTTATTTACAGGTTGTCCATAATTAAACCACTCTCTTTTAAAGTTGTCTACTGACGAAACTATTTTTTAGAATGTTGTGGAGGACATAATAAAAATATAAGAATTTAATTGAGCAAAAAAAAAAAAAAAAAAAAAAAAAAGTTCAAAAATTTACCACCAGGGGACGATTTTTAAAAAATTATACAGTTATTACGATAGTTTAAAAATTTTATTTACAGGTTGTCCATAATTAAACCACTCTCTTTTAAAGTTGTCTACTGACGAAACTATTTTTTAGAATGTTGTGGAGGACATAATAAAAATATAAGAATTTAATTGAGCAAAAAAAAAAAAAAAAAAAAAAGTTCAAAAATTTACCACCAGGGGACGATTTTTAAAAAATTATACAGTTATTACGATAGTTTAAAAATTTTATTTACAGGTTGTCCATAATTAAACCACTCTCTTTTAAAGTTGTCTACTGACGAAACTATTTTTTAGAATGTTGTGGAGGACATAATAAAAATATAAGAATTTAATTGAGGAAAAAAAAAAAAAAAAGTTCAAAAATTTACCACCAGGGGACGATTTTTAAAAAATTATACAGTTATTACGATAGTTTAAAAATTTTATTTACAGGTTGTCCATAATTAAACCACTCTCTTTTAAAGTTGTCTACTGACGAAACTATTTTTTAGAATGTTGTGGAGGACATAATAAAAATATAAGAATTTAATTGAGCAAAAAAAAAAAAAAAAAAAAAAGAAAGAAAGAAATTAGCAGGCCATTCTTGTAACGAATTACACATTTAGCCTACATTTACGATAGTTTAACAAATTTTATTATAACCAAACATGTTCCTCACGATGGTTGTCATTTTCAGATACCATCTGAAATCGTAGAATAACATGTTCAACATTTGACCGTAGTGTGTTCTGGGAAATGGTAGGAACATGTCGTGAAATGCTGTCTTTAGAATCAGGTTATGTTAATAAATAAAATTACTAAACTATCGTAATGCTAAATGTGTAATTTATTAAAAATCGCCCTCTGGTGGTGAAATTTTGAACTTTTTTTTTTTTGCTTAAACAAATTTCCATCCTTTTATTGTGTCTTTCACAAAATTTCAGAACTTTATGAACAATAGTCTTGTCTGAATACAACTTTAAATTAGGGCCGTTTAATTATGGACCGATGAAGTTTCTAAGGGTGTATTCGAAAAAATATTTTTCCATCCTCAACATCTTGAATTTTTCTGAGACATTTTCAGACTTATTTTTAAAAGTAAAAACATGAAACTTGATGAGGTGATTTTTGAAGTGTTGTATAAGAGGCCGTGTGATTTCATTTTACGCTCATTTTAATTAGAATTTTATATTTAAACAATTTTTTTCTCAGTATGAGCATTTTTTTCATTCCCAGATCTCCCGCTTCGGAAAATTCGGTTCAAGACGCCAACTTTGACAGCATTTTTTGCAATATTTTCTGCATTTATCAAAAAATTGACAAGCACGGCACATTATGTAGTTTCTAAATAAGTGAATTTGTCAGTTTGATGCGTTTGAGAGCAAAAATGAATTTAAAAATAAATCAGAAAATAAGCAGTTTGGATAGGAATACACCCTTACAGAAATTTTCAGATAACAATCAGAATTAGACTGTAATACATTCGCATTATTTTTCTTCAACCCTGTAAAAGTTAGAGATATAATTTCTGTAGAGAATGTTTTCCTTTTCTTCTATATCCATGGTGCTTGCAGTAGTTGGAATTCCCAAGGAGTTTGCCATCACTGTTTAAAAGATAAATTTTTGATTTAATATTTAACTTGTGGATTCGTAATTGCCTCGATTTATTCACAAAATTTGAAGTTATTTACTTCGTTAAAATGGCAAAAAGATGTTTTAAACTAGAAAACAGGAATTCTGCTTTTTCAGAATTTAGTGCCGCCCCGATGAAAAAAAGTATATATGTATATAAATATAGGTAGTGCAGAATAAATTTAATTTTTAAAACTTCAAACACACGCTTTTATTTTATATAAAATGAAGTTATTCGCATCCGCTGAAGAATTCCTCATTTGCAGTCTTAAACAATGTCTACAGAAAAGTATGCATTTAAAGTCACTGTTGCAGAATGCTACACATATACAGCAAAAAGCAATTTCGGCCTTTAAGAAACTCGGCAAAAAAATCGGCTATCTAATTATTCATATGCCGTCTTGTGTTTGTAACATTGACATAAATACTTAAAATTAAATATAATTTATAATAGCTCCATGTTTAATCAGAAATCATTCATTTATATTTTTCAAAATAGCACATACTTTAATGATTTTTTTCGCAGTTGTTACATGGGAAAATGGCAACAAAAAGATATAATTGCTATTTTCCAAATGTTTTTACTTTACTTTCTAATGGAATACTTCAATTGCCAACATGAAGAAAAATTCTTTATAAATTACAAAAAAATTAATGTCTCAAAAATAAACTGAGATGCAGTTTTCAAACAAATTGCATTTAAAAGCACTTTTCTTCCCCTACACGACGGTATGAAAATTGGAAATGTGCGACGCTTACAAGTTTAAAAAAATTGCAGTAGAGTATTTAACGTACAATGATACATCTGCTTTGTTTTACGGCTGGCTTATACAACGGAACCTTATGTTTTGGAGGCGACACTTTAATTGTTAGGAGAAAGATACCGGGGGCTAAAAATTAAGGTAGAACAGTACGTATCCTTTATTCAGTAACATAGTTTAATTTCGTGTATATCGAAGCATTAAAAAAAATTATACAGAATATGGAAGAAGATAGAAAGCGAATGAAACATCGAAATAAGCAAATCGGATCTTTTCAAGATGTTAAACAAAAAGTGAAGAAAAAGAAAAGAGCCAAGTATTGATTTGATAACCCATAAATAAATACACACTTTCATAAATTCTTTTTTTATATAAGAAAGTCCCTATTTTAAAAAAAGGTAAGAGAGATGGGTGATGAATGGGACATTTTCATAAAAATATTTATTTTAAATTCTTTTTTAAGTTATTGTCAATATTATATATCACATTTCGTACATTCGGTACTTGATTACATCTATGCATAATATTTATTCTAGATTATTTTTATAGTAAAATATTATAAAATTAAAGCAAAGTCCCTCTCTGTCCCAATAATCTCCATAGCAAGGATGAATAGGACAGTAATAGGGATAGATGGAGCACAAATATTTTCCTCCCAGTATTCAATGTTACCTAATTAAAATTTATAATTATAAACTTATATGTAATCAATTTGTTATATATGAACATATAATGTGCCTGTTATATCAGAGCATTGGTAATCACTTCTTTTTATTTCAATTTTAACTTGTAATGCAAATTTCTATCTGTTCCTCCCCCCCCCCCCCTTACGAGACATTTTAGGTATGAAATGAAAGTGAAGAATTTCTTTGAAATACGGCATAGCTAACAATTTTCATTCACAACTTATTAATTAATATTAATTAAACGTGTCTTAGATATCATGCACAACTGAAATTACATTAAGGGGACTGCGAGTGGGGATTTATTTAAGCAAAAGTTCAAAATTCAATATAATTTCCTCCATTTGACCAATAAACATATACTATTTTTAACAATCTGATAGGATTGAGCTCACAAGCTATACACTAATTGTACATTATACTCTTATTTCAAAGAAAAATGCCGCTCAAAAAAATAAATTAAAGGTGGGGATTAACCCTACCCCCACCCCGTTTACCCTCTTTATACTTAACCAACGAGCCTCCAAATGCCATCGGGGAAGCGCCTTATCGAAATCAACCGGTATATCAAATTTGAAGCAAATCGGATAAAACACCCCATTTATCTAAATTAGGGGACATTAGCCTCCCCAGTCCCCCCCCCTTTGTTCTTAAACAATGAACCCCCAAATCTAATCTAAAAAGCACCTTATCAGAATAAACCTGTATACCAAATTTGAAGCAAATTGGATAATTCTGCATGAAAACCCATGTAGCTAAATTAAGGGGTTTAGCCCCCTTTCGCCCCTTTGTACTTAACCAACGAACTTCCAAATCTAATCTGGGAAGTGCTTGATCAGAATAAACCGGTATTCCAAATTTGAAGCAAATCGGATAATATTGCATGAAAAACCCATTTATCTAAATTAAGGGGGGGGGGGTAACCCTCCCGTTCCCTTCTCTTTATACTTAACCAATGAACCTCCAAATCTAATCAGGGGAGCGCTTTATTAGAATAAACCGGTATACTAAATTTGAAGCAAGTCGGATATGAACTGTATGAAAAACCCATTCATCTAAATTAAGGGGACATTAACCACCCGCCCCCCCCCCCTTTATACATAACCAATGAACCCCCCAAAACTAATCAGGGAAGCGCCTTATTAGAATGAACCTAGAAATTTTTTTTAAGCAAATCGGATATTTCTATCATCGCATTACGTACATACATACGTACGTACGTTACATACATACATACGTACGTTCCTACGTTACATACATACATACGTACGTTCCTACGTTACATACATACATACGTACGTTACATACATACAGAACCTGCGGGCACATTAGCTCAGGCCTTGATAGCCTGTGAGTTGAAAACAAAAGTCTAATTTTTATCACTGATAATCTCTGCACAAGAAATCCAGTTATATTCTGAAAGAGTCTTGCAAAATACTCCAAGAATTCCCTATACAAAACTTAAACCGCTTAAGCATCAAAATATTCTTGGAATACTAAACAGGCTGAAGATGGATTTGTAGTAATTTATAGGTCCGTTTCTTTATATGTCTTTTTTCCCAGACGTATAAATAAAACAGAGCGTACTGTCTAACAATTCACGAGTAGGAAATCCGACGGTCACATTGTTGCTTTTAAAACTGTCTGGAATTCGGAAATTGCCTGAAACGTTTTAAAAAAGACAGCATCATAAGTACATACGAGTTATTAGAGGAAATTGTTTTAAATAAACTGAATGCCCTTTCTCCCTAAATGTTTTTTTTTTTTTCAAGTATTTCTTTTGATAAGATTGTTGAAATGATACAGCATCACGAATTTAAACAAAACTAATAAAAGCTTGAAAGCCCATTAACGCGTTCCATATCTGTAACATACCCAAAACTTAATGTTATTTATATAACAGGCATTAAAAGACGATTTTATTAATTGCTGTTATCTGCCAACATATCTGTTAAAATAAATTGTTCATAGAATTTCTTAACAGACGGCGATACTGAGTTAATTTTCCATGACAAAGTTTTACTTGTCGTTTGAACAGTTTCTTATCATTATTGCTAAAAAGATCTTCGTAAATGTTGTAAAATTAAAAAGGCTGGAGATGTCCAAAATTGGATTTTTGAGAAAGTTAAGTTCGTATACTTTACAATTTTGTATTAGAAATTGACAATAGTTATGAGAAGTGTGTAATTTTCTGTTTATTGCAGATGTGAAAAAAGTACATTTTAGTCAATATATATGTGATATATTTTAAAATTTTTAACTTATCTTAAATCTAGTCTAAATTCTTCATCCCATTTAATTAAATTTATTTCCTTTTAATGTATTATTTTCCATTAACAATGCGTATCTTTCATTCTTTTTTACATTTCCCTATTAAAAATTTGTCTTGGACGCAAGCCAATATTTTGTTCCACTGTAAAATCATTTGATTTCCGAATATCCTTTTCTTGATCATAAGCTTTTTTCGAAGGACGTTTCGATGTATTCGCGCGCTTTTTAAGGACTTTTTGCTTCTTTTCTCCGTCCACCCAATTTGGCTCTGCTATTGGATATAACCTTTCGCATTGCGGATTTTTATATTCTTACGCTCTAACCTATAAATTGCTTTGCACTGGGTCAGAATGGAATTTTTTCTCGTTTCTCTTGTCTCAAAATCCGCAGCTCCAGTTTCAGTGGAATGTCAATGCGTAGAATAGCTGCTAAAATAAATTCTGATATCTCGCTAGTTGTGTGCTACTATACTTTTACGTAGCCTGCAGCGTGATTTTATAGAATATGTTCAATTCTTTAAAACTGACTGTGTCTCGAAAAGAACTGTCCCATCTACCTATCGTTGTCATTTATTTACTTAAATAAAGACTTTTGCTGCAACTGATTCTTTTCTTGGAGAAACTTTGCTGGTTTTTTGATTGAATGTCTTCCATAACCACCTGGTACACGTTGGCTGCTTATATTTAGATACAGTAAAACCTCTAAATAACGGACACCTCGGGAGCGCGGAAACTGTCCGTTATTCGGAGGTGTCCGCTATTGGGAAAACCTCAGAGTTTTGAAAATTGCTAAGAAATGTTTAATGTTTCATTAATTGACTTTTATATGTCCTAAAACCTCTACTATATGATTAATCAGAAATTAAAATTATTTTTTAAGCAATAAACCTGCAATAAAATTGTGCATATCTTTATCCACTGTTTATTACATTCTTCGAAAAAAATCAGTTACAAAAGTTTGCTTTTGCTTGCGATTACATGTAATTTGTTTTTCAATGTGAAGTTTTAGTTATTTCAGTAGATTTAATCCTTCGGGGTCATCTTTTTTTACAAAAAAATTGTGTAACTACTCACTGTATTTTGCTGCTTCTTGGAAATTCTCGATATTTCAGGAAGCATCTCCAGCCTCAGTATCTGTTTCATCATCATTAATAGAGTCCGATTTTGTCGAAAATTCTGAAGGATTACAATTACCGCATACATCAACTGATTCTTCTTCAGTAGGTAACTCATCATCACTATTAATAAAATTTCCAGCAACTCTTTTCTTTGTAAAAATAAATAAATGAAATCGTATGTTAGGTTTTCAGCGATTATTTTTCTTTTGCTCAGATTATATGACCATGTGACATCTCCGAATTCTTTCTTCTATGTTATGCAATGATGCAATCCAGTTAATTACTTTTTGAATTTTACGAACGAGCCCTACTAAAATGAATTTTTTGTTTTTTCTTCAGGGGGGGGGGGGGGGCATTTCAATATTCCGGGGGGATATCCCTCCCGGGCCACACCACTGAATTCAACACTGGACGTGGGGGGGGGGGATTTTCCCCAGCCCACCCCCTACATTTATCTGTGATCCCAAAAATTGTGATACATTGCCCTGATCAATTTAGAGGCTTTTTACTTTTTTTTATCATTTTCTTTCTGGTTAAAAAATAATTTTTTGCCCTTTATCACCAAAATTACTGTCCGCTATTCGGAATGTCCGTTATTCAGAGGTTAAACATACAAAAATTTAGGTTTTGGGAGTGGGGATTGGAAAACTGTCTGTTAAATAGAGGTGTCCGCTATTTGGGAGTGTCCGTTATGGAGGTTTTAATGTACTTCATTGCCAGAGTAACGTTATTAGCTCATAAATTCACTCATCTCTACTCATCACAGTATTGATTTTTCGTGACTTATGTATGTATTTTTTATGTTCTAAATTTTTTTATAATCTTTTACATGCTTTAAATGATATAATCTAACATCTGAGAAAGTATTTTTCAAATCGAAGGTGTTGAGTCATAAAGGGAATAAGGGGGCATATGACCCTTTAAACAGATGAAAAATGTGATTTCAAAGACATATATTTAAAGTGCACTCATTTTTGCACTAATCACCTCAGTTTTTTTTTTTTTTTTTTTTTTTTTTTTTTAACAATTTGGAAAAATGGTTATTATCCTCGGTCAGGGTAGGAAATCAAAAACATATCTGAAGCGTTTTATTAGTTGAATCCCGCATTTTATTCGTTTTCTGATTGGTCTATACAGTAATCTGTATTTTCTCTTTACTTTCAACAGAGATGGATACTTCTCTTGCCACTATGACAAAAAAGTAATAAAAACTACAAAAAAAATTATAACTTAGAAACAAATTGAGATACAGCTTTCAAACAAATTCATTTAAAAGTACATTTTTCTTCTCTATACGACGGTGTAAAAAGTAATATTGTGGGATGTTTAGAAGTTTAAAAATGAAATTTCATTTAAAATTGGTCCAGGAATATTAATGCTTAATCCATGGCGTACGTAATGTATGACCAGTTCAGTAGAAGTTTAAAAATTTGCAGAACCGAAAATTGTAAAACTGAAATTTCTTTTAAAATTTCTTCATGACGGGTCCAGGAATGTTAATGTTTAATCCATGGCGTACGTAATGTTTTATCAACTCCGTGCGATTTTTTATGTCTTTGAAAAAATCATTTTCCAAATGATCGTTGTAATTTGTTAAATTGCTTTTTTTTTTTTGTTGTTAATATTATAATATGCTCTCCATGCAAAATAATATATAATTTGCATTAAACACTGTATAATTAATTGATAATAATTTTAATTAAGGATAATGTATATATCTTGGATAATGTATCTATATATCTATATGATTTAAAAATATCTATAGAACTTTGAAACTTTTAATGTAAGTTTAAGAATATTACAAAAATAAAATGGACTAAAATCTAATGAATAAACAAAAAATTTCTAAAGTTTTTTGATTTTCAAAATAAAAATATGAAAATTTTGATAATTTTTGTAACTCGAATACCCATACACAGGGGCCTCGCTAAGGGGGGGGGAGCCTCCCCCCCAAACATTTGCGAATGTTATTACACTTGGCAAATTTACAAACTTAGTTGGCAAATTTGTAAAAAATTTAATAAAACCATAATATATTTTCTATTTCTGATGGACTTGGCAAAAATTACTAAGCTAATTGGGAATATTATTAAACTTTCAACAAATAAGAACTATATTGCATATTTTAACTGTGGTAAGTTGGCAAAATTATAAAACGAGTTGGCAAATACTGAAATTTGACTTGGCAATTTAAGGTTCTCTCCCCCACCAATAAAAAGTCTTAGCGATGGCGCTGCCCAAACATTCAATAATTTTTGTTAAATTTATTAGATTTTAGTTCAATTTGAAAATAATGATCTAGTAAAGATAAATATAAAGTTTCGAATCATTACCTTTAATACATTTGGAGTTATCGTGCGCACAAGTAAAAAAATGTCGATTTTGAGAAAAATCTATTTAAACATAAATGTTTCGCTTAAACAGACCAAGGCTAATTTAAATGTTTTACTATAACGAGAACAATTTTACCAATATTTTGATGCTGTTTGTGGCAAATTGTTCAGAAAAACATTAGCTGTCAAATGAATTTAAAAAAAAAACAAAAAATCGATTTTTTATTGATTTTAAGGGTCGTATGTTCCCTTAAATTATTTCGTCCCCTTCCTTAATTGGGCCGGTGTATGCACTCTACTTTCACGATCTGTTTTTTTTTTTTTTATGTCATATGGAGGGAAGGGAATACAGAAACATTGTAATGTAAAACTCTGAAAATTCATGATGCAATTACATGAAATATGTGAAATTTAAATAAAATCACAAACTTTGTTCAGAATTTGAATTCATTGCTTGTGAGTTAGTAAGTATAAAAAAAATTCAGCGAAAATTAATAAATATACATTTAAAATGAGAATACTTTTTACTCTTAACGTTTTTTTTTTTATTATTATTCCCACATAGTTATTATCCAACAAAGGAAAATAATAACTATTCTATGACTAATAAAATAGGATAGAATAAATGCTTGGGGTCTTTATTCTTTTATCGTGAATCTGACGCCAATTTTCAGGTGACTGAAAACAAAAGCACCTTTGTCGCTACAAATTTCATTTATTTTTACTAAACCAGCCATAAAAAGGATTTCAAGAAATCCCTAAATAAAACTTAAAGCGCTGAAACCTTAAAATATTCCTAGAAAACTGTATAAGTTGTAGGTGTATTCGCAAAAAAATATAGGTCTGTATGTTTATATATCTTTTATACAGACGTATAAATAAAATAGAATGTGCTGCTTAACAACAGAGGTGAAGTAAAGCAGACGGTCACATTTTTGCTTTTAAAAGTGTCTGTAAATCAGAAATAGTCTGAAACATTTATGAAAAGACAGAAGCTTAAATGTTTACAAGTTTCACTAATTAAAGGAAATTATTTTAAACAAACTGAATGCTTTTCTCCTTAAATACCTTATACACTATATGGCCAAAGGTGACCGGTCACTTGCAATTTTAGACGTTTTGTTAAATATCTAGAAAAATACATGAGGAATTAACCTGAAACTGCAGGTGTGTAAACAGTATAGTGTAAATCATATATTTCCGCGAAGATTTTTTTCCCGAAACCCCTTAGGGGACCGTCAACAAGTTGAAACAGAACGAATATCTTTTGGACAACCCTGCAAAAACTAATGTAGCAAAAGCGTTCAAACTCAAGATTATTAATAAGTGGCTTACTGTAATATACTGTGTTCATTTTTATGAGGATAACATGTATACTCGTAGAGAAATTAAGGTTTTTATAAAAACTGTCCCAAATTTCGCCAAGTTTTTTGCTTATAATTTCAAGAGTTCTTAATATAAAAAAAAGTTTTTTTCAGAAAATATGAGAAACAACATTGTACACAACACCCTATAATCAGATTGAAAAAATAATAAAAATTGTATAAAAAATGAGCTGGTTTACTAAATGATGATTCACTGCGTATGCTCGAACATAATGAAAATATAATTTGCATAATGTGTTAGCTAAAGGTATTGAGCAACTTTTGTGAAAGTCTCAAAAACATAGTTTGAAAAGTCTGATAATAATCGTTTATAGAATAAGCTCAAAATCCGTTATTCCCAAAAGGAAGCAAAAAGATGAGGGGCTGTATCCAAATACAGCAGTACGTGCAATATTGTGCATGGTATATTGGCACTAATCAATGGGTATATGGATACAACCCCTCATCTTTTTGCTTCATTGACAATTCATTGGAAGGAAATTCGATGATCTCAATGTTGCTTTTAAAACTGTTTTGTAAATCGGAAATCGTCTGCGGTTGAAGTTAAGGTAAAATGCTGCCGTGGAAAAATTGTTATAGACTGGGAGGCAGCTATGCACAAACCATCACCTCATCGAGCTGAAATTACGGGATTAGTTAAAATTCAATTCGCTTATTAAAATGGAACTGGTCTGCCAAGTCATATCTTGGTGGAAGACGCCTGCAAACCCGATTTTAGTGGTTGACTGGTAGGTTTACCATTGTGTTTTTCCTGCTCCCAGTACTCCATGCTTTGATACCTTTGGGTGCTTGGAAAACATAACGATAAACCTACCTATTAATCATTACAATCGGGTCTGCACGTAGTTTCCAAAAAGATGAGGGGCTGTATCCAAATACAGTAGTACGTGCAATATTGTGCATGCTATATTGGCACTAGGATACAACCCCTCATCTTTTTGCTTCATTGACAATTCACTGGAAGGAAATTCGATGATCCCAATTTTGCTTTTAAAACTGTTTTGTAAATCGGAAATCGTCTGCGGTTGAAGTTAAGGTAAAATGCTGCCGTGTAAAAATTGTTATAGACTGGGATGCAGCTATGCACAAACCATCACCTCATCGAGCTGAAATTACGGGATTAGTTAAAATTCAATTCGCTTATTAAAATGGAACTGGTCTGCCAAGTCATATCTTGGTGGAAGACGTCTGCAAACCCGATTTTAGTGGTTGACTGGTAGGTTTACCATTGTGTTTTCCTGCTCCCAGTACTCCATGCTTTGATACCTTTGGGTGCTTGGAAAACATAACGATAAACCTACCGATTAATCATTACAATCGGGTCTACACGTAGTTTCCAAAAAGATGAGGAGCTGTATCCAAATACAGTAGTACGTGCAATATTGTGCATGCTATATTGGCACTAATCAATGGGTATATGGATACAACCCCTCATCTTTTTGCTTCATTGACAATTCACTGGAAGGAAATTCGATGATCCCAATGTTGCTTTTAAAACTGTTTTGTAAATCGGAAATCGTCTGCGGTTGAAGTTAAGGTAAAATGCTGCCGTGTAAAAATTGTTATAGACTGGGAGGCAGCTATGCACAAACCATCACCTCATCGAGCTGAAATTACGGGATTAGTTAAAATTCAATTCGTTTATTAAAATGGAACTGGTCTGCCAAGTCATATCTTGGTGGAAGACGCCTGCAAACCCGATTTTAGTGGTTGACTGGTAGGTTTACCATTGTGTTTGCCTGCTCCCAGTACTCCATGCTTTGATGCCTTTGGGTGCTTGGAAAAGATAACGATAAACCTACCGATTAATCATTACAATCGGGTCTGCACGTAGTTTCCAACAAGATATCACTTGTAAGACCAGCTGCATTTTAATATGTTAATCGAGTTCTGTCTAATCCTGGAATTTCAGCCGTCAACTCGATGAGCTGATGGTCTGTGCAGCCCATAGGGTAAAGAGAAAGAATAGAGTTGAAGTGTGGGGGTGACGCCAAAAGTGTAACCCTAAGATCCGCTACGTTCGGCCCAAACACAAATATGTGCTTTCACAAAAAAGAAGAAAACTTTTAACAAAGCAGTTTTTAATTCATAATACAATGAAATGCTACTTTAGAGTGCTTAAATATAAGCAGATCATTTTCATTTAGAGAAAAAATGCACGGGTGATGTCAAAGAATTCGGTCCCGGTTTCACGTACTTTTTTTGTTTGGGCCGAATAAGGGCATTTAAATTTGAGCGATAACTCGCATCATATTGCAAACCGTTTCTACAGTGTACTGCATCTCCATCTATCTCTTTCCTCCATGTGTGCAGCCCGAAGAAAAGTTACATAAAGTTTCGATAATTATCGTCTGGAGAGGAAATTGCTTTAAATAGACTGAATGCTTTTAATTTTGTTCTTTTTATAATTGTTTCATTTGTCGCAATACTCCATTACCAGTTTAGGCAAAAAATAATGAAGCAAATTTGAAGGCATAATGGTGTACTAATAAGATAAAATAATATCTGCAGAAGCAATAATGATATAATTTTTTTTTGTCTTATTTCACTATTCATATACTTTTTTTCTCTTCTTTTGTATAATATTAATTTTTGTCTTATTATGGTCCTACATTTTGTCTTTTGTCTAGAGGAGTTTATTATGATTTAACACTATCATATAGAAGGTGTTTCATAAAAGATGGACAAAATTTTAAGAGGTGATAGTACACATCCAAACAAACAACTTTCATCAAAGAATACATGGTCGGAAATGAAACGCAAAAGTGCTGGAGCATTTGAAAACTTGGTCCATGATAATGTTAAAGCTCCATTCCTGTTGCGAGTTATCGGGAGAAGAAGACACTAATAGCATACAAATGTGATATATGGAAGAAGAAGAACGTGTATGAAACTATATTTCAAATGAAAACCAAATTTCAAATTAATTGCTTAAAAGGCGCAAAGGCCAACCTAGTGAAAAAGGGTACTTTTCGGTTAGCCCGGCGCCAGTATTATATATACATACATATATATGTATATATACATACATATATATATAAATGTATATATACATATATGTACACATATATTGTATATATACACATATATACATATATATCCACATATATGTATATGTATACATGTATATAGACATATACATGTATGCATAACACTTGCGCCCGGCTAACCGAAAAGTGCCTGAAAAAGATTCCATGCCGGGACTCGAACCCGGGCCATCAGTATAGCGCACTGACATTATACCGACTATACCACATGGAACGATACCCAGCCTGGAACTTCTCACTATTACAGGTTGGCAAGGCTACAAACGTAGCACAAGATGGAATATTTATCGTGAACCACCGACATGGGGCAAGCACGAAACGTAATAAAATCCAGTATCGATTGAAACTATATTAATACTTTGAAATTTTTCCAGAGAGAAACATTCGCCTTGCATACAATATTTGAAATGAAAACCAAATTTCAAATTAATTGCTTAAAAGGCGCAAAGGCCAACCTAGTGGAAAAACGATCTCCTCGATTCATACATAAAAGCCGCTAATCCGAGTGTGCAACTGTCAATCGCGGTAAGAACGTATCGGAAGATGTTGTTCTTCACTAATAGGGAAAGGTTGATATGCATTTTATCTACGGAACTGCAAATGAAAATAGCTCAGAGGCTCGACAATTGTATGGAGAGCGACTTCCCAAATTGGTTTTGTCACTTAATCGTTCTTTGTGTGTTTTTGCCTCGTATAACAACATCCTATTAGGCGCCCTCTAGTACCTTTGCGTTTTAATTCCGACCATGCATTCTTTGATGAAAGTTGTTTGTTTGGATGTGCACTATCGCCCCTTAAAGTTTTGACATCTTTTATGAAACACCCTGTATATAGTTACAGATCATAACATTACTACTGCGCATGCGTTTCACGATTGTTCAAATTAGTGAAACTGGAAATCTAAATTCTATCTCGTCAACTTTGAAATAAATTAATGAAAAAATTTTTAATGTAAATTTATACTGTTAATAGAGCAAATGTAGAAAAAGAATACTAGATTGGTGTAGATTTAAGAATCAGATGAATTTCAAAAATGAATAAAATCTACAATAAGTTACAATAGATTTTGTTTTTAAATATAAATTCCGATCTTTATTCACGCAATATAATAAAAATAAAACAATATATTTTATGTACACATTTTTAAGTTCATATTCAAAATAATAATAACAACAATAACAATAGTAATTATCTCTATAATAGAAATTCAGTCAAATTCCTAACTTGTCTTACAAAATAATCCAAGAAATCCCAAAACAGAACTTAAATCGTTTAAGCATCAAAATATTCGTAGAATACTAAACAGGATAAACGTGGATTTATTGTAATTTATAAGTTTGTTTATTTATATGTCTTTTTTCCAGACGTATATAAACAAAACAGAACTAACAAGTCGCATGAAGGAAATACGACGGTCACATTGTTGCTTTTAAAACTGTCTTGGATATCGGAAATCGTCTGCGGTTGCAGTTATAGTAAAATGTTGACGTGGATAAAGTCTTGAGAAATGACAGCGCTTTAGGTACATGAATTTTGAATAATTACCGTCTGGCGAGGAAATTGTTTCAAATAAACATTTTTTTTCTTCCTAAATTTTTTAAAACTATTTCTATTGATAAAGTTGTTACAATATACCATGGTGAGTTTTGATGAAAATACGAGTAGTAAAGCTTGAAGGAATAACTATCTATTAGCAAGAAAAGTTAATATTTCGAGAAAAAATAATAGTAAATTTTTTATGTAATATTTTTCTTGGAGAGAAATTCATCAAGATTTAGGAGACTTGTTCTCTGACTATTTTCAGTTGTCAAAATATTTCTAAAATATATACTTAGTTCTATGTAAAGTGTTAAATTTTACTCACAGTTCGTCAGCTTTTAACATATAAAATATTCAAGGGGGGCCTCAGGACTCTTAAAGCTTTAAAATTTTCGAAAATTTAATTTTGTTAGATGTTAACACTTATCTTTTCTGAACATTCTGATAGAATTGTTTCCTTGAAATTCCCATTAGAACAGAAGTTGTGGCTTTTGTAATTATACCTGCTCAAAAGCTGAAGCTGCGGCCTTTCCAAAACGTTGAAGTCCTTTTTCTCCAAATGACGTTTTAAGGCATACACGTGCACGATATCTCAAAAACTTCTGAATATATTTTCATGAAATTTTCAAAACATATGTTTCATGTTAGTCTGTATAAACTGAACCTAAAATTTTCTTTTTATTGTTCAAAAAAATATTTTTTTAAGTGATTATACTGTTGGAATTTTCTAAATTTTGCATTAGCTAAATACAACTTTGTATTAAAAATATAAAAATGTTTTAAATATAAATTTATTTACATTCAGGGTAATTATTACAATCTGAAGTATAAGTAGGCACCAAATATTTCATTCTAGTGGGAAAATTTATTTTGTAATCCTGCGCGTAATCTGTTATTCCAATTTTCTGCTCGAAAAATCTCTGGCAGTTTGGAGCCCTCTGTAAATGGTAATTCTGCATCTTACAATTTTTTAAATACATGAAATGAAAGAACATTCTTTGTACCTTTCAATTCCAATAAAAATTGTTTCTTAAAATCAAATATATTTTAAGATATTAAATGTTGAAAAATAGTCTTTTTTCCCCCAATTTTTAAGAGTGCTGAGACCCCTTAAGCATATATTTTGAAATGTTTTGTTAACCAAAAAAGAAACAAACATCCTTTAAGAAGAGTACACAGAAAAAGAAGTTAAATCTAACTTTCTGAGGAGATATTTTAAAAATTCGAATACATTCCACCCCCATAAATATAACATTAGCGAGGGTAATTTGAGATCGCGCCGACCAAACAACCATTATGAATGGTTCTCCACGCCCACCCCATTCTCTGATTTCTCTTTTATAAACTGCCTTTATTAAACAAAAGGAATAACAATATCCTGCACTGATATTGGACTTTTACTAAGAAATTATTAAAATTATTAAAAGATATTAATTTAAAATCATGTACTTAAGCCTTAAATGTAAAATGTTTAATATATTTAAAAGAAAACGTAGACACCAATATGAGCATATAAAGTAGCTTCATTCATATACTGTTCTACGAAGCAAAATTTTCAGCCATTATACATAACGAATTTACAAATTACTTTTAAATCACGTCTGAAGACTTGGTTTCATAAACATTTTCCAGATTTCAAAATTAAAAATTTTTCTTTTCACTTGTTCAAGACTAATAATTGATATCATGTTTAAAATGGTATAATTTAACCACTACCTTTAACACCTAAAAAACAAATTCTTCTCTGTATACATTTTTCCATATTTCATAAGCGGAACTACATTTTCCTTCATTTTAAACAAACCCACTCATCTATATCCTGTTCGTTTTGCAAAAGTAAAATTAAAATAAAATAAATTCCTAGACAGCACAGCGCTCGCAGGTCCCTTTTAGAAACGCGACGTCGCGAATTTTGTTATTATGCGCCTTTCTATTTGGCCGTTGTCTAGTTACAGAGTGACACAGTTTGATCAAAATGCCCGCCGTTTTTGATCGATAAATGCAGGTTACTCTTGAACTTGGCAGGGAAATCGCCTCGGGAAGGCTGAATTTTAATCGGGAAAACTTTTGGGAAATTTATTCCGGTTTAAGAGTGGTGAATACATATCGAGTTTTTAACTCTATAATTCAGAAGCGATTATGACACCGCAGTTTTTTAATCATTATTTCCGAAACTAATATTCGCTTTTTAACACTAGAACGCTCGGAAATTTTACTCAAGTTTCATAAAAATATTTCACTACGTAATTCTGCGTCGCTTAAATTTAACCTATTTTATGAAAAAAATTCTGGCTCCAATCGACATTTAATCATGTGATCGGAGTCGAATCGACTCCTTCCGGGCGTTCTGGTGTTTTAACCCCTTAATTCTCGCTCCCGTGATATTCACGGGCTGTGTCTTTTATTCATCTTATTCTTTTTTGTTTGGTTCCCTCCAGTTTTATAAAATACTGTAATTGGCTTTATTATGGCTTTATTATCATTTTACCTACCATTAAATAAGTTAAATATTTCTTTTTCAAAAAAGTGGTGCCATTAAGCAATTTGAATTTTTAAACCATAATTTAACCTTTAAATGCCTGATTTTTCAAAAATCATTGTAATAGTGTTTTTGGCTTTCATTTTTTAAATAAATCATGGGAAAAATACTTTTAAAAAATCATATTTTGTTTTAAGTATGGTTTACGGCTAAAAAACAGTTTCTTACTAATCGGCAATACTGGTCTTTAATTGGAAAAATAATTTCCCTTGATAAAATTCTATAATATCAAACACACAAGAATTTTAGGAACTATAATAAGAAATAAATTTTACTTGCTCACTGCAGAAGAAAATAGGGTATTTCGCAAGCTTCCAAACAAAACAAAAAGAACATGTAGAAACAATTGAAAAAATAAATCTATCTTTATTCGTAAACAGCACAAGTGTTGCCATCTACATGTTGCAAATCGATTTAATAATATTTATAGAATGTATTTTATTGGCAACATTAGGCATTATAGCTTATATATTATTCTAATAGTATTTTAGAAGCCTAGATTGGGTCTGTTTCCGAAAAACAACACCCGGCACTTAAGGGTTAATGTGACCGTTAAGAGGTTAACACTAGAACGCCACGAAATTTTTGCCAAGTTTTATAAATAATATGTTAAACCAGAAAATTTATTTAAAATTATTGAACGTAATTGTTTAACTTGTTTCAGTGTCATTAATATTTAAGTTATTTTATGAAGAAATTTCTGGTTCGAACAGACAGGTAATCTATTGGTAGATGTCGAATTGACACCTGCTCGGCGTTTTAGTGTTAAATGCTGCGATTAAATAAAGTGAAGTTTACTTACTCTTAAATAGTGATTACAAAAATCCGAAAACGTATTCTCCCCTGATAGATGTAAGGGAATTCCAAGTCCGAATTCCTGTTGTCCACCTATCCAGATTGAGATCAGAAAATAAAATTATGCATTATCAAAACAAGAACGAAAAATCATGCGTACAGCATAGATTATGAAACATTTTCCAACACATTCAAAATACTGTAACAAAACTTTACAGTCAATTAAGGTGAAAATTGATGTCTAAATAAACAAGGTTCAACTAGGTGAGAAGGCCTACCCAAGGGCTAAAGCTCTACTAGCCCCACCCAGCGACGCACATTAGACATCTCCCTATTTATATTCAGGCAAAGTTTTACAAAGTCCATTGTAAAGATTATTTACAGTTATTTTCTTCATAGGAGAATAAGTTCATAGTCTGTGGAAATTGTGATGAAAAATGTATATATTAATGAAACTATCAGAACATTTAGTCAAGTGGCAGTAAGACATTTTGAAATATATATTGATTATGCTCAATTAGCCTAAGATAATCTATAATTTTCTGAAACAGGTTTGGCTTCTTCAAGACTAAGGAAAATCATGATGATAAGGATGTTGATTGTGCCTTTCTAAGGTGAAAGTGTGAGGTTAAGGTACAGTTTAGGATATAGAGTGAAACTTCTTAAGGCCACCCTATTCAAGGGCCACCTCTAATAAGGGCCAATAGTTTTAAGAACGAAAATTTTTCCCATAGACATAATGTTAAATTTGATAGATGTGAGGAAATCCCAAGTCCGAATTCCTGTCGTACATCTATCCAGATCGAAATCAGACAATAAAATTATGCATTATCAAAACAGGAACGGAAGATCATGCGGCGTCCACCATTGATTATGAAACATTTTCCAAAACCATCAAAGTAGGGGGGACCGAGGCTAGTAGGCGCAGTTTTTAGTTATTGATTTTTATTAATTTTATGTTTAAGTTTTTTTATGAAACTTTAACTGTACTTTAAAAGAACAAGCACTGGGCTATAAACACCCGTAGTTTTGAGTTTGTAGCTTCTGTAGTTTATGTTTAGCGGAAGCCTAAAGTAGAAGGAAAATTGTGCGCCAACCTATCCCTTCGCGGGGCAAGTTGCCTATACCTATGGGGTAAGTTGGCACACGCTTTATAAAAATTTAAATGAAGCTCAAATAAGACACGCAGTTAAGCGAAATCAATTTCATTATTACCAGCAAGTTTAAACAAAGGCGTTATAGCCGTACAATGTAAATTTTAAATTATACAGACATAAAAATAATGGATAAAACATTAACATTGAATAACTTCTATCCTACTCTATATTATCATCAGAGTTACAGTTGTCACAAATAAAAAATCGAGTGTCTCCGTTTGGGCAAGCCTCGTGTGCCCAAAATCTTGCATTGCAACCACTTTTCTCGATGTTTGCTGTTTTTCAAGCTACCAGCACGCACCAAACACCGAGCCAACTTGCCCCGTGTTCAATGCACCTACTAGCCCCATAATAAATTTCTTCACAAAAGGGACACGTAATCCTCTAAGCATAAATAATCCAAGTAAATCACATATGAGGTAAGAAAAACGCTAAGAAAAACGGCACAACTTAAATCGCAATTATTAAGATAAGTATTAGAAATTAGAAAAAGAATGAAGCAACAAAAAATTACTTATGAGTGCAAAAAAACAGAAAAATCGTAATAAATGTCCACTGCATGTAGGTAACGCTGCAAAACTACAATGAGGATTGTAAAAATCAATAAGAAAGGTACTCTGTGACTGGTTGCGCAATCTATCCACAAACTGGCGATTTATGAGGACTGCGCCTACTTACCACTGTAGCCAACTAGCACCGGTCTCCCCTACTGTAATAAAACTTTACAGTCTATTAAGGTGAAATCTAAATAAACAAGGTTCAACTAGGTGAGGAGGCCTACCCAAGGGCTAAAGCTCTACTAGCCCCACCCAGCGACGCACATTAAACATTTCCCTATTTATATTCAGGCAAAGTTTTACAAAGTCCATTGTACAGATTATTTACAGTTATTTTCTTCATAGGAGAATAAGTTCACAGTTTGGGGAAGTTGTAATGAAAAATTTACATATTAATGAAACTATCAGAACATTTAGTCAATTGGCAACAAGACATTTTGAAATATATATTGATTACGCCCAATTAGTCTAACACAATCTATAATTTTCTGAAGTAGGTTTGTCTTCTTCAAGACTAAGGAAAACCATGATGATAATGATGTTGATTGTGCCTATCTAAGGTGAAAGTATGAGATTAAGGTACAGTTTAGCCTCTTCAGTTCCGAAGCTAAAATAATAATATAAATGCTTATTCATCGGTTTTTTCTAATCAAAATTACATCATAAATGACAGAAAAAGTATATTTTCTGAAATGGATCCTTTAGGCGCTTAGTAATTTAGGTTAAAAAATAGGGATCTAAAACTACAAACTCCCTTATAAACATCAATTTAATAGCCATTAACCTAAATTAACGCAATCACAAATTTAAGAGCTTTAAAAAAGTAAAAAATCTGCAAATTCTCAAACTTTTGTATTGAAAAAGATTTAAGTTAAATACTTATGAAAATTTCTCACTTTCTTGTTCATACTGCCTTTGGGGCATTTTTAGGCATTTTGCAAACTCAGATAAAAATAACATTTATTTTATGTGGGCTTAGATACTGCCATTTATTCGTTTGCTTTGAACGCAAAAAACATTCAGCTATTAAGAAGTTATGTGAAAATATAAAAAAATCGGAAATTTCTCTTTTATAAAGATAAGACCGGAGGTCCCCGTTTGGGACCCAGGGACCGAAGAGGTTAAGAGTGGTGAATACATATCGAGTTTTTAACTCTTAAATTCAGAAGTGATTATGACTACAAAGTTTTTTAATCATTATTTCCGAAAATAATATTCGCTTTATAAATACTGCGATTAAATAAAGTGAAGTTTACATACTCGTAAATAGTGATTACAAAAATCCGGAAACACACTGATAGATGTAAGGGAATTCCAAGTCCGAATTCCTGTTGTCCACCTATCCAGATCGAAATCAGAAAATAAAATTATGCATTATCAAAACAAGAACGAAAAATCATGCGTACAGCATAGATTATGAAACATTTTCCAACACATTCAAAATACTGTAACAAAACTTTACAGTCAATTAAGGTGAAAGTTGATGTCTAAATAAACAAGGTTCAACTAGGTGAGGAGGCCTACCCAAGGGCTAAAGCTCTACTAGCCCCACCCAGCGACGTACATTAGACATCTCCCTATTTATATTCAGGCAAAGTTTTACAAAGTCCATTGTACAGATTATTTACAGTTATTTTCTTCATAGGAGAATAAGTTCATAGTCTGTGGAAGTTGTGATGAAAAATGTATATATTAATGAAACTATCAGAACATTTAGTCAAGTGGCAGCAAGACATTTTGGAATATATATTGATTATGCTCAATTAGTCTAAGACAATCTATAATTTTCTGAAACAGGTTTGGCTTCTTCAAGACTAAGGAAAACCACGATGATAAGGATGTTGATTGTGCCTTTCTAAGGTGAAAGTGTGAGGTTAAGGTACAGTTTAGGATATAGAGTGAAACTTCTTAAGGCCACCCTATTCAAGGGCCACCTGTAATAAGGACCAATATTTTTAGGAACGAAAATTTTTCCCATAGACATAATGTTAAATTTACTCCTAATACGGGCCGCTCCTACCCCTTATAAGGACCATTTCTTTTTCACATGTACCTTAATCCTAAACAGGTGTAGTGAATTCCTGAACCAAAAGATAAGAGTTCAGCAAACAACTGTACTTGCAACAAAGAAGGTAAGAGGATGTGGGAGGTTTTAATAACACAATGAAGGACCACAAACTTTTCCACAGTTGAGACAATCAGGTGTTCCTCACTCTTTGTTGAACCTCTCATCCTGTAGGGATTGGGTTGGAGGGGAAACTTGACCTTTTGTTGTGGGCACACAAAGGATAACAGGTTATCTAGAAAAACTGATTCCACATTTACTAAAACTGTGAAGGCATATTGAAGCACAATTTTTACACCTGTCAGAAAATGCTAACAGAAATAAATAAACTAATATATCATTCTACGGCATTAATAAATGATGCAAATTTGAGTAATCTGTTCCGTAAAATAAAAGAATCATTAGAAACCAAAATTGTCTGCGAAAAAATTATGAAGAGTAAACAAACTTCAATAGAAAAAGGTTTCAATCATATATAGAGTTTGAAAATGTTAATAAACAGTTTTTTCACCTATATAGGTTTTCATTTCCTTATTTTAGTTGTTGTTTTTTTGTCACCCCTATTCAAGGGCCACCCCTCATAAGGGCCAATTTTCAATGGAACGGTAGGTGGCCCTTCCAGAGAGGTTTCACTGTAATGCAGTGAATTGCCTATTTGGCCACAGGTGCAGTTCGGAGAGAAAGCCTTATTAAAATTGTAGAGGGATGACGGGAACAATTCAGAATATGCTTAACGCCTCAAAAACCTAATTTCTTCAATTATCATCAATACTCAGATAAATATCAATAAAATCAGTCAAATAAAATTTTTTTATTCAACCCTGTATACTATTTATTATAGATTTGTATGTATACTACCTAGTGTGAAAAAAAGTTAATACAATTAAACTCATAGAACGCAGTTGAAAATTCTTATTCAGCAATTTCCATCATTAAAAGGCAATGTACTTGAGACCTTTTTGTATATGATCTATAGAATTTATATACACCAACTAATATGCAATAATAATAATAATTAAATTTTAAAACCCATACCACAATTGAAACTCAGTTCAAGCAATTATTGTTCATTGGCAGCACTGCAGCAAAATTCTTGTGTGTCCCTGTAAGAGAACGATAAATTATATGTACACCAAATTCTACTGTAAGTGTCTTGTTGTACACCTCAGTGATATATATAAATTTCAGTATTTTTAAAATAGTGTAACATCATTAAAATGCAGTTTATACTAATTTAGAACTGACTCAGTTAATACAAATTCAGTTTTGCTTCTTTAGTACAAGGCATGAGAGCCCCTTAAGGGGGCCGGGAAAGCAAAATTCAACCAAAAAATCGATTTTTACTTTTTTATATCATTAAATAGTTTAAACTTTTATCTTTCCCACGATGTGTCGCATATGTTTATATACATATATATATATAAAATAAGTGTTGAAATTATTCATTCTTTCTAAGAGTACTTCAATTTGAATATTTTTAAACAATTTTATTTATTTTTTTATTTTTTTATTTTTTTTTTTGCATAGGATATCTGAGGTCGATCTCTAATATGGCTATTTTTTACTTTTTCGATTTCGGTAGCTGATTTTTTAATAAAGGTACTTTCAGTTTCAGAACCGGTTTGGAAACTGAAAATACTTTTATTAAAAAAATATGCAACCAAAATCGAAAAAGTAAAAAATAACCATATTAGAAATCGACCTCAGCTATCCTATTTTAAAGAAAAAAAAAATCGTTTAAAAATATTCAAATTGAAACGAGTAATTCGAAAACAACCTGCCCATAGGATTAACATTACGGAGCGTGGGTTTTCAAGTGAGCGAAGAGTCCCCTTAACTCCTTAACCTACGATTTACGTTTGAACAACCTGGTTCCAAACGTGACCTGGTTCCACGTGAACAAGACTGCGCAACCTTCGAGCCATTCCACTGCACGCAGAGTTGGGCAAAATACATCGAAAAACCATTTTCGATACAAAATACAAAATACATTGTTTTTTCAACTTAAAATACAAAATACAAAATACTTTCCAAATTTCAAAAATTCAAAATACAAAATACATGTATTTTGAAAATACATTTAAAATACAAAATACATTAATAAAAAAAGAAAAAAAAACGATTGTGCATTAAATTGCATAAGTCAAATGCAAAGCTGGTTTGCAAAACTGATTAAATTTTTAGAAATTATAAATTTCCAAATAGAGAAGCAAAATTAATTAAAACTCAACGAAAGTTAACAAAAAACAAAACTGAAAGATTAGAGCAACAATGTGTTTAAAAGTGTATGAAAGTTGCAAGAATAACTAATAATGAATAAATTACCCTTTAAAGACAGTTACTCAGTAGAAATAACTGCATGAATTGATTGTAGAAGAGGTCTGCACGGGCCCGGGCTTAGCCTGAGGTCCGTACCCGGCCCGGCCCGCGGTCCGGGTCGGCAAAAGGAAGGCGAATTTTCAAACGGGCCGGACCGGGTCGACAGAATTAGAAAATTTTTTTCAACGGGCCAGGCCGAGAAACAAATAAACGGACCGGGCCGAGAAACAAAATTAAAGCGGGCCTACCGGCCCGTTATAAAACTTTAATCGAAGCCGATAAAATATGAGTCATTTTCAACGAATGTGACTTTTGAGAGAATAAGTATAAACGTGCGTCACAAGCCGATGCTAGTTTGACAACATCAATACAGAAATGTAACATGCCCAGCGTAGAGATCAGCATCGGACAGTTACATGGTTTCTGAGCCATGGCTTAATTTTTTTCAGCAGACTTGGGACGGGCCGAGATCAGGCTTAAATTTTTTTCTACATTCTCGAGCAGGGCCGGAACTGGACTTTATTGTTCTCAGAATGTGTTGTGGAGGGAAGGTAATATGTTTTGTAAAATATTAATAGCGATAATGAACTTCTCTTATAGGAATCTTTGGAAATATACCTCAAGGTGGTTCTCAAATTCGCTGCTCAACAATGAGAAATTTCCTGACACATTTTCTGAGTAATTTTTTACTGTAAAGGTTTAAAATTGACAGGCCTGACTACTGAAGGGATTTGGAATCGAATAGTGTTTTTCTTTTTTTTTTTATAAATTACTTATCGAGCTATAAGAGATTATTGTCACGTGACTGCAGGTTTTTCACCCTTCCCGTGCTATCACTTCCGAAAATTCGATTCAAAACTTTAACTTTGACAGTATTTTTTTAAAGATATATTGCCTTTATCAAAAAAAGATAACGTTATTTGATTACATAGTTTCTGAATAAGAACACCTGCCAATCTTATGCGTTTCCGAAAAGAAACGAATTCAGAAATGTATCAAAAAGTTCCATTGGATTTGAGAAAAACCTTATTAAATGGCAGAAAAATAGTTTCACAAATCTGCTTTTTATTATACACCTTCAAAAATTATCCTGTTTTTAACCCTCCTTTTTTCTTTTATTCTAAACTACATTATTTTTTTAATGGATTTTTATTTGAATGTTGAAACGTCTAAGACTCTAAGTAATCATTAATGTTGCTATTGTGTGTTTTCTGTCTTGCGAACACATAGTAATTTTAAAATATACTGTAAAATTATCCCATAAATATTTATGCAATATTCTTTAAAAGAATCTTAATTGTATGTTTAGAAAAATCCGATTTTTTTTTTTTTTTTTTTTTTTTTTTTTGTGTAGAAATTGAGTCAAGCCTCATTTAATTGATTTTTCGACGGGCCGGGCCTGTTTTCACTGATTTTTGTACAGGCTGGACCCAGTCCTGAAATTCCGACCCGTGCAGACCTCTAGATTGTGGATCCGATAAGGAATCTCTTTCACGAGGCATAGGATAGCACCGCCCGCTACTGAGTGCTCTAAGCCAAAATTAAGACAGTATTGATTTTCAGAAAAAGCATAAAAAGTTTGGTGCAATTCTATTCAATAGGTGCAGAGATATAAAAATCTCGAAAATCCTAAAAAACACAGCACAGAAAAAAAATCATCTGTAGTACGATATACACCAAAATGTCATCCATACTTACTGAATATGATGGAGTTTGATGAAATTCCATGCTCTAGTTCTTGAGATATAAGCTCTCACCTGCCAGTTTCAGATTTTTTTAAAATCAGCATTACGAACCACAAAATTTATTTTAAAAAGGTACCTTTAATCTATGTGGTACTTATTTCATTTAAATTTGATTTACAAATATGATCATTTTGACATGGAAGAAAACAAACAAACAAATAACCAGAATTTTACGTACATGTTACGGTAATCATAAAAACACAGCATAACAACGCCACCTCTTGAGCGATGCACCCCACATTTTATCAGCATTAATTTATTTGAAGATCTCAAATAATATGAAATTGGATTAAATTTTGTCCGCTAGTTTTTTGGATATAGTTATCGCGGAAATGATGAAAAAACAGCATAGCAGCACCACCTGTTGAGCGATATACACTAAAAGTTAATCGGCAAGTATTTCTGTTCAGGCCTATATGCAGTTAAATGAAATTCTGTATATTGGTTCTTACAATATAGCTGTCATGGAATAAAATAATTAAGCATAGCAGTGCCACTTGTTGGGCGATATAAACCCAAAGCTAAGTTATACTATATAAAGCTAAGTTAAAGCTAAGTCTATCTTAATCTGAAGTTTGACTATTATTAAACTCCATGCATTAGTTCTTGAGATTGAAGGGCCACAAAAATTGTGTCTCACATAGACTAACAGACATACACACATTTTTTCAAAAATAGTTAAATCGCGTTCAAGACATCCCAAAACGTGTAAATCAAGCAATCTCTTCTCCATTCCTCTCAATTCTCTTCTCGATCTTTTCCCGATTTCAATACTTTCTTCTTATTTATTAGAAGAATGTAAAAACAAATTAGTCTAGTATGTCTTTTTAATCAGTCTTTCTTAGTATATGTCTACAAAAGAACATATTTTATAATAATCTTATATGTACAATGACACCAAATAAAATTGTTTAAATGTGTTATGTATTTTTTTCTTTTTATATAATGCACGTGTGTTTAATAAGAGCTCCCAACTACGCAAGATTTTTTAGGCCTTCCACTAATAAAATATTTGGGGCACAACTTTTCGATTATGGTGCATTTTAGAAATAGTGCATACGAAATTTAAAATATGTATTACTGAGTGCGAAAATATAAATGAAAAAATTAAATAATTTTTAACACAAGATGAATTAATTATTATTAACAAAAGTTTGAATTTTTCGTATAAAGTAGTTTTAAAATTAAAACACTCAGGTAAAATATCAAACCATATATAAGCGCAAAGAAATAAGAAATCATTTGCACTTACATGAAAGTCTTGAAACTTGAAAAAAAATATCAAAGCTCGTACACTCGTGAAAAGAAAGCACTTATAAAATATTCATAAAAAGTAGTAATAATTCAAATGCAAAATTTGCAAAGTCATAAATTTCATTTTTTCATAGTCAAATCGTACCTTTAAAAGTTAATTGTAGCAATTATCTTGCGGTTACTGTGTAACAAAATTTATATTAATGAATGAAACATGTGAATTTTTAAGAAATCCTTTTTCGATATTTCAAATAAAATTACTAGACCAGAAAAAAAAATTGAGCTCCTTATATGTGTGGCCAATGGGCAACTGTCGGTAATAGAACGCTGCACCTGAGCAACTCTGAAAGATCATTCCGGTCTATAACAATACATGGTTTTTTTCCTCGTAATTCCCACAGCAACATTAAGATATATAAAAGTTATTTTTGTAACTAATCACTACGAATACGTTTGCTGTATCAAAACATGATATTCATCAACCTCCTTGTCTCAGCAATAGTCGAAAAGTGTGTTTATATTAACTTCCAGAACAGAATTTGAAAACTAATCAAAACAGATAGTCGTGTATTTCCTTTTAAAGAATCGCAGCTTTTCTCCATGCGGTTTAAACATGGCAGTTTGAAATTTTGAAAAAATGTATTTTGAGTATTTTCAAAATACAAAATACATTGTAAAACCACCAGAAAAAACATTACAAAAATACTTTGATCTTATCGGTTTAAAATACAAAATACAAGATACAAATGTATTTTGAAAATATATTTCAAATACATGTATTTTCGATATTGCCCAACTCTGACTCCACGGTTCGGAAAATCGGTCCTAAGTTGTACCAAACGTGCACGACTTACAGAATGCAAATACACGTGTAAGATACAACTGGTTTAATTTTGTGGAATATTTGATAAGTAATTACAACCTGGTGTAATAATTGTGGTAGATATGCCACAAAAGGTTCATTAGTAATGCCGTTAGCGTTTACTGTCGCACCACAGGCATGCCTGTGGCATTTACATTTGGCCTTGCTCATTGTTACCAGGGGCCATGCCCGTAATATTTATATTTCGTCCGACCGATGTACTACGGGCCAGGCTCGTGATAATCAGTTTTGGTCCGAATACAAGACCACGTGTCACACACGTAGTTGTAGGTTAAAGGGTTAACCACTCGCAAAAGGTAATTTTTCAGAAATGTTTTCGAGAAAAATATATAAAGCTAAAAAAATATTATTACACCATTGAAATTCTGTTCAATTAATAATCACTCTTAAGCGATAATGTATTCTGATTTTTTAAACTGTTGATAAACGGAAAATTCATAATTTTTTAGGTAACTAGACGTTAAAAAAAATTCTTCTAGCTTTTTTTTTCTTCGAATTATTTTTATTTTATTTTTTTTCTTAAATATGTCACCAACAGTATTACTTTACAAGAAGTAATTCGTTCAAATTCACTACAAAAAATATCTGAAACTTAAAAGGAAAAAAAATACTAGTAAAAAACTATTTTTGGAAAAGATAAAAAAGCGATTTTTTAACATTACTTAACTATTGAAAAGTAGAAAAATCATAATAAGTTTTTGCCACATAAAATAAACAGAATTCTTTTTTATTATTTTTTTTTCTATTAAATGTTTTTTTTTTCTGCCCTTTTATATTTCTTTTAGTTCAGAAAATCTATTTTGTTTATTTCCTTTTCATACATTTTAAAATTTTATCTTTTATTCTCTTATTAACAATTTTAAAACTTTAAATTTTTAATAATTAAGGACTTCACGCTGTAAAATCGAATACTAAAAAAATAGAGGTCGTTATCCAACGTATACTTTATTCATAAATTTAAAGATTATGTAAAAATAATAACACATGAATAAAATAAAACTCAACGTTTCAGTTTAATCTTCAAAACCATCATCAGGAGTAATTTTTTCCAAAAACACAAATCGGCAGAAAACAACCTATATGCTACATCGTCAAAAATTATATTCAAACTGGAAGAAGCAACGAAGGATTAAGGGATTAAAGAATAAATAAATTAAAAATCAATTAAACGATTTTTGAAATTTCTGTTGGTCCTTCCAGTTTGAATATATTTTTTGGTGATATAGCATATAGATTGTTTCCTGCCGATTTGTGTTTTTAGAAAATGTTACTCCTGAAGATGGTTTTGAAGATTAAACCGAAACGTTAAGTTTTATTTTATTCATGTGTTTTTATTTTTATATTATTTCTAAATTTATGAATAAAGAATACGTTGGTTACCATCCTCTATTTCGTTTAGTATTTAAATTTTTAGTTCGCGTAAATATCACGCACATTTTTTTAAAATCTCAATTTCAATATGCTTTTGTCGTTTTATGATCTTTTTACTAAGTCTTAAAATCTTCGTCAAACTAGAATTGTATTTTAACGTATTTCTATTTCAATTTTTTTAAATTATATAATTGCTGTTGATAAACTTCCAATGTGCATTTTGAAAAATCTTTAATTACAAATTTGATTATATTACTAGCATAAAATTGCACAAAGTCATTAATTTAATTATATTAAATTGTATTAAATATTTTTAATTAAATTGCATTAAGTTTTTGAATAAAAGAAATTAAATTATGAAATATTCAATTACTTCTAACAATGAAGCATATTTACAAAAAAAAAAAACTGCTACTAAATCAATGGATAAACTGCAAAAGTATATTTTTGAAGAACTATTTTAATAATTTTAATGATTGTATTACATCATATCAATTTATAAATTAACTTGTGTTAAATTATAAATTAAATTCTGTAACATTATAAAATAATGTGCATTAATTTACAAATTTAACAATGTCCAATTTCAAACTAGACTGTATTAAATGTTTGAATATTTCTTTTAAAGAAGGGAATTTATTTATAAAAGGAAATTGTTCATATCTCTGGCTACATATCTGTGAACATCTAAACTACTGTTTTTAAAGAATTCTTTTTTATTTTTTATGACATTACATTTTTTAGTCGTACGCTCATTTATATTTAATACTTTCAAGTTTGTTTGTTTGTTTGTTTTTTTTGGGGGGTGCGCATTTTTAAAACTGATTTTTCAAAGAATAGGGCTACAAACGTCTTAATGTATAAATGTGTAAATCATAATGTAATAAACTGGATTTTAATGATTTATTGTTCATATTATTGCACGTAACACATGTTGCAATGAAAGTTGTAACATTTAAATACACAACTTAAATATTTTGTTTTTATATCAAATCGAAATAGAAACATTGTATATAAAACGAATATTTATTTATATGCATCTATTTTATTTATACAATTATAATAATAACTAATAATGAGCTAGAAGTAGCTAGGAGTCGTTCGGTAGCTTCATCGCCCCGAGCCCAACCCTTCCCGCTTTTCGGTGTCTTTAATTTGTGCAATTTCCCTTTTAAATTTGTCCGGTTTCAATTTTTGATTTTTTTTTTTAAATCTGGCTTTTGCTAGAGAGTCTTTCTTTCGGGACGTGGCTGGGGACCTAAGAATCTTGCTTCCGCAAAAGAGTCGGACTAGAGTAGAAGAATAAAGGGCTGCGGACGAAGATCGGCCGCTCGCCGCGGCGGTTGACCCACCCGCCCTCCCCCAACCGAATTCAATGGATTTTAATGATTTATTGTTCATATTATTGCACGTAACACATGTTGCAATGAAAGTTGTAACATTTAAATACACAACTTAAATATTTTGTTTTTATATCAAATCGAAATAGAAACATTGTATATAAAACGAATATTTATTTATATGAATATTTATTTATATGCATCTATTTTATTTATACAATTATAACAAAGTATCTCAATATTTTCTCCGAATACATATTTATTTATATGGAAATGTAATATATTTAACAACACAATATCATTACATTAAAAATAAAATAAAATAAAATAAAAGAGAAATGTTGAGTTATTTTTCGTTTATTCAAT
The DNA here is from genome assembly GCA_963932465.1 of Maratus speciosus. Lineage (NCBI taxonomy): Eukaryota > Metazoa > Arthropoda > Arachnida > Araneae > Salticidae > Maratus > Maratus speciosus. The sequence goes on from OZ010797.1 coordinate 298,345,538, forward strand.
AGATTTCATTTTTCCATTCGAAGCGTACGTTCATTGTGAAATTTGACACCATATATTTTATTCCTTCCGTTTTCCTTACACATTCCCATCATACTATTTATAAACCAGGTGATCTAATCTCAAGATTCAATTACCAATTATTATTATTATTATTATTACTAGTATATCAGCCCCGTCAAAAATGACGGAATGTTGATCTGCGTTTCATTCTCATAAGACTCAAACAAAACAAACAGCATAAAGATTTTATTATTGAAAGGTTTGTATTCTAGAAAAGTACATTTTAAAAATGACAAATGATTTGTACAAATACAAATGATGATGATATTTTTTTTTTACTCAATATTCAATTCCTGAAATAGTTCAACGATCAATAACGGTCCCGATTCCAATCTGTAGAATTAAGAAATGAAAACTACATGAAAATTACGTCATTTTGATACAATCATATCAGTTTTTCTTCTTAGTTCACGTTCACGCCGGCGCGTTGGGTCACACTCGACTGTCTCAGAGCTGCCAAGTCTTCAGCTTTTTTGATACCAGTATTTTAATACAGAAAATGTTGTTTTATTTCATTAGAACAATTGGGCGATTTAAAGGAACAACATTTTCTCTATAATAACAGTGGTGTGCAAAAAGCCAGAGACTTGACAACTCTGAGACAGCCGAATGTGACCCACCGCGCCGGCGTGAACGTGTTAATGTAAAAATACATTTCAGTCTAAACATAAAGACACAGGCGCAAATTTTTCAAGCATATTTGATATACGTACCTTTATGCTTAAAAACAGTATAGTAAAGTAAAAAAATATTTTCTATTTAATTGTAATGAAAAAAGTTAATAAAGTCATAATGCATAAACATAAAATAAACCCAATAGAAAATATTCTCGTAATGTCGCAATAAATATGAATTTTTATTCTCTTATAAAAATTAAGTACACGTGCATTTTTTTTTTTTTTTTTTTTTTTTTTTTTTTTTTTTTGCCTAAAATAACTTGTAAATGAAAAAATACGTCCAAAAAGTTACGTGTCTGAATATTTTTCATTATTTCTCTTTTATCTGAAACAATGGAAGTAATCCGATTGCCACCATTTTGAAGGAATTTCATAAAAAGGTTTTTTAATTAAAATATAAAAATGGGAATTTTTTTAAAATAGCTAGTGTAGGCACATCTACAAATGAAGAGCTTTCATTAAAAAAAATAATTAGCAAAATCGGTTCAGTAGAAAACTCAGGGCAGATGATTAAAAAAAACCCATGCGTTTAAACACATAGGTGTTATACCGGGGTTCGCCCGGTTAGCAGTACAAAATATAGTAGCACTGCTGAAGGTACGCTATGAATACTGAAACTAGTTTACAACAAGTAAATGTGTTTTTGGTGATATAAACGTTGTTTTTATCTACTTATACTTTTCAACTTTGCTGTGAAATATTAAAAAGTCACACCTATCACATAGAAATTTTACAATAATTACCACAGCGCTCCTCTGTAAGAACAAAATGACATCGAAGACTAAACAAAAAAATCGTACAAGTGAAAATCGTATTAAGTGTTAGGTTACTATACTTAAACAAAAAAATATTTCAGAAAAAATAAAACTGCATACTGGCAGAAGTGGTTTTACCAGCATGAATATGTTACACTGTTGTGTGTTAATAAAAACAGTAAATAAAAAATATATTTGCAAAGGTGTTTGTTTAACAAACATAGTTTTTAACGTAAAAGAAGAAATAAGTAATATTTTTAGCATCCAAATCCGTTTTATCTCCTAAGCTTTTTTTTTTTTTTTTAAATAAATACAAGAACGAAAAATCCTGCGTACGGCATAGATTATGAAACACCTTCCAACACATTCAAAGTACTGTAACAAAAGTCACAGTTTACTAAGATAAAATATTATTATTATTATTATTATTACTTCTTTATTTATTATTATTATTATTATTTCTTTATTTATTATTATTATTATTATTTATATTTATATTTTTTAATTTACTTCTTTTATTTTATTTTAATTTTGTTAATTTCTTTTATTTTCATTTTCCCTATCAATTTATATTCTATCATTTGGCAACACTTTCGTCTTCTGCATGTGCTCCTTTCAGCTAGCGCCATCTATCGCAATCTTTGCAAGTTCTACTCTCTACCTTTCAGTTCATTTTTGACCTTATCCCCTTACGGACACGTGTTTACGGAAGCTGATGAGGAGCTGTTAATATTTTTAGCTCGAAACGCGTTCTATGTATTGTTTTTATTTTATGGTGATTTTTTACAAAGATTTATTATTTTAATTAATTAAAAGATTATGTCTAAATGAACAATTTAGAAAACGCATAATGCATTTGAAAACCGAATTACTGCTATTACCATGAATAGCCAGGAAAATATACAATTTTTTTTTTGTACAACCCTGTATATGGTCTACAGATATGCATGTATACTACGTAGTATGCTAAAAGTTAGTTCAGTTAAACGCATAGCACAGCTGAAATTTTCCATTCAACAATTTCCGCCAAAAAACGGATGCTGTTCAAAACTTTTGTCCAGCCCTGTATAGGATCTACAGAGTTTATACACGCCAAGTAATATTTGAAAAATAATTAAATTAAAAAACACACACCACAACTGAAAATGCACTTCCAGCAATTATTGTTCGTAGGCTTCAATCGTTCAATTGTTGTTCATTTTCTTCTTTAGCCGAATTATTTCGTGTGTCCCTGAAAATGAACGATAAATACTATCTTCAACACGTTCTATATTAAAAACTTTGTAGTTACGCTTCAGTGATAAATACCAATTTTAATACGTTTAAAATAGTGTAAAAGGGGCTGTACATATATAACGTTATCAACATTTTGCTAATTTTTACCTCCCCCCCTTTCGATGTCATATGTTATCATCCCTCGACCCCCCCCCCCCCCCATCCCTAATGATATCGTTATCAATGTCTAAAAATTTTGTTGCCTTTTGCAATTTTTGTTTGTTTGCAGTGATATACAGATATGGTTAAACATTTATTATTCACATATTTTACTGATTCATATGAAAAGAAGTCAATACAATTTCACTGTTATATATGAAATAACTTTACATCAAATAATACTTAATAGAAATACTTATTAAAAGTATTTAATAATAGTTTTTTATTACATAATGCATTAAAGAAATGCATTAAAAGTACATAATGGCTTCTTGCAAATTGCGATCGCAAGAGAGGAAAGCGAGGGGACAGGCAGAATTTCTTATCAACAAAACAGGTGAACTTCAACACACAGAGGCGTCGCGATGGGGGTTATGGGGGGAACGTCCCCCCCCCCCCACCCCAATATATGTGAACTTGGGAAATTTGAGCTTAGAGTTCGGAAATTATAGATTTTTGAAACACTTTTTCTTTTTCTAAATCAAAAGTAAAAAAAAAAAAAAAAAAAAAAAAAAAAAAAAAAAAAAAAAAAAATTGTTTTGCTGACTACCTTTCTGAGTTCTGTAATAGTAAACTAGTTAAACTTTCAAAAGAAATACAAAAAGCAGCCAGACTCAATTTCTCATTGTGTTTCTCTGTGCTACGAAAATATCGCGAAAATATCATACATCTACCAGACCTGAATTTCTCTACTATTGTCCATCAACGGTGTATCTAATACATTTCCTCCAAAACTTTGTTTCCCTCTCAAACATCTAAAAATATGAGGCTATTTTCATAGGAAGTACGATTATGACTCGTACACAATTGAAGACAAAAACTTTCATTTAATGAACCAATAATTGTAATTTTTAACCATTTGGAAAAATGGTTATTGTCCTCGTCAGGGTAGGAATTCAAAAGCATATCTGAAGGTTTTTATTGGTTTAATCATCATTTTATTCGTTTTCTGATTGGTCTATACAGTAATCTGTATTTCCCTTTACTTTCAACAGAGATGGACAACAGAGTGCTGCCACTATGACAAAAAGTAATAAAAACTACAAAAAAAAAAATAATAACTTAGAAACAAATTGAGATACAGCTTTCAAACAAATTGCATTTAAAAGTACATTTTTTTCTTTATACGATGATATAAAAAGTAATATTGTGGGATGTTTAGAAGTTTAAGAAATAAATTTTATTTAAAATTGACCGTCAGATTTCTTGGAAATTTGACGATGGAAAAGTCTTTTCCCGAACAGCCAATGAAATGCTTGCATAATACATAAGTTTCAGGTGGATGATACGTACGAGTCGCAGGCGATTTCTGTCGCTTGCAATTTTTACGTGTAATAACACTATATTAATGTTTAATTCATGGCGTACGTAATGTATGATCAACTGCGTGCTATTTTTTATGTCTTAAATTTTAGTCTTTGAAAAAATCATTTTCCAAATGGTCGTTGTAATTTGTTAAATTGCATTTTTTTTATTATGTTTTTAGTTTCAGTATTTTTCTTAGGAAAGAATTTTTTTTTTTTTTTCGCTTAAGTATCATTATCATTAAACACACATTGAACATATCATTTTAAATGGAAAATAGAGCAATTTATTTCACGTTGGGAAATTTTTGAACTATAAGTTGGGAAAATTTTGAACTCTTCTCTTCTTCCCCCCCCCCCCTTACCCCGAAATTTTGTTTGTAGCTACGCCCCTGTCAACACACAAGTAGAATTTCAAACATACTTCGCATCAGTTTCTCGAACACTTGGTCATATATGCATACACATATGGCAGAAGAATAGGACTACTAAATGCTAGGGTAGTTCATATTTTGGAATTAAATAATTCTGCAATCATTTAATGATTTTAATAATACAGTAGACCGCCGATTATCCGAACAAGTCGGGACCGACCCTAGTTCGGATAAGCAAAAGTTCGGATAAATGGACAGACAATTTAAAGGATGTTCCTAACTATAGTAAAACCTTCACATTCTATCCCAGGCTTAGGACTGGCAGCACCAGTTAGTGCTAGCGTGTTTAAAAACTGATTTATTTTATTTATTTATTTATTTATTTTTACTTTTTTATCATTTAAAATTTTCTTTTCCTCTTTTTAACATTTTCTGAACTCCAGATATTATAATTTAAGCAAAAAAGCTTTCGATTGTTGCTTGCTTCAAAGAAGACGTTCTTTCCAATATTGCCATATCTCGAATTCTTCTTAAATACGTTAGTTGAATAGGATCAGAGTTCTTCTGCCATTCGAGCCATTTCATAGCTGTTTTCCAAACATTCAAAGGCTTCGTTATGGGATGGACCTGGGTCCTTTTCAGAGCATTCGTTTTTATTTCTTCAATTTCTTTTTCATCTTAAATCTCGTCCACAGTCTCATCATCATTTTAAAAAAAATGAGAGAAATAGGTTGTTCTGATAAATGGAAGTTCGGTTTAAAAATATTTTTTGAGAGAAATAGGCTGTTCGGATAATTGAAAGTTCGGTTAATTGGAGTTCCGATAATTGGCGCCCTACTGTAACTTTATATTTTCATAAAAATAGATAACAGACTATTTGGTGAAATGCAAGTTACAAATAAAAAGTGAAAATTTTGGTTGGATCAAAAATGATAACAATATCAAAAGACAAATCTCTCCACCCCCTAGAGATATATCATTTGCCAGACACCCCCCCTACACCCTAAAGTGATAAAGTTATACAGTGGGTGATCAATTAACGAACTGTTCGGTTTACGAACAGATCGGTTAACGAACACTTTCGCGAGAGGTTTTTATGTTCGGACGAATACATGTTCGGTTAACAAACAACTTACAAAATAAAGCCAAGAAGAAGCAATGCTATGTTTCACTTTTGCCGAGCTGTTTTTAATAATTGCACCTATTGTCGAATTAGAGAACATTTTAACAGTAGCATAAGTATGAACTAATTACTTCATGGACAACCTAGGGTTCAGGCTCTACATTTTAAGGGCCCCAAATTGGAAAGAACAAATTAGAAATATTAATGTTTATATTTTATGTCCCTTTTTAAAGAAATATTTTTAATTGCAAATTAATTATTTTAATTCATGTTTAGTTCACAAATTATTAACAGGCTCTAGGTTCTATTGGAGTTTTATCGGGCTATGCAGTAAACACGATCCTTTAGCGAACTAACAATTTTTTGAAAGATCAGAAGTTTGTCACCTTGTAAATTTTTGAAAGATGACAAATAGATATGATTTAATGCATTAGTTAATGCATGTAAAACTAAAAGTTTTGCAAAGGGCATGTCATTCATTTTTTTTTTTTTTTTTTAATACGCCATGATACGGACAAAGACATCAAAATATGATCTGTCCATATTAAATAAGAACGTATATTATAACCGTGTTATAATTGGAAAATTTATATAATATTTTATAAATTATTTAGCTTTTAAGAACGACTTAATTGAATTCTCATTGGAATCAATACCAAACCTATGATCGGTTAAAGAACAACTCGGTTAGCGAACCCGGTTTTGGAACTGATTAAGTTCGTTAACCGATCACTCATTGTATATGCACAGCCCCATATCATTAAAATACACTAAACGATTTTTCTCCCATTGACCGTAAAGTAGCGGAATTCTTCTGAGTGTCCCTGTAAATGAACCGTAAATGCTACACACTTTATTTTAATACCGAACATGCCATTGTGATACCCAATAACATCTATGAATTTCATGGCAATCGGACTATATTTACACGAGTTAGAGTCCGGATGAACAGACAAACCGAATTCATAAACATTTTTAACTCTGTTGGAAAGTGTTAAAAAATAACCTATATGCATTTGCACAGATTTCTTCTTCTTCTTTTTCTTGAAATCTATCATTAATACTGTATCTGTTTTATTCATATATCCATGTTTTGTTCAATATTTTTATACAGAGTTTATGACAAAGTCAAGTATCCATGGCGATTAAATACTTTCTTGCATGGCTGCGGTATTTTTTTTCTTTTTTTGGTGGTGGTGTCTATTTTGTATTTTTTCATAACATTGAAAGTTCAGCGCACGTGTCCGTCATAAAGTCAGTTATTTATTAAAAATTCCGACGAATTATCAACATTCATTGGATTAATATCTCTAAAGATATCGTCTTAATAAAATATAGCTACCCACGTTAGGTCAGTCTGCTTTGAAAACAAAACAAGAACAAAAAATCATACGTCCAGCATAGATTATGAAACACTTTCCAACACATTCCACATATACACACAACGTATATCAATAATTGGAAAACATCAGAATTTTTTTGTTCATTCCTGTATCTGATCTATACATTGATATTTATACTACATCGTATGCTAAAAGTTAGTTCAATTAAATGCATAGCATAGTTTAAAATTCTCATTCAGGAATTTGCGTCAAATACATGGGTATCTACTTTATATCCTTTGTGTATACCAGTATATGATCTATAAAATTTATACACACCAAGTAATATTAAAAAAGGCTGTTGAATTTTAAAACGCTTACCACAACTGAAAACGTACTGCAAGCAATTATTCTTCATAGGCAGTACTGTAGTTAAAATACTTTTGTGTGTCCCTGTAAACGAACGTTAAATTATATGCACATCACATTCTGCAGTAAGTTCTTGTGCTACACCTCAGTGATATATATAAGTTTCAATACTTAAAATAGTGTAATATATTTAAAATACATCGCAAACGATTTTTTCCCATAGGACCTAATGTAATGGAATTATTTTGAGTATTCCTGTAAATGAATCGTAAATGCTAACACACCAAATTTTCAATAACGAGCATACCATAGTATACCCCAATAACATATATCAATTTCATGGTAATCGCACTATATTTACGCGTGTTAGAGCACAGACAGACGGACAGACAAACCCAATTCATAAACGTTAACTTTGTTCGAAAGTGTTAAAAATAGTAAATAAATGCAAGCAAAGTTATTCTTAATTTTTGATAGTTTTTACCACAAACAGAGAATTTACGCGTGCTTATATTGAAAATATAAAATACTCGAAAAATATTGCTACCACCTATATTAAATAAAATAAGTAGTATTCACTGAAAAGAAAATTAGTCTATAAAATTAATTAAAATTATTATGATGATATAATAACTTAAATATGCAAGTCAGAAAGAATTTTAATTGAAACATGTTCTTTTATGTAATGTATATATGTTCTTTAAATATGTTATATAACAATAATAATAGTAATAACAACAAGTCGTAAATTGTACGTCAAACGTGGCAAATGAGGTATGTTCGTACTATAACTAGTTTTATAATATTCAGATCTTGTTGCAATAGCTACTGCACCCTTACGCAAAAATGCATGAATAGAAAATTTATTACGATTATATGTGCCGTATGTTCAGTAATACACAAGTTCAGTAATCCACAGTTCCATCTTGAATAGCATTTCATCAGCGTGGCAACTTGGAATCATTACCTATCACGGGATATTGAATTAATTACGTATGATAGGAGTTAATAGAATGAAGAAAACTATTATTAATATTTTTTTAAGTTTTGATTCGATTTTCATAAAATTTGAAATGATTTGACAAGATTCTACAACGATTATATATATTACATTTCAAAACATTCGGTTGGGTATTTTTGCGATGTTATATGCGGGCAGCCGAACAGACAGACGGACGGACTATGGTCCGTCCGCAGGTCGTCTGCAGAGGACGAATATAGCTGCTACGTATTTATATAATTACGTACGCATCTAACAAATGATTACGGTAGTGGTAATTGTGGTAAAAATGAATTAATTCTTTGTAATAAGTAATTCTTTTTATATAAAAAAAATCTGATCTTGAATATGTCGTTTTTATTCATAGTAAAACTGCTTGTTTAAAACTAATTTTAATAATTATTTCATCAAAAATAAGTTTTTTTTTTATTTATTTATTTTTTATTTAGTTTTTATTTGTGTGCGTAAAATTACATAGAAATGCAACATTAAACATGACACTAATAAATGGAAAACGTTGCTTAATATTATTTTTATTAATACTTCCTTAACAAATCAAGAAAATATCCTATTAAAAAATATATTACAATTTGCGTTTTTTAATAATTATCATTTTTTTTTTCAAAGCATAATAGTTTAACAATTTATTTAATATTTGTACAAAAAAAAGTAGTAACTTAGTAAAATTTCAGCGTCTTTCAGCAGCCCTCAGTTCATAAGCGTATCATTTTACACATAATAAATTTATTTTTATAAAAACTAATTATTATTATTAATAATAATCTATTTTTTATTACAGTTATACTTTCAATTCAACGTGAAAATTATCTCAAGCTTCCAAAATTAAGTATTTAACTATTAATTTAAAAGAAACATAATATTTATTATGTTATATGTATTTGTAAAAATAATGAAATACTTTTTCCATGTGGTCTTCTTTTTGTTTGGTATTAGAAAGTTGTCCTACATGTTCACAGAAATCAGAGAAATGCATTTCTAATTTTAATTCCAATTTATTTAAATAAATTTAACATTTAGAATGTATTTATCTGAATTCTATAATTTTAATTCTTAAAAACTCATTTATTTTGTATCTTATAAAATTGCATCCATCATTCTAGAAAAATATGTATCTGTTAAGCATCTAGCTTTTATTTAAAAAATAAAGAAAAACTAGCCGGATGTGCCAATCCCAAAACCTTCTTTTTATCTCTTACATGCCGATGTACAACAGATCTAAGAAAAATCGAGAAAAATCGCTATTACAGCGGTCCCTTCCGACGGAATATTTCCAAATGAAGGAGAACCGGCTGGCCAAAGCCAAAAAGATACACACAAAATTTGGTTCAATTCTATGCATAACTTCATGCACTTTTCGATGATACAAAGCAGTCATACATACACAGAGAGATATATACAGACGAACAGACAGACATTTGTATAAAAAAGTTTTTCGCGATTTCTGCACCCTAAAACACGTAAATCCGTCGAAAACTGGAAGTCGAAAAAAAAAATCTCGATTACAATACTTTCTTCTTTAGAAAGTAAAAAATCTTAATTACTTATTCTACGTATAAAAAAAATAAATCCATTATTAAGGGAAAATAGAAGTTTTCTAGTCTTGTGGCCTTTCAAATTAAAGAAAATAAAGAGAGTTTAATGAAATGAACAAAATGAATAATGAAATAAAATGCCTAAATGATGATAGCATAAAAATAGAGAAAATGAATAAAAAAGGAGAAAAAAAAATTGAACTCCCCAGCAAGACTTAATTATTTCGTTACAAATATTTGTTTGCGGTTAGAAAAGTTATGTAAAAAATAAAAAATAATCTTAAAAACTTATTCTACGTATAATAAAAATAAATTCATAATTCAAGGGAAATAGAAATCTGCTAGTCTTGTGGCCTTTCAAATTAAATAAAATCAAGAGATCTTAGTGAAATATAATACCTAAATGATGATAGCATTAAAAAGATAAAGAAGGGGAAAAAAAAAATTAAAACTCCACAGAAAGACTCGAATATTTCGTTACAAATATTTGTTTGTGGTTAGAAAATTTACGGTAAACAGTAGTAAAAGAATCTTAAAACTTATTCTATATCTAATAAAAACAAATGCATAATTCAAGGAAAGCAGGTATTTGCTCGTCGTGTAGTCTTTCAAATTAAATAAAATAAATAGAAACTAATAAAATGAATAAAATGAGTAATGAAACAAAATGCCTAAATGAAGATAGCATAAAAATAGAGAAAAATGAATAGGGAAGGAGAAAAAAGTAATTTCTCCCAAAAAACTCCATTTTTATGCCACAAATATTTGCTTACCCCAGTAGCACACAACGTTTTGTAAACGTTGGAAATCCAGATATTTCGTTTGTAAAACGTTTTATTCACGATATGTACTACTTGGATACGGTATTAAAAAGCAGAAAAAACAACGTTTAAAAATGCACAAATAATACATGAAAAGCAGCAAACAGCTGTTTCGAATCTACTAGCGAGATTCTTCTTCAGTGCAAGATAGGGAAAAAGGAACAGCGTGCTAGAAAAAGCAAGGCTGAGCTGTTTTTCATGTATTATTTGTGCATTTTTAAACGTTGTTTTTTCTGCTTTTTAATATTGTTGCACAAAGGCTTTATTTGCTATTTTTAGGATACGGTATTTGCTTACGGTAGCGTTTTTTACGGAATGTTTAATGTTTTACCACTGGTTTTTCAAAATAGAAATTTTTGATTAGTTTAATATAAGAAATGCTTTGATTGAATCTCAAAATTTACAATTAAAAATTATTGATAGGAAGGATCGAGAATTTAGTGCACCTTATGTGTCACGTAAACGTGACGCTCCTCATACGAAGGTATTAAATCTGTAAATAAACGGCATTTAATAGATTAAAGAACAGCCCAAATTCTAGATTTTTTTCGATTGTTTTACAACCTTTGTTCAGAGAAAAGGGGACTTTTAAAAACATATTGTACTATATATTTAATTAAATCACATCCACTATTCAAGAAAAACATGAATTTTTTTAGCTTCAGCTTTTCTTTAAAAGTGAAGAAAGATGAAGAGAGGTGGAGGAAAAAATTATTGATAGGAAGGATCGAGAATTTAGTGCACCTTATGTGTCACGTAAACGTGACGCTCGTCATACGAAGGTATTAAATCTGTAAATAAACGACATTTAATAGATTAAAGAACAACCCGAATTCTAGATTTTTTTCGATTGTTTTACAACCTTTGTTCAGAGAAAAGGGGATTTTTAAAAACATATTGTACTATACATTTAATTAAATCACATCCATTATTCAAGAAAAACATGAATTTTTTAAGCTTGAGCTTTTCTTTAAAAGTAAAAAAAGGTGAAGAGAGGTGGGGGAAAAAATATTTTAAAACTCTCCCAAAACACTCGATTTTTCGGCCACGAATATCTGCCACGGTATTAATTCTGTAAAGAAACAACATTTACTGGCCAAAGATCAACCCAAATTCTGAAAATTTTAAAGTTGTTTTTTAATCGTTGGGGAGAGAAAAAGGGACTCTTAAAACATATATTATTGTACATCTAATAAAAATGTATCCATTATTCAAGGGATACATGAATTTGTTAAGCTTGAGCTTTTCTTTAAAAGTAGAGAAAAATGAAGATAGGAGAAGAAAAAAAACTTTTAAAACTCTCCTGAAGCACTCAATTTTTTTGCCACGGATATCTGTTTGCGGTATCTATTCTGTAAAGAAACCACATTTAGAGGATAAAAAAACACCCAAATTTTGCTTTTATTTATTTATTTATTTATTTATTTGATTGTTTTTTAATCTTCGTGGAGAGAAAATAGGACTTAACTTATTTTACTATACATCTAACAAAAATACATCATTGTTCAAGAAAAATATGAATTCATTACTTCCGTTGCTTTGCTTGCTTTAAAAAGTAAAGTAAATGAAGAAAAAAAAAACTCTTTAAACTCCGTCAAAAAAGTCGATTTTTCGTCCACGAATATCTCCTTGCGCTATTAATTATGTAAAGAAACAGCATTCACAGGATAAAGAAAAACACAAATTTTGATTTTTTTTTTTCCCCTTCAGATCGTTTTTCAATCTTTGTGGAGAGAAAAGAGAATTCTTAAAACTTATTTTATCGTGCATCTCAGAAAAATTCATCCATATTCAAGGAAAATATGAATTCGTTAAGCTTGCAGTAATCTTGCCTTAAAAAGTAAAGAATATAAAAAGAGAAGAAAAAAACTGTTTAAGCTCTCTGAATTTTCGGCCACTGGTCAAGAGACACAAGATCTTTCAAAAGATCTGCTTACGGGGTGTTAAGCCTATAATGAATCATCCAACATTCTGAAATGAGTTTGATAGTTTTTGAACCTTTGTGAAGAGTATTTTTTTTCTCCCACAAACGTTAGAATATAGTGATATTCTAATAAAGGAAAAGGTACATATAACAAAAATATATCCATTATTCAAGGAAAATATGAAATCATTAATTCCGTTCATCGCCTTGCTTTAAAAAGTAAATAAAGAGAAAAAAAAAACTCTTTACACTCTCTCAAAATACTCGATTTTTCGTCCACGAATATCTTTGTGCTATTAATTATGTGAAGAAACAGGATTTACAGGATAAAGAACAACACAAATTTTGATTTTTTTTCCCCCCTTCAGATCGTTTTCCAATCTTTGTGGAGAGAAAAGGGAACTCTTAAAGACTTATTTTATTGCACATCTCAGAAAAATTCATCCATATTCAAGGAAAATATGAATTCGTTAAGCTTGCATTAGTCTTGCCTTAAAAAGTAAAGAATATGAAGAGAGAAGAAAAAAAACTGTTTAAGCTCTCTGAAAAGATTTGAATTTTCGGCCACTGGCCAAGAGACACAAGATCTTTCAAAAGATCTGCTTACGGGGTGTTAAGTCTGTAATGAATCATCCAACATTCTGAAATTAGTTTGATAGTTTTTGAACCTTTGTGAAGAGTATTTTTCTTCTCCCACAAACGTTAGAATATAGTGATATTCTAATAAAGGAAAAGGTACATATAACAAAAATATATCCATTATTCAAGGAAAATAAGAAATCATTACTTCCGTTCATCGCCTTGCTTTAAAAAGTAAATAAAGAGAAAAAAAAAACTCTTTACACTCTCTCAAAATACTCAATTTTTCGTCCACGAATATCTTTGTGCTATTAATTATGTGAAGAAACAGAATTTACAGGATAAAGAACAACACAAATTTTGATATTTTTCCCCTTCAGATCGTTTTCCAATCTTTGTGGAGAGAAAAGGGAACTCTTAAAGACTTATTTTATTGCACATCTCAGAAAGATTCATCCATATTCAAGGAAAATATGAATTCGTTAAGCTTGCATTAGTCTTGCCTTAAAAGGTAAAAAATATGAAGAGAGAAGAAGAAAGAAACTGTTTAAACTCTCTGAAAAGACTCGATTTTTCTGCCACTGATCAAAAGACAGAAGATCTTTCACACGATCTACTTACGGTGTTTAGTTTGTAATGATTCATCCACATTCTGAAATTAGTTTCATAGTTTTTCATCCTTTGTCAAGATGATTTTTTTTATTTTTTTCGACAAACGTTAGAATATATAGTAAAAAGGTGAGATCTTGAAACTTTAATGGATAAAAATCTCCAAAATTAATTTATTAGTCCAATATAAAAGTTTTACAACTAGCGTTTAGTTTTCATTTCTTTGTTTATTTATTTTGGTACATAAAAGTTGAAAAATTGTTTTTTTCATAGGTATTGGAGTCAAAATAAAAACGTAAAAGCCGGAGGCGTTGAAAACAAACGATCAGGAAATTAAGCCTAAATGAAAATCATAAAAAAGAAAATTCCATAAACATTCTCTGAAAATTAAAACATTATATATTATGAATGGAATTAAAATTTCAACTGTCATGACCCTATTCTTCTACGATTTCTGTTTTTACCTCTAAATTTTTGTATTCAAAAATATTTTACTTTTAAACACACTAATAAAAGTTTGGTTTAAAAAAATATTTTTATTCAAATTCTTATAAAGTAAAAAAACCAAAATTTTGAACTTTAGTTGATATAAAGGAGAAAGTGTACTTTATTAGCATTACATAAAATTTCGTAGAGGTGGTTTTCTTTTAATACATATTTTGCTTTGATCACTTTTGAATGCTTATGCGCATGTTCAGTAGCGCATTAAAAATCAAATTAATAATAATAATAATAATAATAATAATAATATGGTTAAATTATTTTAAATTTTAAATATATTAAATTTAAATGTTATTTTATAAAACTTTTCATAAATTCTTTTACAAGAAGTTTAGAAATACATTTTTTAAAGAAATAATGAAAAAATATATGTTTCGAATTTGCTGAAACTCCCAAAAGTAAATATTTAGTCTTAATTAAGGAAAATGTGTAAATAGATATACAAATATATTTGTCTGTGAAAACTTTCAGAAATAAATACTTTAAATTTGAATTAAGGACATTTCCAAAAGTGAGCTATTTACTTTTGTTTTAAAAATTATTTTAACTCTCAATCACTTATATTAATAGTAAATAATAATGGTAGTAATATTAGTAAGTAATAATAGTAGGCTTCTAATGATAATAACTTCCTCTATTATTTTATCGACATTTTTAAAATTTAAATAAACTATAAATAGGTCTTTGAAGTCAAGTTACTGGCAGTAATAAAAGTAAGTTTTGTAAAAATTATTCCAAGATATTTTTAAAACTTGCAATTTATCTGTCTAATCTCGAGAAACAAATCAAAGTCGTAGTTAGACTGAATTTTCCCCGATTTCCGCGATATCTATGTGCCAAAAACTAATTCATGCAATTTCACCAAACATCATATTCTATTAAACATTGAGATAAGTATATCCTAATTTGGTTTAGGTGTGTACCTTCTAACAGGAGCCGCTACTATGCTCTGTTTTCAAGATTTTCACGTTAGCTTCGTCTGAAGAACGAATAGATTGTCATTTAATTTTGGTTGTAGACGATTTGGTTTATCCCATTTATTCCTAGCGTCCCATTTTTGGAACGCTTCGAATTTTAATAATTTTTTATAATTTTCTCCTTCTTTACAACAAGAAAATTGTATGAAGTAATTGACTATAAATGTCTTTATCTATTACCGAGAGATGACAGTAAAAGATTGATATTTATTTGCTGAAATGAAAGCCTTTTTTTTTTGTGTTTATAGATTTTTCCTTTTTCAAGATAGCGAAATGTAAAAATTAAGTTTATTCGTATTTTTTGTATCAAGGTTACAAATAAATAAGTCATAATCTTAGCTTTCTTTGAAATACGTATATTTTTTAATTGCAAAATTATATATTCAAGCCTATTTTTTATGCATGTTTGTAACATATAAAATATAGGGCGCTAGGCGCAAATGGGTACATATTTGTATTAGCCATTTACGGGACAGTTATTTATGTAAAGTCCTTCTCAAGATGATGTCGAAATAAATTGTTTTTTAGCCTCAAATACGATTATCCTTAATTTATTATTAATAATTATTATAATGTTATTAGTCTCTGTAAATAAATGAATATATATATTTTTAGTAGTTCATAAAAATACTAATTACAGTACACAATATGCAATTTAAAAGCTTAATTTATATAAATTTAGACGAAATATATAATTATGCATTTTTCCACATATGGATATTCCCATATTTAGTACGTTTACATTTTATCAAATAAATACAAAAATATTTCAGTATAATTTTTTTAGCATTTTTCCAGTTAATTTTGCAACATTTTAAAGTGATTTTACTAACAAATTTCAGAAAACAAAAATTCAGGCAGAAATGGGATACAGAAGAAAGTTTTGTGAAGGCCACAACATACAGTTACATATGAGGACGTGTATTTTCAAAACTCGCCTTATCTAAAATTTTAAAAAATCGCGTTTTCTCTATCAATCTATTCGCTTGGTAAACCTGAACCAAAAAAACACTACAATCAGCGAAAAAACTAGTTGTAGGGGAGACCGGGGTTAGTTGGCTACAGGGGTAAGTAGGCGCAGTCCTCATAAAACTCCTGTTTGTGGATAGATTGCGCAACAAGTCACAGAGCACCTTTCTTCTTGCTTTTTCCAATCCTCATTGTAGTTTTGCAGCGTTACCTACGTGTAGTGGACATTTATTACGATTTTTCTGTTTTTTGCACTCATAAGTAATTTCTTGTTGCTTCACATTCTTTCTCTAATTTCTAATACTTATCTTAATAATTGCGATTTAACTTGTGCAGTTTTTCTTAGTGTATGATTCGCTGTACCTACCCCATAAGTGATTTACTTGGATTATTTATGCTTAGATGGTTACCTGCCCTTTTTGTGAAGAAATTCATTCTGAGGCTAGTAGGCGCATAGAACACGGGGCAAGTTGGCTCGATGTCTGGTGTGTGCTAGTAGCTTGAAAAAGAGCAAACACCGAGAAAAGTGGTTGCAGTGCAAGATTTTGGGCACACAAGGCTTGCCCAAACGGAGGCACTCGATTTTTTATTTGTGACAACTGTAACTCTGATGATGATATCGAGTAGGATAGAAGTTACTCAATGTTAATGTTTTATTCATTTTTTTTTATGTCTGTATAATTTAGAATTTAAATTGTACGGCGATAACGCCTTTGTTTAAACTTACTGGTATTAATGTAATTGATTTCTCTTAGCTGCGTGTCTTATTTGAGTTTCATTTAAATTTTTATAAAGCGTGTGTCAACTTACCCCATAGGTATAGGCAACTTGCCCCATGGCGGGGTAGGTTAGCGCACAATTTTACTTTTACTTTAGGCTTCCGCTAAATATAAACTACAAAAGCTACAAACTCAAAACTCCGGGTATTTGTAGCCCAATGCCTGTTCTTTAAAAGTACAGTTAAAGTTTCATAAAAAACTTAAACAAAAAATTAATAAAAATCAATAACTAAAAACTGCGCCTACCAGCCCCGGTCTCCCCTACCCTGTATTTCTAGTGTTTTAAAATTTCCATTTACGTAATGAAAACCAATGGACACAGTTGGAAATTTTTGAAGATTTCCCAAAATTTGATGATCTGGATAAAGCCAGTTTTGAAACTCCCGTCCTCATATGAGGGGCTCGCAACCATAATAGACCAAGTCTATTTTGAAAAAAGAAATGAGATAGTCCATTTAAGAGGTGCATAAAATCTGCTTTATACACTTCCACAATGGACCAAGTCTGTAAAGAGATGCTATATATGAGAAAGTACTGTGAAAACAGACGGTTCACTGTGGGAGTGAATAAAACAGATTTTATGCACCTTCTAAATAAGACTATATAATTTTTTCCCCCCAAAATGGACTTTATCTACTATGGTTGTGAGCCCCTTATATGTAGAAACATTTTTCGGTACTTGTTAATTATCCCGTCGACCAATTTCGCCAACCACCAAACTACTCGCCAAATTATACAAATTGACGTAATTTTTATTTTAAATAAAGAAAGAACAAATAAATTAGTATAACATTAATAATAAAAATTAAATTTAAAAAATCAAAAAACCCGACTGCGGCGTAAAAAGCGAACTAATTAATTATTTCTGATCAGTATTAAATTATTTTTTATATTACTTACCTTTTTTTTACGTGTATTCATGACTTTTAAGTTGTGTTTATTTTTTAGTTCCTATCTATAAACACTGTTTTGATGAGGCCTATAGATATCTATGAGGGTTGGAGTTGCAGTAAAGCTAAAGATCGTACCTGCACAACTTCCTGTAAAATAGTCAATGAAACATCGTCTTCATTTTGAAAGACCTATCCAATGATATGCCACTCAACAGGGTGCGTAGAAAAATTTTTTTCGTGTCTACCGCCATTTTGTATTTTACGGCCGCCATTTTGAATTTATAAAAACAAAACCTAGCCTATGACCATCGGACCGTTAAGACGAATTGATAGAGACCTCATTCATTACAATTCATCTAGCCGTTGGTATGTTTCGAGGGTATAAAGAAATCCACATACGAAGATACCGGTGAAACACATAACCCTTCTTGGCAGTCGGGTAAAAATACAAATAAAAAGTCAAAATAAAAATCACTTGATGGCGTAAACACGTGTAACTTGTTTAAAGTCAAGTGAATGTGACATTTGCGATCAACCATCATTGACATTTAATCTTACAGTTTGACGACAGTAATTTGGTCGACGAGATAACTAACAAGTACCCATTTTTATTATTAACACTTTCCAACATCGTTGAAAAGTTTTTATGAATTCAGTTTGTCTTCCCTCGTGTAAATATACACGGAAATGTTTTGAAATTGAATAATGTTTAACTCTATTCGATAAATGTATTACACCTAAGTTATATAATAGATAGTTCCTTGACGATTATTTTATTTTATTTCATTTTATTTTATTAACCATTTGGAAAAATGGTTATTGTCTTCGGTCGATGTAGGAAATCAAAAATATATCTGAAGTTTTTATTAGTTGAATCCCCATTTTATTCGTTTTCTGATTGGTCTATACAGTAAACTGTATTTTCCCTTTACTTTCAACAGAGATGGATACTTCTGTTGCCACTATGACAAAAAAGTAACAAAAACTACAAAAAAAAAAATAATAACTCAGAAACAAATTGAGATACAGCTTTCAAACAAATTGCAATTAAAAGTGCATTTTTTTCTCTATACGACAGTATAAAAAGTAATATTGTGGGATGTTTAGAAGTTTAAAAATGAAATTTCATTTAAAATTGGTCCAGGAATATTAATGTTTAATCCATGGCGTACGTAATGTATGACCAGCTCCGTAGAAGTTTAAAAATTTACAGTACCAAAAAATGTAATCCATGGCGTACGTAATTTATGATCAAATCCGTGCGATTTTTTATGTCTTAAATTTTAGTCTTTGAAAAAATCATTTTCCAAATGGTCGTTGTAATTTGTTAAATTGCATTTTTTTTTTCCCTCAAAATGCCAATTTTGAAGCCAGTTTTTGAAGAATCCTTTCTCTTTATAGGAAAAAAGAAAATGCCCTAAATTTTTTCAGTATCTAAAAATAAATCTTTGTCAATCCCATACCAATAAATCTAAAATTGAATTCAGGAATATGTCAAAAAATAGTAGTCCATTTGGATTGCAGAACAATTTTATCTAAAGAACATCTTTATGAACTGACATAAAACTGTCATTTGAAAGTATTTTAGCAAATATTTATCTACTTTACTAATGATATTCTGAAAACACTTAACTTGCAACTAATTTAAAAAATTTAACTTGCAACTAATTTGTTTCTGTTTAACCCATTTTAGGCCAAGCATAGAAATTTTACATATGTGGTATTATTATCATTGAAATATGTTTAAATTACATTCATTAAGACAAAAAAAAAAAAAAAAAAGTTTCGTGCATGAAAAATAATATTTTATTTGAGAAATGAAATGCATTCCGCATTTTCATGCATCCAGTCAATGGTGCGCTAGCGCACCATTAAATTTAAAATTAATAATATTTTTAATTTTTTATGACATTTGTTTTATTATTATTTTATTTACAGAACTTGCAACTTTAATCCATCATAAAAACATATGATTAATCTCAAGTGGAATAATTATACATTTTCAAAAAGTCGAATTTGTCAATCACCGTTTCAATTTTAAAAGACTAGCGTATTTTGAAAATTTCTCTACAGAAAGTGTTTACTTCATTTGAATTACTGATATTTTATAGATGTCTCCAGAACCCTTAAAAATAGAAGAAAAATAAAATTAGTGAAAAATATTCGTCACAGTGTTAAGAAAAAAATATTTATTGAAATGGTGCGTTCATGCACCTTTGGCCGAAAATGGGTTAAGTAGAAATTACGATGATAATGATTACAGAACAGCACTCGTGAGGCAAAAAATGGAAACGCCCAACGTGGGGCTCGAACCCACGACCCCGAGATTAAGAGTCTCGTGCTCTACCGACTGAGCTAGCCGGGCGCTGAGATAGATACTTTTATACACCTTCTGTAGATAAAATATAGAAGTATTAAAAGGTGATTCGTGAGATTTTTTCTTGTGTCAAACTTTTTTACAGCCAAAAGGAAGCATAAGATGTTTTTATTTCTATATAAATCCCCTTTTTTATTTATTTACTTATTTTTTAAATATTGATATCAAATTTATTAATGTTTTCGAAAGTTGGAGTGGATAAATAAAGTAATTTTATAATAATAATTTTAAAAAATAACTTTTTAAAAAATAATACCTTCGAGTATCTTTTATTTTCTTATTTTACTTTTTTTTATTTTCAACACTTTCCAACATAGTTGAAAAGTGTCAGGGCCGAAACTAGGGGGGTGTAGAGGGGGGCATGTGCCCCGGGCGCCAAAACGAAAGGCAAAGGAAAGGGGGGCACCAAATGAAGATTTTATTTGTCGTTTCATACAAAAATGTATACATATATATATATATGTGTGTGAAACACGAAGAAACTCGCAAGATAATGTTAAACCTATGAGAGCGTTCTTTTCAAATTTCTGAAAGTGACAGTAACTTTATAAAAAAAAATCTGCAACCAAAATCGAAAAAGTAAACACTAACCCGGTTAGAATTCAATCTCAGCCGTTCTAAGCAAGAAAAAAAAAACTTTTAAAACAATTAATATTCAAGTGAAAATTTTTTAAAAGTATTCTCCCATAGGTTTAACATTAGCGATCCAGTTTCTTCGAGTGACTAGTATAGTCTCTTAACGCTCAAGCTAATGTTAATCCTATGGGTGCGTTGTTTACATATTTCTTGCTAGCATTTTAATTATTGTTAAATGATTTTTATTTTTTAAGGATTTGTTTTCTTGTTTTGCATAGGGTACCTGCGGTCGATAACTTTTATTGTGCGTGAGGTGGGAGGGGGGGATGGGGGGGGCGCCAAAATCCATGTTTGGCCCGGGCGCAAAAAAGGCTAGTTTCGGCCCTGGAAAGTGTTTATGAATTGGGTTTATCTGTCCGAGTTTTAACTCGCGTAAATATAGTCCGATTGCCATGAAATTGATATATGTTGTTGGATATCACTATAGCATGTTCTGTATTGAAAATGAAGTGTGTAGCACTTACGGTTCATTTACAGGAACACTCAAAAAAAAAAAAAAAATCCGTTACATTACGGTCTATGAGGAAAAATCGTTTGCGGTGTATTTTAATGATATCACACTATTTTAAGCATATTGAAATGGATCTGTATATCACTGAAGTGCATTACAAGTTTCTTACTATAGAATGTGTTGAGCATAAAATTTATCGCGCTGCTCACCATTTAGAGGGGGTCATGGATTTCCTTTTTGTTGGGTGGGAGGGGATCACATTTCGTTTTGAAAAGTTTTTATATTGAAAGCTATACCCAAATCCAAACTAACTACTTTACTGATACTTTCGCTAAGTCATTTTCATTCGTAAATACAAAACATTTGCATGAATATTCGTAAAAATATAAAATTTACCGATTTTGTTCACATACCAAGAAATTAAAGAGTTTCTACATTGGCAGCTGTGTGATTCTATTAGTGTCATGAAAATTGCAGTTGTATAGCCTCTTCTTTCTGCTCAAAGTATTAAATAGTTTTTTTCAATCGAACTTATACCTTTGGAATTGATCATTTTCTTCTGATGGACTGATGGCTTCTATTATTATGAAACAGCCATTATAAATGAAGTGTTAGGTGAAGAAGAAAGAACAAACAGCCTTAAAAAGTTAGAACTCTGATTTTCTAGTCAGAATAATAATAAAAAAAAATGCCCATAATTTTTTTAAAAAAATTATGGCCACTTTTTTTTCCATTCTGACCCGAAAATCAGAGTTCTAACTTTTTAAGGCTGTTCTTTCTTCTTCACCTAACACTTCATTTATAATGGCTGTTTCATAATAATGGTATCCATCAGTCCATCAGAAGAAAATAACTCGGTTAAAGCGGAAACTCGGTTAAGCGGGACTCGGAGAATCGGGACTCTACTGCATATTTAATTTTAAAAATGATCTTTAGAATATTTTTGTTGGTGTTCAGAGGGGTACATGACCCCCTTGACTTCCCCCTTGGATCCGCCATTGATTTATCGTTCATTTACAGGGACACACAAAAGAATTTGGCTACAGAAGAAAATGAACAATAATTGAACTATTGAAGCTTACGAACAATAATTTTTGGAAGTGCGTTTTCAGTTGTGGTATGCGTTTTTAAATTTAATTATTTTTTAAATATTACTTGGTGTGTAAAAATTCTTTAGATCCTGTACATGGCTGCACAAAAGTTTTCAACAACATCCGTTTATTGGCGGAAATTGCTGGATGGAAATTTTCAACTGTAATTAAACTAACTTTTAGCATACTATGTACACATACATACAGTGAAACTTCCCTTGCGACCACCTCCCTGAACGAGCATTTTTTCATGGAACGAAATTTATTCCCATAGGTTCAATACTAATTTTACCTCCATTCAGAGACCATCCCAGTTGAACTGAGTGACCCATTTCTTTGAAGAAAATGAAGCAAATTCCGTTTTTTCCTGTCACTTGAAGAAGGCTTTAATTAGAAAAATAATTCCAGAGAGCGCATTATTCATCAAACTTCTAAACTAAGTTTAGATTTTTTTATTATTATTACGGTAACATTTAAGTGTTTATACCCCTTTGTGCCTTTTTAGGCAATGAATTCAACTTTGTTGACAAATTAAGAATGACGGCAATAAATTACCCTGCCCTATTCTGTCAGGGAACTCTCAAAGAAATAGATGAATTAATGAAATCGTCATTATTTGTTCCAGTCCAAAAAAATTGCATTTATTTACAGAACTTCGAAAGGACTTGGAAATAAAAATTATAAAAGATAAAACTGTAAAATCAAAGCAAACGTCAATGTATTCGTTTTTTAAACTCTTCAGTAATTAACTTATGTAATTAACTTTCTTTTTGATACTTACATTTTTATATTTTTTCTTAATGTGAAAAATAAATTTTAGTAACATTAATTGTGATCAAACTCTAGATCTAAACATGATCTCCATTAATAGATCACCTCTCGGAGCGACCGATTTTTATTAGAACGGAACGTAGTCGTTTTAGGGAGGTTTTACTGTATACTACATATGGAAAAAAATACGTATCCTTCTTGTTCATTCAAATTTTGAAATTTCAACAATATTTTTTCCAGCTAGGATAGGAAAGTTCTTTATCCCTCTGTAAGCTTAGAATATTTTAAAGAAAATTATGCATATTTTAAAATTTTTGTTAAAGTTTCAAAAAGTTCCGAAAAGTATAAAAAGTATTTTTTACTAGTTTGTAACTTTGGACTGGAAAAAGGTATAAAAAATTGGAGCTTACAGAGAGATAAATAACCTTCTTATCTACGTGCTGAAAGAAAATATTGTTGAAATTTCCAAATTTGAATAAACAAGATGGATATGTATTTTTTCCAATAGGATCAGTGGTGTTGTCCTGGAAAAAAAAGTGGGGGGACGCTCATAGTTTTGAACATTAGGGTCTGTATCACCCATAAGGCAAACTTTATTTTTGATATTGCTTTTCCTTTTCAATTGCGGAGAAAAGTAATTGAAAAATTAAATTTTAAAATTTAAAATTTAATTTAAATTAATTCAATTTAATTTTTTTTAATTTAATTTAAATTAATTCAATTAATGTTCTTTATATATTAGACATTAAATAGCGTTCTATATAATTCAAAAATTTAAAACCTTATTTCATATCTGAAAACTTTTGGAATAGAATTCGTAATTCAGTAAAATTAATACCAGCAAACGGAATTTTATTAGAATTTGTTTTGTATTATTTATTTTGGAACTAGTTGTAGAATAATTATTTTCTACTGAGAACACTGAAAATTATTTCATTTTCGCTTTATTCTATCTTTACAAGAAGAAAATATTTGATTACTGGAAATTATGATGAAACAGCAAGTAAACATCCCTTTCTCCCTAATTCCTTTCAATTTATTTTTTGGATGTCCTTTGTTAAAGAAAACTAAAATAGTTCAATTAAGTCTTTAGTTCATAAAATTGTTAATTTATTAATATGTTTTTTTATTTTAAACATTTAATAAATCAGGAAGGTCCGAGTCCCCTCGCATCCCTCTTAAAAAAAAAAAAAAAGTAAGGGGACGCTTGAAATAAAATAAAAAAGTGGGGTAGACCGCCGTCCCCTAGTGTTCCCCCTCGACTACACCACTAAATAGGATAACATGGGGCGAAACAGCACCGAAAACTGGCGATATGAAACAATTAAAATAATAAATCTTTGTAAAAAATCACCATAAAAAAAAATATATATATATATACATAGGACGCGTTTCGAGCTAAAAATAAACAGCTCGGCATCAGCACCAGTAAACACATGGGATTCCACTATTTTCTTTTCCACCCGTATTCTCAACTGCTCTGCTCAACAAGCGAAAAACGTTTTGACACATTTACAAATTCATTTTTTAACGAAAGATATAAAATTGGAAAGCCTGACCATGGCAGCGATTTGGAATCGAACTGTGTTTTCCAGTTTTTGATCAATAAATTACTTATTGAGGTAAAGCGATTTTGATCACGTGACAAAGATGTTTTTTGCCCTCCCTTGACTGGTTATTCTTCTTTCGTGCGGAAATTCGGTTCAAAACGCCTACTTTGACACTATTTCATGAAAGATTTATTGTGTTTGGGAAAAGAAAAAAAAAAAAAAAAAAAAAAAGGAAATAGGAGGTCGATTTCATAGTTTCTGTACAACAACACCTGCTAGTTTCATGCATTTCCGAGCAAAAATAAATTAAAACTTATGTCAGAAAGATGCCTTTTTGCCTGATTTGAGAACAGCCTTAAGCCTCTGTTTTGCTGTGGTAGCGATCATGTCGTCCAATGGTGTTTGGAGGGTAGGGATAGTGACGCGAGCTGGACGGTGCTCTTCCTTGGTCGATAGCACCTGTCATGGCGGCCCCACACTGGCTCATGCCAGTCCTGCTTTACGCGTTGCGACTAAGGCCTCAATCAGAGCTTAGACTGGCGGGGTGATTTACCGTAAGGTATGTTCGTTTTATACCAGGAAGTGAAGGAAAAATCGATGACGAAATTCCATATTTACATACATGAACCAAGTTAAATTAAATAAAAGAGTGTATAAAAGAGCTTTTTGATTGGACAACTTTTTACATTAGTAAATGCACAGTTTTCAAATATTCTTTCTCTTTAATAAGAGATACTCCATAAAAAAATTCTTTTTTTGAAAAAAAAAAAAAAAGTATAATATATATATGAGACACACTACTAACCTATATTCGTTGGACTAGACACTGAACTATAGTAATTGGGATTGTTTCGCATTTTTCGTCTGGAATTTTTTCCCCCTCAAAAGTAAACACAGACAGAAGGATTTCGATTGAAAATCGTCTGAAACAAAGTTTGGCTCGACTGATTACGGAAGAGGAGAAGATCAATTTAAGGCGATATTTTCTGAAAGTAAGTGTTTGTAAAAATTGATACATTGTAAATAGTTACAAATAGTTTTATTCCGTCTTTTAAATGAATTTGAGTAAGGATTATATAATTAGCGAAACTTCAGTTAAGGCTTACTGTGTTGACCCAAAAAGTTTTTTGTGTCTGTGTATATGCCTCGCGATAATTATCGCAAAAATTAATCGGATTAATTTTTGCGATAAAATAAACCGATAATTGAAGAGCTAAGTGGAAGAACATGTTAAGCAACAAAAATTACATTCGAAGAAATTTGAAGTGAAAGTTTTTGCTGTAAACTTTAATGATTTATTCTCTGTTTGATACCAAGTGTTTAAATTATTAACAGGTATGGTACTAAACTCTCTCAGAAAAACTTATTCATATTTAATTTTCAAACATTAAAAATTATTAATATTATTGACATTATTAAATATTAAAATATTAAATATTAATGAATAATGTCTTAAATCTTCAAGAATAAATAGAATCTTAGTATTTTAGCTTCACCATGTCATAAGATACCTCATAACGCTTTCATCTAAAATATAAAAATTTTTTTTTAGAAAATGTAACATAACATGTTCCTCCACTCAGCTCTTCAATTATCAGTTAGTTTGTAATTAGGTAGATATATTGGTGAAGTGCCCGCACATTAGGGGCTGTACATATATAAAGTTATTTACTGTTTGGAAATTTTGGACCCTCCCCCCCCCCCCTTACGATATCAAGCGTTATTATTTTCGAATCCCCCTCCCCATCTCCGCCCTCTCTCAAATGATGTCGTTATCAGAGTCTATTGTTTTCAATTTCTTTCTTCGTTTTTATTTTTATAAATTTTCAATGCTATACAGATTATACATTTATTATTAGTATGCTTTACTGATCTAAATGAAAAGAAAAACTTAAAATATCACTTTAATATATGAAATAACTTTATATCAAATAACACTAAAAAATACTTAATACTTAAAAGTATTTAATAAAAGCTTTCTGTTACACATGAAGCAGTCAACAGTAATATTGTTTTCCTGCACTTGCTCCCTGCACGGGGATAAGCAGAACTTCTTATTAAGGCTATTCTTGACTGCTCTGCTCAACAAGCGGAAAACGATTTGACACATTTACAAATTCATTTTTTAACGGAAAGGTATAAAATTGGAAAGCCTGGCCACGGAAGCGATTTGGAATTGACCTGTTTTTACAATTTTTTGATCCATCCAGTTATAAGCGAATTTGATCGCGTGACAAACACATTTTTCGCCCGCTCTTGGGTGCTCTTTCTTCCTTCTCGCGGAAATTTGGTTCAAAACGCCCACTTTGACATTATTTTCTGAAAGATCTATTGTGTTTGCAAAAAATGGAAAAAACAGCTCAATTACATAGTTTCTGAAAAACAACACCAGCTACTAGTAGTTTCATGCATTTTCGAACAAAAATAAATTAAAACTTATGTCAGAAAGTTGCCCTTTTGGATTTGAGAACATCCTTAAAGAAAAGAAAGCAGATGGACAATAATTCTTTCCCATTTTCTACTAACATAACAAGTATCATTTCGAACCTTGTTCCTCTAGCAATGAATGACATATGTGGCAGAAGAATAGGAAAGGCGAACGTGGGAATATTCCATACGAGTATTTTCCTCGTATTTTGGAATGATATGATTTTATAACCATTTAATGGTTTTAATAAAAACTTTGTATTTTCATAAAAATAGGTAACGTATTATACTGATGTAATTAAAAGAAAAACATAAACAAGTAAAAATTAAATTTAAAAAATCAAAAAACCCGACTGCGTAAAAAGCGAACTAATTAATTATTTCTCATCAATGTGAAACTATTCTTTATATTGCTTACCTATTTTTTTTATTTACTTGTATTGACGACTTTTAAGTCGCGTTTAATTGTTAGTTCCTATCTATAAACATTGTTTTGATGAGGCCTATAGATGTCTATGAAGGTTAGAGTTCCAGTAATGCTAGAGATCCTACCTACACAACTTCTAAGTATATTTAAACGGAGCTCCTGACTGTAAAATAGTCAATAAAACATCGTCTTCATTTTAAAAGACCTATCCAACTATATGTCACTCAATAGGATGCGTACATTTTTTTTTCCATCTCTACCGCCATTTTGTATTTATAAAAAGAAAACTAACCTATAACCATCGGACGGTTAAGACGAATCGATAGAGACCTCATTCATTAAAATCCATCCAGCCTTTGGGATGTTTCGAGGGTATAAAGAAATCCACATACCCAGAAACGCGTGAAACATATAACCCTTCTTGGCAGTCGGGTAAAAAAGGAAAAGTTTGGTTGAATCAAAAATGATAACGCTATCGAAAGACAAACGCCCTTCCCTTTAGAGATCTCTTATGATATCAAGTGCCAGACGCCCACCCCCCTCGTCCGTAAAGTGATAACGTTATATATATACAGACTCTGAGTTGTATAGTTTTTTGTTAAATTTTGTTCATTCGTTCGTAAAATGTAGCACATTTTCCTTTGCGTCATAATGCTTATCTATGGAATTTCAAATTATTTTAAAATATTACAATTCATTGGAAAGAAGATGACGCATTTGGCTAATTCATTTAAATGTTCAATTGCGAGTGATAAAATTTTACAATGAGGGTTCAAAATTATTTCGATTAGTTTGAAATTTTGTCAATACATATGCCAGACATTCTAAATTATATATTTATTTATTTTTATGAAATTTTGTGCATCTGTTAGAAAAATATTAAATATTTTAACTTTTTAATTTTATATTTTTGTTGTCACGAGTAATTTTTCCCTATTTTACTTTACCAGTTGCCTAGCACCTCTATTTTATAACGTGTCAGAAAAAGAAATTTTTCTAAACTGATTCATTCGTTCTGACAAAAATACATATAATATAACATTTTGAAATAACAGATTTCGGGATGTTAGAGCCCCTCCCCAGAAGAATTATACATCTTTATTCTAAAGAATATTAACAATAAGCAGCTGAATAGGATCGCGTTTAATATAACAGTTCTTAATAGTTATGATTTTCTGACTCTTTGCAGAATCTTATATGCTTAGAAAAATACATATAACATTTTTAAATTATAGATTTCGGGATGTTTCTACGAATTATATATTTGGCTGTTTGTTTCGGTATTAACCACTGGCATGCGGCTAAAGTACCATTTTTAACAAATCTCAAAATTTTATTTGAACACATATTAGATACTTTTCATATAAAATATTTTGGGGGTGTTGTTAATAGACAATATAAAAATATATATGAAATATAAAAAGATATATTAGCGTTTTCAATAAAAAAAATATTTTCACTTTTGTTGTGTACAACCGATCACTACGTTCTCCAACTCGGTAAAAAGAAATTTTTTTGTAATCGTTCTTGTATTATATACGCACTACATTAAATAAAAGATCCCCTGGTATATATACTTGTATGAAAATAAAAAATTGTTTTTAATTGTTCTTGTATTGCGCACACACTACATTAAATAGAAAATCCCCTGGTATATATACTTGTACGAAAATAAAAAGTTCTTTTTAATCGTTCCTTTATTATACACACACTGCATTAAATAAAAGAACCATTTGCTTTATACATACATTATTCCTTTCATTGTCAAAAAATATGTAAATGAATAAATAAAGTCTTTATCGCTTATCGTCCCTATAAAAGAAATAAAATTCTGAACAAGTCTTATAAAATAATCCCAGAAATCCCTAAACAGAACTTTAAGTGCTTAAACATCAAAATATTAGTGGAATTCCAAACAGGGTGGAGGTGGATTTGTATTAATTTATAAGTCTGGTTGTTTATATGTCTTGTTACCAGACATATAAATGAAACAGAATGTTCTATCTAACAATTTACGAGAAGGAAAATTGATGGTCGCATTGTTACTTTAAAAACTGTTTACAAATTATAAATCGTCTCAGCTTCACGATTCCCCTCGGTAATATCTAGGGCGTTTGATGCATTCTTATATTTAAAATATCACCCTCTCCCCCCCCCCCCCCCCGCAGGGAATTAATATTTTTAACTTCTTTTTTCAGTGTTCTATTCTAAAAGGATGTCACTTTTTTTCTTAGTTGTCAAAATATTTCTAAAATGTATGCTTAATTTAATATTTTATGTTTTAAAAACAAATGAACTGGGATTAAAATTTTAACACTTCACATAAAATTAAGTATGCATTTTAGAAATATTTTGACAACTAAAAAAACATGTTTCAAATTGCTCGTCAAACGTGGCAAATGAAGTGCGTTCGCACTACAACTAGTTTTATAAATATTTTTTACACCGCATATTGTACCAAATATATATTTTAGTGCACTGCGTAAGTGCATATCAATTTCATTCTGATCAAAAGGCTGTAACATCATTAAAATGCACTTGAAATAATCCTTCCCCATTGGCCGTAATGTAACCGAAAACTTTTGACTGTCCCTGTCATTAAACCACACACCAGATTTTCATAAAATTTGAAATGACTCGACAAAATTTTACAACAATTATATATTTAAAATTTCAGACCATTCGGAAGGCTGTAACATTATTAAAATGCACTTGCAATAATTTTTCCCATTGGCCGTAATGTAACGGAAAACTTTTCACTGTCCCTGTAATTAAACTATGCATCCGATTTTCATAAAATTTGAAATGACTCGACAAAATTTTGCAACAATTATATATTTAAAATTTCAGACCCTTCGGTTGGGTAGTTTTTGCTCATTTATATGCGGACAGACGGACAGACAGACGGACTGAACGACGACTATAGGTGCTACGTATATATATAATTACTAACGCACCTAAAAAGAGGCATCCTTTAAG
Source organism: Maratus speciosus (assembly GCA_963932465.1). Lineage (NCBI taxonomy): Eukaryota > Metazoa > Arthropoda > Arachnida > Araneae > Salticidae > Maratus > Maratus speciosus. The sequence goes on from OZ010797.1 coordinate 298,376,270, forward strand.
AAGAGTACACAGAAAAAAAGAAGATAAAAATATTAATTTCCTAAGGAGATATTTTGAATATAAAAATGCATCAAACGCCCATCGACTTAACATTACCAAGGGGAATTCGGAAACTGAGTGACTAGCAGCCTTAAGGGGACCGTGGACCTTTATTTGAGCAGAAATCGACCGAAAATCAAAAATTATTTTTGCGCTTATTATTATTTTCCAGTTTGTTGTAAGACATTTGCGAAAAACCACAGGCAGATGCGATTATTTTTCACAAAGTTGCAAGCGTTTGAATTTTTTACACAAATCATTTTTCGGCCTTTTAATATACACTGGTTATCAAAAATTAAGGCAAAGTCACAAATGCTAATTTTTAAATACGCGAATTCTCAAAAGGAAGTAATATAATTTGAATAATTACTATCTCTGCAGAACAGCTAGTCCATATAACATCTCATTCAGGTCACACATGGTCACAAGAGTCACAGTCACTACGACGAAACAAAAAATAGGAAATTCCATACGTCTCTTTTATGAGTCTCAAATGACTACTATATGTGGCTCCACTGACAGGTCACTGTGACTGCTGCTTTGTGACGAGTCACCAGGTGACTTTGCAATGTCGTTTGAGACTCTCGTGTGACTCTCATCTGGAGACTCAATTTCAAAGTCATTGTGCACGTTGCATTATGATAAATCACCAAATAATGTCACATTACAGTCACATGGTGACTTTCTGTCACATGACTTTGTCAAATGGTGACAGAGACCCTACTGTAAAGTTACCACTGTGAAAAGTGGTGAAAAGTCACCATGTGACTTTAATTTGACATTATTTGGTGATTTATCATAATGCAACGCTCACAATGACTTTGAAATTGAGTCTCCAGATGAGAGTCACACGAAAGTCTCAATGAAATGACATTGTAAAGTCACCTGGGGACTCGCCACAAAGCAGCAGTCACAGTGACCTGTCAGTGGAGTCACATATAGTAGTCATTTGAGACTCATAAAAGAGACGTATGGAATTTCCTATTTTTTGTTTCGCCGTAGTGACTGTGACTCTTGTGACCATGTGTGACCTGAATGAGATGTTATATGGACTAGCTGTTCTGCAGGAATAGTAATTATTCGAATTATATTACTTCCTTTTGAGTATTCCCGTATTTAAAAATTGGCATTTTGTGACTTTTCCGTAATTTTTGATAACCAGTGTACTTTAAAAGTATTTTTCTCAAAACGGATTTTTCAACGTTTTTAGATTTTTAAAATGCTCCCTGCATCTAAATTTTTGATCAAAATTCAAGAAATTGATAAGAAAGAATCCTGATATTGTTTACAAAGAAACTGTGTATGCATTTTAAAATTCGACTTCATTAAGATAATTAAATCCGATTTTTAACTTATTAAAAAGACATAATATTAATGAAAGTCGATATGGAATTCAGAAAAGAATCTCTAAAAAATTAACTATTCAAGGAATTAAAAAATTGGGAAACAGACTTGTTTGTAATAGAGATTTAAGTGATTAAAATTCAAAATCGAAGAAATATCTCCACAATTAAGACGCATGGAGTATTTTAAACGTTTACTCGTGACGTTTTAACGTTTAATCGTTACGTCGTCGTTTTACATTTTTTTAAACTCTTAAGTTATAATAAGATTGGAAATTTCTTTTAAGTTGTTCTATATACTTATGGTGAAATATATATTTCCACAAAATTTCATATATCTATGATGAAAAAAATAATAATAATAACGTCCACAGTCGCCGAAACAAAGAGTGCACATTAAGTATACATAAGTTTGACTAATTAAAGAAAATTATTTTAAATAAACTCCATGTTATTTGTCTAAAAGTTTTCCAGTCATTTCTTTTGATAAGGTTGTTGCAAATACTACATGACGAAGTAAGCAAAAGTAATAAAGCTTGTAAGACATCTAATATTATTTCGTCAACTTTCCGTAATTGGAGGAACTGCCTTTTTTACCCGACTGCCAAGAAGGGTTATGTGTTTCACGCGTATCTGGGTATGTGGATATCTTTATACCCTCGAAACATCCCAACGGCTGGATGGATTTTAATCAATGAGGTCTCTATCGATTCGTCATAACCGTCCAATAGTTATAGGCTAGTTTTTGTTTTTACAAATTCAAAATGGTGGCCGTAAAATACAAAATGGCGGTAGAGACGAAAAAACATTTTTACGCACCCTATTGAGTGGAATACAATTGGATAGGTCTTTCAAAATGAACACGATGTTTCATTGACTATTTTACAGTCAGAAGCTCCGTTTAAATACTACGCAACCTGGAAGTTGTGTAGGTAGGATCTCTAGCTTTACTTCAGCTCTAACCATCATAGACATCTATAAGCCTCATCAAAACAGTGTTTATAGATAGTAATTAACAATTAAACATAATTTAAAAGTCATCAATACAAGTAAATAAAAAAAATAGGTAAGTAATATAAAAAATAGTTTCACATTGATGATAAATAATTAATTAGTTCGCTTTTTATGCAGTTGGGTTTTTTGATTTTTTAAATTTAATTAATTTATTTCATGATTAGATTTCCTTTCCGTTATGGGGAAGGTGGGGCGGGGGTCATCCTGCTTTAAATAAAACTTAATAAACAATTGAGAAATTTTCCGTAGCCGGAGTTTTCAAAATTTCAGGTTAAAAGCGGATTTTCCAAAAAACGAAGATTATAGATAGTCTGACGGTAATAAAATAAAATAAATGATTGGAGTTTCTTTCCCTGATCGGGATGCTTTAATCATGAATCGGAAGCCAATTTTCAAGTTATTTAAAACTAGAGTACAGTCATTCTGGGTAACTTTGAACCATGGGGTGTAACTTTGCACCACCTCCTAATTTTCGATATTTTTCACTCCAAAAGACTAAATAAGCTCCAGAACTGTGCTCTGTTGGCAAAGTTCTAAACTGGGATTTCTACTCTTTATTTTAGAAAATAAATTAGCAACATTAACATAAAACAATTAAATTCATCATCTAACTATTTTTGTGAAGTACTGTTTTCAAGTTAATTTCTAATGCTGTTTTGAAGTTGTTGTAATCCAATTAAATTTTCATAGTAAGTAACAATATACTCATTTATCAGACATATTATTGTCTAAATGTTGTAAATGTGATAATATTTTGTGATTATTTATTTATTAATAGTTAATAAAATGTAAAATAAGAAGGCACTAACATGTTACCACATTTTCAGGGTAACTTTGAGCCGGCCCAAAGTTATACTGATGTTTATAATTTACTGATTATAGGTGCTACTGTCAAAAATTTTCCATATTTGCACGGATATTTTATATCAATGCCGAAAGTGAACATTAGATATAACATGTAAATATTTTCATAAATATGTGTAAAATACATAAAATTCATTTAAAGGCGTAATTCGGGGCGGAGCTGCTCAAATAAGACATTTCATACATTCAACATTTTTTATTCTTGTTTGAATAGTACTAGTACTAGTATGTATTACTGTAACTATGGATATATTATTGACGAGATAAAACATTGAAAATTGTTTTCCACTGCATTTTTATGCTTTATATGAACAATAAACAGGTTTTTTTTTTTTTCTAAATGTTCATGGTTCTCTTCTTCCACTTTTATTATGCCTGATATTTGTTGTAAATCATAAATTATACAAATCTTGTGATGTTGGGAAATATAAATTCGGAGTCTTTACATATCTGAAAACATTTTTTGGTGTTCAAAGTTGTCCTAACTATAATACTTTTTTTATAAAGAATTATTTTAGATAATATTTATCAAATGGTGCAAAGTTACCCTAAATGACTGAGTAACTTTGAATCAGGTTAAAAATTCATTTTTTATAGCTTTTATCCTTATTATTCCTTAATTTTTGATAGTCATCCAATAATTTAGGATCATTTCTTCTTTTTTATGCCCCTAGTTGCAACAATATTTTTAAAATAAGAGTGTGGCATATGAAAATAGAGAAAATGCGGATCAAAGTTACCCTGAATAACTGTAATTCTTTCGCTACTAAGTTCATTTTCTTTTTGCTGAACCAGTCTTGGAAAATAATTCAAGAAATCCCTAAACAAAACTTAAAACGCTTCAGCATCAAAATATTCGTGGAATACTAAATAGGGTGGAGGAGGTAAATTTTTAGTAATTTATAGTTCTGTTTATTTACATGTCTTCTTCATAGCCGTATAAATAAAACAGAATTAAAAATTCACGTGAAGGAAATTCGACGGTCACATTGTTGCTTTAAAAACTGTCTGCAGTTAAGATAAAATGTTGACGTGGAAAAACGTTTAAGAAATGGCAGTACCTTAAATACAAAATTTTGAATAAATACCGTCTGGCGAGGAAATTGTTATAAATAAACGAATATTTTTATTTCTATTCCTAAATGTCTGCGTCTATTTCTATTAGTAAATTGGTAGAGATGCTCGAGTTCAGACGAAAATAGTAAAGCTTGAAGGATTAACGATCTACAAGGAAGAAAATTTAATTATAACATTTTGATGTCATATTTCTGCAGGAGAGAAATTTATGAAGATTTATCCTGAACAAGTGACAGATCACAACATTACTAATGTTGATGCATGTTATACTTGATTACAAGTGATCAAAACTGGAGATCTAAATTTAAATCGTCAATTTAAAACAATTTGATGAACACTGGAGACAAGTTTAAGCCACTAAGTATGAAAAGTTAATAAAAAAGAAAAGTGCCCAGTCAAACTGATGACATTGTACTCACAGTCTATTCACACTAATTGTATATTATACTCTTACTTCAAAGAATAATGCCTTTCGAAAAATAAATTAAGGGGGTCATTAGCCCGCTCCCCTGTTTCACATCTTTATACTTAAGGGTCCTGTCCCTGCCGGCGAAGACACTCACGAGCTAATGCTAATCCTATGAATAGGGATTTTTCTAATAAATCGTTTGCATTTCGACATTTTTAATTTTTTTTTTTTTTTTTTTTGCATTAGATAGCCGAGGTCCGTCTCTACAGCGCACTTTGGTTACTTTTTTGATTTTGGTCGCAGATATTTTTAATAAAGTTACTTTCATTTTCAAAACCGGTTCTAAAAATGAAAGTGTCATTCTAAAAAACATCTGCAACCAAAATCGAAAAAGTAACCAAGGTGCGCTGTAGAGACGGACCTCGGCTATCCAATGCAAAAAAAAATTATTTAAAAATGTCGAAATGCAAACAAGATATTAGAAAAATCCCTCCCCATAGGATTAGCATTAGCTCGTGAGTGTCTTCGCCGGCAGGGACAGGACCCTTAACCAATGAGCACCAAATGTCATCCGGGAAGCGCCTTATCAGAATAAACCGGTATACGAAATTTGAAGCAAATCGGATAGAAAAGACATTTATCTAAATTAAGGGGGTTATTACCCCCCACCCCCGATCCCCTTTATTTTTAAACAATGAACCTCGAAATCTAATCAGGGAAGCGCCTTATCAGAATAAACCGGTATACCAAATTTCAAGCAAATCGGTTAAGAAAACCTACTTATCTAAATTAAGGGGGTAATACCCCCCCCCCCGATCACCTCTTTGTACTTAAACAATGAACCTCCAAATCTAATCAGGGATGCGCCTTATCAGAATTAATCGGTATACTAAAATTGAAGCAAATCTGATAATTCTGCATGAAAAACCCACTTATCTAAGTTAATGGGGGTGATTAGCCCCCCATACCCCTTTTATACTTAACCAATGAACCCTCAAAACTAATCACGGAAGCGCCTTATGAGAATGAACCTAGAAAAAAAATTTGAAGCAAATCGGATATTTCTATCAAGAGTTATCGCGTTACATAGGTACGTAGATGCGTACATATGTACATACGGAACCCGCGGACACATTAGCTCTCAGGTTTTGATAGCCTGTGAGATAAAAAGCACACCAGATTGGTATAAAATTAAGGGCCATACAAGATTCATAAGAAAATAAAATATACAAATTACATAAGGAAAGGTTTTTTTTTTTTTTTTTTTTTTTTTTTTTTTTTTTTTTTTTTTTACATCCTGCCCTCACTTTATATAATAAAATGAAAACAATATATTTTGTGTGCACCTTATTTACATCATCGTCTATAAATAAATAAAATAAAATAGATAAATAGTTTTATCATTGATCATCGCCATAAAATAAGCCCAGTCAACACAAAATAATCCAAGTCAGACAGATGTCAAATTCCTTTCTCCATCTATATCCCTCGTGTAGATAATTGGCCGTCAAAAATCAACCCAACCCAACCCCTTTCTCCATTATTAAACGTATGGACATAGAACGCATTCGTATTATAAAAAGTTTCTGTCAGAAAATTTGATTATTATTATTTTTTTTTAACTCTTCTTTCTTCTCTGCGCCGTGAACTGCTATATCCGTTCACTAAGCTGTAGGTTTCACTGCAATAGGATCATTATTTAAATTAATATAATTCTACAGATATAATGCGGTTTTAAAACATTGATTAATGATTAATACTGTCAAGGATTATATTCATATGCGATTTTTTTATATATATCATGTCGGAAAAATCATCTTTTTTTTTAACATTTTAAGAAAATTAAAGCGAAAACGACATTACAATTTTGCCCTTTCGCTAAGCAGTGAGGGGTTTTTAAGTGATGTCTCCAATTGCCGATAAAACTACTTTTATTTTGCGGCGCGCTACAAATACAACTACTTTATAGAAATTGTAGTTAGCTACAACTACAACTAATTATTTTAAAAATTAGCGACTACAAACTACTTTTCAAAAGTAGTCACAACTTCGCTACTTACAGATTTTGTCAATGTATTGAATTTATACTCAAAATCGAGTTATATCGGGTATACAATCAACCTTGGGCATTAAAATATTAACCATTTAGTGCGCAGCTTTGCATATATGCAAACAACAGTGTTTTGAATTTATTAGAATTTTTTTATTCGTATATACCTAATTCACACCATAAAATTAAAATGGTTAATATAATTATATTATTAATAAAATTAATTAAAATCTGCTTTAATTAATAACAGACATTCCGTATTTCAATAAAGCGAAATTAACCATTGAATCTTTCTGCAAAGTCAGATTCGCTGTACTTGAGTTATTTCTAGAACGTATTCTATAATGCGAATTAAAGGTTTAAAGGTTAAGCTTTATAAAGTAAATAATCATATAAAATAAGGTATTTGGAGACATACTTCGTAAAATATTTACTAATTTGCAATATTTTAGCGCAAAATAGCCAGACGACAGTAGTTTTTACTTATATTGCAAATGTGCAACAGAAGAAATGTTTGACGTATTATATGAAAAATGTATCTCTAATTTTTCTTTTCATTATTTTTCCTGTGTAATAAATCTTTCAGAGAATCATATATAATTTTTTCGAAACAAAATAAAAAATCGCGCATTTAAGGGTTAAGAAAGTTAACTTGCAAGAAAATGCTCTGTACTCCGAAATGTTAGTTTACAAAAATATTACAACCTTCTCAGCGAAATTAAGAGAGATACGTAATACAGTTAAGGTTTATAAATAGATACATAAACTACAGCTTTTTTATTTTGTGTGTGTGCAAGAGGGGAAGATATCTGAGCAAGCCACATAACGAGGGACTACAATTGTACATAAAATATTTATGCATAACCGTACACCGCATAAATTTGATTTACTATTCCGACAATAATATCTCGCCGACACTTGAAAATTGTTGCACAAAACACATTTTGCACAAAAGAGGAGAGTGACTATCACATAATTTCAAGTGAGGCCTCCTTTTAATTATATAAATTCGTTCGTAATTATATAAATACGCAGCACCTACAGCACCTATAGCACCTGGTCCGTCCGTCTGTCCCCATATAACAGCGCAAAAATTACCCAACCGAATGGTTTGAAATTTAATATATATGTAATCGTTGCAGAATTTTGTCGAGTCATTTCAAAGTTTATGCATATTGAATCAAAACTTAAAAAGGTATTAATAAAAGTTTTCTTTATTCCATTAAATTCTATCATACGTAATTAATTCAATGTTGTTTATTTTAAGCGTAGGGTAAACGTATGGAAGAAAGTCTCTTTTAACACCATAATCAGTGTCTAATAATTGCGACTGAGATGATGTTTTTGTCGTAACAGCAGCACAGCCATTTTGTTGAATCATTTTGCACACATTTAAATTATTAAATATGCCACGTGACATTTGTATGTTACACAAATAAAGTTGCAATAAGCTTTTTTTATAAATAAAAAGTTAAATTTTGGGACATGAATGATGCTATAAAAAAGTACTCATCCCTATTCAGAATAAAAACTAAATATTTCTAAATATGAAACAAAGAGAACAACTTACCTTTATCCATGGTGGCTAGTTCAACTTTAGTTGCTGTTGCAATGGAAATAACTCTGCCAGCTCCACCTGGTATCTGTTAACCTAAATGTGTGTTTAGAGGGACTGAGATGATGGTCAACCTCAGGGACAAATACATTTACTTCAATATGTTACTATACAATCATACTATAAAGGAGAATATATTTTCTCATACTGTATATACTATGTAGCTATAAATATATAATAGTAAAAGTTAATAATATCTATAGAAATTTTTACAGCATACATTTAATATTGGATATTTGTACAAGGTGACAGGGATTGAAATGATGATTTCGTTTTTTAAAGCTTAAAATTAATTATTTATACGTCATTATATGTCTATTTATCTTTGGTAATTGTTATAACAAATGTTACAATATATTACATTTTTCAGTTTTTGGTTTTAGTATAATTAATGAAATATTATTGGCAGTGGACGCAAATTGTCCACTTTTCAGATATTAACCTGTATCGCGTCCGGGAGGCTTTTTCAGGAAGGCTCACATTTTCAGCACCAGCCATGGCGAGTTGGCGAAAGCGAGAACGTTCATCCAGCTCTAACGCCAATCGTCGTCTTGTGTTTTGCTTTGAGCCGAAATGGCGGAAGACGAACTAAGATATTTTAGAATAACAGTCCTACCTAAATTAAAGAAATACTTTCAATTATGTGTTCTAGATGAAAAGAAATCTTTTTCGAAAGAAATTGTATTACGAACTCTTATACTCTGTTTTATCAAAGGCCTTTATTACTTTTGATGATATAGACTAAAATTTTGATTATTTGATCCCCTCAAAAATCTACATTTTCATTCAATTGAGTATTATTAATTCCATACATGTTAAACAAAAACTCATTACCTTCATAAATCAATATTTGATTACATATAAAGATGGATTTATGGGGATGATGAATTAATGCAGTTTCAGTGCATTTTGATGTACATAAACACAGATTTAAAAAATACCTGTGGCAGAAAATTACTATATTTTCTGCGATGAACTTATATAATTAATTTAATACCAAATCATTCTGCAGAAACAGTACCCAAAGTCGAGTGAAAACAAGCTAAACCAGGGGAAAAAAAAAACAAAAAAAAAACCTATCACACTCCCAACTAGGATGTTTAGAAATTGCCTTTTTAATGTGAGATGAAATTCTTAAGGGGAGGTGGGGGAGAAGGAATATTGAATGATTATCTTTTGTTACTTCAAAGTAACAAATAAACTCAGTAGAGAAATTTTTTAACTATGTATGATAGTGAGGTGCTGTAGATTTAAATAGTTAAATTTATCAATTAACAAATAGAAAAATACACCAAAAAAATTAAAAACTTGGAATATTTACCTTTTTGGGGGGGGGGGGGGGATATGAATAATGAGTCCTTTACTTATAGTTACTTCAAAGTAATAAATAGGACAGAAAATCTTAAAAAATGTAAAGAATTAAAAAAAAAAAATGAAAGCGTGTGCACAAAAAGTTAATCCTGATTTTTTTTTTTTTTTTTAATCTTTCATTGTATTTTTTTCCTTTTCTTTTTTTATGAGAAATTATTTATTTGTTATTTAAAAATCAACAGATAGAGCAAAACACAATTTTAACTAATCTTTTCTGCAAGGCAACAATGAATTTTAAATGGTCAAAAAATGGTGTGCTGGAGAAGAGGGTGTGTGTGTGGGGGGGGGGGGGAGGAGAAGAGAAAATTCGAAATGGGAGGTTGACTCAGATGATTGATAATTATTTTATTGCCACTTCAACTTAATAAATAGTACAATATGTGTGCAGAATGACGAAAAATGGAGTGTGTGTGTAGGGGTGGAGGGGATTTCATCCGAGAGAATTTAAATGATTTATTCAAATATAACAAATGACTATTTTGAAATAACAAATAAAACAATTAGGACGAAATAATATTTAAAAATATGGCAAAAATTTTAAAATAAAAAACTGAAGAATTTTAAAGATTTTTAATTCTGTGCACTAGGGGCAGACCAATGTTTTTTTTCCCCCATAAGAACTCGAATAATGATAAAGATTTAACAGCATTAAAATGTAATAGTAATTGATTTAATTGCATACATCAACTTGCAATTATTGTAACTAATTGATTTAATTGCAGGATACAGCTAAATAATTTATGATTTATTGTTCAATCTAATTATAATCGAATTGATTTTAGTTTCAACTTCCTATTAATGTCTAATCGCACTTAAATTAAAAACAATTAATTTTTAATAAATTATTTCAGTGAAAATATGTTTTATTAATGCAAATCAACACGTCACACAATTATGCCGCTTAATTTAAAAAAAAAATTAAATTAATTCAGTAGTAGGGTCAGGTGAGGTAATTATGACCGCCGTCATATTGGAGAAAAATGTGTATGGTAAAATTTTATTTCAAGCTTAGATATTAACCTCATAATGTATATTTCATCTTAGATATTCTTTATTACTAGTCTGAAGCCTTTTTGAGATCCGAATAGCAATTTGAAACTAAGTCTATAAAATTTTTGATAAACGCATTTCTCACTTTGGAGTTCAAAGTGGTCACAATTACCCCAAAACAAATGTGTATTAGCAAGTATAAAGAGAAGATATAGTGGTCATAATTTCCCCACTAGTGGTCTTAATTACACCAAACTTATGTGATTGTGAGTTTTTGGTGGGGTAATTATAAGCATACTTTTAACTTAAAAAAAAAAAAAAAAAAAAAAAAAAAGCAGCTATGAGAATTAAAACTTAAAAAATGTTCTTAAAGAATCAAAGTTACTTCCTATGTACTGAAAACACCACTTTTCCAAATAGAAATAAGCAAAAAAAAAAAAATAATAATAATAATAATAATAATAATAATAACAATATTGAAAATGTAAAAAGTGGTTATAATTACCTCTCCTGACTATAATGCTAATAAAACCAAGTTCAATTGTGTCATAAAAACATGATCAATAGAATTATATTTAATACAAAAAAAATCTTTACGTCTGTTTTTGCAAATTAATGAAATAAATTAATATTATTGAACTGAAAAACATAACTTATGTTTGAATTATATATATTGTGCAATTAAAATCACTTTAATGCGAAAAAGCTCTTTGTTTTAAAAGCAAAAAGCTCTCAGCAAAGGAATGGGGTTGCTGTTCGCTACGCGTAAGACGTCAGGAGCAAGAAAGGGTGCGTAGCATTGAATTCATCACCGCGCCAACCGTTACTCTGGCGATAAAGTGCTCAAAACGTGAGCCTTCTTGAAAAAGCGTCCGGGAGCACACTAAACTCAACCCTTTGAAGGACGGTGGTTATTATCCATACCACTCAATTTTAATCCAGAATTGCCAAATTTGTAACAAAATATTTGAATAAAGTTTGCCTTTTATAATGTACGCGAAGAAATGTATTTATTTATTTTCAAACCAATTTGTTTGTAAATCCGTGTGATACGCAATCATTTCAACATTTCAGCAAGAGAATTATTTTGCCACTGAAAGCTTTAAAGCGTTTAAACATCGAAACATTCGTGGAAGAGTAAACGTGGTGGGAGTGGATTTGCAGTAATTTATAGTTCTGTTTATTTATATGTCTTGTTCACAAACATATAAATAAAAAAGGATGCATGCCTAACAAATCAGGAGAAAAACATCTGAAAGTAACATTGTTGCTTTTAAAATTGTCTACAAATTGAAAATCGCTTGTGGTTACAGTTAAGATAAAATGTCAACATGGAAATACAGTACCTTAACTTTTGAATATGTACCATCTGCAATGGAGCAGCACAGAGAGAGATATGGGGGGGGGGGGGGGGGCAGTACAAATTATGGGGGCGATGCTTTTTTAAAGCGCCCGCCACAATTCCTCTGTTTTATTTTTATGATGACACAGAAAACATGCATAATACTCCTTCTTAAATAAAAATTTCAAATTAACTCTAGAAGTACCAAGGGGTCGTTTCTGACTATTCTAATGTTATCTTTCCGAAATCTATTGGAAAATGTAGCAAAATAATGCATAATTAATGTTTCTTTTATTATAATTTTTAAGTGGAATGGTGGTCTAAATCTAAACAAGAAACTTTCTCCGGTTGTTAGCTAAATAAACTACAGTAAACTCTGTCTCAGGCGGAATCGGTCGGGACCGAGAAAATTTTCCGTCAAGTGCAGTATTCCGTCTTAGACAGAGTTTACTGCATTGAAAATCGTTATATGGGACTTTAAAATCATTTAGCTTTAGGAAGAATTTACTGTATTAAAACTCGTTCTGCGGGACTTTAAAATCCAGCGTTAGACAGACTTTACTGTATTGAAACTCGTTCTTGCGGAACTTTAAAATCTTTTATTATGAGACAGAGTTTATTGCAATGAAACTCGCTCTACGGGACTTTAAAATCATTTAGTGTTAGTCAAAATTTACTGTATTGAAACTAGTTACTGTATTGAACTTTAAAATCTTTTAGCTTTAGACAGAGTTTAGTGTATTGAAACTCGTTCTGCGGTACTTTAAAATATTTTAGCTTTAGACAGAGCTTACTGCATTGGAACTGGTTCTGCGAGGCTTTAAAATCTAGTATTAGACAGAGTTTACTGCAGTAAAACTCGTTCTGCAGGACTTTGAAATCTTTTAGTGTTAGACAGAGTTTACTGCAATGAAACTCGTTCTACGGGATTTTAAAATGTTTTAGTGTCAGATAGACTTTACTGTATTGAAACTCGTTCTGCGGAACTTTAAAATCTTTTAGCTTTAGATAGTAATTAGTGTATCGAAACTTGTTCTGCGGGATTTTAAAATATTTTAGCTTTAGACAGAGTTTACTGCATTTGAACTGGTTCTGCGAGACTTTAAAATCTTTTAGTATTAGACAGAGTTTACTGCAGTAAAACTCGTTCTGCTGGGCTTTAAAATCTTTTAGCGTTAGACAGAGATTACTATATTGAAACTCATTCTTGCGGAACTTCAAAATATTTTAGCTTTAGACAGAGTTTATTGTATTGGAACTCGTTCTGCGAGACTTTAAAATCTTTTAGTGCTAGACAGAGTTTGCTGCAGTGAAACTCGTTCTGTGGGATTTTAAAATCTTTTAGTGTTAGATAGACTTTACTGTATTGAAACTCGCTCTGCGGAACTTTAAAATCTTTTAGCTTTAGACAGTGTTTAGTGTATTGAAACTTGTTCTGCGGGATTTTAAAATCTTTTAGCATCAGACAGAGTTTACTTACTGCATTTAAACTCGTTATGTGAGGCTGTACAATCTTTTCGCGTTAGGCAGATTTCTGTATTACATATAGTACGCCTTAAGCAGAATTTACTGCAGCAAGTAAAAAAATAAAAAAGTACGAATTTGAATTATGAAAGTTGTGTCTATTAACGTTCGCTGGATTGAGAAAGATCAAAATAAAAATCTGCTAATCAAACAACAAAAATACTACAAACAGAGAAGTCCTACTCTGGCGAAATGACAGAGACTCTATCCTTTGTGGGTCCCACTCCTAAGACGGTAATGTAATAACGTGTGAAATATTACGCGTTCTATTTTTTTTAAATTAATTATTTAACAAATGTATTTACTGATGCTATGCTAAAGGCTGTTCTCAACTGCTCTGCTCAACAAGCGCAAAACGTTTTGACACATTTAAAAATTCATTTTTTATCGAAAAGATATAAAATTGGAAGACCTGACTATGGAAGCGATTTAGAATTGAACTGTGTTTTCCATTTTTTTTTTTTATAAATAAAATACTTATTGTGTTATAAACGATTTTGATAACGTGATAAGGACGTTTTTCGCCCTCCCTGGACTTGTTATTCTTCTTTCGCGCTGAAATTCTGTTCAAAACGCCCACTTTGACACTATTTTCTGAAAGATCTATTGCATTTGCAAAAAAAAAAACTGAAAAAACAGGCCGATTACATAGTTTCTGAACAACAACACCTGCTTGTTTAATGCATTTCCGAACAAAAATAAATTAAAACTTATGTCATAAAGTTGCCCTTTTGGATTTGAGAACAGCCTTAAGAGCTCACCACCTTTGATTTAGGGCCCTGCAGACTCTTTCTTGCGGTCCTAGTCTGGAAAGCAAATTGTTTCAAATAAACTGAAAGCTCTGTTTTTTTCCCCTTCATAGATGTCTTACATATATAATATATATATTTTTTTTTTTTTTTCATAAGCTTTTTCTACTGCTTCTTGATGAATTTAGACGAAAATAAAGAAGCTTGAAGGAATAACGATCTACGAATCTGATCTCTGTCCTCTATATAAGGATGTCGCAATGTTCCCTCCTATGGAGGAATAACGATCTACTAATAAGGAAAAGGTATTATTTCAAGAAACAAAATAATAAAACTTTTATGTCTATTTTTCTGAGAGAGACATTTACCGAGATATATCACAAGCAGGTGACAGTTCACGGCATTACTAGTAGAAATCGACCGAAAATTCATTTCCGTTTGCGTTTTCGGCCCAAAATCTAAGTTTCGGCGAAAGTGCTGCCAAAAATTCGGCTCGAACGAAATTCGACCAAAACTATCTGTATTCCAAAAATCTAATTTAACATTATTCGTTGATTTGAGCTGTATCAGCTCAAATGAGACACTCTTTATTTATTGCTATACACTTCACTGTTTATAGTTTATAGCTTGAGTCAGTCATGAATGACTGACTCAAGACGTGAGTGCAAATTACAAAACAAGCAATGCATATAGGACTAAACTTTGAAGGCGCTTTTCACGTGCTATTTAAAAGCTGCAGACGTCATAGTAATAGAATTTTTTTAGTTTGAAAACGCAGAAATGTTTTGATTACTCTTTGAGAATGTTCTAGTACAATAGATGTTCACTTACAAAAATCATTGTAAAAGATAAATCGAGGTACGTAACCTAAAACATTTTTTAATGAGAAAAAATTCGTATAATTAGAAAATCATTCTGTGTCATGGATGAATTATTTGCATTTTTCTTACATGAAAACAATACGTTTTGGTCATTGGCACAGAGAGCCAACTTGGGCCAGACGTATAATTACATGTATAATGAATTAATAATTATGTGCATTTATGCATGACTTATTTATAAAACTTTTTCGGACATTTTCGTTATCGTTTTCAGACGAAAAATTTGAGATCCCAAAAATTCGGTTTCAGCTTCGGTTTCGGTCGATCCTTAATTACTAGTGAGCTTAATTACTTACTACATTTCGCGTTAGCTCAAGTAAACGAAACTGGAAATCTAAATTCTATATCGAGTCAACTTTAAAACAGTTTTATGAACATTTAGGGAGGAATTTTAATTTCTAGCGATATAAAACTTTAAAAGAATATCAGATTGGTTCAAATTTAAGGATAAAATAAGATTCATAAGAAAAGAAAATCCACACCTCAGTGTCCCGATGCTCAATTTTTTCAAAGAGAGTAAAAGATGCCAAGTTCGCTTTCAAAGGGACTCAGAAATATTGCATACTTTATTGTGCAACATAAATGTAATAGTAACATAATCTTCCTGCACTTTTTAAAAAAATTATGTCAAACAGTTTTATTAAAAAATCTGAAATAAATTTAATCGCTAGTAGTACTCACTCACTTTAATCACAGTTAAAAAGAACATCAGATTGAGGTATTTTAAGGATTAGACGAAATTCAAAACAAAAGAAAATCTTTCACCTCAGTGCACCTGTGCTCAATTTTCTCAAAGAGGGTAAAAGATGCCAAGCTCGATTCACAAGCGGTTCAGAAATACTGCATGCTTTATAGTGCAACATAAATGTAATAATAAAATAATCTTCCTAAACTTCTTTTTAAATCAATTTCAAACAGTTTTACGAACATTTGTGAAAGAAATTTTAGTCAGTAAAAGTTAAAAAGAACATCAGACTAGAGTAAATTTAAGGATTAGACAAGATTCAAAAGAAAAGAAAATCTACACCTCAGTTCCACGGTGCTCAATTTTCTGAAAGAGAGTATAAGATGCCAAGTTCGATTTAGAAGCGGCTCAAAAACATATTCAAATTATATATTCAGAAATATATTAAATATTTGTATACATTATAGCATTATAGTGCAACATAAATATAATAATAACATAATCTTCCTAAACTTTAATATATATATATATATATTTCAAACAGTTTTACGAATATTAGTGAAAGAAACTTTAGTCACTAGCAGCAGAAACGTTAAAATGAACATCAGTCAAGGGCAAATTTAAGGGTTAGATAAAATTCAAAAGAAAAGAAAATCTGCACTTCAGTTCCCCGGTGCTCAATTTTCTCAAAGAGAGTATAAGATGCCGAGTTCGATTTGGAAGCGGCTCAGAAATACTGCATACTTTATAGTGCAACATATATGTAATGTTATTATAATCTTTCTAAACTTAAAAAATATATGTATTTCAAACAGTTTTACGAACATCTGTGAAAGAAATTTTAGTCACTAGCAACATAAAAGTTAAAAAGAATATCAATCTAGGGCAAATTTAAAGATTAGACAAGATTAGACTCGAAGAGAATATAAGATGCCAAGTTCGATTTGGAAGCGGCTCAGAAATATTTCATACTTCACAGTGTAACATAAATGTAATAATAGCATAATCTTCCTAAACATAAAATATATATATACTTCAAACAGTTTTACGAACATTTGTGAAAGAAATTTTAGTCACTAGCAGCAGAAAAGTTAAAAAGAACATCAGTCTAGGGCAAATTTAAGGGTTAGACAAAATTCAAAAGAAAAGAAAATCTGCACTTCAGTTCCCCGGTGCTCAATTTTCTCAAAGAGAGTATAAGATGCCGAGTTCGATTTGGAAGCGGCTCAGAAATACTGCATACTTTATAGTGCAACATATATGTAATGTTATTATAATCTTTCTAAACTTAAAAAATATATGTATTTCAAACAGTTTTACGAACATCTGTGAAAGAAATTTTAGTCACTAGCAGCATAAAAGTTAAAAAGAATATCAATCTAGGGCAAATTTAAAGATTAGACAAGATTAGACTCGAAGAGAATATAAGATGCCAAGTTCGATTTGGAAGCGGCTCAGAAATATTTCATACTTCATAGTGTAACATAAATGTAATAATAGCATAATCTTCCTAAACTTAAAAAAAATATATACTTCAAACAGTTTTACGAACATTTGTGAAAAAAATTTTAGTTACTAGTAGCATAAAAGTTAAAAAGAATATCAATCTAGGGCAAATTTAAAGATTAGACTCGAACAGAATATAAGATGCCAAGTTCGATTTGGAAGCAGCTCAGAAATATTTCATACTTCATAGTGTAACATAAATGTAATAATAGCATAATCTTCCTAAACATAAAAAATATATATACTTCAAATAGTTTTACGAACATTTGTGAAAGAAATTTTAGTCACTAGCAGCAGAAAAGTTAAAAAGAACATCAGTCTAGGGCAAATTTAAGGGTTAGACAAAATTCAAAAGAAAAGAAAATCTGCACTTCAGTTCCCCGGTGCTCAATTTTCTCAAAGAGAGTATAAGGTGCCAAGTTCGAAAAAAAACAAACCCCAGAGTGTTACTTAATCTTTCAAGTCTTTTTGGAGACTGACTTCAGGATTAGCCCATGTACATTTCAAGGGTTCATAATTTTCTTCATTTTTCAAAGCATGCATCATTTTTCTTTTACTTTCAAAAAAGACATTATCATAAAAAAAAATGCAAAAGCAACTAGTTCTTCTGTCAAGTGCAGAAATGCCCTAGGAACTTCTTCATAGCACACAAACAAATGGTTTTATTTGCATTTTCGTACTTTTACAAGTTCTTCAGGAGCAATAAATCATTGGGCCTGATACGAGCTGTGATTGTAGATTTCCACCACAATCGAGCAAACTTGACGAACTCCGGATTCATTTTGGCCCCACCAGTGGCCGAGAGGTTCTGCTCTCGAAGCTGGTAGACGGGAGATGCTGGGTTCGATCCCAATCGCGCCCGTCGGCCTAATCGTTCGGAGTTTTCGTGGTTTTCTTCGAGCCGTGGATCTTCCATGCGTTAATACGGATTAGGTTCCCTTAGAAAGACCCCCACGAAGGGCACTCCCCCCGGGCCTATATCCCTCGTGTAGATAATTGGCCGTCAAAAATCAACCCAACCCAACCCGGATTCATTTTGCTCAGAGAGTTTAAACTGATCTCTAAATAAATAAATCTTGAGCGAGTAACATATATGGACTTCACCATCCATGGAGATCGATGCAATCCACCACACGGGGGGGGGGGGGGGGGGGCTCTAAAGTAAACACCTCTTTCGGGTACCCCTCCGAGGAAGCTCTGTCAGTTCCTTGTAATCGTCCATTGGTTGAAAATCATTAAGATGATTTTGAGCAAACTCTATGATTTTTGATACATTATCTGTTATTTTTTTCATTGATTAAATCGTCAGTTATGGAAGTCCGAAATCTGCCATGATCGATAGACATCCACGAAATTTTAAATTGTTTGAATAACAGTATGTTTGGTCCGTTTGAAACTCCGAGTGACTTAACAACTTCCTGAAGCATAATTTTAAGGATGTAATGATGGTAAGCAAAAGCATTTCTTTATTCATATTCTGTTTCAGAAGAGCACAAGCTTCTCCTGATAATCTGATATTAACAAAGGTTATATCAAAACTCATACATTTTACTTACTCTGTAGTCCCCATGATTCCAATGTTTCGTTAACAGCAGAAGCTATTGCCTCACCTGTCACTGATAGTAATTTTTGGCCATAAAGTAACTGGTCAATACCTTTACATGAAACAATAATGGATAATCTGGCTACAGATTCAGATCCTGAAATGTTTTCTAAAATTTTGCCATCCCAGTATATAGTCAAATGAACGCTTGCCGAAAAATCTTTTTTTAAGTTTTGGGCTCTACTTGCTCGGCTTTTGATACAAATATGCCCATTTAGTACGACATTTTACGAGTATCAAAAAATCAAATTGTATAATTTATAAACATTATCTCATAAATTTCTACCTATTTTAGCTATTTAAGATTAAAAAATAACAGAGAACCATTTTTCAAAGCGGAATGTTACTGTCTCTACCTTTCACAATGCTGCCAAGTTGAGGTGAAATAGAGTGTAGACATGAAAAGCTCCTGTCTATGTTTGGACAATAGCTGTGTAAATATGTTGAAATTTGAAACAAATGACAAACTTTACAGCCTAAATAATCATATCATCACTCAATTTGGCAATGACTATGAATTTGTATTAATAATTTATAATTAGATTACAAAATATGTCATTTAAAAAAAAAAAATAAATATTCAAACCTTGGTAGCGACCCCTAAAACATGTTTTAAAATTTTGAAATTTTTGTGGAAGTCATTATTTTATACATAGAACAAAATAAGAGGGTGCCCCATATAAAATTTAAAAGTTAATTTTTTAAGGACCACCCTTTATATATATATATAACCATTAATTAAACATTACCAACCATCATCAAAAACCGCAATATTGTGAATGAAATGACAATAAAAATGGATACCACAAACCTATAATATAGAACTGTATGTATATATATATATATATATTAATATTATATATATATATATATATAAATATATAATAAAGATGAAATCACAAATGTGTGAACAAATTGAAAAAAATCTAAAGAAGGACAAGATATGAACATTGGAAACCAGTATGTAAAATAAAAAACAATGAATAACCTACAGAATCATCAGAGGAGCTTGTAGGTTTAATTCACATTGAAGACACGTTATTTCATCCAATTTTGTCGGTATTAAGCCTAAAATGAAAAACTTTAGCTCCTTATAGCGTATGAAAAAAACAAAATAAATGATAAAAAACCAAGATAGCTAAAGAAAAATACACCCCACACAAGATATTAAAAATTGAAAAATGATTAGTGTATAATACCTCAATTATAGACAAAAATCCAAAACTCCAGAAATTTGACCCACAAAATTGTAACATGTAAGGATGCAATCAGATTTAAGACTATTAAAACATGTGGCATGGATGAAAGTGTCCACTAAACCAGCAGATAGTCAATGAAAACAAAAACACTGCTGGTGTGAAAAAGGAATATATATATATATATATATAACCATTATATAATATTACAATTCATCATTTTTTCAAAATAAAAATTAATAAATTGAGTATCAATACATTACACTGACATTATACATAATAAATCTAGATCAACTATTATTAACTTATCATTAATGCATTTTTTTAATAAACCTATATCCTAATCATCAATATATGAAGTATTAAAAATTAAAACATTCAAAATTGGCGAAAGGTAAAACAACAGGAAGACGAATTCATAAAAAGAACAAGTAAATAAAGAAATATATGTAGGAAATCATAAATATTTCAAATATTTTGTAAAACTATTTATAACTAAAACAATTCAGCCAATGAAAAAAGATCTGAAATAATGAATCATTGTCAGCATCAACAAATCCTTTGCACGAAATGTGTGATCTCAAAATTGAAAATTCATTAATTCAAAAAGAAAAACTACAAAATGAACTTAAAATGATTCGTAACTTGTTTTCAAGGGCAATATTACGAAATATTAATAAAAAGCGGTTAATTTCTGAGGAAGAAATAATAAGCTACAGCTTAAATGCTTATTTTCCTCCATCGCCCGATTAACCACTACCATAAAAAAATGAAAGAAATATATAATTAATCAATATGTAAGACATGGGCAGAACAATGTCATGCACAATAGAAATAAAAATGAAACATGTGAGTTAAATCTTACTCAGCAATAGAATCATACAATTTTTTAAAATACCATATTTGAATCGTAGTCATTGTAACGGAGCCGATGTCGTAAGGTGGTGTGGTAGCAGGCAACTTCAACGGCCTGGTCTTATCAATATCGAAAAAATATTTTATTGTATCACAAACAATTAAATAAGGGTTTCTTAATTAAATAATTCATAATTACAACATATTTCATATATGGGTTCGAGTTCAGCTAACAATAAAGTATTTGTAGAATCAAGTCCAGTTCTGTAATGGCAGATTGTTTTCAGGGAGAATGTCTCTAATACATTCAATGTCCACACTTTTCGAAGGTAGAGTTCGAGATGCTCGACAGGAATGTCGTACTTTTCGTAGATATTTAACCGAGGTTTAGGAACCTCCGATATTCAACTCCGTGATGGAGATATCTTAACAGGCACACCTGGCTTTCGCTTTTCTGTGCTTCAGAATATGTCCCGAAGCCGTCGACCCGTGAGAGATTTCCACTCTGCACGGCCAGTAAAACCTTGAAGTCTCAACTTCAACAGAAGGGGAAAAAAGGATCCCGAGAATGCTCCTGCATCCTCTTTTATCAGTTTCGTTTTTCCGTCTAGGACCAAAGCCACTCCCATTAGCCATTCACTATCCGTGGCCCATGATCTCATAGACAAGCCCTTTCTCTATAGGCTGCAGTCAGGAACCTTGGCGTCAGGTTTAATATCTGGTTTCACTATTACTTTTCCACGGGAACGAGACCCTCGTGAACATCAAAAGAATATTTCTCTCGCTAGATAAAGGAGTTCCTTTCACCCTAGTGTCCTCTGCGAAGATTGATTGAAATTGAAGTATTTTCATCTTTAGCGCCATTTTCTAGGACTCTGAAGAAATTTGGAGGCTAGGTGAAAATACATTAGTTTCCTTATGCTGGCTTCTGCCTTGTAAATTGAGTGTTTCAATGTGAGATATCGTCGAATTCTCACATCATGATCTCCACAATCACAGCATAAACCCCGTCATATTAATGGGTTACAATTAAATGCGAATTCTGACAGTTCAAAATATTCACACCAAGTAAATAATATTTATAATAATATAAATATAATAATTATAAATTATTATCGTAATTAATCTAAACAATATAAATTATTTTATATACTAATTAAAGGATCCCAGAGTAAATCCATTATGAACTAGGACTGAAGAAATACAGTTATTAAATTGAGAGGTAGGAATGACATATCTATATTATAAAGGACAAACATATCTGTGCGTAACGCGTACGTCATTCTGCGAATGGCAACACTTTGAAATTGGAAATGAAATTTCGGTTTTGCAAGTTTCGCTACAGCAAAATTTAAACTTCTAAACATCGCACAGTTTCAATTTTTACACCGTCGTATAGGGGAAAAAATGTACTTTTAAATACAATTTCTTTGAAAGCTCTATCTCAAATTATTTTTTGAGATATTAATTTTTTTATAGATTTTAGTACCAATTTTGTTATTGTGGCAACTGAAGTACTCCATTTCTATTAAAAGTAAAGGGAAAATAGTCATGGTTTATTTATTCTTATTGATTATATCCTTATTGATGCCATTTTCACATTACAAATAAAAGTAACTTTTTTTCTAATTGTTGAACAGAAAATGACGTCAGCCATTAAAAAAACACGCATTCTTCTGCATAAATCAAAAGATTGAAGAAGATATTTCAATATTTTTACATTACGCTGATACTGAGTTTGAGGCGCTAGGCAAAATGATTCAGTGAGTAAAAATGATGTCATATTTAAAACAAAACGATCATTTTCTTTGATAAAACTAAATATTTGACCAATACTATAAGGCCATTACTATGGCAACTAAAGGCAAATTTCTGAATGGTAAATTTTCGCGGGTACTGAGATTAGAACTTAAAGTTTGTGCGAATGTTCACATGAAAAGTTGAATTGGACAAACGTGACTTTAAGTTTGGAAATACATTCATTAATAATGTACTGAGCGTTAAAATACTTTTAAATTGTGAATTTGAGTGGTGCGTATGTAAATTTTGAGAATGTGAAAATAACGTACAGTTTAGATTTTATGAGAGAAAATTTTATAATCCGACAAAGCGAAATCCTTTTTACTGATTTTTCATCCCGTAAAAACAAACATAAGAGCCTCAATCGATGACTTCAACATAATTGCGCATCTTGATTACGTATTCTAATACAGTTTATTTTTTCAATAATTTAAGCAGTTGAAGTTTGTGGAAATAATATTTTAGTAATTTTAGTTTAAAAACATTATTTGTTTTAAGAGTTAGACAACCAATGCAAGATGAATTTTTTATTGTAATTATTTTTGTACGTTTATTATAAATTCCATCTAACAATTCCATTCTAAATATTTTAATTCGTCGAATTTCGACGGGTTCCAACTTGTATATATAAAGTATTATTTAATGTTTTGAAACATTGTTTCATTTAATGAATGAAAATTTTATTAGGTAATCTTACATATGATAAAGGTTATAAATGAAGATATGATATATATTTTTTTTTTAACATGTATTATTTTACTATTTATAATTTAAATAATTACAATAATTTTTAATATTTATTTCTTAAAGACTAATATTATTAGATTACAATAATATTGAAGATTAATATTTAATCATTAAATTTTCCAAGAAATTTTAGTACCACCTGTTAAAATTTTAACATATTCTTAAAAAGGAGAAAATATCAAAGCTTTTACTTCAATGTTCTTGAAATTTAATTTTTGTTCCATAACAACTTCTTACACTAGTGTCTCGTCTTACACTATTTATAATATTATCAAAGAAAATTTTATATTTGCAAAACTCTACAGAAATAGTTCCTTTTTTACAGTCGTATAAACATAAATAATTATGTCTAATATTTTCCTGAAAATAAAAATATCGTATTTTGTAAGAAATTCTATTCAAATATCAGTCAAATATTATTTCTTTCGAAACAACTTTTGAATTATTTATCTTAATATATTCATATTTTTATTTTTTAAACACTTCAGTGTATATGAATTTCAAAATTTCCTTTCAGATTTAGATCTGAAAATTTTAAATTTTTCATTGAACATAATTTTTCATGTTTTCAATAGTAATCCATATTACATCTTGAATTAAGCAAAAGAAGAAAAAAAGAAAAAACATCTTTAAACCATTCGACTCAACTTTCATGAACTCAACTCGCTTTACAGAGTTGTAAGCCTAGACTTAATTCGCAGAATTATTTTTCCTTTCTAACGAATCTTTTAAATTGCTTAAAAAAAATGAAATTAAGAGCAAAAATAGATCTTATATAATAGAGTTCAGCTCCACTTAAGAACATGATAACAATTGATGTTTTATTGTATCTTATTTTGCGGTACAATAAGACGATTTTTTTTTATCAAACATTAGTTAAGAGGCTACTTCACTCACATGAAAATATCAGCTCGCTAATGTTAATCCTACCGAAGAAAAATTAAAAAATACCTCGTTTGCATTTCCATCTTTTTATTATTATTATTATTATTATTATTATTATTATTATTTTGCATGGGATATCTGATGTTGATCTGTACAAAGGCCGTTTTTTGCTTGTAACATTTTGCTTAGATGATTTTATTTTTTAATTAGGATAATTTCACTGTCAGAACCGGTTTTGAAAGTGGAAGTTCACTCATACAAAAAAGAAAAAAAACCTGCAAATGAAATCGATATTTACTTTTAAAATGTTTTATGTTAATTGTATTGAATTTACATCACAATGAATCAAGAGCGTAAGAAGAAGAGAGATATTCAAATCTTCCCATTTCAAATCAAGACTTAAAAAATTATCATGTTCTGTCCCAAACACCTTCAACGTTTGATAATTCACCTCTAAAAGACACTTGTGTAAAACAATATAAAAACTACTTTTAAATCACTTGTTGTAAAGGTGACTTCAGAAACATCTTTCATATTTTAAAAAAAAAGCAATTTTACAAATTACAACGACCATTTGGAAAATGATTTTTTTCAAAGACTAAAGTTTAAGACATAAAAAAACGCACGGAGTTGATCCTACATTACGTACGCCATGAATTAAACATTAATAGTGTTATTACACTTAAACATTCCAAGCGACAGAAATCGCCTGCGACTCGTATTTGGTGTGAAATATTTATATGTATTCATTCCTGTCCGCTTTATCTTTTTTGCTATTTTTAATTGGCTTATTCCATTTTTCTTTTGCACGTGAAAATCTTACAAATTAAAATTAACTCTTTGGCAGAAATTGTTATTCATTTTCTTTCATTTTCATTAGTTATTATCCACCTGAAACTTACGTGTTATCCAAGCATTTCATTGGCTGTTCGAGAAAAGGCTTTTCCGTCGTCAGATTTCCAAGAAATCTGATTACACATTTTAAATGAAATTTCATTCTTAAACTTCTAAACATCCGACAATATTGCTTTTTACACCGTCGTACAGAAAAAAAAAAAAATGTACTTTTAAATACATTTTGTTTGAAAGCTGTATCTCAATTTGTTTCTGAGTTATTAATTTTTTTTGGTAGTTTTTATTACTTTTTGTCATAGTGGCAACACTCTGTTGAAAGTAAAGGGAAATACAGATTACTGTATAGACCAATCACAAAACGAATAAAATGCGGATTAAACTAATAAAAACCTTCAGATATGCTTTTGATTTCCTACCCTGACGAGAACCAGGGCTTAATTTGCGCCGGAGCCCACCGGAGCTCAGCTCCGGTACTTCTCTGTTTTCAGTAAATATTTAAATATTGTTCGGAATTCACCGGAGCTCATAAATACAGGGCTCCGGAGCCCAGTGCAATTCGTAGCTATTCATTTTTTTTACATAAAAATGCATAGCTACGAACTATCCCTTTTTTGTGTTAACATTATTTCCGAATCATAATCCTTACGATATTTAATCGCAGAATTCTGCAATTAATCAACGCTAAAACTAGGCAAAGATTACTATTCGGAAGGAGTGATAAGTAAAAAGTGGAATAGTTGACAGGTTAAGTATATATTTTAAACTTTTTTTATTTTGCTAAAGAAAAAAATGCTTTAAATTTTGCAAATAATGTACGAAATATAAATATGCAGATTGGAGTGACGGGGGGTGGCGGGGTTAGGGGGAAACGGTACAGTTATAGCACTGGTACCATATAATATTAGGGTTCCGTTTTTTTCTTAGAAATTAAGCCCTGACGAGAACAATAACCATTTTCCCAAATGGTTTAAAAAAAAAAAAAAATCTTAAACGATGGCTTACATCCGAGAAATCTGAATTATTATATAGTACCTGGTAGACCTAGCCTCGCTCGGTAGTTTTTGAACACCCTTTTATTTAACGCAACCTAGTTTTTGTATGTAAAGATGGAATTTTATAAGATATTTTTAATCCACTTCTTGATAGACTACAATTATAAAACTAGTATGTTGTGGCCATCACAAAACTTTCTTCTATATAAATCACGCCAATTAAATCCTTTACATAGTGCAAGAAATAACAACGATTTAGCACCAATTCATATAAAGTATATCTGAATTTGAAGTTGGATGAAAATTCGTGCATTAGTTCTTGAGATAGAGCTATAGCGGAAATTCTGAAAAAATGTAGCATAGCAGCGCCACCTGTTGGGCGATTTACACCAAAAGTAAACAGCACTAAACGATATCAAGTTACACCTGAATCTGAAGTTTGTTGAAAATCCAAGCATTAGTTCTTGAGATAAAGCTATTGCAGAAATCGCAAAAAATACAGCATAGCAGCGCCACCTGTTGAGCGATTTATACCAAAAATTAAACAGCACTAACTTATATATAAATTTATGTCAAGGACTAACTAAATCTGAAGTTTGATGAAAATCCGTGCAATAGTTCTTGAGATACAGCTCTTGTGGAAATCGTGAAAAATGCAGCACAGCAGTGCCACCTGTTGGACGATTTACACCAAAAATTAAACAGCACTAATTTATATCGGGGACTAACTGAATCTGAAGTTTGATGAAAATTCGTGCATTTTTTCTTGAGTTAATGCTCTTGCGATAATCATGAACAATGCAGCATACCAGCGCCACCTGTCGGGCGATTTTCACAAAAAAGTAATCAGCACCAAACTATATCTTGAACTAACTGAATCTGAAGTTTTATGAAAATCCGTGCAGTAGTTCTTGAGATATAGCTATTGCAGAAATCGTGAAAAATGCCGCATAGCAGCGCCACCTGTTAGGCGATTTTCACCAAAAACTAATCAAGTCCAGTTTATATCAAGGTCTAACTAAATATGAAATTTTGTGAAATTCCGTGCATTAGTTCTTGAGATAGAGCGCCCACAAATTTTTTGTCACATACAGACTCACAGACAGAGTGACAGAGTGACAGAGTGACAGAGTGACGGAGTGACAGAGTGACAGACAGACTCACAGACAGACATTTTCTAAAAACCATCAAATCGTGTTCTGGGCATTCTAAAACGTATAAATCCGTCGAAAACCGGAAGTCGAAAATTTTCACGAATCCAATACTTTCTTTTTGTAAAGATAGAAGAAAGTAAAAATTACGTTCCCATGCGTCTTCCGATGACGATACAACCTTTTATTATTTTTAGAACTTAATTATAAATTACTAAAATTTTTTTAAGGCATTTTTCAACTAACCCGCCACAGGTGATAAATCGCCAAATATTCTCTGCGACGAATGCAACTGTATGGGAGTTGAAACAAGAATTGACTTAACCCATTTGTGCCTGAATTTTTGTTTTCTCAGATTTTTTGGTAAAATCACTTTAAAATGTTGCAAAATGAACTGGAAAAATAGTAAAAAAAATTAAACTTAATTTTCTTTTGTATTTATTTGATAAAATGTAAAAGAACTAAATATGAGTATTTCTAGTAGAATAATATGCATAATTATATATTTTGCCTATATTTATATTTAAAATGTTTTTAAATTGTATATTATGTACTATAATTAGTATTTTAATGAACTAAAAAATATATATTTATTTATTTCTTTGAAGAGACTAATACCGTTATAACTATTATTAACAATAAAATAAGAATAACCGTATTGCAGACTTAATAACAATTTATTTCATAAATATCTTCGAAAGGAGATTGCATAAATAACTGTCTCCTAAATTTCTAACAAAAATATGTGCCCATTTGTACTTAGAACCCTATATTTTGTACATTACAAAAATGCATAAAAAAAAGGCTTGAACATTTAATTTCGCAATTTAAAAAAAATGCGTATTTCAAAAAAGTCCACAAGCTAAGATTATAACTTGCGATTTCGGGTCATTGATGGAAAAAATACAAATAAACTTACTTTTTAGATTTCGCCCTCTTGAAAAATTAAAAATCTATAAACACCGAAAAAAGCCTTAATTTAAGCAAATAAATATCCACCTTGTGCTGTCATCTCTCGGTTATAGATAAAGACATTTATAAATAATGATTTCATGCAATTTTCATGTTATAAAGAAGAAGAAAATTATACAAATGCATTAAAATTTGAAACGTCCCAAAAATGGGACGCTACGCATAACTGGGTTAATTATGCGCCAACAAATGCAAGTCAAAATATCCCAACTCGCTGCCATAAACTACAACAATAATACATTTTAAGAGCTAAAAAGTAGAAAATAAATTATAAGTAAAATATGAAGTGTCTAATATTAATAACTATAAAAGCAAAAATAGTTAAAAAAAAAAAAAAAAAAAAAAAAAAAACATTATTTTATAAACATTCAATGTTCATCTTCAAAATCACGTCTGTTTTTTCAATTCATGTTTTTTTTGTTGTTGTTGTTGTTGTTGTTGTTGTTTTTTTTTTCTTTTAAGTTTTCTTTATAATACATTCATTTGGCGTGGGCGCTGAACTCGATTATGAAAAATTAACAGATTTTTTTTTTCGCTTTGTAGAAAATGCAAGCCTGGTGAATTTGTTAAAAAATATATAGTTTTTGCTGTTGCTTTTTTAAGATGACGGGAAAGAGAAAAAATCAAAATTATTTAAACTATCCTTTTAGTATTTCTAAATTGACTGCTCAACGTATAATCGTAAATTAATATATTAACTATTAATTATTAAAAACATACTCTTTTTTTTAATATTGATTTATAATCTATTTTCTACTCTTTAAAAATATTTCATTGTTGCAGTTTCACAGCCATTTTACCTGTTTTTGCGAGCGTTTATTGGCGCATCATTAATTCCATTGTTGTTTCAACTTTCGTATAGTTAATTGTACGCATTACAGAGGGCAATTGATCACCTGTGGCATGCTAACGGAAAAATGCCTTAAAATTAATGCTTTAATATTAGTACCAAACATAATACATGTTAGTAATTTCTGAAATTAATAACATGTTGCACTGTCATCATAAACTCATCTATGAACATAATTTTAATAATTCTAGCTTATCAAGAAGTGGATAAAAAATAGAGTTCAAAATTTCATCTTTACATACAAAAAACAGGTTGGGTTAAATAAAAGGGTGTAAAATAAATATGCTTTTATCAATTAAGTTTAATATTAACCAATGCATTGAGAAATCAGTTTAGAAATTCTAAAAAGATAGTTTAAAGGATGATTCATTTTGCCGTATCATAATAAAGAATAAGAGCAAAAAATATTTTTTTTCAATAAATTCACTTATTTGCGCTTTTAACCTAGTGTAAAAAAAAGAGAAATTTTCATAATCGTTTCCGGTAACGGCGCCAAATTAATGTATTTTAAGTAAAAAAGAAATTATGTGTGATTTTGAAGATGAACATTGAAAGCATGTAACACAGTGATTTAAAAATATATATTCTTACATTTATATTTATTTTACAATAAACATCAAAAAGTCAAAGTTACTGTATGCAAAGCATCAATAAGTCATGGAGGATATATTTAAATCTACGGTTCGTAGTCTTAGCACAGTCGAAATGTCAGTGATAATGATGTCACAGCGGCGCAAAAGTGATAAGATGTTTCAGATATAATATAAAAATGCTTGTTTTTCTTTTAAATATGCCATTTTCTGAGGTGGGGTGGGGTTTAGAATTGATATTTTGTACTGTAAACAATTTTGAAAAAAAAATTATATAGAAGGAAATTTGCATTGTTATTTATAAATTATAAGTCTTTTATATGAATACGATTAAATCAGACATATTCTGCTTTTCTCCATATTTTATAAAAATTTAAAGATTATTCTTCAACAATCTTGTTCAAGTCAATTGTTGGCGACAAAAATGAACCATTTTGGGAACTATGTGGCAAGTTTGGTAGCAAAAATTGTCTTGCTTTTAAAATTGCTGCTAATTTTGTGTCAGGATGTATCGCCATATGGCATCGAACTATAGCAAATTTTCTAACAGTATGTTAGTGGTTTTAAACATAGCAAAAGTATAAGCGCAGTTATCTATCTAGAAATATTAGCATATTTGCAGAATATTTATGAAAATATTTAACTTCACGCTAGCATTATTTGGTAAAATCAATTAATTTTGTTTTAGCAAGTTAAAACGAGTTTTACCATATTTTTGACCTACATAGGCCGTTATCTAAGTGTCCGATTTAGTATAGCAGACAAGCCATTAGCGTCGCCTTCGATATCGTCCATTATACTGTTGATAATGAATGAAAATTAGTATTGGCGAGAATTTCGATTATGAAAGATTATGTATAGATAAAATGCTTTAAACCTACAAAAAAAATTTTCACCACAGTCGAGACTTAGTTGAATGGTTTTCTCACAATCAAATAAAGCATATTTCATAAAAACGGCCGGAATTGTTTTCGATTGATACTACCGCTTTGAGTAATGAGTTTGTTTTAACAGTAGAAAACGAGTTTCCTATAATTAGTGACCTAGGTAGATCGATTTCTTGGCCTCGAATCAGTATAGGCGTCAAGTTTTGTGAAAATAGTTAGAGCCGTTTTCTATATATAGCAACATTTTCAGTGCTGAGTTTGTTTTAATCGACCAAACAAATTTTCCAAAATTAGAAACCTAGATAGATGTGTTTCTCGTGCTCGAATTACTATAATAAACACGTTTCGTGTAAATTGCAAGGGCATTTTTCGATTTATAGCAAGCAGGAGTTTCAGCTCTGATCTTGCTTTACCCTGTAAAAACGAATTTTCTTGAATTGGGTACCTAGTTAGATCTTTTTCTCGTGCTCGATTTAGTGTAGGACGCAAGTTATGTGAAAATCGGATCAGTCGTTTACGATATCATTCGTAATCGGGAAAATTGCTTGCTCGTTTAATATATATGACATGTATTGTCAATGCTGGATTTATTTTAACTCCTGTTTGCCGAAGGGTTGTGGTTTGATGAACTTACCTCATCTTGTGCTGCAGTTGCAGCCTTACCAACATATAAGAGTGAAGGTGCCAAGCTAGGTGTGTCGTTTCAAGTGGCTCCGTTGCAAAAGCGTTGAAACAAAGAGCCAGGTTCGAACCCTGGCCTGGATACTTTTTCCCTCTATTCGTTTTACGCCTTGTTACCAATGTGAATAAAGTTCACGTAATTATATATATATATATTAGTGTTTATTTACTACTTTCTATTTGCTCAATAGTAATTATGTCATGATAGAAAATTTTTGTCAGTCCTTCAACTTAACTCTAAGCAAAAATATAAATGTTTTCTTTTTTTTTTTTTTTTTACACTCTTTTATAAGCATAAAATAGTCATCTTGAAAATATTTTTCTTCACTGCAATTCATGTGTTTTCTCAAAATCCCTGTGCAATGCATTAATTTAGAGTGGGCAACGAATCTGATTATGAAAAATTTTCATTTTTTTATTCTTCGTAGAAAGCTCAAGCAAATGCATTTATTTAAAAATATATAATTTTTGCTTTTTTTTTTTTTAAAGAAAGAGAAAATTAAAAGGAAAGAAAAAATTAAACACCATTTAAGCTGTCGTTTTAGAATTTCTAAATTGTTTTCTAATCGTAACTTAATCAATATTTACCAATTAATTGATAAAAACGTATTTTTTATAATCATTTTTCCTTTATAATTTATTTTCTAGTTTTAAGTCTTTCAAATATTTCATTGTTGCAGTTTCACAGCGCTTTGGGCTATTTTGGCGTGAGTTCATTTGCTCATCATTAAATCCATTCTTTTTTCAACCTCCATACAATTGTACGAGTTACAGAGAATATTTAGCGATTTATCGTCTATTGTGGATAATTCGAGAATGCCTTAAAATTGATGTATTTATCACTAATTAAGTTGTAACAATATTTAAATGGTATATTCTCATCAGAAACACCCCTTTGTACAGTCGTGGGGAAAAAAAAAAGGAAACACCCCTTTGTACAGTCGTGGAAAAAAAAAGTAAACATCCCCTACTAACTCCTCAAGAAATTACCTTAGAAGAAAGTAACTGGTACCGAACGATTGGAAATAAAGTTTACTTTTAAATGATATAGATAAAATTTGCTTAGGGGGCCATCTACATATTAAAACGAACCATAACTTTGTTTTTTTTTCAATAGCAGTACACAATTCTGACAGCATAAATGAACTCTACACCCTTCAATTAGCCTAAAAACGAATTTTTATGCAATTCTTACCATAAGTTTCTGAAAAATTAATTATTTCAAAACGAGCCTATTTTAAGGGCTGTATCCAAATTGAAGTTCAGAACTCGATTGTTAACCGAGAGAGCCACCCATCTTGATCAAGGCACCTTAAAAAGTCACTGAAGCTTGTTAGATTACAGGTCATCAGAAGAAATTTCAAAATATCCAGTCACATCTATTATAGACGGCTCCTTAAACAACCATTTTGCCGTTTTTTAAGCATAATTTGAAAACTACTTGGAAGAAAAATGTGAAATTTTGGATTTCCATAAAGCATGACTTAATAAATCTAAATCCATCAAAAAAAATTGTAGGTTGCAATTCATAATTTTTCCGAATATTAATTTCATAATTCATAATTTATATCATAAAATTATAAAAATTGCAAATTCAGCTTATTTATATTTGGGTATATTAGTATTATTGCTACACAAAAAAATTAGCACATTGGGAGCATAATTTCGGGAGATATAAATAAAAATATGAAAATGTAATTTAACAGTAGAAGCACTGAATTTTGAATGTTTATAATTCAAAACCTTATCATTCAAATGACTTGAAATTCGGAGTCTAGGCATAGTTTGAACCGAAGATTTGAAATATCCCTTTAAAATTGGGTATTGTCATTGAAAACAATTGAAGTTTGGATTAGTTTTAATATGTAGATGGCCCCCTAAGCAAATTTTATATATATCATTTAAAAGTAGACTTTATTTCCAATCTTTCGGTACCAGTAACTTTCTTCTACGGTAATTTGTTGAGGAGTTAGTAAGGGGTGTTTACTTTTTTTTCCACGACTGTACATAATTTTTACAATTTTAGCAATCAGGAAGCGGGTTAAAAATCAATTGCAAAATTCCATCTTTCAGGGGTCGATACAGCTTTTTTTTTTCTTGGGGCCCACTTTGTGAAAAACAAAAGATATTTTTGTGAAAAATAACATTTTGTATCAAAAGATGAAATACATTTTCTCAAATTCGAACCAAACGTTTATTAATAATAATTTTTTTAAATCTTTCATCTTAAATTTTCCTTTCTGGTGAGCTTATTTTGTTTAATTATTAAACATTTTAATAAAAATAATCAATGAAAAGTAAGTTTTTATGGAACGGAATTTTGTGAAAGGGCGTGTTTTATTAAAAGGAATTTTGTGAGGAGCCGGTTTTATTGAAAAGAATTTTGTGAAGGGCCTGTTTTATTAAAAAGAATTTTGTGAAGGGGCCTGTTTTATTAAATGGATTTTTGTGAAGGGACCCTAAATAGGCCCCAAATTTTGCCTGGATCGACCCCTGTCTTTATATACAAAAACCTGGCTGAGTTGAATAAAAGAGTGTAAAAAACAATTACTCGAAATAAACACTCTTATAACTTTCATTCAAAGAACAATACTTTCTAGCATTTGAAACAATTTTCTTCATCTATCATGTTCGTTCAGTTAAAAAAAAAAAAAAAAAAAAAAAAAAAAAAAATAGACAGACCCAGCTTTCAACAGGTCCCTTTTAAAAAAGTGAATTTTGCTATTCTGTGTTTGAAATTTTGTTACTTTACATAATTTTCTCTAGATAGACTGGTGTTGGTGTTATTTATAACGGCCAATTATCTTAACGAGGGATATAAGCCCGAGGAGAGGGGGGGTCCCCTCCGTGTGCCTTTTTCTAAGAGAACATAATCTGTATTTACGCACGGTTACCCAAGGTTCGAAGAAAACCACGGAAAACTCCGAACAGTTAGGCCGACGGCCGCGATTGGGCTCGAACGCAGCACCTCTCATCTACCAGCTTCGAGAGCACAACCTCTCAGCCACTCTAGATAGATTGCAATGAACTTTAATAAATTATTATTTAAATGCAATATTATTGAAATTATTTCTTTTCTCTTTTCTCTTTCTTCTTCTTCTTCTCTCTCTTTTATTTATTTATTTACATAGTTTTACTATGAAGTTCTTCATGCAAGGTATAACCATACAAGGTATACCATCCATTTATCTGATTTATATTGATAGAGAAATCCAATAAATATAACAAATAAATACAGAAAAAAAGATGATTTTCTCTTTCCTATATCGAATAAGATGAAATAGAAAATAATGAACTTATACTGGATCTAAATTGACTAAATTATCAAACTTGTTTAAATGCCCTTTCAATCCTGAATTTTGAATAAAGAAATTGCTTCATCTGAATAACTATGTACGTTAATGTCTAAGATATCCAGAACATATATAGTACCAATTTGATTTTTAGTTTTTTTTTTTTTTTTTTTTTTTTTTTTTTTTTTTTTTTTAATTAAAACTGGTGTAATACATTGGTAGTTAGAACACTTTTTCCAAAATAGTTACAAGAATAATTAGATTAATTAACAAAAAACACGGTTATGGAAATCTCACACTCCTTAAAAGAACAGTGTAAATAAATGGGATCCTATCTGTAGCAGAGAATTGTTTTGTAGTTGCAAATTTTCCGTATAACATTTTTTAATAGGATAGAAGCTACACCTAGGTAAGTGGATGAGAAAATAACCACATTAAAAAATATTTAGCTTCGACTGTTCCACTGTGCTTTCTAAATAGGATTGAGTTAAATTATTTTGTATGAAAAGTGCAATCTACTTTTATTAGTAGACGAATTAAATAAATTTTACATTGAATTTTCTTTAATGATAATTAAAAGTACCGTTAGGACATAAAGGGTTAAAATAGTCTTTTGAAAGGTCCTATAAAGTTATCGTACGTTAATTGATAGATAGGTAAAGTGAAATTATTTGCTTAATGCATTGATATTTAATCGTAACTGACCCGCGCGGCGTTGCCTTGGCCTGGGATAATTACCTTAAAACTTTCTGACATTTAATCTCATTTCAAATTAAATCGCATAATATAAAATGTTAACTATTAAATAATTGATATGTCTGTTAATTTTAAAAATTTTGAACTCGACTTAAAAATTTCACGACACACCCAAGGTCCTCTCACGTCTCATCATTGTGCACGGCACATCGGTTAAGAATCTTTGCGCACGGCACACCAGTTAAGAATGATTCGCGGGGCACACCGGTTAAGAATCATTACTTTAGTATAACTCACTCACACCAGATGAAACAAGTCGTAAATTGTACGTCAAATGTGGAAAATGAGGTGCGTTCGTACTATAACTAGTTTTATAAATATTCAGATCTTGGTGCAATAGCTGTTGCCCTCTTATGCAAAAATGCATGAGTGCAAAATTTATCACAATTATAGATATTAAATTCAGTAATACGGAAATAATAGGACTCCATCTTAAATAGGACGTCATCACCATGGCAACCTAGCATCATGATTTAGTGCATGAGTGCAAAATTTATCACAATTATAGATATTAAATTCAGTAATACGGAAATAATAGGACTCCATCTTAAAAAGGACATCATCACCATGGCAACCTAGCATCATGACCTAGTGCACGAGTGCAAAAATGCATGAGTTCAAAATTTATCACAATTATAGATATTAAATTCAGTAATACGGAAATAATAGGACTCCATCTTAAATAGGACGTCATCACCATGGCAACCTAGCATCATGACCTAGTGCATGAGTGCAAAATTTATCACAATTATAGATATTAAATTCAGTATTACGGAAATAATAAGACTCCATCTTAAGTAGGACGTCATCACCATGGCAACCTAGCATCATGACCTAGTGCATGAGTGCAAAAATGCATGAGTGCAAAATTTATCACAATTATAGATATTAAATTCAGTAATACGGAAATAATAGGACTCCATCTTAAATAGGACGTCATCACCATGGCAACCTAGCATCATGACCTATCATGGGATATCATTGAATTCATTACGTACGTTAGGATTTAATAAAATGAAGAATTAATATCTTTTTGATATCTATTTTATCAATACCTTTTTAAGTTTTGATTCGGTTTTCATAAAATTTGAAATGACCCGACAAAATGCTGCAACGATTATATATATATTAAATTTCAAACCATTCGGGTGGGTAGTTTTTGCGCTGTTATATGCGGACAGACTGATAGATCCAGTGGCGCATCCAGCATTACGATTTGGAGGGGGCTTGCATATTTTAGAGCCCTAAATGTGCCCAGATCTGGCTCGGCCCGCTGCTGAGCTCTGACTTTCTTCCATTTGATTTGATGAGACGTGCCGGATCAGGTCCTGATTTACATTTTTTCTGCTGACTTGAGCAGAATTGTAACCAGCCAGAGAATACAGAGGAAGCTCTGGAAAGTTTTGGTTTAGCTAATTCTGAATGCTTTTTTAACATATTAAATAATGAAATACTATACTAAAATATATCTTAGTTTTTGCTATTTTTTGGTGTGTTTCTGTATTTGGATAATTTTAAAGTGTGTTTGTAATCAGACGATTTAAAATTTTATTATAAAATTAGCAAAATATTATGAAGGCTAAAGATATCAAGAGGTTGCACAGGGTCTTAAAATTTTAATCAAGTAAATTTTAAACATGCTAATATTTCGAATTTTATAATGAAATTTATGAAAGAGAAAAAAATATGTGACAAAATTAACTTCGTTTCAAAAATTTCAATTTTTAAGCACCTATTTTAAAAAAATGATTTTCTTTCATAATTTTTAAAAAATTTAAATATTAAGTCTAATCTGGGAGGGACTTCAGCCCACTTAGCTCCCCCCGTGGGTGCGCCAATGGTAGATCAGACGACGATTATAGGTGCTACCTATTTATATAATTATGAACGCACCTAAAAAAAAGCTCCCTACTGCGATGCCACCTGTGCCGTCATGGTAACAGCTTTGGGCAATAAAAAGGGTTGTTTAGCAAATCCACGCTGGGAATTTTTTTTCCCTTCTACTTCACGTTTCGGAAAAAAAATCAATGTGCTTACTTTTTTAATAGTTTATTTATAGTCCAGTCAAATTGTCAGAAAATAGGGCTGATAGATGTAAAAATTCTGCTAGAAGATTTTATGTTTTTAAAATGTTTATGGAGATGCTAATAACAGGAATTAATTGTTTTCCAACAAAATATCTCGAGGCTAAACTTTGTAGAGCCAAAAACCCGCGAAATTTTCGGACTTGTTTCAGTTTTTTGCCTATAACTTGAAAAATATAAAGTTTTCGTGTATCATACTTAATTACAAAAAGAAAGAGCATTAAATTCTCTACAAATATCATAATAAAAACGTTTTTCCATACCCAATACTAAGCGCGCTACGGCTTTTTTGAAAGCAACACTTTTTTTTTCAATTTCACAGAAAGTGACCTATTTCTCGCCTCCTATCCCCAAAAAAATTTCTTTTCATCACTAACTGTGGAAATGAAATGTACCTATTGACGAGTAAGGAGTGACAGATAATTAAGGAGAGAAAATTTCAAGAAGGGTGGGTAGAAGTTAAGGTTGCCAAATTGTACGTTTTTCTCGTAAGTTAAGTACGATTTTTAGTGCTATTTAAGTCTATAGCGCTTTTTAGGTATCAGCTGTACGTTTAAATGTGTCCGTATGACGATTTCTTCCGTTTTTCTACCACATCTTACTTATGATAGTTTAAAAAGAAATCTTTTCCCGTTTTCTTTAAAATTTCACCTTTTGTCGAAAGTAAGTTATACACATACGCATCAAATGTAAAAACGGCTTGTTTCAGATCGGTAATACAAAAATCATGGGAAAGTTGTGTAATATTAACTGCGCATTTTCTGTAGCATTAGATCATGTGAAATTGACCTTATTATAGATTACAAATATGCTCATTATTAAATTTTAAATTTAGTATAACTGTATCTTAAGTTTAGATATTTTGTTTAATGTATAATTACCCTTTATGCCTAACCCTTAATCGTCTAGCCCGATACAATTACAGGCAATTTGTCTGTGAATGTATCGGGCGCGACGATCACAGGGTTAAATAAAAATATTTATTTTTGTAGGGGTGCCCATTGCTAAAATTTTCATGATCCTCATTGAATTGTAGGATGGTCTGATTTATCTTTATCCTTACAATTCGATTAATTTTTAGTTCATAATGGGATATGATTGCAAAATTAGTTTAAAAAAAAGTTAACAGAATAATGTAATACAAATATAGTTGGATAATAATGATTAAATCGATTAATTAATAGTAACCACTTTTTAAAAAAATTCGCTAACGAAAACATTACTGGCACATTCAACATAGTTTAGCATAGTACGAAAACGGACGATAGCACGATAAAACAAAAACTAACTAGTGTCAATCCAAATCGTTCATCACGACAAATTTCTAGCCAAAGAAAGAAACAGGAATCGCTTCATTTAACTTCTTAAAACAAAGTTTCAAAATAACATAATTCAAGCTGACAAGGCAGAAGAAGACACTGATGTCATGATTGTTACATCAGCCATTTCAAGAGCCGAAGCCTTTGAAAGTGTAGTATTGTCGGAGAAGACTTTGGTTTTCTCATGATCATAACGAGCTTGGGATATCAACTCAAAAATCTGCTTTTCCAAAATCCAGGCAGAAGTAGCATCGAAAACAAGTGGTTTTTAACTATGCCATACAAATACAATTACAACTATTTTCTTTTCACTCATGCAGTCAGAGGATGCGATACAACATCCGCTCTTTTTGGGCAAGGAAAGCCAAAGTTTTGTAACGCTTTGAAAAAACACGATCACCTTAAGGAAATAGCCTGTGTGTTCAATAAATCAGAGTCAACCCGTCAAGAAATCATCAAGGCTGGAGAAAAATTCATCATTGCACTATGCATCGGATGTATAGATACCACACAGGCATTGAACACCCTGGTGTTCCCGTTATTTGCTAAATCTGCCTCTAAAAGCAAACTTCATCTTGCAAGGATACCACCAATGCAAGAGGCTGCGCAGCATCATTTCCTCCGATGTTATTGTCAGGTACAAGCTTGGCTAGGAAACAACATCTCCTGAAGAATGAGGTTGGGTTTGCAGGTCTGACAGTCTCTTTCGGCAAGTTTAAATGTGCCAAAACCCAGCACCTGAATCCTTGCTGCATGTTGTCTCATGTAGCTGTATAAAAGGGTACGGAAAGTTCAAGCATGTTCTTATCAAAAATCAGGACTCAAATATTCTGCAATTTGCAAAAACTGTAACGGAGTCAACTGCGAAAATGTGGACGACATTATTTACCCAGAAGAAGAGGATGATGAAGCTGATGCCTTGGAAACCATCGACCAAACCAGCAACGACGATGACTTTGACAACCAGGTTGATGATGTGGCAACAAGCTCAAAGAAGATCAAAGCTGCTGAAAAACAAGCAACCTATCCGTTTTCTTCTCAAGCTGAGGTTGACGGACCAAACCCATCAACCCGCAAGCACTCCAGAAGTTACTAAATACATTAAAAATCTTACCGTAACTCTTACTTACATTAATGTAAATACCAACTAATAATGTTCTCCACTTAATTTCTAAATACAAAAAAAAAAAAAAAAAAAAAAAAAAAAAAAAATTACAATGTTGTCAAATTTTTTTACAATTTACCGTTGTAATTAAACGTTATTGCTATCATGCAAAAACCTGTAATATAAACCAGTTACGTTAAAGAGGATAAAATTAATAAAACATGGTGTCAGATGTTTGTTTTTGAGATTTTCCACAAAGTTAGAAAAAAGTGTCTTTTTCAGAAAGCCATAGCACATGCTTAGTAAGGAGTTTAGGAAAACATTTTTAGTATGAAATTAGAAGAGAATTTAATGTTCTTTCTTTCAGAAATTAAGTATGGTACACAAAAACTTTATAATTTTCAAGTTATAGGCAAAAAACTGAAAAAAGTCCGAAAATTTCACGTTTTATTGACTCCACAAAGTTTAGCCTCGAGATATTTTGTTGGAAAACAATTAATTCCTGTTATTAGCATCCCCATAAACACTTTAAAAACATAAAATCTTCTAGCAGAATTTTTGCATCTATTTTTGAGAATTCGACTGGACTATTAAGAAATATTTCATATATTTTTTAATTTTTATAGTCGATTCTTGAATATCTGTTCCATTAAGGGGCATAAAATATAAGATGTATGGGAAAAGTCTCAAATAAAAATTGATGGATTAAGGAGAAAAACATTCTCATTTTCGGCGGATTAAAGACGAAAAAAACCCAAAAGAAATTACAAAAATTAAAATATCGTTCGAATTTCGAATAAACATATTTAAAAAAGAGCACAAAATTTACTATATCAGGCAAAAAGATTGAATTTTGAGAGTTTTTGTGAACTTCGGAAATCAGGGAAATGCGCACTTTTTTTCCATTCAAAGAAAAATAACAAAAAATCTAATTTAAAAAAAATTCCAAAATCTGAGCCTTGGGTGCATTCGAACCTGTCGTTGTCTATCCCGGAGAAAATTTGCAGACCTCTACGTACGATAAATTAAAGCACCCATCTCCACTAAACTAACACTGACAGACATACAGAAAAAAACTTTTCTTTATAAATATGGATGAAATGATGAAAATAAGTTTAAATAATTTAGACACAATTACAGCAAAATTTAGTTACAACGAATGTTACTTTCCAGTTTAATGAGTATTATTGGGATTATTAAATAAAATCCTATTATCCCATTTCATTATAAAACTATTACGATTCACTTTAACGATTTTTTCAGTATAGCGAATTTAATCAGTGCTCCTCGAGATTCGATGTAAACTTATTTTACTGTATAAGCTAATAAATAATTTTCTTTTGAACACTATTCTAAAAAAAAAATAAAATAAAACTAAATTCTCAATTATTTTATGCAACGAATTTAGACAATATTTTAACACTATATTTGAAAAGATTTCATAAATATCTTTCAGACCCAGATTTCTAATTTTATTTTATTTTTTATGTTTTTCATTCACCCAAAACTAATCGATATTATCCACTCAACTCAACTCAACTCTAAGGTTGGCTACTCATTTTTTTTAAAATAAAATTATTCCTAGTAAACACTCTTGCATCTTTCATTCGCGGAACTATATTTTCGGGCATTTTTAACAAATCCTCTCATGTATTCTGTTCGTCTTGTAAAAATAAAGTGAATAAAAAAAATTCCTAGACAGCCCAACGCTCTCAAGTCCCTTTCAAAAACGCGACGTCGAGAATTTTGTTATTATGCTCCTGCTATTTGGCCGTTGTCTAGTTACAGAGTGAGAAAGTTTCATAAAATACTAACCAGATATGCAATATTGGTTAATATCTTAATTCTTCTCTCATTTTGTAATGTCAGAACCCATTTAGGTAATTTGACTACGCATTATTCTCCAACTCTGTATTAGATTTCCATGTAAAGGGTGTTTTTCTTACAGGCGTGGTTTTGAAATTGGCAACATTGTTTCTAGTCGCAGTCAATTGGACAGGTGACAGATTATTTGCGCTCAGTATGTTTTGTCATTTCACCATGGATAGACTTACGCCAGAAGAACGTTTGTAAATTGTGCAAAACACCATAAGTTTATTGCTGGAGACTATCGATGAACGCATAATTTCGCGTAATGGACCTGTGTTCTTTCCTCCACGGTCATGGGATCCCACACCAATGGATTACTTTCTGTGGGAATATGTGAAGTCGCTGGTCTACGCCGATAAATCACAGGCGTTGGGCCACTTGAAAATTACCATTCGCCGTGTTATTACTGATATACGGTCCCGCCTGCTCGATAAAGTGGTGGAAAACTTACTTTCAGATTGCGCTTCATTCGAGTCAGACTGGGCGCCCATATGCCCGAAATCATTTTTAAACATTAATGGCAGAAAATTATTTATTTATCAAAACCAATATCATGGCCATTAACAACATTATTTTTATGTGTTTCATTTCGTTTTGAATTTGTATACCTTTAAAGAAACACCCTTTATTAACTGTCTATATTAAGGTGATCCTGTAATCTTCTGCTCAACCAACGCGAAACTTTCTGACACATTTTCTGACTCATTTTTCAACGTAAAGCCATAAAATTGGCAAAGCTGACTATTGAGGGATTTCTCACCGAAAGACGGTTTCCATTTTTCGATAAATAAATAATTTATTGAGATAATAAGCGATTTTCGTAATTTTTTTTCTGTTGATCCAAAATTTTGGTTTAGTTTCTTAAAAGCACAAAGAAAGACATAAAAAAATAAAAAAATATATTATCTTCAAATTTATAGGCTGTGCTATATGTAAGATAATGGTCAAATTCACTGATATGACACTTTTGTGTGTGTGTATGTTCAAACTACTTTTTTTTTTTAATGAAATGATAAGAAACAGTTCAAACAGAGTCCAAGATCATATTTTTTGAAGATAGTTGTTGATTATTTTTAACAATTATGAACTTGACAATGACATTATCTTCCGTTCTCTGAAAATAAATAATAATAACAGTATAATAATACTATAGTAATAATAAATATATATATTTATAATATATTTTGAAAAATTATTATAAATAAATTAAAAATAATAAGAATTAAATATTAAGCCAGAAGTATTCTTTCACAGTAATTTAATACTGAAGCAAAAGCAATATTAGACATATTTTATGAGTATACGGTAGAAGTATGCTGTCCTATATATAGGACGGTGGTCAAATATAGGTTAAAACTTGAAACGTCTGTAATATTTTTTTCTTTATTTCATTTTGTAACATTAATTTGCTTTATTTATTTATTTATTAAATGTCTGATAGCATCACTTTTTAATTTTAAGTTCTGATCGCACGTAATATGTTTAGGTAATTGTAACTGTAATAGACAGATCATTGTAACATCAATGTATTTTTTTTTTTGTTATTATTATTAAATGTCTGATAACATCACTTTTTAATTTTAAGTTCTAATCACACGTAATATGTTTAGGTAATTGTAGCTGTAATAGACAGACCATTGTAACATTAATGTGTTTTTTTTATTATTATTATTAAATGTCTGATAACATCTCTTTTTAATTTTAAAATCTGATCACACGTAATATGTTTAGGTAATTCAACCTGTAATAGACAGCTGTTTATTAAAATCATGTACTTAATGTGAAGTATTCCTGTCTAGTAGAAAATGTTCCATACATTTTTAAATAACAGCAAAACAAATGAGCTGCTCCATTGAAAAAATGGGTTATCAAAACTGAGTAAAAGTACTCAATTTTAAATAAGTCACATACTCAAAATAGCTCCGATTGAAATGTTATCAAAATTGAGGAACACATGCACCCATTTTTTATTCCATGGATGTGTTCAAATATAAATCTTTATGTATCGCTCCTGTTTACTACAAGTTAAAGTAAAAATGTACTCGCAATTATTTCCTGGTCAAAATTATTTACAAGAAAGATTTATTTGGATTTAATAAGGAAAAATAGAAAAATTATTATCAAGATTCCAAAATCAAATATTTTTATGACAAGAGCATTTGTTTTCACGCAATTTTAAATTATTTTAAAATACTGTGCATAATTTAAAATTTATATTAATGAACATCTTTTATGCCACTATGAATGAAATAAACCATTGCAAACTACAAAACTATAGTTTTGTTCGTGTTTGATAACATGTGACGTTTTAAAATTGAGAAAGCATAGATTCATTTTTGATCCAAACATACTCAATTCAATATAAGTACAGTCAGACCTCTATTTAACGAACCTCTATTTTGCGAATTTCTCTATTTTGCGAACTTTTCCTTGGAACCAAGAACATTTTGCGAATTTCTTCGTAAAATAACCCCCAAATAGCGAA
This sequence comes from Maratus speciosus, assembly GCA_963932465.1. NCBI lineage: Eukaryota > Metazoa > Arthropoda > Arachnida > Araneae > Salticidae > Maratus > Maratus speciosus. Next base: position 298,420,704 of record OZ010797.1, read on the forward strand.
GTGCATTCTCTATTTAACGAACTTTTTCTTGTGATCAAATTCTTTTTTCTCCCCATTTCTCAAAATATTTCTGGACATTTCAAACTTATTCTTTCTTTTAACACATTTTATGATGTTCAATGGCCATGAACTAGTTTTACCAGGCGCCTTCTTTGTCAGCACTGAGAATTCGATAAGTACGGAGGACGAAGACGACAATCTCTTAGAGTAACTTAAAAAAAATGCGGATATAGTGAGAAAAAAAGAAGAAATTAACCATGATGTGCTGATTGATGATTGTATTTCTCTTAATTCTGAAACTCAGACCGCGGAAACACTATCCGAATTGAATATTTTCGACAGTGTGAAAAATAAAAACAATACAGCAATGAATTGCGATGAAGACGAATATGATGATGAGAGAAATGATCATTCTGCAGGAATTAACAAAACTTCGTATGATGAAATGCTAAAATCATTTAAAACAATTCGACACGGATTATAGTTAGAAGAAAATACGCATGAAGGAGTTTTTGGTACATTGCAAAGATGCGAGACGTATTATGAGAGAAAGCATTTTTTTAAATAAAAAACTCAGGCAAAATTAACAGAGTTTTTCAGAAATTAAATTTAAGGACGCATATGTTAATGTATGGTTAAAATTATTTGGTATAATAATAATAAATACAATAATGTCATTAAAATTCGTTAATTTTAATGTAAAACTATTTACTTTAAACAGAAAATACAGTATATTCCCGGATAATGTTTTGTGGTCCTGCAGATTTCGAAGATTTAAGCACGTAGAAAAAATGAATTGATGATGGATATTGGTAGGTTAAATAAATAAAACAAATCGATATATTTTATTAAAAAAAATGTGATTAATTACTTTTAGTAAAAATATTTAGTGTTTATGAATTTAAAATCTGTTTTATGTAGTTTAAAATATTTTAAAAGGTGAATCTCTATTTAACGAATTTTCCATATAACGAACTTTTTTCCGGGATTTAGCGACTTCGTTAAATAGAGGTTTGACTGTACACCGTTTTAGTGATTTTTGAGTGCTTCATTTTTTTCAGTGTCAGAAACAAAGTGAATCAAGTCCATCTGTTCTTTCAACTGATTTTGAGATGAATTCTTTGTATTATCGTTGAGTAATTCCTTTGGTATCATAACAAACCAAATCCTAGATTGAAAATGTGAGCTACAAAGCGCACTGTCTCCTATGGTTTTTATAATCTTTATAAGAGACCTTGAGATTTAACTACAGATAATATTTCAGAGATTTGTTCAACTTTAAATCTTTGAATGATTCAGCTGTCATCTACTCATTTTGTTCCTTGCGAACATATTTTTGCCTACAAAAGATTCTTAACCATTTTATCTATCGAATTTATAAAACTATTTTTTAACCAGATTTTAAAACTTGATTTCCTAAACAGTTCAGAATGTCATTTAAAATTTTAGTTTTTTAGTTTTGTTTCATTCAAAATGCTTTTCATTTGCAAAAAACTAATTGATATCATTTTTTAGAAAAAATCGTAAACTACTCAACTCAACTTTAAAACCATTCTGAAAATAGCTGAAAACAAAATTGTTCCTAGTAAACAATCATTCACTTTTCATCAAAAATAAAGTGAAAATAAACGAAAAAAATAATAATAAAGTAAAAAAATAATAATAAAAGAAAAAGTAAAAAGAGTATTAAAAAGAAAAAGATAAGAAAAATAAAGAAATAAGATAAAGCAAAAACAAAAATTTTTTAAATGTAAAAAAATAAAGTAAAGTAAAAAAAAAAAAATAATAAAGTAAAAAATTAAAAAGTAATAATAAATTAAAAAAAAAATAGTAACGTAAAAACCCCTCGAGTAAACCGCTCTTGGATGCTTTTAGAGAGGCGACGTTGCGAATTTCTTATTATGTGCCTGATTTTCAGAATGACATTTACAATTTTATTTTTTAGTTTCATTGTTGTCGTTACAGAGCGACATACTTTCATAAAATATTAACTAAGTTCAAAGTTATTGGAATTCAAGTTAACATCTATGTGATGCTTTATTTTTGTTTCATAAGGCTGCAGAATGCATGTGGGTAATTTGACCTAAAAAATCCTTAATGCAATAATTCTCCACTCCCACCCCATTATCAGATTTCTGTTGTATAAACTGCTTTATATCAGACAAAATGAATAATAATATATTACGCTGGTGTTGAACCTTCATTAACTAAATTATTTAACGCTCTCAAATCCAAAAGAGCTAATTTCTAATACATTTTTTAATTTACTTTTGTTTGTAAACGCATGAAATTCGCAGGTGTTCTTATTCAGAAATTACGTAATTAAATGGCGTTTTCCATTTTTTGGAAAAGACAGAAGATCTTTCAGAAAATGCTGTCAAAGTAGGAGTTTTGAACCGGATTTCCGACGCGACAGCCCGAAAAAGGGAAAAACCTGTCAACACGTGACAAGAAACACTTATAACTCGATACGTAATTTATTTCTTAAAAAATTGAAAAGACTATTCGATTCCAGTTTCTTCAGTCAGACCTGCCAATTTTATGCATTTAAGCTTATGAATCAGTCCAAAAATGTATCAGAAAGTTTCGCGTTGTTGCGCGAGGGATTTGAGGACCGCCTCAACTTGTTTAAGACTGTTCTTAACTGCTCTGTTCAACAAGCACAAAACGTCTTGACATATTTACAAATTCATTTTTTAACAGAAAAATATAAAATTGGAAGGCCTGACTATTGAAGCGATTTGAAATCGAACTGTGCTTTTCATTTTTGATAAATAAAATTACCTTGAGTTATAAGCGATTTTGATCACGTGACAAAGACTTTTTTCACCCTTTCTTGTGTGATTATTGTTCTTTTGCGCGGAAATTTGGTTCAAAATGCCCATTTTGATACTATTTTCTGAAAGATCTATTGCGTTTGAAAAAAAAAAAAAAAAAAAACCGGAAAACACAGTTTCATAACACACTTTCTGAACATCAACACCTGCTAGTTTCATGCATTTCTGAACAAAAATAAATTAAAACGTATGTCATAAAGATGCCTTTTTGGATTTAAGAACAGTCTTAAAGTCTACTAATTTAAAATAGATATTTAATTGTACAAGATTAAAGTGACATTAAGTTGTATGTTAATTAATAGACGAATATCTACTAAAATCATCTGATTTAAGGCTTAAGGCTATTATTGATTAAGGCTACTGATTAAGGCTATTGAATATAAACTGTTCAAGATATTTTAAAATAACATCGGCTTGCATATATCTAAAAAATATTTCATGTACGGAAACATTTCTCGACCATTTTAGAAAATGAATTTACGAGCTATTTTTAAATAACGTTTGAAAGATTGGTTTCATAAACATTTTTCAGATTTCAAAAATTTCAATTTTTCTGTCTCTGTACTTTTCTCTCGTTCAATACTAATTGATATCATGTTTAAACAATTTTTTTAACCACTCAATTCGACTCCAAAAACAACTCTTCCCTATAAATTTTCTTACAACTTTCATTCTCGAAAATATATTTTTAAACATTTTAAACAAATCCCTGATCTATCCTGTTCGTTTTGTAAAAATAGAATTAGAATAAAATAAATTCCTAGACAGCCAAGCATTCCCAGGTCCCTTTTAGAAACGTGACGTCGCGATTTTTTTTATGCGCCTGTAAAATCCGTAAAATCATGTACTTAAGCCTTAAAAGTAAAATGTTCAACATATTTAAAGGTAAAAATCTGCACCAATATGAACTTATAAAGTAACTTCATTCCTATACTTTTCTACGAAAAAAAATTTCCGCCTTTTTACATAGCTAATTTTAGAGGTCTGCACGGGCCCGGGCTTGGCCCGAGGCCCGTACACGGCCCGGCGGAATGGAGGAGAATTTTCAAACGGGCCAGCAGAATTAGGACAATTTTTTCAACGGGCCGGGCCGGGCCGACAGACAAAATAAACGGGCCGGGCCGGGCCGGCAAAAAAATTGAATGGGACTGAAGGGCCGGGCCCGGCCGATAAAAAAAATTAATCGGGCCTATCGGACCGATATAAGAATTTGAGAGGAGCAGATAAAATACGAGGTCATTTCCAATGAATATGACTTTTTCGAGAAGTATAAATGTGCGTTACGAGCAGATGCGAGTTTAACAACATCAATACAGAAATGTAACATGTCCATCGTAGAGATCGGCATCGTACAGTTACATGATGCCTGATCCCGGGTTTAATTTTTTTCAGCAGACTTGTGCCGGGACGGAACTGGTCTTAATCGTTCTCAGGATGTGTAGGACAGGCATTATGTTTTGTAAAAGTATTAATAGCGATAATGGACTTCTGTTAACAGTATCTTTGGAAATGTACCTTAAGGTGGTTCTCGTATTTACTGCTCAACAATGCGAAACTCTCAGACACATTTTCTGACTCATTTTTAACTATAAAGGCATAAAATTGACAGGCTGAGTATTGAAGGCAATTGGGATCAAATAGCGTTTCCATTTTTCATAAATTACGTACAGAGATAACATAGACTCTTGTCACGTGACTGTACGTTTTCTCCTTTCCTGTGCTATCGCTTCCGGAAATTCGATTCAAAACGCTAACTTTGGCAGTATTTTCTGAAAGATATATTACTTTTATCTAAAAAAAAAAAAAAACGGCATTTACATGGTTTCTGAATAAGAATACCTTCCAATCTCATGCGTTTCCGAAAAGAAATGAATTCATAAATGTATCAAAATGTAGCTCCTTTGGATTTGAGAAAAGCCTTAAAAATGACAGAAATATTTTCACAAATCTACCTTTTATTATAAGCTTCAAAAGTTATCATGTTTTTTAACCCTTTATTCTAAACTACAATAATGTTTTAATGAACCCTTATTTAAATTTTGAAACGTCCGTAGAGACGTTGACTAAAACACTGTAAGTAATCGTTAACGTTTACTATTGTGTGTTTTCTATTTTGCGAACACATAGTAATTTAAAATATACTGTAAAATGTTCCCATAAATATGCATGTAGTATTCATTAAAAGAATCTTTATTGTATGTCGAGAAAAAACGGAATTTTTTGTAGACATTTAGTCGGGCCGGACCGGGCCGGGCCGGGCCTGTTTTCACTGATTTTTGTACGGGCCGGGCCGGGCCGAGAACGGTAAAAATGTAAACGGGCCGGACCGGGCTCGGGCCGAAATTTCAATTTTTACACCGGGCCGGGCCAAAATAGCTTTCCTTCGGGCCGGGCCGGGGCCTGGCCTGAAAATTCCGGCCCGTGCAGACCTCTAGCTAATTTACATAGCTACTTTTAAACCACGTTTGAAGACTTGGTTTTATAAACATTATCAAGATTTCAAAATTTTCAATTTTTCTTTTCACTCGTTCAAGACTAATTGATATCATGTTTAATATATATATATATATAATTTAACAACTCAACTCGATTCCAAAAACAATTCTTCCCTATAAACACTCTTACATCCTTCATTATTTAAGATATACTTTCCAACATTTTTAGCAAATCCCCCTCATCTACCCTGTTATTTTTGTAAAAATAAAGTTAAAATAAAATAAATTCCTAGACAGTCCACCGCTCACAGGTCCCTTTTAAATACGCTAATTTTATTATGCTCCTGCAAAATCATGTACTTAAGGGATCTCAAATCGAAAAGTGTAACTTTCTGACATAAGTTTTAATTTATTTTTGTTCGAAAATGCATGAAACTAGCAGGTGTTGTTGTTCAGAAACTATGTAGTTGAGCTGTTTTTTCCATTTTTTTGCAAACGCAATAGATGTTTCAGAAAACAATGTCAAAATGGGCGTGTTGAACCGAATTTTCTTCGAGAAGGGAGAAAGAGCACTCAAGAGCAGGCGAAAAACGTGTTTGTCATGTGATCGTATTCGCTTATAAATCAATAGGCAATTGATTGATCAAAAAATGGAAAAAAAAGTTCGAATCCAAATCGCTTCCATAGTCAGGCTTTCCAATTTTATATCATTCCGTTAAAAAAATGAATTTGTAAATATGTCAAAACATTTTTCGCTTGTTGAGCAGAGCAGTTAAGAACAGCATTAAGTCTTAAAAGTAAAATGTTCAACATATTTAAAAGAAAACATCTGCACCAATATGAGCTTATAAAGTAGCTTCATTCATATACTTTTCTACAAAGAAAAATTTTCAGCCATTTCACATAGCTGATTTACAAATTACTTTTAAACCAACTTTGAAGATTTGTTTTCATAAACATTTTCCAGATTTTAAAATTTTCAATCTTTCTTTTCACTTGTTCAAGACTAATTGATTTCATGATTAATATATATATATAATTTAACCACTCAACTCGACTCCAAAAACAATTCTTCCTTATAAACACTCTTACATTCTTCATTATTTAAAATATATTTTCCAACATATTTAGCAAATCAAAAGGAGATTAAATTCAAGACTGATTGATATCAAGTTTAAAAAAAAAAAAATAATTATGAACTCTTCTTATTAAACATTTTTAGATATTTCATAAGCGGAACTACATTTTCCTTCATTTTAAACAAATCCCCTTATCTACCCTGTTCTTTTTGTAAAAATAAAGTTAAAATAAATTCCTAGGCAGCCCACCGCTCACAGGTCCCTTTTAAATACGCGAAATTTATTATGCGCCTGAAAAATCATGTACTTAAGGGGACACAGTACCTTTTAAACTACTTTTTCAATTTTGAATAATACTGTAATATACTTAAATATAATGTCACTACAGATATTAGGTACTATAAAGCAAATGTAATTTCATATAATTTCAAAAAAAAAAAATCTTGTAGAACAGCCTATTTAACTAAAATTTAAATTTTAAAAAAATTAAAAAAATGTTTTTAAATCCCTACTAGTTTTTTAAATATGAATATTTTTGCTTCAAATTTTTTTTCCATAATCCTAAAAGCATACTACATAAAATTGTGCATGGATTTAACATTCAAGGTTATAGTTATTTTTTTTTTTAAGAATTTCAATTATTTTTCCTTGATTTTTTACTATACAAAAGAGAAAAAGATTGATATTAAATGTAATATCCCATACATCTAAAAATCCATGCACAGTTTTATGTAGTATAATCTAATGAATGTGGAAAAAAAATTTGAAGCAAAAATATTCATATTTAAAAAAGTAGTAGGGATTTAAAAACATTTTTTTAATTTTTTTAAAATTTAAATTTTAGTTAAATAGGCTGTTCTACAAGATTTTTTTTTAATTATATGAAATTACATTTGCTTTATAGTACCTAATATCTGTAGTGACATTATATTTAAGTATATTACAGTATTATTCAAAATCGAAAAAGTAGTTTAAAAGGTACTGTGTCCCCTTTAAGTCTCAAAAATGAAATGTTCAATATATTTAAAAGAAAACATCTGTATCATGAGCTTAAAAAGTAACTTCATTCATATACTTTTCTAGCGAAGAAAAAAATTCAGCCATTTTACATAACGAATTTACAAATTACTTTTAAATCACGTCTGAAGACTTGGTTTCATAAACATTTTCCAGATTTTAAAAATTTCAATCTTTCTTTTCACTTGTTCAAGACTAATTGATATCATGTTTAATATATATATATATATATAACCACAAAACTCGACTCCAAAAACAATTCTTCCCTATAAACACTCTTACATCCTTCATTATTTAAGATATACTTTCCAACATTTTTAGCAAATCCCCCTCATCTACCCTGTTCTACTTGTAAAAATAAAGTTAAAATAAAATAAATTCCTAGACAGCCCACCGCTCACAGGTCCCTTTTAAATACGCGAAATTTATTATGCGCCTGAAAAATCATGTACTTAAGGGGACACAGTACCTTTTAAACTACTTTTTCAATTTTGAATAATACTGTAATATACTTAAATATAATGTCACTACAGATATTAGGTACTATAAAGCAAATGTAATTTCATATAATTTCAAAAAAAAAAAATCTTGTAGAACAGCCTATTTAACTAAAATTTAAATTTTAAAAAAATTAAAAAAATGTTTTTAAATCCCTACTAGTTTTTTAAATATGAATATTTTTGCTTCAAATTTTTTTTCCATAATCCTAAAAGCATACTACATAAAATTGTGCATGGATTTAACATTCAAGGTTATAGTTATTTTTTTTTTTTTAAGAATTTCAATTATTTTTCCTTGATTTTTTACTATACAAAAGAGAAAAAGATTGATATTAAATGTAATATCCCATACATCTAAAAATCCATGCACAGTTTTATGTAGTATAATCTAATGAATGTGGAAAAAAAATTTGAAGCAAAAATATTCATATTTAAAAAAGTAGAAGGGATTTAAAAACATTTTTTTAATTTTTTTAAAATTTAAATTTTAGTTAAATAGGCTGTTCTACAAGATTTTTTTTTAATTATATGAAATTACATTTGCTTTATAGTACCTAATATCTGTAGTGACATTATATTTAAGTATATTACAGTATTATTCAAAATCGAAAAAGTAGTTTAAAAGGTACTGTGTCCCCTTTAAGTCTCAAAAATGAAATGTTCAATATATTTAAAAGAAAACATCTGTATCATGAGCTTAAAAAGTAACTTCATTCATATACTTTTCTAGCGAAGAAAAAAATTCAGCCATTTTACATAACGAATTTACAAATTACTTTTAAATCACGTCTGAAGACTTGGTTTCATAAACATTTTCCAGATTTTAAAAATTTCAATCTTTCTTTTCACTTGTTCAAGACTAATTGATATCATGTTTAATATATATATATATATATAACCACAAAACTCGACTCCAAAAACAATTCTTCCCTATAAACACTCTTACATCCTTCATTATTTAAGATATACTTTCCAACATTTTTAGCAAATCCCCCTCATCTACCCTGTTCTACTTGTAAAAATAAAGTTAAAATAAAATAAATTCCTAGACAGCCCACCACTCACTGGTCCCTTTTAAATACGCGAATTTTATTATGCGCCTGCAAAATCATGTACTTAAGTCTCAAAAGTGAAATGTTCAATATATTTAAAAGAAAACATCTGTATCAAAATGAGCTTATAAAGTAACTTCATTCATATACTTTTCTAACGAAGAAAAAATTCAGCCATTTTACATAACGAATTTACAAATTACTTTTAAATCACTTTTGAAGACTTGGTTTCATAAACATTTTCCAGATTTCAAAATTTTAAATGTTTCTTTTCACTCGCTCAAGACTAATTGATATCATGTTTAAAATATATAATTTAACAACTCAACTTAACTCTAGAAAACAAATTCTTCCCTGTATACATTTTTACATATTTCATAAGCGGAACTACATTTTCCTTCATTTTAAATAAATCCCCTCATCTATCCTGTTCGTTTTGTAAAAATAAAGTTAAAATAAAATAAATTCCTAGACAGCCCAGCCCTCGCAGGTCCCTTTCAGAAACGCGACGTCGCGAATTTTGTTATTATGCGCCTTCTATTTGGCCGTTGTCTAGTTACAGAGTGACACAGTTTGATCAAAATGCCCGCCGTTTTCGATCGATAAATACAGGTTAGTCTTGAACTTGGGAGGGATAAATAGCCTTGGGGTGGCTGAATTTGAGCCGGGATATCTTTGGGGAAATTTGTTCCGGTTTAAAAGTAGTGAATTTTTTAAATATTTTTAAACTTTTATCCATTTTTTAATACTTTAAAATTTAAATTAACAGTTTCTAAAAACTATAATTCTTTGTTCATCTAAATGTTGTGTACATTCTTTTTAGAGAAAGTTTTAAGATTTTTTTTGTCGTTTTATGATTTTTTTATTGCGTTTTAAAAACATATAACAAACAGAATCTGTATTTTGAAATAAACGCATTTCTATTTCAGATTTTTTTTTAAGTAGGTAATTGTCATTTAACACGTTCACGCCGGCGCGGTGGGTCACACCTCGACTGTCTCAGAGCTGCAAAGTATCCGGCATTTTGGATACCAGTATTTTAATACAGAAAACGTTGTTTTATTTAATTAGAACAATTGGGTGATTTAAAGGAACAACATTTTCTCTAAAATAATAGTGGTGTGCAAAAGGCCGGAGACTTGACAACTCTGAGACAGTCGAGTGTGACCCATCGCGCCGGCGTGAACGTGTTAAAAGCGTGATAATACCTGTAATTTTCCAATGCGCATTTGGAAAGAAATTTAACTACAAAATTTGATTATAGTAGTTGCATAAAGTTCTATAAAGTTATCAATTTAGTTATATTATATATTATTAAATATTTTGAATTGAATCAAATTTTTAAATATATCAATTAAATTGTGAAATATTCAATCATTTCTTTTAATAATGAAGCATATTATATTTAATCAATGGGTAATTATTTGTAAAATGTGAAACTACATTTTGGAAAATTTATTTTAAAAATTAATTTTAATGGTAGTTTGTTTCTAAAAAAAAAAAGAAACGAAACTTTCTGACACGTTTACCGACTCATTTTTAAACGTGAATACATGACAGTTTCAGGCATTATTATTAAATTCATTTGTAATCGAACATTTTTTTTTTTTTTTTTTTTTTTTTTTTTTTTTTAATAGCTGAATTGAAGAGTTTTTAATTGAACTGAAGATAAAATTCATTTATCAAAAAAAAAAAAAAAAAAAAAAAAACTGTTTGGTTAATGAATTACATTTTCAGTTATGAGCGATTGTTATCTCAAGATGACAGTTTTCTTTTCCCACGTTGTCGCGTTCGGAAATTCGGCTCAAAACGCCAACTTCAAAAAAAAAAATTCTAAAAGAACCTTTACCTAAAAGAAAAAAGAAAAAAAAAAAGGTTCTGTTACGGCTATTTCCATGCGAACTTGTCGTGTCTGTCACATATTGCGATTTTTGGCTACCAGTATTTTAGAACGGAAAATGTGACTTATTTTATAGGAGATATCTCATCAATTAAATAAGGGTACACGACATTTCGGTCCCGACACTTCGGTCCCGCCGTTTCGGTCCCGCCATTTCGGTCCCGAGACATTTCGGTCCCTGGCCATTTCGGTCCCGAGACATTTCGGTCCCTGGCCATTTCGGTCCTTGCCATTTCGGTCCTTAACCATTTCAGTCCCTTACAATTTTGGTGCTCACCACCTTATAACTCGGATTTTAATTGTCGTGGGCCGCCAAACGCTGTTAAACGTTGCCGTTAAACGTTGCAGTTTGAACATGGACCCTTTTAAAAAAATACCCCCCCCCCCCCTCAAATTTTATAAAAAGCTGAATAAAACAGTCCGATAAATTTAAACTTTTATAACTCGTGATTATGAAATCACAGCGAGCTGAAAATTTGTTTGATTGAACAATGTGGTATAATTTACAGGGGACATTGTCTTTTTTTTTTTTTAAACTATTATTATTTAACAGAATGGATTTTTTAAGTTTTATTATTTATTATTATTATTAGGTATTTTATATATACTATAAACTGCCATAAATGTTTTTTTGGTTGTTTTCATACATTTTTTGGAATGTTTAAATTATCATAAATTAAATAATTAAACTGTGCTTATTTTTTTCTTCTTTCAATTAGATTAATCATAAATGTATTCAGTAATTCAATTAGACACATATAAGCTATTATATGCAAATATTTCCTCAAATCACCCCTCTACACCCTCTCCTTTTAATAATTCAGAAATGAGATATATTTATTGAAGCACAAATTTATTTTTTTTTTTATTATTTTTATAATACAAAGTTGCATCTTATAAATTTGTTTTCATAAATTACTTTACCATTATAAACATTGGGAAAACAATAGTGATTTGGTAACTAGGCGTGCTATGAAAAATATTTTGTTTTCAGAAAATTCCACCCACCACTTCATTTTTTTTTTATTATTTCTTGCAATTTTTTAAGTCTTCTCACCCTTCGAAGACGATTTTTGTGAGCTAATTTTATTGAATCTGGGCCTATTTCTTTGTAATAGGATTATTATTTTTAATTTTATATAATAATGTAACTAATATTTTAATTAATTTTATTTGTAAATTTTAACTGACAAAACTAAGCTTTTTTATATTTGTCGTTTATTTATTTTTTATATTACTCTTTTCCTCCCACTTTCCAAGAAAAAAAAATAATATAATTTTATTTTACTTTTATTATTAATTATATTAATAGTTTTACATTTCGGTAACTTTAAATATAAAAATAAATAGGTAAAGGATAAATTTCAGTTTATAACTGCTATAGAATATAATGATAAATTGAATATAAAATATATTATGTAACGATTTTATTTTAAAGTAGAAATTTGTAATGTATATTAATAATGTTATTAATTTAATAAATTAAGGATACATTAAATTAAAAAATATATATTTAGTAAAATATTAATTTAATTTTTATATGAAAAGTACTAACTGTTTTGAGAATTAATTAATAGTAATTATTCATCACTTAAAGTTTTCATTCAAAATTTTTGGTTTATTATTTTTCAAGAAATAAAATAGAATTTAAAAAAAAATCAGTCTAAAACATAAGGTCTAAGTAATAATTAATTAATAATTAATTTTCAAAGGGTTATTTTCATTCTATTCCTTTGTCGAAGATTAGCAAACGATAGTACGCCTTTCAAGCTATTAAATGAAACTGTCATATCCAATTTTAAACTAGTCGGATGTACCAATCCCAAAACTTTCTTCTATCTCATACATCTTAATACTTCAAAATCCGCTATCACACTGCCAAAATTAAATGGCAATCTATGCATCTCATGAGGATTCTAACGATATGAAATTCCGTGCGTTAGTTCTTGAGATATGACTATCGCTGAAATCGTCTAAATTCAGCAAAATGCTGCCTAGCAGCGCCACCTATTGGGTGATTTATACCAAATCCTAATCAGCAACAATTTATGTCAACCTCTGACTGAATCTGAAGTTTGGAGAAAATCCGTACATTAGTTTTTTAGATAGAGCAATAACGAAAATCGTGAAAATTCCGGCATAGCAGCGCCACCTATTGGGTGATTAACACCAAAACCTAATTAACAACAACTTGTGTCAACATACAACTAAATCTGAAGTTAGATGAAAATTCGTCCATTAGTTCTATTGATAGAGCTATTGAGGCAATCGTGAAAAAGGCAGCAGAGAAGCGCCACCTGTTGGGCGATTTACACCAACACATAATCAGTAGCAAGTCATATCAAGGACTAACTGAATCTGAAGTTTGATGAAAATCCGTGTGTTAGTTCTTAAGATAGAGCTATTGGGGAAATCGTGTAAATCCTGCAAAATTCATCATAACAGCGCCACCTGTTGGACGATTTACACCAAAACAAAATCATCATCAATTCATATCAAGGACTAACTAAATCTGAAGTTTGATCGAAATCCGTGCATTAGTTCTTGAGATAGAGCTATTGCGAAAATCGTGAAAAATGCAGCATAGCAGCGCCACCTGTTGAGCGATTTACCCCATAAACTAATCAGCATCAATTTGTATTAGAGACTAACTGAATATCAATTTTTATTAAATTCCGTGCATTAGTTCTTGAGATAGAGCGCCCACAAAATTTGTGTCACATACACACAGACAGACAGACAGACAGACAGACAGACTCACAGAGTCACAGACAGACATTTTGTAAAAACATGTTTTTTGGAATCTCTGACCCATAAAACGTGTAAATCCGTCGAAAACCGGAATTCGAAAATTTTCATGAATCCAATACTTTCTTCTTGTAAAGATACAAGAAAGTAAAAATGGACTATTATCGTTTTACACCTTAGTCATTTAATTTTACTCTATTTTTTCCAGAAAGAAAACTGGAAAATAAAAACAGGCTTTCTGTCCCCCATTTAAAAAATTAAGGAAATTTTAAATGTCTAATTACAATATATATATATATATATATATATATATATATATATATATATATATATATACAGGTACATATTAGAAAAAATTTCAATAAAGAGCTCCAAAATTATTTTATTTTAATATTTTTTATTAAACATCGTCCGAACTACAGAATAAAAGGCAGGAAATGATGTTTGATAAATGAATAACAATATCAGGAGACATTATATTTAGCCATTATTTTACTTGTGTGTTTAAATGAATAAAACCCAGGACGAAAAATGACTACTGATGGAAAATGGGTAGGTACTCTTATTAAAAAACTATTGCAATCGAACATTTCCCCCATTCTTAGGAATAAGTAGAAGATCTTCCAGCGAACGCTGTCAAAGATGATGCTTTGAAACAGGACTGGAAAAAAAAACTGCCGTCCTGAGAAAACAATTGTTTATAACTAAAAATGTAATTTATTAATCGAAAAATTTAAAAAAAAAATCTTTCAATAGTTACGTTTGCAAGTATCATGTTTTTATGTCTTAAAGGTTGATTTTTTTTTTTTTTTTTTTTTTTTTTTTTTTTTTTTTTTTTTTTTTTTTATGATGATAAAATGAGGAATGTCTTAAAAGAGGAAAGTTAAACATATATTTAAATTTTGAATGATCAACTTACTTAATAAGTATTATTAATTAAGCAAAAAAAAAAAAAATGGAAAATAACAATTTTTAAGGAAAAAAGTTGATTTCTTTAGATTTTTTTTCACTATAAGATAAGGCTATCAACTTAAATTAGGATAGTTAAACATATAATTGGAAAACACAATTCAATTCCAAATCTCTTCCATGACCAGGCTTTCCAGTTTTATATCTTTCCGTTAAAAAATGAATTTGTAAGTGTGTCAAAACGTTTTGCGCTTGTTGAGCAGAGCAGATAAGAACAGAATAAAAGAAAAAGTCGCCAAATAGTATGATAAGGTAGCGAAGATGTAGTTGAGATTTTTCCTGGGATTACCTTTCAACCAATTAATCCTTATTACTGGAAAAATGGAGAAATTCTTATCTATCTTTACTTGTCAATATTCAAGAGGGGATTTAAAAGTGGGCTCCATTCAAATGCTTGTCCTGCCACCATTCAACACTTTTCTGGGAAACCAATCCTTTAAAACACATTAATGGTTTATTCACAATAGGAGAGGGAGGTAGAACAATGCTAGGATATAAGAAACTTTGATTTCAACTTGAAGGAAAGATCGTCCTCTTGCATGATGTCCCGGAAGTTTCTTTTTATGCCATTAAAGATGAAAAATGCCGCGTAGTCACAAAAAAGCGCCAACTGACCAGAACAAAGAGAGCCCGAGAAGAATAATACTTCTATTTGGAGCTTTATTTAGCATATTGAATAAAGAATATATAGATAAAAAATATGCTTTCTAAATTACCAAATTTTTTCATAGTGATATAATTATAAAATTTCTTCATTTTAAATGAAATTTTATGCAAAAGTAATTCACCATACATTACTATTTTGAGATTATATGCTATTTTTTTATATTTCTATTTCTATTTTTTATTTGTCATATTAAAATAGGTAGGCTGTTTTAATTTTAAGTATACAAGTCAAATAAATAATAAGTAAATATTTGAAATACAGAATTAATTTTAACCACGAAAAGAATATTTTATGATTATTAGAAATTTGAACCTTTGTTTCACAACTTTACAGAAAAGTTATTTCTTTAACACTATTTCTAGTGGTGTCAAATGACGCCTTTTTAAAATTTTGATTTATGTTTATTTTGCTCGTAGTTTTTTAATGTAATAAGCATAAAAAAAGTCTTAAATGTATTAAAAAGGATTTGTAATTGTTGCAATTTAAAAATCACGAATGAAAAAACTTAAATCGAAATCTTTTTAAAGGTGTCATTCGATACCGGTAGAAATAGCGTTGATGTTACATGTAAAAAGATTAATGCAAACTTTTAAATAGTTTTTTTTAAATAGTAAATTAAAATAATTATTAAAAAAAGTTGTAGTCTGTTCCGATGCAAAATTTAAAAAGTAATGTGTCTTTATCACAATTCCATGTTAAGAAGCCTCTTTTAAAAAATATGTAAAATGCAATACATCTAAAATTCATGGGCCGTTAAATAATAGAATCAAATAAAGATTTGTAAAAATATTTGCAGATTTTTTTCTTTATTAATCACATAGTGTCCAAATTATATGCAACTGAATATGTGCAGTACATGGGCATTTGCATGTGAAAATTAAAGCTCGACTTATAAATATGTTTTTAAAATGTCTGGACTTTATATTTATTATAGGCTAAAATATGAGGAGCTTCTATAAAGAATCCACAGAATTCCCCTTCCACCCACTCCTCAAAACGATTACTTCTACCATATGAAATTTGCATGGGGTGCTACAATTTGTATCCGAGTTTTAAGTGTTTGCGGTTTTCGGGCTCTTATATTCGGATTATACTAAAATTTCGAGGGTTCAGTTAAAAAATCCGATGATGACCCTCCTTTTATAAAGATTACGTTTACCGTACAAAATATGAATGTTTTGTGATAATTATAGAGAGAGTTATAAATGTTTTAATTTATCAGGACCTTATACTTAAGATACACTAAAATATACAAAAACTCAATAGAGCCCCCTCCCTTCCCCTGCTTTTTAAAGCGATTACGATTATCATACGAAATTTGTGTGGGCTGCGACAAGTTTGATCTGTGTTATAAGTGTTTGCATTTTCGAGTCCTTTTATGACGAGTCCCATGATTAATCGGGTTATACTAAAATTTAGGGGGTTCAGTTAAAAAATCCGATAATATCCCTCCTTTTATAAAGATTACGTTTACCGTACAAAATATGAATGTTTTGTGATAATTATAGAGAGAGTTATAAATGTTTTAATTTATCAGGACCTTATACTTAAGATACACTAAAATATACAAAAAGTCAACAGAGCCCCCTCCCTTCCCCTGCTTTTTAAAGCGATTACGATTATCATACGAAATTTGTGTGGGCTGCGACAAGTTTGATCTGTGTTATAAGTGTTTGCATTTTCGAGTCCTTTTATGACGAGTCCCATGATTAATCGGGTTATACTAAAATTTAGGGGGTTCAGTTAAAAAATCCGATAATATCCCTCCTTTTATAAAGATTACGTTTATCGTACAAAATATGAATGTTTTGTGATAATTATAGAGAGAGTTATAAATGTTTTAATTTATCAGGACCTTATACTTAAGATACACTAAAATATACAAAAAGTCAACAGAGCCCCCTCCCTTCCCCTGCTTTTTAAAGCGATTACGATTATCATACGAAATTTGTGTGGGCTGCGACAAGTTTGATCTGTGTTATAAGTGTTTGCATTTTCGAGTCCTTTTATGACGAGTCCCATGATTAATCGGGTTATACTAAAATTTAGGGGGTTCAGTTAAAAAATCCGATAATATCCCTCCTTTTATAAAAATTACGTTGACCAAACAAAATATGTGTGTTTTGCGAGAATTATAGATCGAGTTATAAATGTTTTAATTTATAAGGACCTTATACTTATGATACAGTAAAATATAGAAAAAGTCAACAGAACACCCCCGCCCGGTTTTTAAAAATGATTACAATTATCATACGAAATTTGTGTGGGCTGCGACAATTTTGATCTGTGTTATAAGTGTTTGCGTTTTCGAGTCCTTATATTCGGGTTATACTAAAATTTAGGGCGTTCAGTTAAGAAATCCAATAATGTCCCTCCTTTTATAAATATTACGTTTACGGTACAAAATATGAGTGTTTTGCGATAATTATAGATCGAGTTATAAATGTTTTAATTTATCAGGACCTTATATTAAGATACACTAAAATATAGAAAAAGTCAACAGAGCCCCCCCCCCCCCCCCCCTGCTTTTTAAAACGATTACGATTACCATAGGAAATTTGTGTGGTCTGCGACAATTTTGATCTGTGTTGTAAGTGTTTGCGTTTTCCAGTCCTTATATTCGGGTTGTACTAAAATTTAGGGAGTTCAGTTTAAAAATCCGATAATGTCCCTCCTTTTATAAAGATTGCGTTTACCATACGAAATATGAGTGTTTTGCGATAATTATAGATCGAGTTATAAATGTTTTAATTTATCAGGACCTTATACTTATAATACACTAAAATATAGAAAATGTCAATCTCCCCTTCCTGCATTTTAAAATGATTACCATACGAAATTTGTGTGAGCTGTTACAAAAATTTTAAGGCTTTTATTTAAAAAACTCTACAATGTCCCCTATAAAATTATGTCACCTATTTCAAGTGCACAAAATTTCAGCTTGCTGGAGAAGGAACCGAAATGGAAAGGACCGAAATGACTCGGGACCGATATGTCTTGGGACCGAAATGTCTCGGGACCGAAATGTCTTGGGACCGAAATGTCTCGGGACCGAAGTGTCTTGGGACCGAAATGTCTCGGGACCGAAATGTCTCGGGACCGAAATGTCTTGGGACCGAAATGTCTCGGGACCGAAACGGCGGGACCTAAATTGCGGGACCGAAGTGTCGGGACCGAAACGTCCTGCTTCCATTAAATAAGGTGAAGCAAACTTTTCGAAAATAATAGTGGCCAACAAGTTTAGCGATTTTCAGCTGTGTGACAGACATGACAAGTTCGAAAGGAAATAGCCTTACATAGTTTCGAAATAAAAGAACCCGACAATTTCCTGCATTTGTAAACAAAAATAAATTCCCTAATGTGCCAGAAAGTAGCCAGTTTGGATTAAAAAACAGCTTTAATGATTGCATTAAATTATAAATTAATACGCGTGAAATTATAAAATAATTTGTATTAATTTAACAAATGTTAAATTTCAAAATAAACTATATTCATTCAATATTTTTTTTAATGAAATCCTATTTATAAGAGTATTATCCTTTAAACGATGGCAACATATCTGTAAACTTCTAAACTACTATTTTTAAAGGAATATTTTTTAATTTTAATGATATTGCATTCTCTAAATGAAATTAACTTATTAATAAATTTATATTTAATTATGGCCTCATTATATCAAATGAGAAAATAGTGAAATAAAGGTTTCAAAGTTTTTTTTTTTTTTTTTTTTTTTTTAAGGGGGCGTACAATTGTGATAGAAATATTTTAATGTAAATAATATAATAATAATATATATACGAATAGGTTCTTGTTTATGTTATTGCAGGTAACTAAAGGTAACATGAGTTGCAATAAAAGTTGCAACATTTACACACACAAAAATAAATAGTTTGTTTCTATTTGAAGTCTAGGCAGAAACTTTGTGTACAAAATGAATATTTACCCACGTGCATCTATTTTGTTTATACTATTACAGTACAGTTTCTCAATCTCTTCCGAGAATGCATATTTATTTATTTGGAAATGTAATAGATATAGAAACACAGTATCATTTTAGAAAAAAGCAATTGAATTAAAGAGAAATCTTGAATTACTTTTATTTCCATGCATTCTTTTTTCATATTGAAAAAAAATATTCTGAAAATTGCGCATCATATATTTTATGCCTGTTGTTTTCCTTACACTATTTCTTTATTTTATTTCATATTTTATTTATAACAGACAGCTGATCTACTGTTGAAATTGAATTAACTATTTTAACTTCTTATTTATTTTTAATGCACCACTTGCTATTTTCACTAAAATTGTTTTCAATAAGCATTTATTCATCCATTTATTTATTCATAACTACTAAATTGTGATTCTTTCAAAAGGACATCTTAAATTATGTATCACATTTCGATGCTATGGTAACCAAATGAGCGCGCGTGTGTATTGCGTGCGTGCGTATTTGTATCCAAATTTTGCGGATAATTTGAATATTAAAAGAATTCGACATAATACGTTATTAACATTTCTGTTTACAAACATACTGTAAATCGAAATGATTTTTTTTCCCTTTTTGATAGAAAAAAACATTTAAGTTTTTAAATTGACAGTTTATATGTAGTAATGAAATCATTTTAATACTTAATTAAATACAGATAACAATTTTGTAAGTCATTTTGTAAAATACTCAAATTTTATAGTTTAATAACTTTTTGGAATAGAAGACTTTAAATCTTACATTTCTCGATCCTACTCCATGAAAGCTTTTTTTCTCCATAAGATTTGCATACGTTCGTTATAGTTACGTTTTAAAAAAGTGATTTTATTTTATGATAGCTTTAAAGCATAATTATAATCAAAGACACTTTTTAATTTTAAACTCAGGATATTGGGGTTTTATCCCTGTTATTTTTTCTTTAAGTTGCTATTTAAACACTAGACGTAAGCTTAAAAAATTGTTACGAGATATTGATCAATTTTTTTTCTAAATGTGTGTTCATGCCTACATTTTCAACAAATTCGCCTGTTTTAAAGCATTATTTTAAGAATTTTGATAGGTAAATTGTATTACAACCTAATTATACCATGTTTCTTAATCTAACTAATTGTTTATTACCCTCTATCCTACACTGCAAATTGAAATGTCTGAAATTCAGACACTTAAGTGTCTGAAACGGAGTGTTCAATTTTCAGACACTTCAAGCGTCTTAATTGCAACCATTTTTTAAGCATTATACGCAGCCATGTTTGACCACGTTGTATCCTAGAAAAAATTTTGGCCATGGTCCTGCCCACTCCACCCCCATACAGTGCGATTTTAGGGGCTCTGAAAGTTTGTATGTAATTTTTTTAAAGCTGATAACTTATATCTTTTTCAACAATGTACATTATAATCAGTATTTTGAACATCTAGAGTAGAATACGATTAAAAAAAGAAAAAAAATCTAAATGCAATAAAACCTCTCAATAGGGGTACAATCCTCTCAGTAAGGGTAAATATGAAGTAATTTCTCCTATTTAAGACTTCTAACGCATGTTAATGAATTTATTATTTTACAATATCCTTTCTCTTTTAAAATTCCCATGTATAGTTTTTATGACGTAATTTTTAATAAGTTCCTGCTTTTTTTACATAAATATTTAATTCTAATTCCAAATGATTTTTTCTGTTTATAATAGTCACGTGTAAATAAATTTTTAATTTAAAGCAAACATTATTGTTTGCGCTGTTTATACATTTGGCAACAGTTTAAATTAATACCATTTTCTAAAATAATGTACAAAATATCTCTAGAAATGCTGAAAATTTGAATTTAAAATAGGAATAAAACCTCAAAAAATGAGTCAAATTAGAAAAAGAAATACAGTCTGCACACCGGGAACTTTAAACGTATAAAATGATCTAAAAATGATTAAATTTCCATGAATAGTTTTTGCTCCTATAAAACTTTTTTAGTGGAAAGATTTTGTCCAACTTTAGCATTAAAAATCTCTTAAAATAATTCTTCGATTTGAAAACTGTCTGCATCAGCGTGTTTCTCAAACATTTCTGTATAATACCACCGATTTTCATATTTTTGTATGCATTATTTTTCTTAATATTAACGAAGAAAGACCTCCGGTCACAAAAAATTCAAAACCGGCGGTGGCGGCGGTGACAGCGGTAGTTACTTTTTTTTAGAATAGAGAGATGATAAAATTTAATCAAAGGGAAATTTCAAAGTTTATAGGGATTTTTTTAAATTTACGGAGATAATTTTTAAAAACGCACATCATCGGCATCTGACGTCATCTTTTTGATGGCGAAAAAGGTATTTTAATTATTATATTAGGTAATGAGCAACCGCGTTTCAAAGTTTTCCCATAGGCTAACATGGATTTCGCGATCGGGGAGTTTCTGTGCAGCGGAGCCGTAACACTGTAATTCCCGAGAAATAATAATGAGCGTGAAAATGAAAATGAAAACATTATGTTCTTTCAACTACAAATAAATAAATAAATAAGTAACAGATAAATAATGAATAAGTAAGTACAATGAGAAGAAAAAAATGTGATCTTTCAACTGTAAATATAAAATAAATAAACATAAATAGAAGACACGGAGAAACAAACTTTAACCACCTGATATTTGATAATGGTGCTACTTTTTATCTTTAGAAAGTATGTGAATCCAGCTGTGAGTGCGCCCGGCTAGCTCAGTCGGTAGAGCACGAGACTCTTAATCTCGGGGTCGTGGGTTCGAGCCCCACGTTGGGCGTTGTTTTTGTTATTATTTTTTTTTTGCCTTACTAGTGCTGTAGAGAAAATATTGTCATTCATATTAGCATAAGTGCAATACTTGAATATCTGTAAAATAATTTTCTAGTAAAAAAATAATTACCTTTAAAAATTCTTATTTACCTTTTCGAGGTCGTGGGTTCGAGCCCTACGTTGGGCGTTAATTTTTTTTTTTTTCTTTTTTGCTTCACAAGAGCTGTAGAGAAAATATTGTCATAAATTCGAACTGAAGTTTTTTTCAGATTAGCATATTCAGATTACAATATTTGAATATCTGTAAAATAATTTTCAAGTAAAAAAATAATTACCTTTAAAATGCGAGAACTCATGAACATATTTAATGCATGATTTATCACATTACTAAGATGACAAAGTGTAGAACCAACAGAGTGAAAAATGTCCAAGCCGGGAATCGAACCCGGAACAGCCCTCCAAGTGCTATACCATTTAACCTACGAGGGTGATACCCAGTTGGACATTTTTCACTCTATTTGGTTCTACGCTTTGTTCACTGATAAAAATGAAGTGCTCAAAAATGAGTAAATCGATGCACTCACATCGAATTGAGTATGTCTGGATCAAAAATGAACATATGTTTTCTCAATTTTGAAACACATGTTATCAAATTCAAACAACGATAATTTTGTACCCCGTAATGGTTTATTTCATTTTGGGTGGCATAAGAGATGTTCATGATGATTCAAATAATAAATTATGTACATTATTTTAAAATAATTTAAAAGTGCTTACAAATAAAGCTCTTCTTATAAAAATATTCGATTTGGATATCTTACTAATAATTTTGCTATTTTTCTTAATAAATAATCAATTAAAGGTTTCTTATTAATAATTCAGAACGGAAAATAAATGTTAGTAGATTTTTACTTAAATTTGTAGGTTCAGGGGGGCAGTACATAACGATTCATATCTGAACACAACCATGGTATCAAAAATGAGTACACGTGTTTCTCAATTCTGAGTACATTTGGATGGGACCTATTTTGAGTATTTTGAGTATTTAAAATTGAGTACTTTTTGTTCAATTTTGAGTACCCATTTTTTTCAGTGTGGACATTTCCCTCTCTGTTGGTTCTACGCTTTGTTAGCAATGTGATGAATCACGTATTAAGTATTCAATAATTTCGAGCGTAATTTTACTGCTGAAAAATTAATTAAAATTATACTGATGGACATATTTTCAATTATGGAAACCATAAATAATAAAGTAACTCATATTCAAGTAAAACCTTTAAATTGGTGTAAAATTGCAAAATTTATTAGGATTTCTGAATCGCAAAAGTCGGGATGATTTATGCTGTATTAAAAAAATAATAATAATAATGGGGAAAATTCTGTACTATTTTTTTTTTTTTTTTTTTTTAATGGGATAAAAATTATATTTAAATTACAAATATTTCTCCCTTCCTTTTTCAAGCAAATTCTCGGCGGTGTTCTCGTCTTTTTATCAGCAAGCTCACCTATTTCAGTTACTTTTCTATATTGCATTATTTAACAAAAAGATTTTCAGTATTTGTGTTTATTTTTCCACAGGCAAATAAATATAAGAAAGAAAAAAAAGAAAACACAAAGGAAGAAAATTCATGTAAGTTCAATTGGAGTTTCTCGAATTTTAACAAAAGTGTTATTATTTAGGTTATTAGCCCCCCGTTACGGTATGCTATTTCTTTCTCCCAACTTATTTTGTGTAGTCTCCAAAAAATAACGTTACCTTACAGAAGCCAGCTATAAAACAAAGCAGTACGATTAAATACTCTATAGCAATTTTTTAAACTTCTCAGCATAGCACATTTTCAATTTTTATACCGTCGTATTGGAAAAAAAAAAGTACTTTTAAACGCAATTTGTTTGAAAACTGCATCTTCATTTATTTTTGAGATATTAATTTTTTTTTCAGTTTTCAGAGCCATTTGCTTAATATTGGCAACGGAAGAACTCTATTTCTGTAGAAAGTAAAAGAAAAATAGCAATTATATCTTTTTGTTGCCATTTTCTCATAAAAACTGAAAAAAAAAAGTAATTAAAATACGTGCTATTTTGAAAAAATATAAATGAAGAATTTCTGATAAAACATGAAGCTATTAAAAACTAAATTTAATTTTAAATATCTATATTAATAATATAAAGAAATGAAGGCCTGTGAATCTTTAGATAGCCGATTTTTTTGTCGAGTTTTTTAAATGACAAAATCTTTTTTTTTTTTTTTTTTTTTTGGATTTGTGTATTATTCAGCGATGGTGACGTCCTAAGTGTATTTTACTGTAGATGTTGTTTAACACTGGATCGCAAATGATGAATTCTTCAGCGGATGTGGATGACGTCACTTTATGTAAAATAAAATCGCGTGTTATAAGTCTTAAAACTGAACTAAAGTAGAGTCCCGATTATCGGAGTTTCCGCTTTCACCGAGTTATTTTCTTCTGATGGACTGATGGCTTCCATTATTATGAAACAGTCATTATAAATAAAGTGTTAGGTGAAGATGAAAGAGCAGTCGTAAAAAGTTAGAACTCTGATTTTCTGGTCAGAATGGAAAAAAAATGGCCTATGGCCATTTTTTTTCCTGTTTCTATTCCTGTTTTCTAGTTATTTTATTATACGTATATTTTTTTAAGTTTACAAAATAGATTGAATTAATTGTTAAATAATTTATCTTGTCAACAGTAAGTAATCTGAATTCAATGCATTTATATATAAATATATATGTTTCAAAATCATGTTAAAATAATTTTCGAAAGAAAGTTAAATAGATCGCTTTTAGAACTGTATTTCTTTTTAATTTATTAAGTACTTACTTCTGAGAAGTTTCACAGATGAATATAACTTTATAGCATCTATTTAAAACATTTTATTTTAAATATAAAACAAATAATGTGAACATTAAACTTACACACACTATATCACAATCTTACTTAAAAGGCGACTAATGTAATGAAAAAGATGTTACAAGTTTAAAATATACATTTTATTTAAAAACTTCTTAGTACTTTCGAACCTTCCAGGTTCATCACCAGGGAATATCTTGATAACTAACTAAACTAGTCGCCTTTCAAGTAAGATTGTGAAATTTTTAATGGTCACATTATATATTTTATGTTGAATCAGGGTGAAAAATTGCGTTTCGTCTTATGATATTATTTGTAACGTAGTCATACTGGATAAATCGAAATGGAATGCAAGAAATTCAAAACTAAATACAAATACGAGCGTAACATTTAGTTATCAAGATATTCTCTGATGATGAACCTGGAAGGTTTGAAAGTACTAAGAAGTTTTTAAATAAAATGTATATTTTAAACTTGTAACATCTTTTTCATTACATTAGTCGCCTTTTAAGCAAGATTGTGAAATTTTTAATGTTCACATTATATATTTGTTGAATCAAGGTGAAAAATTGCGTTTCGTCTTATGATATCATTTTATTTTATTCATTCACTTTTCGACGATACAAACAGGACACACGGACACATAGACATTCGAACAGATAGACAGATATTTTGTACAGACATGTTTTTCGGGATCTCCGAACCCTAAAACATGTAAATCCGTCGAAAACCGGAAGTCGAAAAAATTTCGATTACATACTGTCTTCTTTAGAAAGAATAAAGTAAAACTGGAAGAGTCTGTACAACAGACAAGCTCCAAGTATTTTCACTAAAACCTTAAGTGCATAAACATTTCTTTTTACGGATATTCTATATGACAGACAGAAAACGCTAAAGAAATTCTGTTGTGGCAACGCTTTAATCTCTACTGCTCAAAGGATTTCCCTAACAAAATTTCAGACATACGAATTACTTCCCGTTTGAAGTCTTAAAATTTTATAACATATCATTTATCAAAAAAATCTTGTCTACTTTACTTCCGTCCCAAATTTTCAAATCTGACTAACGACACCAGAACACCCATTTTAAAAGATAAATAATATGTTGTATAAATAAATTTTATAAAACAGAGCATTTTCGTCTTATTTTCAAACTTTTATTTTTAACTTTTAACTTCTTGATTGTCACTAGCATACATGTTTTTCAATTAAAATTCAAAGAATTCTAAAAAAAAAAGGGGGGGAGGTGGAGAGGAAAAATTAATAATAATAATAATAACAATAAATGCAATTTTTTTTCTCCAAAAAATTTGCAAAGTCAATTAAGGGAATCTTCAAACTCACTTTTTTTTTGTTTTTTAAAATTGCACTTTCAATGGTGTCACAATCACTTTATTCAAGGGCACACTGTGTAAATTATGGCATATATTTATCACACAAGAAATTAAAATATTTTTTGGCTGAGAAAAATAACGAATTTTCCTGAATCTTTTAAGCATTATGAAGAACTTTTCAAAATGCTACATGCCCATTCCATATACATTAAAATCCCCAATAATTTTTTTCTGCTAATTTACATATAAAAATAAAACTGTGCATAGAATTTTATATATTTGAATATAAAGTTAAGGGGGAAAATATTTTCTAAATTTTATGAAATTTTTAGCATTTTTGTATCCTATTTCTGCATTTGACTACCTTTAACTTTTCCAATTATGATTAGTTTAAAAATACTGTGCACAGTTTTATTTGTATATGTAAACCAAACTGGCATAAAAAAAAAAAATATTGGGGATTTTAATTGATATGGAATGTGCATGGGGCATTTTGGAAAGTTCTTCATAACGCTTATAATATTCGGGAAAATTCCTTATTTTTCTCGCCCTACCAGTGGCTGAGAGGTTCTGCTCTCGAAGCTGGTAGACGGGAGATGCTGGGTTCGAACCCAATCGCGCCCGTCGGCCTAATCTTTCAGAGTTTTCGTGGTTTTCTTTGAACCGTGGATTTCCATGCGTTAATACGGATTAGGTTCCCTTAGAAAGACCTCCACGGAAGGCACTTCCCCTAGAGCCTATATCCCTCGTGCAGATAATTGGCCGTCAAAAATCAACCCAACCCAACCCTTATTTTTCTCAAAAAAATTTTTTTTCTTAAATTTCTTGTGTAATAAATATATGTCATAATTCATATAGTTGTCCTTTGAATAGTATTTAAAGTACAATATTAAAAAAAAAAAAATGAGTTTGAAGGTCTAATCAAATAGCAGAAAGATTAATAATTTCGGGATATTTTATATAATATCAATTAAAATGAAAATCTTATATTCTTAAAATAATCAGGGGAGGCGGGGAAATAAGAAGAAAGAAGGCAGTAAAGAAGAAAATAACTGAAAAATTTGAGAAAGTAAATTTTTTCTCTCGTAATTTCTGAGTTTCACTCGTTACAAAGGAACTTTCTAAAAATACATTTTTATATTAGACCAACTATCCCCCTCCCTTTTTTTTTTTTTGTCGTTAAAGTCGTGTCTTTACTAAATCCGAGCTCGTTATAAACAAGTTTCAATATTTTACAGCAAACAAATATTTATAATAGCAACTTTAGTTTCAAGTGTTCAAACCATTCCTAATTTAAGATATGTCTACGCCAGACATCTATGAGCGTAGCTAGAGGGAGAGTGTGTGTGCCCTGGTTGCCGGACGACCCTCCCTCCCTACCACCCTCCTCGTTCAGGCATTCACGAATTTTTTTTTTTTTTTTTTTTTTTTTTTTTCTAACTGAAATTCATCATGAAATAGTCTATTTTAGAAAGATAAGAAAAAAAAGAATGACAGCCGGGTTAGGAAAGATCATTTAAGATTTTTGGAAAACATATCATATTAATTACGCCCCCATTTAAATTTTCAAAATTTTACTACATACGATTTTTCATAAAACATATTTTACATTTTAGTTCCGTTCTGAATTCTGAAAACTCACTAACTACTTCTGAACACACATTATGCACAAGCTTTTTTTTTACTGAAATTCATCATAAAATAGTCTATTTTAGAAAGATAAGAAAAAAAAAAGAATGACAGCCGGGTTAGGAAAGATCAATTAGGATTTTTGGAAAACATATCATATTAATTACGTCCCCATTTAAATTTTCAAAATTTTACTACATACGATTTTTCATAAAACATATTTTACATTTTAGTTCTGTTCTGAATTCTGAAAACTCACTAACTACTTCTGAACACACATTATGCACAAGCTTTTTTTTTTCTTTTTTCTTTTTGAAAAATAAATGTTTTAGTGCAAAATTATAACCCCTATAAAATATTTGAATTTTTTTACTTTCAACTGCTTTCTTGAAACTTTTATATTATGTATTTTCTTATAATAAAATTCAATGAACCTAAGAAAAAAAAAAGCAGAAAGAAGAAAAATTAATAAAACAAAACAAAACAAAACACAGAATGAAAAAGAGAACCTTCAAAGAAACAAGCCAATCAAGGCTATATAAAGTAAATCAGATAGCAAAAAAGGTAATCACTTTGAAATACTGTACTTCAGGGTCTACTTTATTCATGCGAAAACACTTGCTTGCTAATGTTAATCCTATGGAAGAATGTTTTTTTTAAATCTTTTTCACATTTCAATATTTTTAAATGATTTTTTTTTCATGGATTAGCTGAAAGCAATCTCTACAAAGACCCTTTTTTAAATTTTCGATTTTGTTTGCAGGTTTTTTTTTATTAGGATACCTTGATATTCGGAACTTGTTTCGACAGTGAAAGTATCCTAGTAAAAAAAATCATTGGCATCTATGGGCATAAAATGCATTCGTACATTTAAAATATCTCCTCAAGAAATTAATGTATTTAATTGCGTTTTTCTTTGTACTCTTCTTAAAAGATGTTTATGTTTTCCTTCTTTCTCAAAATATTTCTAAAATCTATGCATAATTTAATATTTTATGTGTTAAAAGCTGGCGAACTGTGCGTAAGATTTTAACATTTCATACAAAATTATATATATACTTTAGAAATATTTTGAGAAAGAAGGAAAAAATGAAACATCCTTTAAAAGAAGCGTACACAGAAAAAAGAAGTTAAAAACATCAATTTCCCGAGGAGATATTTTAAATATACAAATGCATCAAATGTCCACAGAATTAACGTTTGTGAGGGGAATTATGAAGCTGAGTAGTCAATTTCTGAATTCCTAATGTAATGTTAAGTGGACGTATAAGGCATTCGTATATTTAACCCTCAAATGCCTGAGTTTTTAGAAATCATTTAAAAAATGTTTTTCGGCTTTCTTTTTTTAAATAAATCATGGAGAAAATACTTAAAAAATCATATTTTGTTTTAAGTATGGTTTATGGCTAAAAAACTGTTTATTACTAATCTGCCATACTGGTGTTTAATTGAAAAAATAATTTTCCTTGATAAAATTCTATAATATTAAACACACAAGAATTTTAAGAACTATGATAAGAAATAAATTTTACTTGCTCACTGCAGAACAAAATAGGGTATTTCGCAAGCTTCCAAACAAAACAAAAAGAACATGTATCAACAATTGAAAAAATAAATCTATCTTTATTCATAAATAGCGCAAGTGTTGCCATCTAAATGTTGAAAATCGATTTAATAATATTTTCAGAATGTATTTTATTGGCAACATTAGGCATTATAGCTTCAATATTATTCTAATAGTATTTACAAATCCAAATTGGGTATGTTGCCGAAAGGCAACACCCGGCATTTAAGGGTTAAAATATATCCTCGGGAAATTAATATTTTTCACTCCTTTTTTTTCTCTCTCTCTTCTTAAAAGATGTTTATTTTTTCTTAGTTCTTAAAATTACTTAATGTAATATTTTATGAGTTAAAGCTGACAGACTGTGAGTAAAGTTTTAACACTTCAGATAAAATTAAGCATATATTTTAGAAATATTTTGACAACTAAGTACAGGGTCATCGAAAAATAATGCCTAGATTTTAAAAAATCATAACATCGAAACCTTTTATAATAAATGAGTAATTCTTTCACTACACGATAACTGGTGAACGCAAGTTTGGTTTTAGTTCACCAGAATTCGTTTGCGTGCCTATGTTATGCACGGATTAGTTGCGCAGTCGTCAAGGTCAGCCGACGCGCCAGACTGCAGCTGCTCAGTACGATGTTGACTGCCGCTGTACACTGACTATTGAAGCACAAAAAGCACAGTGTGTGATTTCGTATGTGGCGTCAAAGTCAATAGTCAGTGTACAGCGGCAGTCAACATCGTACTGAGCAGCTGCAGTCTGGCGCGTCGGCTGATCTTGACGACTGCGCAACTAATACGCGCATAACACAGGCACGCAAACGATTCTGGTGAACTAAACTTGCGTTCACCAGTTATCGTGTAGTGAAAGAATTACTCATTTAACATAAAAGGTTTTGGTGTTATGATTTCTTTAAATCTAGGCATTATTTTTCGATGACCCTGTATAAAAGAAACATTCTTTAAGAAGAGTATACAGAAGAAAGAAGTTAAAAGTGTTGATTTCGTGAGGAGATCTTTTAAACATACGAATGCATCACACGCCCATAGACTTAGCATTAGCGAGGGAAATTTGGAAGTTGACTGACTAGCAACCTTAATCCTTAACTGCTGTTGTGGTCTCACAGATCGTTGCTTTTTTTGAATTTCCACAGCTTAAAGGGATCCGAGACTCAAAATACTATTTTTTTTTTTACTTATAAAGATTTTGTTATGAAATTTTTTTCTGAAATATATTTTAATATAATAAGAATATTGACTGTAAAAAAATCTGAAAATTTTTAAATATTTTTTTAATTTAAATTTTAAAATGTTAAACATATTTAATTTTTGATATAACTCTGAAATTACTTACTCGATTTACATAATTTTTACACTTTTGTGTACAGAAAATGTGTCATTTTAATTTGTTTTCAGGATTTCTTAAAATATTGATTATGTTTTTTTTTTTTTTAATTTTAAGTAAGAAAATGAAGTTTTTTTTATGAGTGAGTTTTGCATTAATTAGCATATTTTCACAATTATCACTCAAAATTAAAAGTCCCGAAGATTATTTGTTGGAAATATAGCATAAAAACTCTTTTGAAATTTTCATACATATATCTTGCAAGGAACTTTAGGTATATCTTTTTAAAGTTTACAAATCGTGAAAAAATTCATTCTGAGATAAATGAAGTTAAAGTCGGGGACGAGGGACGTTACAGATATATTTTTTTTATTTTTTGTAAATTTCACTTTAAATATTATTTAAGGGTACATTATATGCAGTATGGCATGCATTTATCACAAAAAAAAAAATAAATAAAATTAAAATAAATAAATAAATAATTTATTTTTGAGGGAAAAAAAAGGAATTTTACGCGTTATCTTAGAAATTTCAAAATGCCCCCTGCGCTTTCCACATCAATGAAAATCCCCAATATTATTTATAAAAGTTTGGTTTATATATATAAATAAAACTGTGCATCAAATTTTATATATTTGAATATAAAGGTAAGAAAAAAAAATTCTTCATTTTAAAAATTTTTTAGAAAAAACTTAAAAATTTTTATTTTATTTTTATAATCAAATACATAAAATTCGATGAACGGTTTTGTTTATATATATAAACTAAACTTTTATAAAATATATTGGGGATTTTCATTGATATGGAAAGCGCAGGGGGTATTTTGAAAATTTCTAAGATAACGGGTAAAATTCCTTTTTTTTTTTTCTTTTTTTTTTTTTGTGATAAATGCATGCCATAATGCATATAATGTACCCTTGAGTAATAAAAAAAATAAAAAAAAATTCCATTTTTTTTGGAGAATTTTTAACTGCAGATCCCCTTAACTTGTAATTTTCAATTCAACTATAGATACAAGGGAAATTTTGTTTCGTTTGGAGCTGTCGTACTACCGCTACAAATTTCTAAATAGGGGAATTTCAATTATAATAGTCGTGTACACAACATTAAGTAGGATTTTAATCATAATATTTAGTACAGAAACGGTACCCTGTGAAATATCGAGCATTTTATTCATCTTTCGAAAAAGCAATCTCAGAGATCAATCACAGCAGTTATGGAGCATTCTCATAATGTCCCTGAATAATAATTTTTATTTTAGCACATATTCTTATGTTGTTTTTTTTTTTAATTTTATTTCATATACTGGAGAACATCCCATTGCATGATTGCATAACAATATTAGCGATATAAATAAGTTTTGGACGATGTTGGGGGGGGGGGGGGTCCAAATATATACCACGAAATTCCTATACCGTCCCGTGTCCCTGATGCTGATTTTTAAGTTTGGTGCATGTAGCAAAAACTTAACGTGCACACATTTTTACGGTTGATATTATTTTTTTAACTCTGTCCAGATTCCTTGCCGTTTCTCTTCTAAAATTATACAGAAAATCACTTCAGAGGCAGCCACAGAATTTTTTTCATTTTTTTTTCTCATATCAGAAGTATGCTAGAGAAAGACTGTCTAAAATTCTTTGACAAAAAATTTACTGCAGAATTTAAACCAGCATTTAAATATCAATTTCAAGATCGTGGCTTTATGGGTAGTCTTACCGTCCCCAAGGTTTATTCCTGAACTTTTCGAGGTAAATTAATTTTTTTTTAAATTTAATCCAATGTAAATAACGGTTTCTAAAAATCAATGAACATTGTGGCTATCACTTAGTCTTTCACTTTTTATATCTCACTTTTTTTTTCTCTTAGTTTTCAAAATATTTCTAAAATCTATGCTAATATTTTATGTGTTAAAAGTGAGTAAGATTTTAACACTTCATAAATTAAGTCTATACTTTAAAAATATTTTGATAACTAAGGAAAAAAGAGACATCTTTTAGGAAGTGTACACAAAAGATAGAAGTTAAGGGTGTATTCCAATCCAAACTGATTATTTTCCGATTTTTTTTAAATTAATTTTTGCTCTCAAACGCATCAAACTGGCCAATTCTCTTATTTAGAAACTACATAATGTGCCGTGCTTGTCGATTTTTTTTATAAAGGCAGAAAATATTGCAAAAAATGCTGTCAAAGTTGGCGTTTTGAACCGAATTTTCCGAAGCGAGAGATCTGGGAATGAAAAAAAGGGTCATACTGAGAAAATAATTGTTTAAAAATCAAATTCTAATCAATTGAGCGACAAATGAAATCACACGGCCTCTTGTACATCTCTTCAAAAATCACCTGAGCAAGTTTCATGTTTTTACTTTTAAAAATGAGTCTGAAAATGTCTCAGAAAATTTCGAGCTGTTGAGGGTGGAAAAATATTTTTTCGAATACACCCTTAACATGATTTGTCTAAAAATAGGGGTAATTTTCCTTACCGTCACATCCTTACCATTCCTTTTTTTTCCATTACCGTCCCTTTTTTCCTACACCATCTTCTTTTTTTTTCCTTCCGTCCCTTCTTTAACACGCCTTTAAGACAATGTTATACCAAAATTTTCTACCAAAAATACTACATTGTTATTATTTTTTATTTGAATGTCCTGTAGGTACTCTGCAAATTCATTATAAGTAAACATTTAGAAGAAAATAGAAAGTTATAGTGGTAAAATGGTAAGGAAAATTAAACTCGCAAGTTTAATTTAAACCTCACTTAAATTAAAAAAAAAATTTCGCTGCTGACCCTTTTTTCTTTATTTTGAATCATTAAGGCATTCATCTATCAGATTTAAATGTTATTTTAGCAAGTTTAATTTCACCAAATTTTTATTCACGAAAGTCAAAAGATTGTGAGAATGCCCCTTATACGACAAATTCTGTCATAGCAGTTAAGTGTTAAGCATCATAAAAAATGACAAGCATGTATGCTTAAAATAATCATAAAAAAAGAAAAGAAAAAAAAAGATAAAAAAATTGTTAAAGTTAATTTCTTTTCTCGTTATAGCCAAGTTTCACCCATTACAACCGAGTTTTTCTAAAATAAATGTTCATAAACACTTCCTTTCCTTTGCTCTTAAAGCCGTGTCCTCTCTATATCCAAGTTTATAATAAACAAGTTCGACTTTATTTTAGCAAACTTTATTACTTATTTAAGCAAGATTTCGTCTTAGCTCAAGCGATTTCCATAACAAAATGTTGTCTATGTCAGCCATGTGGATTACAGTGAAACCTCCCTATGCGACCACCTCCCTGAACGACCATTTTTTCATGGAAAGAAATTTATTCCCATAGGCTCAATACTAATTTTACCTCCATTCAGGGACCATCCCAGCTGAACTCCCTCAATGAATGACCCATTTCTTTGAAGAAAATGAAACAAATTCCGTTTTTTCCTGGTCGCTTGAAGAAGGTTTTATTAGAGCAATAATTCCGGAGAGTGCCGGAGAATTCATCAAACTTCTAAACTAAGTTTAGATTTTTTTTTTATTCCGTTAACGTTTAAGTGTTTAAATCCCTTTGTGCCTTTTTTAGGCGACGAATTTAACTCTTATGACAAATTAAGAATGACGGTCAATAAACTCCCCTGTCCTACTCTGTGAGGAAACTCACAAAGAAATGGATAAATTAATGAAATCGTCATTATTTGTTTCCGTCCAAAAAGAATTGCATTTATTTACTGAACTTCGAAAGGACTTGGAAATATAAGTTATAAAAGATAAAACCATAAAACCAAGTAATTAACTTTTGTTTAGATTTTTATATTTTTTCCTAATGTGAAAAATAAATTTTAGTAACATTAATTGTTACCTTTTTTCAACAATTAAAATCTAGATTTAAGCATGACTTCCATTAAGAGACCACCTCTCGGAGCGACCAATTTTTATTGGAATAGAACGTGGTCGCTTTAGGGAGGTTTTACTGTTCCTCCCTTTTAAAATTTTACAATTTATCATTTTTCAAAAAATAACCTTTTTAATTTATTTTCGTCCTACATTCTGAAATCTCACACTAACAACATTTGTGCTCACATTAGAAAAAAAGAAATATTTTTTGAAAAAATAAAATTTGCGAAATAAAATTACAACCGTCTCATTTTATTTTCAAATTTTTTCTTTCAACTTTCAACTTCCTTATTGCCACTTTAACAGCCTGAATTCTTCTGCAATTAAAATGCTAAAAAAGATTAAGAAAACGGAAAGAAGAAGAATTAATATAAAACTCAAAGTGAAGATATAAAATGTAGAACTTTTTTTAAAATCTACAATATCAATCAAGGGCTCCCAAAAGCCATCCTATAGCTGAAAGATAATCACTTCTAGATATTTTACCTCATTACATCAAAACTGAGGAACAAGTAAGTACATAAATCGGAAAAGATGCAGCCCTGCAGTGTCACCTGATGTACGATTTTCACAAAAAAGTAATCAGCTCAAATTATATCAAGGTATAACTGAATCTGAAATTTTGATGAAAATCTGTGCATTAGTCCTTGAGAAATGGCGGAAATCTTGAATAATGCAGCATACCAGCGCCACCTGTGGTGCGATTTACATCAAAAAGTAATCAACACCAAATTATATCAGGGACTAACTGAATCTAAAGTTTTATTAAATTCCGTGCATTAGTTCTTGAGATATGATGCCCTCAAATTTTGCGTCACAGACAGACATTTTCTAAAAACAGTCAAATCGTGTTCAGGAGCTTTTAAATTGTATGAATCCACCGAAAACCGAAAGTCGAAATTTTTCACGAATCCAGTTTCTTCTTGAGTAAAAATGAAGAACAAGTAAGCTTAGTATAGTTTAAAGAGAAAATAGACAGAGAGAAAGAGAAATAAAAAAAAAGAAAGAAAGAACTAAAAAAAGGTGAATGTGCAATTTTTTTCCCTCGTTATACTCTTT
The DNA here is from genome assembly GCA_963932465.1 of Maratus speciosus. Taxonomy (NCBI): domain Eukaryota; kingdom Metazoa; phylum Arthropoda; class Arachnida; order Araneae; family Salticidae; genus Maratus; species Maratus speciosus. The sequence goes on from OZ010797.1 coordinate 298,456,337, forward strand.
CTCGTTATTATAACCCAGTTTTCTGAAATACATTTTTATATAAAACCAGACATTTCATTTTTTTTTCTTTGTTCCTTAAAAATCTTGGCATCGCTATATCTGAGCTTGTTATAATCGAGTTTGACGGCATTACTGCAAACTTTATTATTTATATAGCAGCATTGACTGTTTAGTATTCAAACGATTTCATCACAAAATATTGGCTATATCAGCCATGTAAATTACTTCAATTTTTTAGAGTTCGAAATTTATATATATATATATATATATATATAACCATTAATTAAACATTACCGACCATCATCAAAAACTGCAATATAGAACCAACAATATAGAACTGTATGTGTAAAATAAAGTACCGTATACCTAATTACAAGAATTAACATGGAAGAAAAAAAGAAGAATATGGATTCCGAAAAAATTGAAAAACTTATATATTGAATAACGTTTTCAAGAGCACAGAATTCAATGAAATGTAAATCGGTTGTTTTCTGGGGGAAAAAAGCTATAAGCTAAAATTTTTTTTTCCCCTGTAACCAAACAACCAATATAATCAAAATAATAGTTTCAAGATGAATACAGAACATTATCAAATGGCATGAAATGGAAAAAAAGACTACAACCCATTAAATATTCAATTTATAGCAATAGAAATCTTACAAAACATACCGTATTAATTCCCAGTAGATTTTCAAAATATATATCCCGCACATGGAATCCAAAAAGCATGATAAGATTAAGGTGAATAAAACAGTTAAGTTAACACATAAATTAAAAGCTATGGATATATATATATATATAAAATTTTCGTTTCAACTTTGTCCCAAATTCTGAAATCTCACTAACGACCTCTGTTCCCCTATTATGTAAAACATTCCTAGAAAGAAAAATGTTATAGGGCAAAATTACCACCGGTTTCATATTATTTAAATTTTTTTACTTTTAACTTCTTCGTAGCCATTTTCACCTTATGCATTTTTCTGTAAGTAAAATTCAATGAAATAAAGAAAAAAAACCCGTGCGTCAAACATAAATTATGAAACACTTTCCAACATATTCGGAATAGTGTAACAAAACGTCGCAGTTTGATAAGTTGAAAAATTATCTCTAAGTAAACAACTTGTAAAACGCATAACACATTTTATATAGCAGCATTTAGTCTCAAATGCTCGAAGTTTTAAAATTTTATAACATATCAAAAAAAAAAAAAAAAAAAAAAAAAAAAATTAATATATCATCATCTCTTCGATCCCAAATTCTGAAATCTCACTAACAAAATTTGTTCTTTGTTCTTAAACATTTTTTAAAAAATAAAATTACTCTTACTTTTAAAAAAATCAGGAATACATAATAATATTGTAAGAAACAAGAAATAACGATGAAAAAATTGGGGAGGAGGAAGCATATATTCTCCAACGCAACCCAGACCCTGAAATATCCCATCAACTCAACCGGAAATACCTCTCAGCTGAACAACTTCCGCAAACAAGTAATACCGAAAAGAATATCAGGGTCGACATGACGTAAGCGCTCACTCCAACCCCCCCCCCCCCCCCTCCCGCATAATATTTTTGGTTTTTAAAATAGCGAGCACATCACTTCATCATTTGAATCACGCAAACAGTTTTTTTTTTCCCCCGAAAGCAGACGATCCTCGTCTTCCTGTTTTTAAAACGATTTTTACTCTATGGTCAACCATGGAACGACTTCGGCTAACGATTTTTATGTAATTTTTCTGAGAATTTCGGCTTACATAAAAGAAGGGGGGCTTAAAATCGTTAATTTTTCTTTCCCTCTTTACGAATTATCGTTTGCGGATAGCCCTCTTCTTCCGTGTTGTGAAGAAAGGGAGAGGGATGCGCAGATCCAAAACCAGACGAAAATCACGTGGGGAGGCTAGACAATGATCAGACATCGTCTGGTTTTCTCGCTCTCGCGCCGTCTATAATGCCCCCTTCCCGCTACCACTTTGCACCCTTCGTCGACTATTTCTCATGCAAAGTTCTGTTCCTCTCCTCTCCTCTTCCACTTTAAATCGTCTGCGAATGTATCAGATATGTTCCAAAAGGGAGAATTCAGACGATACTGTCTTTACAGTTAAAACTCACATCGGATACTAAATGACTTCATTTAATATAGTTAGTCTGTAGGGGATTAGGTTAGAATGTCGGATTAAAATCAGAGAATTAGATACATCAAAAGTTCCGGATTTATGGAATCTTTTAGAAAATAAATTATTCATGAAGAAATAAATTATTTTTAATATAAAGTGGTCGAATATATACGAAGTTAATTTATTTAAACGAAAGCAGGCGATTTTTTTGGATACAAAAAATTAGTCTGTATAAGAATGTATGTAAATTTTGTATAAGTAGATTAACTAAAAACTATATTATTTATACCACTTAATTTAATTCCCAACTGTCGAAATTGCACCAGAATATTGGAAAAATAATTTGCTTTTATAATGCATGTGAAGAAAAAACATTTATTATTTTCAAATTAATTTGCTCACAAATTCTGGTGGCAGTCAGTTATTTCAATAATCTAATCATACTTTGCCTTTGTAAGGGTTAATTAATTAATTTACTAAAATATGCATTCTTCATATATCATCATATTTAAAAAATAAATAAAAGATTAAAAATTACTGAATAGCTTCATTTATAGTTAGTATGTAGGATATTAATTAGGTTAGAACAATCATGTTCTACCTTTGTCTCTCGCGGGTTGTAAACTTATATTTGCTAAGTTGGGTGGGCCGTATAACGTGAAAATGAAAAGATAAAAAAGTATAACAAGATTATAAGATTACAAAAGTAGCATAACAAATAATATAACAAAATTAATATCATCAGTCGGGCCGTATTCTGACTACGTGTAACATGTGTGCAGTGTAAACTTATCAAATAATCCTAAAAGTCATTTATGCTTCTTTAATCGCAAATAAGGCGAAATTTACTAGTTTACAATTCTAAATTACAGGTGGAAGTTTGCATATGTTGCACTTGTTAACAGTATTAGTTATATAAAAAAATATAAAATGCAGTAATAAAATAATGGAAAAAAAATCCAAATTCTTAATAAGGAAAAAAAAATCAGGTGGGTTTTTATTTATTTATCCCATAGAGTTTTATATTTTTAAAATGTACAAATATATAGTGCAAATTTAATAAACTTTAAGGCTGTTCTCAATTCCAAAAAGGCAACTTTATGACATACGATTTAATTTATTTTTGCTCGGAAATGCATGAAACTAGCAGGTATTGTTGTTCAGAAACTGTGTAATCGAGCTGGGTTCTTTTTTTTTTTTTTTTTTTTTTTTTTAAACGCAATAGATCTTTTAGAAAAAAGTGTCAAAGTTGACGTTTTGTAAAGTTGACGTTTTGAACCGAAGTTTCCGAACAAAGCAGAAAAAAAAATTCAGCGAAAGGAGAAAAACGAGTTTGTCACGTGATCAAAATCGCTTATAACTCAATAAGTAATTTATTTATCAAATAAACGGTCAAGTGCGAGTATTACTCGCGCACAGAGGGTTCCTTAGAATAAATATATGAATTTGTAATTGTATTATATAAAAAAAAAAAAAACCCGTTGCTAAAAGAATACTAAGACTTTGTAAAAAACTATACAACGTAGGGTTGGGTATAACTGTATATATTAGAAAAGTGTAAATGGTTATACCATGAAAGTTCAAAGAGATATAGAATCTGAATAATATCAAATATAGCTATTCGTACAGCTTTTTTTTTTTTTTAAACATTATCCTAATCTGTTTATGATGAACATAATTCGGCATTGGCAATAAAAGCAGTGCATAGGTAAACTTCATTTGGCATTTCATAAAACTAAATTCAGCGTAGTAATAACCTTTATTTCTACAGTGTAGCTAAAACAAAACCTTTGTTCAAAGTTTAAATTTGGCATTGTGCTAAGCGCGCTTCGAAAGGAGGTCTCAGTTGCAACATCGTCTTGGTCAGTGCCGCGTTTTTCCAGATAGATGTTTAATTAATTTTAAAGTCACTGGTGGCGTATTGAGAGATACACTCAATGCAAACTATCGCGAATCCCACAGTATTTATGCGATTCATTGTAGTTAAACCTTTCGAGAGCTGTGCCCTTAAAAAAAGGACACCTAATTTTAATTCCAAAAGAGACAAACAGCACCAAGAATATTTAATTAAAATTTTCTTTTTATCATGTACGTGAAAATAAGCAAGTTCGCCTTTTCTAATAAATTCGTTTATAAATTCTGGTGTCAGTTCATTATTTCATAAGTTTATAAATAGAATTACTCCCCGCCGGAAAGGGTTAAGTGGTCGCAGGACTCTTAAAGCTTCAAAACTTAAGAAATTTTATTTTTTTTAGATGTTAAACTTCTATCTTTTCTGAATATTTTGATATAATCGTTTCCTTGAAATTCCCATTAGAACAGAAGTTATGGCTTTTAGAATTACACCCGTTCAATAGCTGAAACGGCGTTTCCGAAACTTTGAAGTCATTTTTCTCCAAATGGCATTTTTTGGGCATAACGCACAGGATACCTCATAAACTTCTGAGTATTTTTTCATGAAATTTTCAAAACATATATTCCATGTTAGTCTGTATAAACGGAACCTAAAATTTCCTTTTTATTGTTCAAAAAATATATTTTTAGATGATTTTACTGTTGAAATTTTCAAAATTGTGTATTAGCTAAGTGCAACATTGCACTAAAATATAAAAAGGCTTTAAATACAAATTTATTTACGTTCAGGGAAATTATTACAATCTGATGTATAAGTAAGTACAAAATTTTCATTCTAGTTGCAATATTTATTTTGTAATCCTCCGCGTAAACTGTTATGCGAATTTTTTGTTCGACAAATGTCTAAAAATTTCGAGCCCCCTATAAATACTAATTCTGTATCTTGCAATTTTTTAAATACATGAAACGAAAGAATATACTTATGTCTTTCATCCCAATTAAAATTGTGTTTTAAAATCATATACATTTTAAGACATTAAATGTTGAAAATGGTCTTTTTTTCATTTTTTCAACTTTTTAAAGTCCCGAGACCCCTTAAATTAGTATGTTTTTAACAATTTGACGTTTATTGCTTTTATACTGATACTGGACATTACATTACGCATATATATCATTAAAAGTTGTTAACTAGACATAGAGTACGCCGCCCCTGTCCTTGTGTATGTCCAAACTGGCCGTATCTTTAAGGGTTAATATCTCGGCTAATTACCGATGATTTTTTTTTTTTTTTTGAAAATCATTATCAACAATGCTTTTGTACTTCTGCAACGATAGGTATATCCAGCGATGCTCAACAATTTTTCTAAATGCACGTAAATCGAATTTTGTGTATAACAGAAAAATGCTAATTTCTCCAAAACTATGTGACCTAGGGTAATCGCTATAATTTTCCGGCAAGGTTTATATTAACGTCTACTATCTCTATTTTTTCATAATTTTAGTTTCAGTAGATTCAGAATTAAATGGGGGGGGGGGGGACATATTTTTGCGCTACATTTCCGACAATATCTTTAAAAATGTAATTCCTAAAATTAAAAGGAATGAATTTTTGAGTACAGCGTTACGAAAGCTTTCATAGGATACCCCACATGATATACAAAGAAAAGATTTTTTTTTCAAGTAGCATAATTAGCCCCTCTACATTTTTGCTCTATATATTTATGAATGTTTATTAATCTGAAAATATGTGGTCAATGGTCTTTATTACTTCCCCGAATTTGAATTTTCCACGTTCCATAGTTTACGACTAAAATGGCTGTGACAGACAGACAGACACAGGAGTGATCTTATAATGGTTCCGTTTTTACTTTTTAAGTACGGAACCCTAAAAATGGAAAGCACAGTTTTCAATTCTAAATCGCTTCCAAAGTCAGGCCTTCCAATTTTATATATTTCCGTTAAAAAATGAATTTGTAAATGTGTCAAAACGTTTTGCCCTTGTTGAGCAGAACAGTTGAGAAAAGCCTTTTTTTTTTTTATGCCTATAAATAACAGGGCAAAATCTTTGTCTTCCTGTAAAAATATATAGAATGATAGTGGACGAATTAAAATAGGAGAACTGGGTTCATTAAAGGTTCCAGATTTTTGATCTCTCATAGAAAATAAATTATTCATCAACACGAAAGTTAATTTTTACGTAAACTCATATATGCAAAATTAGTTTTTTTAATAAACCGGATTTTTTACCGGAAAAAAATCAAATTAGTCTTTTTAATACTTTCCAAAATAAGTAACATTTAAACATACAAAATCAAAATTATGAATTTTTATTACCAAAAAGGGGCAAAAAATGTTAGCAATATTTAATCTTTGCTATCAGAAATGGCGTGATGTTCGTTCTTATCCTCAAAAATTAATTATCTATTTCTCAATATAAAAAAACATAGGTAAGATAAATTGGGCTTACCTTATATTTATGTATATCCGTTTATCATCTGGTAATTTTCGTCCGGAAAGGGTAAATCCATCTACATATTCTTCTTGTATTTCTGTTTTAATCCACAGGTGATGATGGTGTGAACTTCAGTGGTTTAAAAAGACACATATTTTTGTGTGACTTGTGAACTTAAATTTGTGCCGAAACTTATAAATAGAAAGTTAAATAAATTTTTAATAAGAGCTTTAAGACATACGTCTCTCAGTTTGAGAGTCTGAGTTACAACTGAAAGTAGAGAAAAAATACATGTATAAAATATTATTAACAATAAAGAACAGGAAATTGATGCCATAAATCAGCATAACAAATAATTTGTATCAATATTTATATTTATGGTATTTTAAAATTAGAGTTTATAAATGTCTTATAGTTCTTGAGTATTGCGAAATGTTTATAATAAAATATCTGTTTACGATTGTGCAATCACTTTTCAATTTCACTTCCTTCTTTCAGATCATAAACACTTTTGGTAATTACTTTTGTAAATCATATTTGACACATGAAAAACAATTTACTTCGCTTAATTATTTTAATGTCCTTGTTTGGAGATTATATTTCACAATATCTGTCAACAAAAATATATATAAAATTACAGGTTTTAAAGCATAAGAACCATCGTAGATGTTAATATGATGGTACGAAGTCGACACCTGAGCGTTTTCAACTGATTCACACAGGCATCTTCAGGGGAAAAGAATTCTTTTAGGCGTCCATTTATTTATTTTTCCCCCCTGAAGATGACTGTGGGAATCAGTTGAAAGCGCTCAGGCGTGAACTTCGAAACATCATTTTAAGATCTAAGATTGTTCACCTTATTCAAGCAGTGAATTACTTTCTTTTTCCTTTTATAAACAGAAAATATAAGTTTTGCAGGTTTAAGTCACAATTTTTGAAGGGAAGAATTCCAGTTTCCCGTACTCCGCTAAGAGTAGTATGATTGTATGGAAGACTTTTTAAAGCAAAAGAGAAACCAAATTCTTGTTTTCGCGTAAGAGAAATTCTCAGATGCGCACACTTATACTATACAGGCCTGTTTTGAGGAGTGCTTTGAGAAAAAGGAAAAAAAAAAAGAAAAGAAGAACATAATAATTAAAAAAACTGCATCTCACAGTTTTCAAGAAAATGTTTAACCACCTACCACATAACACAAAAATATTTTCAGTGTGAGAGGGAACAACTTTTTCTTTTTCATTCATTCTTTTTTTTTTTTTTTTTTTTTTTTTTTTTACGTACGTTTGTTTGTTTACTGTTAATATAATTTTTTGTTGTTTTGTAATGTTATTCTTCCGCATTGTTCGAGCGAAGATAAGGTCATTTTCAAATTTGTTGGCTGACATTGAAAAAAGTGACTTGTGGCAAAAGAAGTAAATGAATATATTGTTGAAGCATTAATGCAAACATTTCCTTAATTTTCATATATAATGAAGTCAGTATTCTGAGGAGTGAGGGGTATATTGAGTGGTGGAGTCAGTATACTGAGGAGTGAGTATATTCCGTGGTGGAGTCATTATAGCGAGGAGAGAGAAGTATACTGAATGGTGAAGTCAGTATATTGAGGAGTGATGAGTATATTGTGTGGTAGTCATTATAGCGAGGAGTATACTGAATGGTGGAGCCAGTATACTGAGGAGTAGGGAGTATATTGAGTTGTGGAGTCAGTATACCGAGGAGTGAGGAGTATATTTACTGAAGTCATTATACTGAGGAGTGAGGAATATATTGAGTGATGGAATCAGTATTCTGAGGAGTGAGGAGTATATTGAGTGGTGGATTTAATACACTGAGGAGAGAGAAGTATACTGGGTGCTGGAGTCAGTAGACTGGGAAGTTAGGGGTATACTGAGTAGTGGAGTCAGTGTACTGAGGAGTGAGAAGTATACTGAGTTATGGAGTTAGTACAATGTGATATTTTGAACGGTTTGTTTTTTTCATAAGTAACTTAGATGCAGGCCGGGTTTCGTTAGGGAATCTTTCGCCAAATTTAAGCTGTGAATGATGGATTTAGAGTAATGGTCCGGGCAGACCCCCGTCCCCTAGAAATATTTCGATAATTATGCTTATAAATGTACTGGAAAGAAAATTTTCTCGTTGATAATTAGAACTTTGGTAATTATACTAAGTTCTTTCAACACTGAATATTCAAATATATGATTAATAATATTATTAACCTATACTTGAGAATTTCGAAGGAGATTACATTTAAAAAAATAATATATATCCTCACACCTTAATCATTAGCTACATGTGAGATTTTAAACCTGGTTAAAACTAATTAAAAACTTGATAGGATTGAAATCACATTTAGACAGATCTTTAGTATTTAAGATTTTATTTATTTTTCATTTTTTATTCCTTCTTTTAGACTTTATCTTTAATATTTGACTACTTTTAAATATACAATTTTCGAAAAGTGTCAGATAATCTTTTTATTGTTAAATTTGGAATACGTTAAAATTTGTTATCTAAAACGGCTTTTTTTTTTTCGTACGATCATTGGAAGTGCAGTTATGTCTGTTTTTGTCTTAGTCCGCAAACCAAGAGTGTATATTTAAGCAAAGCGGAAGCATACCTTTGAGTAACATTGCGAAAGGAAATATTTTCTAATATTGAGATCAAAGAAGGCACATCATACAAATCTGGAGATTTTTCAGAAGTTGGGAGTGAATATTTCTAATACACTTTCAGAAATAAAAACTTTAAATGGAAAAACTTAGTTTTTATGAACCAGTAAGTTACGAAAAACGTTAAAAAATATGCTTACATTTATGTAACACTGGTGGTCTATAATTTATATTATATTGCGAGTATGGTAAACTACCAGTTTAAATACATAAGGATATTAAGTACTATCGGTTTAAATACATTTCCGATGCCTCATAGCTATTTTTTAAAATTAATATACAAAACGTATATGAAAAATCATACAAATGATAATTTGTATGGATATATCGCTCGTAGTTTTTTTTGTTATGGCTTAGATTGTAATTCATTGCATTTTTAATAACTCAAATTATATAGTACAGTATAATTCTTGGGGGGGGGGGGGGAATTGATAATCTGTCATTATTTTTGTCTTAAGTTGGCCCGTAGGCCGGATGGGGTTAACTCTAGTTTTTTTCGTTACGGATGGATTGACTTTAAATATTTCCGGTTCGGGGCATTCCACATCAAATCAGGCAGTAAAATACCAATATGTAACCCACCATCACAGATTTTAATGAAACTCCGTGTGTTTGTTCTTACTATTAAGATATGATCACCAGTAATTTTTTTTGCTCCTTGGTGAAATAGTTTCTGAGAAAAAAATTGTCAAAATTTTGAAAAACTGGCGTCAGTTGGCATTCTTGACTGCTCGGTTTTCAAATGTAGCATGTCATATATATAATCATATTTCAATATCTACTCCACAAATCATCTTCAAATAATTTATGCATAATATTTAGGGTACGCAGTTTATGAAAAAAATATATTGTTACGCTTATAACATTTCAAGTGGGTCTAAAAAAATGTTTAAACTTTGAAGTCGTAAATTTTTTATGAAAAATAATGCATTAACAAAAAAAAAGCATTATCAACAAAAGGCGGTATTTTTACTAAATTTATTTTTTATTGGGAGATATACTTAAAAGTGTCCTTTACCTGATTCTGAAATAAAAATAGTGGGATTTTGGGTGTTTTTAGTAGTATTTTCTAATTAAAAATATTTTGAGGTGCATTTCAAATCAAATCAAGCAGAGTCATTCCATGTCAGTTCCCCTAAGCCATTTAATCACTGTCACAAATTTCAATGAAACTGGGTTTGTTTATAGCTCATTTTAAGACGTAATCACATTTAATTTTCTTGATCCTATGTAAAATATTTTTTAAGATAAAAAAAATCAAAATTTTGAAAAATTGTTTAAATTTTTTTTAATGGCAGTTCTATATTCAAAGACTGCATTTAAAAAAAAGTCATTTCAATATAAAATCACTAAATAGATTTCAAATAATGTATATGCGACAAATAATGTTGGCAGATTATTATTTCTTGTATTTTGTCATGTTTAAACACTAAGAGTGTGTATCTTGTTGAGAGTGTTTTATCTTGTGAATTTTTTAAATCAAGAATTTTGTCAAAAATAATCTGTTAATCAAAAATTTATTATCAACCGAAGGCAGGGTGCTATTGCTTTTTACGTAAAAATATCTTTTAAATGGTTATAAATTAAAAATAGTGAAAATATGAGAAAAAATTATCAAAGTTTTGGAAAATTGCCACGAGTTGCCATTAATGATTGTTCAATTTTCAAAGACCTCATTTTATATATAAAATCATATTTCAATAACTAATAAAGAAATCTTCTTGAAATAATTTAAGCAAGGTAAATAAAGTATGTAGATTATGAAACAAATATTGCTGTAATGTTAAAAAATATTTAAATGTATCTAAAAAATTGTATAATCTTTGAAATCAAAAATATTTTAGAAAAGATATGAAATTATTAAAAAAGCTTTATCAATCAGAGGCGGAGTTCCTATGACTAATTTTTTAATTTTAAGTTGTACATAATACTACATTATAGCTGGATCTGAAAGAAAAATAGTGGGATTTTGGTTGGCTTTAGTAGTATTTAAATCATATTTAAAATTATCAATATTTTCAGATGTAAAATCTATCCAATGTATCATCCCTGGAAATATTTTTATTTATACCGTAATTCCGGGTGTATAACCCGCAGATCAAACAATTCAGTTTGGACCCAGAAATTTTATTCAGTATTTGAAGATCAATATTTACCGTGATCTAAAAAGTTACATTTTATTTTTAAAAAATTCTGTGTCGAAACACGATTGTTTGATCCGCGGGCTGTACACCGGAAATTACGGTACATTTATTTTATTTTTCAAATTATCTTTCATGTTCGTTTCTTAAGGAAAAAAATAAACAATATTGTTTTTTAGTAAAACTTCTAGGGCGAGGAGCAATTATCCCTTTCCAAAAAAGAGAAAAATCACTAGCTCCTCACCGCCCAATAGAAATTTTCAAAATGACACTCCTAATCTTTAAACTCATATTTGGCTGCTAATATTGAAAATTTAGCATTGAGCTGCTAATATTGAAAAAAAAAATACCAAATTTCACTCTTTTGAAGAAAACTTCGACATATTGTGCTTTAAATATATGCAAAAATGCATAATCCGAATTTATATCTTTCAAATAACTATATCTGAAAAATTATTTAAAACTTAATGAGTTGCACTTTCGTAACTTTATTCAGTTTCTAATGATATGTAATTTGATATATTTCATCACAATATTGCTGAAAGATGGATTTTCAGCATATATTGTATGTATATATATGTGTGTGTGCATATATATCCCTGTTCTCAAACAAATTATTTAAAAAATATTCATTTATGTTTAATAAAGCATATATATTGTTTATACACTTATAGAAAATACACATGGTAAATTTTATGATATTATGTCAGTAATATCTAAAAGTAAATAACTTATCTAATAGTATGTAACGAAAAATTTAACATCTGGTGTAATGACAACAAAATTTTATAATTGTTTTACTTAATTTGGATGAATGAAAAAAGCGTACATGTTTATATTTTATTGAAGTACAGGTGAAAATGTCACAAAGACATTCCTATCTCAACAACAACTGAGTATGTCACATTCACACTACAGCTGATTTTTTCTTTTTGATCTTTCGGCTTTGATTTCAGATGGTAATGAATTAATTAGTTTTGTTAGAAGTCTCATTGCAGTCAGCATATTAGGTTCACAATTTTTTTTATAATTTATTTTGATTGACTCGATGAACAGCAACACTTACAGCGACCATTTCATGAATTTTCAATTAAAAGCTGATTTATAAATTCATTATGTTGTTTAGTTATTATTATCGTCTTAAGATAATTAGTTGGTATTAAGATTTTTAAATTTAGTTTATTTATTATTTGAACAGTTGAAAGTATTTTTCAATACGAGTGAGCTGTTGATTTTAAGTCGGCTGTTGAGCAGTGTAGTGTTGGTAAAGGAACTGGTACTAGTTAATTTAATTTTTATTGCTGTAAATAATATTTGTTATTTTATTATTGTATGCATTATATTTAAGCAAGAGTAGCAATACACGATATCGTAGTCATTATAGTACATCTTAGCATAAAAAGCTTCAATATTTATCATTAAACATTCACATTTTATGAAAATTTTGTTAAAATTGCTCATATTTTCACTATTTTTATTTTATAACTATTGAAAAGATATTTTTAAGTACAATTAAAAAAAAAGTAATAACAGCCTGCCTTCGGTTAATAATAAATTTTTGATTAACACATTTTTTTCATAAAATTCTTGATTTTAAAAATTTACAAGATTAAACACACTCTTAGTGTTTAAACATGACAAACAACAATAAATAATAATCTGTCTATGTTATTTGTCACATATACATTATTTGATATTTATTTAGTGATCTTATATTGAAATGACTTTTTTTTATGCAGTATTTAAATATAGATCCGTCATTAAAAACATTTTTAAAAAAAATTTCAATATTTAGGTATTTTTTTTAATCTTAAAAAATATTTTACTTAGGATCAAGGTGATTACGTCTTAAAATGAGCTATAAACATACCCAGTTTCATTGAAATTTGTGACAGTGAATTAAATGTCTTAGGCAAACTGACATGGAATGACTCTGCTTGATTTGATTTGAAATACGCCTCAAAATATTTTTAAATAGGAAATACTACTAAAAACACCGAAAATCCCATTATTTTTATTTCAGAATCAGGTAAAGGACACCTTTAAGTATATCCCCCACAAAAAAATAAATTTAATAAAAATACCGCCTTTTGTTGATAATGCTTTTTTAGTTAATGCATAATTTTTCATAAAAAATTCATGCCTTCAAAGTTTGAACATTTTTTTAGACACACTTAAAATGTTATAAGCGTAACAATATATTTTTTTCATAAACTGCGTACCCTAAATATTATGCGTAAATTATTTGAAGATGATTTGTAGAGTAGATATAGAAATATGATCATATTTATGTCATGCTACATTTGAAAACCGAGCAGTCAAGAATGCCAACTGACGCCAGTTCTTCAAAATTTTGACAATTTTTTTTCTCAGAAACTATTTGACCAAGGAGTAAAAAAAATTACTGATGATCATATCTTATTAATAGGAACAAACACACTCAGTTTCATCAAAATCTGTGATGGTGGGTTACATGCCTGCCTGAACTGACATGGAATGACCCGTTCGGCTTGTCTCTTTCGGGTCGGCCCGATTTTTCAAAAGAAAGTCTTGAATAATTTTCAAATGAAAAAATAACTATATATTAGAATATTAATGAGTTTATGTTTATATGCTTTTTTTTTTTGCTTTTTTTTTTTTTTTTTAAAGATAAAGTTAATATTGGAGATATAATTGCAGACTGTTTTCCCGTAATTGCATTAAAATGTATATTAATTTTCTTTCACTCCAGGTTCCGGTTTGGATATTCCGGGTTCGAATTCAAGTGTACTGAGTACCGGACGGGCGTCAGGTTGACTTTTTTTTCGGGTTCGGATCGGGATTTGATCTTACTTTAAGTAGAAATTTCCAGTTTCGGGCGTGCACATCCCGACCCATGCAGGACTCTAGTCCAAACGTTAGGGACCTTAAACTGAATACAGATAATTTATTAATAAAATAAAATAAATCAAACAGTTATTTTTATTGTTTTTTTTTTTTTTTCTAAACTGGAATTTTTTTTTTTTTTACTTTGTACATTTTTTCTTTATTTAAAGTACCATTAAAGAAAATTCAATGTAAAATTTATTTAATTCGTCTACTAATAAAAGAAGATTGCACTTTTCATACAAAATAATTGGCTCAATCTTATTCAGAAAGTACAGCGAAACAGTCGAAGCTACATTTCCTGTAATGTGGTTATTTTCTCAACCATTTACCCAGGTGTAGATTTTATCCTATGAAAAAATGTTATACGAAAAATTTGCAACTACAAAACACTTTTCTGCTGCAGATAGGATCACATTTATTTACACTGTTCTTTTAAGGATTGTGAGATTTCCATAACAGTGTTTTTTGTTAATTAATCTAATTATTCTTGTAACTATTTTGAAAAAAGAGCTCTAACTACCAATTTATCAAATCGGTTTTTATTAAAAACATTATCTAAAAATCAAATCATTATTATATACAGTAAAATTCGGCGTATAACACGCACTTTTAATACCAAAAATAAAATCGAAATTTACGGGTGCGCGCTATATGTCGAATATAAAAATGATAGATTTAAAAATAAGGAAATGATGAGCATAAAAAATTATATTTAATAATTAATGAACTTTTATAAGTAACAGCTTTAATAATTTTAGTTGTATGAGTTGATTCAATTAGGATTTAGTAGATAAGCGGAAAATATTATATTTTTATCTTATTATGAGTGAAAGGTGCTTTTAAAAAAATTTATATTGTTCCTCTTATCGCTTGTCGCTTCAGTATACCATTCTTCGAAAGCCTAGGAAAATTTTTGGAATGAATGACTTCAAAAGATAAGAGCATCGCCTGTGTTACGTACATTACAGGTTTCTTTGTAAAGAAAAGGATGCGTGTTATACGATTAATATACCTAAAAATAGTAAGATACATTCTAAAATCGTAGGTGCGTGTTATATACCAGTGCGCGTTATACGCCGGATTTCACGGTATGTTGTTCTCGATATCTTAGATATTAACGTAAATAATTATTATTTAGGCCCTACTGTACTTTAAAGTACCATTAAAATAACTTGTTATAAAATTCATTTAATACATCGATCAGTAGTAACACAGTTTAGAATAAGTTATAGATACTTTACTTTATCTTGTTCCAAAAGCATTATTGGATACACAAAACAAAATTATTTTTAAAAGGATGATCTCTTTTGCCTTTGCATCTTTTCAGCTTTCTTGGCGTTGGGGGGGGGGGGGGGGGAGATTTTTCAGTTTGAAAATATTTCTATATTTCTATTGTAAGAACATTATATTTGCACATTTCCCAATCCTACAAAATACTAAGAAAAATATTTAAAATAAAAGATTTGAGTGGGGTTATAAATATTGCACGAAGTCGCTATAAATTCAAATTTAATTAATCATTCTAAATCCTTCAAGCCTTCTAAAATCCTTCTAAAATTTATTAAAAGATTATGTAAATCTTCTAATGTAGTTTAAACAATTCACGAAAAATGCTTTAGAAGATATAATTTTCATGAATTCATAATTCAGTACATAACGGGTTAAACGGCGAATATACCTACAAGTAGAAAAATACAGTCTAAAATCGTAGATGCGCGTTATACGGCGGATTTTACGGTATGTTGTTCTGGATATCTTAGACATTAACGTAAATAATTATTCAAGTGAAGCAATTTTTGTATTCAAAATTCAGGATATAAAGGATTAAAAGAACTTTTTCTTCTTTGCCGTTTCTGAGAAATCAAGACTAGGAGAAAAATAAAAAACTACACCTCTGCTCTTTACAAACAGCTGCTCCGTTTTAGCGCCTCTCCCTTCACTTCCTAGACCGCGAGTCTCTTTTTTTCAATGTCAGCCTCCAAATTTGAAATTGACCTTGACTTCGCTCAGGCAATGCGGAAGAACGGCGTTACAGAATAAGAAGAAACGATATTAACAACCAAACCAATAATAATAATAATAAAACGCCCGTGAAAAAAATACTAAATAGGAAGCCATGCTCTCTCTCTGTAACTGGAAATATTTGCGTTCAACGTGGTGGAGAATCGGCTAAAAATTCACATGCAAATCACGAGTTTTTGCTTTTATTTTTCTGTCTCTTTTCTGTTGCATGGAATGGAGTTTTTGTTGTTGTTTTAGTCAGACTAAGCTAAGTACGTTTTAAGGTGAGTGGGTGGGGAGAAAGTCAAACGTTTATGGAAAAAGGATGTAATGCATGTTCTTGAAAAACATTCATCTATAAATTTTATTTTTCGAAAAACATATTTAATCTCACGATATTTCTAAAATAAATATAATGTTAAATCCGAAAATTTTGTTATTGAATTTCTGCGATAAATCGGATTTTCTTAATGATTTTTTTAAAAATCGAACCTGATCTTCATCCATGTTGCGGTCGAAGAAAACCTTCCGAAATTTTTGTGTAAATTGATTGACTCACTACATATCTAACTAAGGAAAAGTTTATGATACATCTTTTTACTTACTAGACCCTATGTCTCCTTTTTCAATGTCAGCCTCCAAATTTGAAACTGACCTTCACTTCGCTCAGGTAATGCGGAAGAACGGCGTTATAGAACAAGATGAAACGATATTAACAACCAAAGCAATAATAATCATAATGCAATATCCGTGAAAAAAATACTAAAAAAGAGCCGTGCTCTCTCTAACTGGAAATATTTATGTTCAATGTGGTGGAGTTTCGGTTTAAAATTCTCATGCAAATCACGAGTTTTTGCTTTTATTTTTCTGTCGCTTTTCCGCTGCATGGAATTGAGTTTTTGTTATTGTTTTAGTCAGACTAAGTACGCTTTTAGGTGAGTGTGTGTGTGGGGGGGGGGGAGGGAAGTCAAACGTTTATGGGAAAAGCATGTAATGCATGTTGTTGAAAAATATTTTTTTATAAATTTAATTAAAAGAATATATATTATGTTCTGTATAATTTTAGTCAGGTACTAAGAGTTTAATTTTAGTAATCTCACGATATTTCTAAAATAAAGGTAATATTAAATCGGAAAAGTTTGTTATCGAACTTCTCCGATAAATCTAATTTCTTAATGATTTTTTTAAATCGAACCTGGTCTGCATCCATGTTGCAATCGAAGAAAACCTTTAAAATTCTTGTTTAGATGGATTGATTCACTATCTATCTAACTAAAGAAAAGTTTATTATACATATTTTTGCTTACTAGACCCCAGGGCTAGACTAGACTCTGTATCCTTTTCCAATGTCAGCCTCCAAATTTGAGACTGACCTTGACTTCTCTCAGGCAATGAGGAAGAACGGCGTTACAGAAAAAGAAGAAACGATATTAAAAACCAAACCAATAATAATAACTAGTCGGATGTACCAATCCCAAAACTTTCTTCTATCTCATACATGTTAATACTTCAAAATTCGCTATCACACTGCCAAAATTAAATGGCAATCTATGCATCTCATGAGGATTCTAACGATATAAAATTCCGTGCATTAGTTCTTGAGATATGACTATCGCTGAAATCGTCTAAATTCAGCAAAATGCTGCCTAGCAGCGCCACCTATTGGGTGATTTATACCAAATCCTAATCAGCAACAATTTATGTCAACGTCTGACTGAATCTGAAGTTAGGAGAAAATCCGTACATTAGTTTTTGAGATAGAGCAATAGCGAAAATCGTGAAAATTTCTGCATAGCAGCGCCACCTATTGGGTGATTAACACCAAAACCTAATTAACAACAACTTGTGTCAACATACAACTAAATCTGAAGTTAGATGAAAATTGGTCCATTAGTTCTATTGATAGAGCTATTGAGGCAATCGTGGAAAAGGCAGCAGAGAAGCGCCACCTGTTGGGCGATTTACATCAACACCTAATCAGTAGCAAGTCATATCAAGGACTAACTTAATCTGAAGTTTGATGAAAATCCGTGCGTTAGTTCTTAAGATAGAGCTATTGGGGAAATCGTGTAAATCCTGCAAAATTCATCATAACAGCGCCACCTGTTGGGCGATTTACACCAAAACGTAATCATCATCAATTCATATCAAGGACTAACTAAATCTGAAGTTTGATCAAAATCCGTGCATTAGTTCTTGAGATAGAGCTATTGCGAATATCGTGAAAAATGCAGCATTGCAGCGCCACCTGTTGAGCGATTTACACCAAAAACTAATCAGCATCAATTTGTATTAGGCACTAACTGAATATCAATTTTTATTAAATTCCGTGCATTAGTTCTTGAGATAGAGCACCCACAAAATTTGTGTCACATACACACAGACAGACAGACAGACAGACTCACAGAGTCACAGACAGACATTTTGTAAAAACATGTTTTTTGGAATCTCTGACCCCTAAAACGTGTAAATCCGTCGAAAACCGGAATTCGAAAATTTTCATGAATCCAATACTTTCTTCTTGTAAAGATAGAAGAAAGTAATAATAATAAAACATTCGTGAAAAAAATACTAAAAAGGAAGCCGTGCTCTCTCTCTCTCTCTAACTGAAAATATTTGTGTTTAACGTGGTGCAGTTTCGGCTAAAAATTCACATGCAAATCACGAGCTTTTGCTTTTATTTTTCTGCCTCTTTTCTGTTGCATGGAATGGAGTTTTTGTTGTTGTTTAGTCAGACTAAGCTAAGTACGTTTTAAGGTGAGTGGGTGGGGAGAAAGTCAAACGTTTATGGAAAAAGGATGTAATGCATGTTCTTGAAAAATATTCATTTATAAATTTAATTAATATATATATATATATATATATATATATTATGTTGCGTGGAATTAATTCTGAGTATAATTTTAGTCAGGTACTGAGTTTAATTTTACTAATCTCACGATATTTCTAAAATAAAGATAATATTAAATTCAGAAAACTTTATTATCGAACTTCTCCGATATACCTGATTTTCTTATCGATTTTTTAAAAATTTGAACTTGATCTGCATCCATGTTATGGTCGAAGAAAACCTCCCAAAATTCTGCTGTAGATTGATTGACTCATTATATATCTAACTAAGGAAAAGTTTATGCTATATATCTTTTTACTTATTAGACCTTTTGTCTCCTTTTTTCAATGTCAGCCTCCAAATTTGAAACTGACCTTGACTTAGAGATCTGGATGGGCTAAAATTTCCAGGCCCGGGCCCGGCCCGAATCACAGAAAAAAATTCGGCCCGAGCCCGGCCCGGGAAAAAGTTAAAATCACGACCCGAGTGAATTTCTACAAAACATTGATTTTTACGTCGATTTTGTTAAAAATTTGTCTCGTACGAGGAGTTCTGGCCAAAAATATTTATCTTAAATTTTTTTTTCCATGTTTATAATCTTCATTTTTATAGATGTGCCGCAGGCTGCGATATTTATTTTTTTAATGAATTTCTATTTCCTGTATGTAAATGTTTCAGTTATCATTAATATTGTTAATCCATATTCCATGTGTTAAAAATCTGAAAAATACTATACAGTAATATCTTCTAAGACGGAATTGCATAGAAGAGAAAAAAAATGCGTTATAGGCAAGTTCCTTTCTTAGCAAGTGTAAATGAAAAGAAGACGCAAGAAATATTCTTTTCTTGCGTGTTAGTATATTAATTTTGCATGGATCAACACGTTTTTCAGTTTAAAACAGTGTTTTGTCATAGGCAGGTTCTTTTTCACACGTTTTACTATATTTTAATTTAGCTATATTTTAATAGGCATAGAAATGTACTATTATTTAAAGAGAATAAATTTTAATGCTTCAGTGTAGAACTATGGCGATTTAAAAATGTATGTATTTTTTTGCAAAAATTTTTGGGCCAGGCCCAATTTAACTTACCTTTGAATGGACCAGGTCATGCTGAGACAATGATTTTCATACGGGCTGGATCAAAACTAGGACTAAAAATTTTGGGCCGTGAAGAGTAGAATGAAATCAGTCCCGGCGCTGTACAGATAAAATAAGTTAGGCCCGGCCGAGACTTCCGAAAAAAGTATGGCCCCAGCCCGGCCCGAAAACAGTGGAAACGAGGTCCGGCCCGGGTGTCGTGAATGAAAATCGGTCCGACCCAGGCCGGGCTCGGGCCCGTGGAGATCTTTACCTTGACTTCGCTCAGGCAATGCGGAAGAACGGCGTTACAGAACAAGAAGAAACGATATTAACAACCAAACTAATAATTATAAAACACCGGTGAAAAAAATGCTAAAAAGGAAGCCGTGCTCTCCCTCTTTAACGGGAAATATTTGTGTTCAACGTGGTGGAATTTTGGCTAAAAATTCACATGCAAATCACGAGTAAATGCTTTTATTTTTCTGTGGCTTTTCCGCTGCATCGTGAGTTTTTGTTTTTGTTTTAGTGATACGTACAGTCGTGGAAAAAAAAAAAGTAAACACCCCCCACTAACTCCTCAACAAATTATCGTAGAAGAAAGTTACTGGTACCGAACGATTAGAAATAAAGTCTACTTTTAAATGATATAGATAAAATTTGCTTAGGGGGCCATCTACATATTAAAACGAACCATAACTTTGTTTTTTTTACAATATCAGTACACAATTCTGACATTATAAATGAACTCTACATCCTCCGATTAGCCTAAAAACAAATTTTTATGTAATTCGTACCATAAGTTTCCGAGAAATTAATTATTTTAAAACAAGCGTATGTTATGGGCTGTATCGAAATTGAAGTTCGGAAATGGATTAGTAACCGAGAGAGCCCCCATCTTGATCAAGGCACCTTAAGAAGTCAATGAAGCCTGCTAGATTGCAATACAGCAGAAGAAATTTCAAAATATCTAGTCACTTCTATTATAGACGGCCCCTTAAACCATCATTTTGCCGTTTTTTAAGCATAATTTGAAAACTACTTGGAAGAAAAATGTGAAATTTCGGATTTACATAAAGCAGGACTTAATAAATCCAAATTCATCAAAAAAATTGTCGGTTGCAATTCATAATTATTAAAATATCTAGAAAGGGTGAGTTCGCGATTAGCGTGAAGCTAAGGACCCAGTATAAATATAAAATTGTTATACCAAAAGTTTTTTCATTAATAATGAAAGATAGAAATTTGTTTTCTTACCTTTCTGGTAAAGCAGACATACGCTGGTTTCCTTCACGTGAAAACAACCTATATTTTTTTATTTAATGAGCAGATATTGTAAATCGTGAAAAATATCTTCTTTGAATAATGCAGGTGCACTTGTAGAGAAAAACTATTTAATGCACGACGAATTCTGGGTTACATGATTCCACACACACACACTAAAAAATATAAAATAAAAGGGTTAAATATGGATACTATAAGAGTGATAACATTGGAAATCCAGTAGGAGATGTAAGTCTTCCATTGAACAAAGAGTTAACGCACGAAAAACCGTGCGTCTTGGCCTCACAAAATCGGGCCTTCAAGTGAAGAAGTAAAAAGGGGCCCACAAGAGTTAAAACAGAGTAAAAAAACTTGAAACAATACAGACTGCTTAACAAGCAAAAAAAGGTTCTATTTAAAATCAGTCTATCAGAAAAGTTCTGTGGTGCTGCGATCTGTTGACGCCTTTTCGAAACAAAAGTCTTTTACACAATCCTTCTTTAGTTTGTGACCTTACGCCACGATAACTCAGGGAAGTGTCGCCATCTTGGAACATATTTCACAACTAAAAAAAACGCGTTGCATATTTCACGAGGAAATTGTCATTTCACAAGCGAGGTGATGTTGGACATAAAATTACTTACACTTTGACGTTTTCCAACACCCCCGCTTTTTATGTCAAACCGACGAGCGTAGAATGTTTAACTTGTTTCTCAAACACTCGAAATGAGGCTTAGGCAACGGCTTGGTGAGCACGTCTGCCAGCATTAACTTCGATGGACAATAAGTTATTTTGATTATACCATTCTGGCATAGATGTCTGATGTGGTGATACTTAACTTCCACGTGTTTAGTCCTTGTCTGTGCCTTTTCGTTTTCGGTCAATCTTATGGCTGATAAGTTATCTTCGTACAATGTTACGGGTAGTTTTTGACACAGTTCGAGGTCATTTAACAGGTCTAACAACCACGAAATCTCTTGACCTGCATTAGAGGCAGCGATATATTCAGCTTCCGTGGACGAGAGTGCTGTGCAACTCTGCTTCCTCGATGACCATGCCAATATATTATTTCCTAATTTAAACAAGTTTCCAGTGGTTGATTTCCTGTCTATTCTGTCGTTCCCCCAATCGGCATCGCTATATGCCGTTAGGATTGGAGGTTTTGTTTTATCTATGACGAATTTAAGATCTTTGGTAGTAAGCAGATATCTAATTAATTTCTCGATAGCTTGCCAATCGACTTCCCTTGGGGATTCATTCCTTCTTCCCAGGATGTTAACGACTGATGCTATGTCGGGTCTAGTTAAAGTTGCAATGTATAGAAGCCCTCCTATAGCCTGTCTAAATTTTACGTTATCTCCCATTAGTTTCCCGTTTGGATCTAGATTAAAGTAGTTAGTATTCATGGGTGTATACGTAGGCTTACCATTTAACAAATTGAATTTTTCTGCGATTTGTATTATTTTGTGTTCCTGGTCTAATTCTAGATTACCGTTTGCTGTTTCCTTTATGTTTATGCCTAAATATTGTGTTACTTGACCCAAATTTTTGATTTCGTATTGCTTTGATAATTCAGTGTATATTTCGTGTGTGTCTGTTTTGTCTCCTGCGACTAAGATGTCATCAACATACACTATTATGTATGCGATTTTTCCATCTTGGACTCTTTTGTACAGACATTTGTCTGACGCGCATTCAACGAAATTTAGTTCTTTTAGAGATTTACTTATTTTTTGGTTCCACGCCCTAGCTGCCTGCTTAAGGCCGTAAATCGCTTTGTTTAAACTACACACTTTATCTTCTTCCCCTTTTGTTATGTATCCCTCTGGCTGATGCATATAAACCTCCTCTTCTAAATCGCCATGTAAGAAAGCAGTTTTGACATCTAGGTGAGTTATTTTAAGATCTTTGTACACCGCTGCGTTTAAGAATGCTCGTAGGGTGGTATGCGCTACAACGGGTGCGTAGGTCTCGTCGAAATCGCTTCCATATTTTTGAGCATATCCCTTAGCGACCAATCTGGCTTTATATCGCTCTATAGACCCGTTGGCTGCCCTTTTTGCCTTAAACGTCCACCTACAACCTATGACGCGTTTTCCCGGGATAGGTTTTATTAATCTCCAAGTATTATTTTGCTTCAGAGAATCTATTTCCTCACTAGTGGCTTTTAGCCATTTATCTTTAGTTTCTGCGTCATTGATATTTTGTAGGTCTGTCCATGATTTTGGCTCCTGAATTTGACACAGGTTTGCGCTTATTCCATAACGGTTAGGTGGTACACCACGATTTTGTCTCTGCGATCTTCTCGGCTCAAGGGATGTGTCGGTCGGGGTGTTATTCTGATCATCGTCGCGCTCTTCTAGATCAATTTCAATATTATCTGCGGGAGTTTGTTCGATGTTTTGATTTTCTTTGGCGGGTATAATTTCCTCATCTTTTATACCTTCTTCGAAGAATTTTACGGTTCTAGATATTATAATTTTATTTTCACCCGTATATATCCTATAGCCCTTGCTTCTGAAATCATATCCCAACATTATTCCCTCGATGGCTTTCTCATCTAATTTATTTCTTTTAGGTTTGTCGACATAGGCAAATGCCTTACATCCGAATGTTTTGATGTTCGAGAGATCGGGTTTTCTTTTATGCCAAAGTTCATAGGGTGTCATGTTATTTTTGTTAGCCTTTGTTGGTAGACGGTTGATGAGGTAGGTGGCGGACATGACAGCTTCCCCCAGAATTGCTTAGGTAACTTGGCGTCCGACAACATGGTTCTAGCCATTTCCACTATCGTTCTATTCTTTCTTTCTGAAACGCCGTTCTGTGGGCTAGAATAGGGAACACTCAATTGACGCTCTATCCCGTTTTCTATCAGGCAGTTTTCAAATTCGTCACTGATATACTCTTTTGCGTTATCGGACCTTATTGCCTTTATCAACTTGCCAAATTTATTTTTTGTTAGCGCTATGTATTCTTTCAGTTTGATAACGGCTTCCGATTTATGCGCGATTAAGTATGTTATTGTGTACCTGCTATAATCATCCGTGAATGTTATAAAGTACCTTTTCCCTCCTATCGTTTCAGTATTCATGGGGCCACATATATCGGAATGTGCGAGGGTACCGATGTCTTTTCTTCTGTTTGTGGCTACTTTAGGGTAGGGCAGAGCGGAAAGTTTTCCTTCAATGCACTTGGTGCATCGCGTGTCATGTTTACATTTGTTAATTGTTATCCCATTGGCTAATTCATGATTAACAAGGTATTTAATATCATCAAAATTTTTGTGTCCGAGTCTTCGGTGCCACAATGAAATACAATTTGTATTGTTACAGAAAGTTTGAGTACTTATAGTATAGCCGTAATCATCTTCAGGGTTTAATACGTAGAGATTATCATTTAATTTAGCTGTCAAGATTATATTATCATCTTTGACAAATAAACATGCATTTTTCTCGAAAATTACCTTTATATTATTTTCAGTGGCTTTCTTAACTGACAATAAATTGCCCTTTAGTTCTGGACAGTATAAGACGTTTCTTAGTGTAATGTAGTGGTTTTTGTCTGTTTTTATTTTTACGTCGCCCATACCTTCCGAATTAAGCCTTTTTCCATTAGCGATTGTTATATTCCCAAAATTCCCGGTTGTGAATGTAGCAAAATTTGTTTTTGCTGATGCAACGTGCCTAGTACAACCCGAGTCAATGATATATGTGTTTGGATCTGTTGTTTGTGTTTGGTTAATTTTTACTGACTCAATTTCAAAATTGTTTTCCACTGGGAAGAGAGGAATGATCGATTGGTTGACCTCATCCTCTATATTTGACTTGCCGTCGAAACAAAAATTCGAGGAGTCGGTTTTACTACCATTGTGTTGATTTTTGGTGTTTACCGAATTGGCTTTAAAGTTGGCATGGTTGTTAAATTTATTACTGTTATAATTTTCACTTTTTTGGTAATTGTTTTTCTGTTTGTTTTTCAATTTGTAACATTCTGAACGAGCGTGCCCATCTCGTTGACAGAAGCTGCAATATTTTTTGTTTCCTTTATTTATAATTTTATATGCTGTGTCCCTTGGTCGTGTGCTGGTGTTTTTGTATTCGATTCGATGAGAGTACTCGTCGATGAGTTTGTTTTTTACAAACTCGAGGTCTAGATCCTTTTCGTCTCTAGCCTCCATGCTCATTATAAGAGGAGCATATGACTGAGGCAAGCTGCAAAGCATAAGAGCCACGATGTGCGAATCATTTATGAGCTCTCCAATGGCAGCGAGTTTGTCGTGGATAGTTAAAATATTGTTGATATGTAGATTTAAGTCTCCGCCCTCATTGAGCCTTTGCGAATATAGTTTCCTCAAAAGGAATAATTTGGATGATAAATTCGCCCTTTGGTGAACACTTTTTAATCTTTCCCAAATTTCTTTGGGAGATGTCAAATGTCTGATGTGCACGATTTGTGTATTTTCAATGCACAAACAAATTATGGCTTTCGCCTTAGCCGCGTTTTTAGTATATGTATCATCGGGTGTGGCAGGTGGAGATTCTGTTATATATTTGAATAAATCGTCTTTAATTAACAGATTTTCTAATTTGAAACACCAATGATTGTAATTATTATCATTTAGTTTCTCTACTGCCGTAATTTCTTTTGTGGCAGACATAGCGTGTTATTCAAGTTTTATAAATTCTTTGATAACAAATATATTTACTATAAGAAGTTTGTGACTTTCTTAAAATAATTTCTTAGAATATATTCATAAATATAAATAAAATGATCAGTTATTCACAATAATCAATCAATATTCGTTCACAATAATACTCTTTTTGCGATATTATATATATCGTTATTTATTCATGCACATTTATTTTTATTTTCATGTATATATTTCAATATTTCATATCTCATATGTGCATCTTGTTCATCATTTTATCACAATCAGATAAACAAATTTTTATTACTGGGTTTTTTTTATTTATTTATTTACTTTCCCCTTCAACTCAGCCTTCATAATCTATTAAAATATCTAGAAAGGGTGAGTTCGCGATTAGCGTGAAGCTAAGGACCCAGTATAAATATAAAATTGTTATACCAAAAGTTTTTTCATTAATAATGAAAGATAGAAATTTGTTTTCTTACCTTTCTGGTAAAGCAGACATACGCTGGTTTCCTTCATGTGAAAACAACCTATATTTTTTTATTTAATGAGCAGATATTGTAAATCGTGAAAAATATCTTCTTTGAATAATGCAGGTGCACTTGTAGAGAAAAACTATTTAATGCACGACGAATTCTGGGTTACATGATTCCACACACACACACTAAAAAATATAAAATAAAAGGGTTAAATATGGATACTATAAGAGTGATAACATTGGAAATCCAGTAGGAGATGTAAGTCTTCCATTGAACAAAGAGTTAACGCACGAAAAACCGTGCGTCTTGGCCTCACAAAATCGGGCCTTCAAGTGAAGAAGTAAAAAGGGGCCCACAAGAGTTAAAACAGAGTAAAAAAACTTGAAACAATACAGACTGCTTAACAAGCAAAAAAAGGTTCTATTTAAAATCAGTCTATCAGAAAAGTTCTGTGGTGCTGCGATCTGTTGACGCCTTTTCGAAACAAAAGTCTTTTACACAATCCTTCTTTAGTTTGTGACCTTACGCCACGATAACTCAGGGAAGTGTCGCCATCTTGGAACATATTTCACAACTAAAAAAAACGCGTTTCATATTTCACGAGGAAATTGTCATTTCACAAGCGAGGTGATGTTGGACATAAAATTACTTACACTTTGACGTTTTCCAACAATAATTTTTTCGAATATTAATTTCATAATTCATAATTCACATCATAAAATTATAAAAATTGCAAATTCAGCGTACTTATGTTTAAGTATATTATTATTATTGCTACAAAAAAAATTAGCACATTAGGAGCATAATTTCTGGAGATATTAATAAAAACATGAAAATGTAATTTAACATTAGAAGCACTCAATTTTGAATGTTTATAATTCAAAAACTTATCATTCAAATGACTTGAAATTCGGTGTCTAGGCATAATTTGAACCGAAGATTTGAAATATCTTGTTAAAATTGGGTATTGTCATTGAAAAAAAATAAAGTTTGGGTTCGTTTTAATATGTAGATGCCCCCCTAAGCAAATTTTATATACATCATTTGAAAGTAGACTTCATTTCCAATCGTTAGGTACCAGTAACTTTCTTTTACGATAATTTGTTGAGGAGTTAGTAGGGGGTATTTACTTTTTTTTTCCAAGACTGTACGTGTTAAGGTGAGTGGGTGGGTGAAAAGTCAGACGTTTAGGTAAAATTTTTAAAAAGATGTCATCCGGACCTGTACCAGTGAAGTTAGGAGGTGGGGGGGGGGTAGGCTAACATTTCGAGACCGCTTTCATTCAGGGAAATACAGGGTGATTCAAAATGTACGAGACAAAATACATTTGCATTCCATTCATTTTGAATGGCCCGGTATCAGTAGCGCCAACTTTTGAAAAATATTGGGTGGGATAAAAAATTTTTGAGCAAAATAACACATACATTATTATCCTTCTTAGTGCGTGTGTGTGTGTGGTGAGAGGGGTGGGAAGAGAATGACTGAAGATGATAATTCGAAATCAAATTATCGTTTTTTTTAAAGTAAAATATGAAATTATTATAATTTAGATTAAGTTAAATAATGCTATAAAATGTGATAAAATATCTTTATTAAGATTGACGATTGTTCCATCGCACAAACGGCGACATTTTCAAAATCATTCACGATAGAAAATATTTTCACACAATTTAAAAACAATAAATAACATAGTAAACAATGTCACGAGACATGATGCATAGTGAAAAACATTACAAACATAAAATAAAATTAAAATTAAAAATAGCTATTTGCGAGCGTGGATTAATTTTCACATAATTTAAGAACAATAACATGGTAAACAATGTCACGAGACATCATGTATAATGAAAAACATTGCAAAACATAAAATAGAAATAAAATTAAGTCGGCTATTTGCGAGCGTGGATTAATTTTTATTATTGTTACTAAAATTTTAGGTAAATTAATGGACTCTGAATCACTGTAAATATTCTTGTTGCGTAAAAATATCTCTATTGATTCTCGGATTATGGATGGTAAATAAAATGTTGATGGATAAATTAACTTGCTATTTTTAAAATCGATGTGTAAAGGTTCTTTGTTGCATGATCTGGCCAAAGCTGTGGTTCTTCTGTTGTATTTGATGTCTGCTATTTGGGCGATGAAACGATGGTCAATCTTAATAAAGATATTTTATCACTTTTTATAGCATTATTTAACTTAATCTGTTTATAAGTGATTATTATACATGTTGTTATTATAATTTAATTATAATTTAATAAATAATTTTATTAAATTATATTCTCATTAGATGTACCTTATAAATACATTAATATTTATTGTAAATGGCATAAAAATTACTAACTGTAGAAAATGCGAAAAACTAAATGTCAAGAACACATTTTAGTCACCCAAGTGTTTTATGGATTCAAGACATTCAAACAAGAACCTTATTTTTGAAAGATATTTAGTGATACATCTGCGGAAGGGGCTTTCAGTGCTCCCGTAAGCGATGTCCTATTATGTCCTACATCACATGTCCTGTAACCCAGATAGCATGAACATTAGCAGCAAGTTTGATTTTTTCTGATATTATCTTGCCGTGACAAATTTGAATTGAGAAATTCGCAGCAAATCTCCCACAAGGCATACCATCCCCCACTTGCATGAGTAGTTTGTTGTGAAACTGATGATAAGACTGACTTTAATTTACGAAAGTGACGAAAGCAAAAAAAAACCCTATGTTGAGAGAACAGACAATCAACAGATACGCAGAAATTGCAGAAATTTTGTTCGGTTGGCACCGCTTTTTTTAAACGCTATACTTATCAAATAACAAAAAAGGTTCTAATTGAAAAGTACGAATATTACCTTACCTTGTTTTTGGTGGTAAGAACGGTTCATGCCCCTTAGCGCTGCATATGCATCAATAGACTTGATCAGGTCTATTGGATCCCTACGAAGGGGTTAAACTTATAGTGTAACAGTAGTAAACAGTTAATGTTTCATGGAAAGATTACTACTTTGCAGTAAGTTTGATTACTTGTTTGCCGTTAATTTGCAATAAATTTGATACAGCATGAATTTAATTTGCACGACAAGCTAGCTGCAAGTTCAAAGTGTAGTGACCTCGGCGTTTGCATTATCTTGCTGCAGTCTTGTTATAAACTTTGAGTCTTGTCATGCTGAGCTTTCTGCAACTTTGCAGATTTTCAAAACAAGACTTCTGCAAATTTTCTGCAAACTAAAAATGCTATGTGGGAAGTGATATCCTTAATATTTTTCAAACAAAATTATTTTGAGGACGTTTCTAAAACCAAACTGTATTCCAGTGATTAAATAAATAAATCAACGACTAACGAAATACAGTCAGACCTCTATTTAACGAACCTCTATTTTGCGAATTTCTCTATTTTGCGAACTTTTACTTGGAACCAAGAACATTTTGCAAATTTCTTCGTAAAATAACCTCTAAATAGCGAAGTGTATTCTCTATTTAACGAACTTTTCCTTGGGATCTAATTTTTTTTTCTCCCTATTTCTTAAAATATTACTTAACACTTCAAACTTATTCTTTCTTTTAACACATTTTATGATGATCAATGACCATGGACAGGTCTTACCAGGCACGTAACTCACCGACAGCAGTAAAATCGTTGTGATTCTTTGTTTTACATCCAAGAAGTTCAAACTTTCAATATCCCCTTTTAACCCTCAATAGAGCTGCCCCGTATTCTTAAACTATAGTTTCCAGTTTTCTAGATTGTTGATCATGATGAATCGTGTTGATAATTTCGGTTTCTTGTAGCTCGAAAATGTCAAAGAGAAAGTGCTTGAGCATCAAAGAAAAAAAAATTATTCTTGATGAGGTGGATAAAAGCGTGAAGATAAAGAATACTGCTTTAAAATTTGGTATTCCTCCAAACAGCTTATCAACCATAATAAAAAATCGTGATTTTAATGTAAAATTATTTTTTAAACTGAAAATACAATGTATTTCCAGACAATGCCTTGTTTCATTCTTATTTCCCTTGCAGATTTCTTTTTAATGGGTAAAATAAGTAAAACAAATAGATATAATTTATAAAAAAAAAGTGTGACTAATTACTTTTTGTTAATTATATTTAGTGTTTATGGACTTAAAATGTGTTTTACGTAGTTTAAAGTATTTTAAAAGGTGACTCTATTTAACGAATTTTCCATATAACGAACTATTTTTCGGGATTTAGCGACTTCGTAAAATAGAGGTCCGACTGTAAATAAATGGAAATCGGGTAGCCGGAGAAAGCAAATTATTCGGTGTGCTCGCGCCCCACTGGCCCATATAAATCGGCGTTATTGCCTATATTTCTATATTTTATATACGTGTCTCAGTAGAAGTCACGATTTTTTAAATAACATGTTATGTTTCCTGCATAAAACTATTATTGAATATTATTAGTACTATATTTAATTGTTGTAAGTTTGGTTATAAGGGTGGTCTCTAACGAGAATACAGTGTACTTCAAAAATCCGGCAACTTCAAAAATTGGGCATCAAAACCATCTTTTTCCCTTCCTTTTTCTTTTACACTTTCAAGTTATGGTAGAAGAAAAATAGCAGTTGTTTATGAATTAAAAACTTCAAGATCGAAAGTAAAAATGCAAAGAAATATTATTTGATATTTTTTTAATCTGTCAGAGGCGATTATTTTCTGAACAAATTTTCTGGGAGCTGCACAATTTCTCAACAGCGGCATGGAGACTAGTGTACATGTTAAAATAGCAATTAAAACCTTTGTGCAGGAATATTAAAAATCAGTAAACCAACGTTTAAACCAACGTTACGTACGTGCTTTTCACGCATTATTTGTGCATTTTAAACGTTGGTTTACTGCTTTTTAATAGTGTACATGTTCTTTGAAGCATCTCTTCTGATGCTGTGCTAAATAGAACTGCCGATAACGCTAGTAACAGCTCCGAAAAGGAGGATGAACAACAGGCAGAAGAAAAGGAGTCACTTGAAAAATGTATAAATTTGACTTGAGAATTGATATCTGCTTTAGAGAACAAGACTGTATTTCCGAAATAGATCCGTAATAAAAATTCTTCATTTGTATAAAATACAAGAAAAATTTGTTAAAGAACGGGCAAAAAAATTGAAGCAAACAAAATTGATATCAATCTTTCCGAAATTACACGAGAAGAAATAATTTCCCTCTTTAGTAGATTTATTTTTCTGTAACACAGAAAATGTCAATTAATGTAAGTTTATATTTAATTTTCTCTTTTTCTTACATAATTATCACTTAATAATGAAATAAATTATGGATAACGACACCATTAAGAATATAGTACTACTTTTGATACCCCTAGTTACTACTTTTGAAATTCCTTCAAAAATTCGGCATAGCCCCGGTCCCGATGATGCCGGATTTTTGAAGTTATATTGTATTAGATGTTATATTCTATCCCACCATACTATTGGTTCTCTCGGGAATGCGGGAGGATATGACTTAAGATTCAAATAACCAGAGGAAGATAGGGAAAATATCATAATGAATCACTCAAGTGTCCAATCTATGTTTAATTTTCGACTTCGAATAGGTTTAATTTCGAGTATTAACATGTATGAGATAGAAGAAAGCTTTGGGATTGGCATATCCATCAAGAAGAAAAAGAAAAAAAAATTCTAATTGACTAATTTTGTCTAAGTGTTGCAAATAATTAAAAAAGTATAAAATCTTTTTAATTAATGGGAGGATTATTTCATTAACATAAACTTATTTCCTACCATATTTTGAACACTTTTGAAATTTACATTCACATCTTATATATTACATCAAACACCCAACTACCATCTTACATCCAACTAGTTTGTAAAGTCTTAGAGCAAAAAGTTTTTTTTTTTTTTTTTTTTTTTTTTTTTTAATTTACCAATTTTGTCTAAGGGTTGCAAATAATTAAAAAAGTATAACTTTTTCAAAATTAATGGGATGATTATTTCATTAACATAAACTTATTTACTACCCTATTCTGAACACTTTTAAAATTTACATTCCTTAACCTTATTTCCTACCTTATTTTGAACACTTTTGAAATTTACATTGCCATCTTACACTATATGGCCAAAGGTGACCGGTCACTTGCGATTTTTGACGTTTTGTTAAATATCTAGAAAAATACATGAGGAATTAACCTGAAACTGCAGGTGTGTAAACAGTATAGTATAGGTCATATATTTCAGCGAAGAATTTTTCAAAAAAACATCATAGGGGACCGTCAAAAAATTGAAAATAACGAATATCTTTTGGATAACCCTGTAAAAACTAATGGAGCGAAAGCGTTTAAACTCGAGATTATCAATAAGTGGCTTATTGTAATATACTGTGTTCATTTTTATAGGATAGCATGTATACTCGTAGAGAAATTAAGGTTTTTATAAAAACAGTCCCAAATTTCGCCAAGTTTTTTGCTTATAATTTGCAGAGTTCTTAATATAAAAAAAAGTTCTTTTCAGAAAATATGACGAATAACATTGTACACAATACCCCGCAATCAGAATGAAAAAATAATAAATTTGGATGAAAAATGAGCAGGTTTACTAAAAATTTTTTCACTGCGCATGTGCGAATGCAATCAAAATATAAAGTGCATAATGTGTTAGCTAAATGTATAGAGCAACTTTTGTAAAAGTTTCAAAAACATAGTTTGAAAATTCTGATAATAATCAATTATAGAAAAAGCTCAAAATCCGTTGTTTCCAAAATGAAGCAAAAACATAAGGGGTTGTATCCATATATCCATTGATTAGTGCCAATTTAGCATACACAATATTGAACGTAATACTGTATTTGGATACAATCCCTTATGTTTCTGCTTCATTTTGGGAACAACGGATTTTGAGCTTATTCTATAAATGATTATTATCAGAATTTTCAAACTATGTTTTTGAAACTTTTACAAAAGTTGCTCTATAGATTTAGCTAACACATTATGCACATTATATTTTGATTGCATTCGCGCGTGCGCAGTGAAAGCTTTTTTAGTAAACCTGCTCATTTTTCATCTAATTTTTATTATTTTTTCATTCTGATTGCGGAGTATTATGTACAATGTTGTTCGTCAGATTTTCTGAAAAGAAGTTTTTTATATATTAAGAACTCTACAAATTATAAGCAAAAAACTTGGCGAAATTTGGGACTGTTTTTATAAAAACCTTAATTTTTCTACGAGTATACATGCTATCCTCATAAAAATGAACACAGTATATTACAATAAGTCATTTTTTAATGTTCTCGAGTTTAAACGCTTTTGCTCCATTAGTTTTTACAGGGTTATCCAAAAGATATTCGTTCTTTTTTAATTTTTTGACGGTCCCCTATGGTGTTTCGGGAAAAAATCTTTGCGGAAATATATGACCTATACTATACTGTTTACACACCTGCAATTTCAGGTTAATTCCTCATGTATTTTTATAGATATTTAACAAAACGTCAAAAATCGCAAGTGACCGGTCACCTTTGGCCATATATACAGCGTGTCCTGTCTCAACGGTGTCCAATGGCTAATTCCTAAGCCGTTAGTCATAGACATATAGTTCCAATTACAAAAATGTTTTAAATCAGGTAATGAAATATTTTAAAAGCGATTTGGGTCAATAAAAACATTTCTTAGAAAATTACGAAATTTAAATTTTTATACGGTCCCCCGGTCCTATAAGTTATATTTAGTAAAATTTTCCTTTTTCACTGACAAGTAATACACAAAAAGTCCCATTCATATAACACTAAAATTGAGCGAGTTATGAAACTTTAAAAATGCATGACTTATGCTACTTTTCTGCTCTGAAAACAAATGAGTTCGGCTTGGCTTTGAGGGGTCACATACTAAGTGCTTAAAGTATTCGAAGATCTTATTTCACGTGTATCTGCGCTTTGAAAAAAATCGTACAAGTATTACGATTAAGTAAACATTTATTAGGTTTCAGATTGGCTAAAAGAACATATGTTTCATTTTGTCAGGATTTGAGATTGTTTCTTTTATGATTTCTTTTAACAAAAATTATGTTATTTTTATAAGTTTTTATGTTATTTCAGCGATCGTATATGCATGTTTTTCCAGTTCAAAATTTGTACTCGAACATTAACTCACTTTTAAATATCCGATTGAGATTACATTTGACATATTGGCGCAAATACAATAACAATCTAATATTATTATGATTTTCGGTGGTTACCATTTATACTTTTTACAGGATAACACAAAAAAATTCGAATAGATTACCGCCAAGAAGTTTAAGAAAAAAATTATAGATTAGATAATACAAGACTGAGACTTTTGGGTTTTTTAACTTTTATGTATTTTTTAGCACAGAATCCGAAAATTACATTAATTTTTAACCATCATTTCAGGATATTTCGTAAATCATAAATTGTCAAATTTAGTAAAGTAGAGATGGTTGTATTTTTTAACTTTTGATAACTGATTTTTACTTACTTTTTAGCACTGAATCTGAAAATGACCTTCATTTTTAACCATCATGTTAGAATTTTTTTTGCAAATCGTAAATGTGTATGTTAAAATATAGCGAAAATCTCATTGTATAAAACATACGTAAAACTTTTTTTGTTTTATTTTATTTTACTTTATTTCATTCAATAATTTATTCGATATTTTTGTTTATCCTGGGATTCTTACAGCTAAATAGCTGAGTGGTCCGATGAGATGAGGGAGGAGATTCAATTTTAACTTTGAAATTAGCAATTTGCAAAAAATGCTGATGTGATGTTTAAAAATGAAGGTCAATTTCGGATTCAGCGGTACAGAATACATAAGAATCAATTATCAAAAGCTAAAAAACATGACATAACCCAACTTTTGCAGGCTAGTATAATCTAAAAATATTTTAAAATACGCATCATTTTGTAAAGAATTGAGACTGTTAATTTAGCATCATTTTTATTTAACAAAAATTCTGTTTTTTCTTTCTTCTTAAATGTTTATTACAAATTGTATCATTAATATGTCAGAATGATTAAAGATTTCAAATTTATATTGCAATGTTAATTTTACTCTCAACCATTTTTTAATATATCTGACGAAATTATATTTCGACTAAATTTGTGAATGACCCCCAATGTGCAGCAAAAAATATGCCCCAACTTTAAATAGCTATAACTCGGTCAATTTTATTCGTAGAATAACGGGACTTTTTGTGTATTACTTGTCAGTGTAAAAGGAAAATTTTACTAAATATAACTTATAGGACCGGGGGACCGTATAAAAATTTCAATTTCGTAATTTTTTAAGAAATGTTTTTATTGACCCAAATCGCTTTTCAGATATTTCTTTACCTGATTTTAAACATTTTTGCAATTGGAACTATATGTCTATGACTAGCGGTTTAGGAATTAGTCATTGACACCGTTGAGACCGGATACCCTGTATATTACATCAAACATCAAACATCCAACTACCATCTTTACATCCAACTAGTTTGTAAAGTCTTAGAGCAAAAAATATTTTTTTTTTTTTTGTGTGTGTGTGTGTGTGTGTGTGTGTTTATTTACCAATTTTGTCTAAGGGTTGGAAATAATTTAAAATGTATAACTTTTTCAAAATTAATGGGATGATTTACATAACATACATTATTATACAATACATAACATTAACATAAACTTATTTACTACCATATTCTGAACACTTTAAAATACCTGTTAAGTACATCCCCGATCGCAACAATGATAAATCAACATTTCTATCCCCATTAATAATTAAAATTCATGATTAAACTAACTCAAATAATAACATTTAGTTTTTTATTATATTTATTCATTCATCCCTTGTATTGTCCGAATTTATTGATTCACCCACTGGTTTACCAAACGGAAAAGTATTTTGTTTTTAAAATCATTGTTTTCACCCTGTTCCGCATTTTAACGCTTTACCACAACATCCTGTACCGCAAATCCCTGTCTTCAATTCACGTAAACAGATTTACTACTGACCTTGACTAAATGCGGAAGAGAGTCCGACGGTTTTAATAGTAAAACTAGTAAAACTAAAAAAAAATTACAAAACGAAGGTGAAAGCATCGTTATTTACTTGTCCATGTCGGGAATACGGTTATTAACTGGCATTATAACGAGTCATAAATAGTTAATAGCGATTTATACTTGGCGTGATCAAAATGTTTTCAGGTAACCATCTTTTGTTTTCAGACTCAATAAGTTAGTCTAAGGCAGGAAACATTATTCATGCAATGACTATTACTATTAACTAGTATCAAAGCCTTACTGAAAGGTTTATATTTGGAATTTCCAGGTGTTTGAGGCAACGTCTGAATTTATTGTTTAAAGTAGGCGACAGTATTTCCTGAGAGGTTTGTACAATTGCAGGAATACCACCAAACATCGTAAAAAAAGATGAACTGTGCTGCGACTATATGACTTTTACAGGCCGCCCACACGGGCCAATATTTCCAGTCCTGGGCCCAGTCACGCCCAGCCTGAATGAATTTCTACAAAACTACCGATATAAAACAATATTTTCTTACTATTACGTTTATTTAAAAAGCATACTTTCTTATACATAGATTTTATTTCCAGATTATATTCGAAATTCAGTGAATACAGCATAATAACAATATAAATGGCTGCTTAGAAAATTACCACAACGATTGGAAATAAAGTCTACTTTTAAGTGATGCATATAAAATTTGCTTATGGGGCCATCTACAAATCAAAACCAGACCAAACTTTGTTTTTTGAAATGACAACACCCAATTTTGAGAATATATTTAAAATTTTCGTTTCAAACAATGTCTAGAAATGAAATTTCAAGTCATTTGGATGATAAGTTTTTGAATTTTAAACATTCAAAATTGAGAGCTTCTAATGTTAAATTACTTTTTCATACTTTATAATTATAATCCTAATGTGATAATTTTTTTGTTTAATTATAATACTAAAAATCCCAAAGATAAATACATTGAATTTGTAATTTTTAAATTTTCATAATATGAATTATGAAATTAATATTCGAAAAAAATATGAATTGCAATAACCTACAATTTTTTTAATAGATTTATATTTATTTTGTCCTGCTTAATGCAAACCCTCAATTTTAAAAATTTTCTTCCGAGAAGTTTTCAGATTATGAGCAAAAAATGTCAAAATGACGGTTTACGATCTATGATGTCCAGAAAAGCATAACTTGAAAAAATATATAGTTTACTCATTTTAATAAAACATTTAGGATGGCAATAGTCGAAACATATTAAGCGAGTGAAATGGTCACATTGGAAAGAAACCATACATTAATAGAAGTGACATAGTCATTCTGTAGCATTTCAAGAATCGGGTACCGAACTTCAATTTGGATACAACCCCTAAAATAGGCTCATTTTAAAATAATTAATTTCTCGGAAACTAATCGTACGAATCTCAAGAAAATTTGGATTTAGGCTAATTGAAGGGTGTAGAATCTATTTATGGTGTCAAACTTGGGTATTGCTATTGAAAAAAAAAAAAGAAAAAAGTTTCGGTTCGTTTTGATAGGTAGATGGCCCCCTAAGCAAATTTTATATACGTCATTTAAAGTAGACTTTATTTCCAATCGTTTAATACCAGTAAATTTCTTCTACAATAAATTGTTGCAGAGTTAGTAGGGAGTGTTTACTTTTTTTTTCCACGACTTTACATAAACAAAGATTAAATAAGACATTTACATTCAAATGAAGATTCAGTAAAAACCAATGTAATTTAGAATGAAAAAAAAGGGGGGGTGTCCATAAGAGAAAATCATAACTATAAAGGTCTACAAAGGAAAAAAATAATTTTTTAAAAATATATATCTATAATTTATTAAACCACGAACCATACAATAGCTTAATGGCCACTATCCAGCTCGACTGAGTTTCTACAAAACATGCCGATATTCCTAAAACAATGTTATCTTACTATTAAGTTTATTTAAAAAGAATACATACTTATGCATAGATTTTATTTTCAGATTATATTCGACATTAACGGAATACAGAATAACAACAATATAAATGACTGCTTAAACAAATACGTACATAAACAAAGATTAAAAAAGACAATTACATTCCAATGAAGATTCAGTAAGAAAATCAACATAGTTTAGAATGAAAAAAAAAAAAAAAGATGGTAAGAGAAAATCATAATTTAATGCTCTACAAAGAAAAAAATGTAGATTTAAAAAAAAATAAATCTCTATAATTTATTATACCACGAACCATACAAAAACTTATTTGGTGCGATTTGTCCTGACTGAATTTCTACAGAACATGCCGATATTTCTAAAACAATATTATCTTATTATTAAGTTTATGAATAAAGCATACTTACTTATGAATAGATTTTATTTTACAGATTATATTCTAAATTATAATACAACATAACAATAATGTAAATGACTGCTTAGAAAATTACGTACATAAACAAAGATCAAATAAGACATTTACATTCAAATAAAGATTTTTAAAAAATCAACGTAGTTTAGAATGAAAAAAAAAATGGTAAGAGAAAATCATAACTTCAAAGCTCTACAAATGAAAATATCTCTATAATTTACTAAACCCCGACCCGCAAAAACTTAATTGGCTCAATCAGGCCCGACTGAAATTCTACAGAACATGCCGATATTGCTGAAACAATATTATCTCACTATTAAGTTTATTTAAAAAGAATACTTACTTATGCATGGATTGTATTTTCAGATTATATTCGAAAACAGAATAACAACAATATTACGGCTGCTTAGAAAATTACGTACAGTCGTAGAAAAAAAGAAAAAGTAAACACTCCTACTAACTCCTCAACAAATTATAGTAGAAGAAAGTTACTGGTACCGAACGATTGGAAATAAAGTCTACTTTTAAATGATGTAGATAAAATTTGCTTAGGGGACAATCTACATATTAAAACGAACCATAACTTTGTTTTTTTCAATAGCAGTACACAATTCTGACAGCATAAATGAACTCTACATCCTTCAATTAGCCTAAAAACAAATTTTTATGCAATTCGTACCATAAGTTTCTGAGAAATTAATTATTTTAAAACGAGCGTATTTTAAGGGCTGTATCCAAACTGAAGTTCGGAAATCGATTGTTAACCGAGAGAGCCCCCATCTTGATCAAGGCACCGTAAGAAGTCAATGAAGCCTGCTAGATTACAGGACAGCAGAAGAAATTTCAAAATATCTAGTCACTTCTATTATAGACGTATATAAACTTAAACCATCATTTGGCCGTTTTTTAATTCATAACTCATATCATAAAATTAAAAAAATTGCAAATTCAGCGTATTTATGTTTGGGTATATTAGTATTATTGCTA
This sequence comes from Maratus speciosus, assembly GCA_963932465.1. Lineage (NCBI taxonomy): Eukaryota > Metazoa > Arthropoda > Arachnida > Araneae > Salticidae > Maratus > Maratus speciosus. The sequence goes on from OZ010797.1 coordinate 298,496,058, forward strand.
CAAAAAAAATAGCACATTAGGAGCATAATTTCTGGAGATATAAATAAAAATATAAAAATGTAATTTAACATTAGAAGCACTAAATTTTGAATGTTTTTAATTCAAAAACTTATCATTCAAATGACTTGAAATTCTGTGTCTAGGCATAATTTGAACCGAAGCAGGGGCCTCGCTAAGGGGGGGGGGGGGAGCCTCCCCCCCCCAAACGTTCGAGAATGCTGTTACACTTGGCAAATTTACAAACTTAGTTGGTGAATTTTTGTAAAACTTTAATAAAAACTATAATACATTTTCTATTTCTGATAGACTTGGCAGAAATTACAAATCTAATTGGGAGTAATATTAAACTTTTCACAAATAAGAACTATATTGCATTTTCTAATTGTAGTAACTTGGCAAAATTACAAAACTAGTTGGCAAATTCTGAAATTTGACTTGGCAATTTAAGGTTCTTTCCCCCACCAATAAAAAGTCTTCGCGATGGCCCTGAACCGAAGATTTGAAATATCTTGTTAAAATTGGGTATTGTCATTGAAAAAAAATGAGGTTTGGATTCGTTTTAATATGTAGATGGCCCCTAAGCAAATTTTATATACATCATTTAAAAGTAGACTTTATTTCCAATCGTTCAGTACCAGTAACTTTCTTCTACTATAATTTGTTGAGGAGTTAGTAGGGGTGTTTACTTTTTTTTTCCACGACTGTACATAAATCAATCAGACCCGACTGAATTTCTACGGAACATGCCGCTATTGCTGAAACAATATTATCTATGCATGGATTTCATTATCAGATTATATTCGACATTCACGGGAAACAGAATAACAACAATATAAATGGCTGCTTAGAAAATTACGTACATAGACAAAGATTAAATAAGGCATTTACATTCAAATAAAGATTCAGTAATTAATCAACGTGTAGTTTAGAATGAAAAAAAAAAGGATGTTAAAAGAAAATGATAATTTTAAAGCTCTTACAAAGGAAAAAAAATATTTTTAAAAATATATCTCTATAATTTATTAAATGTCACGAGCCATACAAAAACTTAACTGGTACGATCCGACCCGACTGAATTTCTACAAAACATGCCGATATTTTTTAACAATATTATTTTAGTATAAAGTTTATTTAAAAAGCTCACTTATGCATAGATTTTATTTTCAGATTTTTTTTTTCAAATTCACGGAACACGGAATAACAGCAATATTGCTGCAGTGGCTGCTTAGACAATTACGTACACAAACAAAGATTAACAAAAGCAATTACATTCAAATGAAGTAATCGGTAAGAAAATGAACGTAATTTTGAATAATAAAAAAAAGGTAAGCGAAAATTATAATTTTAAAGCTGTACAAAGGAGAATAATTGATTTTTTAAAATATTTCTATAATTTATTAAACCATGACCCATACAAAAACTTATCTGGCGCCATCTGGCCCGACTGAACTTCTGCAGAATATGCGATATTGCTGAAACAATATTATGCTACTATTAAGTTTATTTAAAATGAATACTTACTTATTCATAGATTTTATTTTCAAATTATATTCGACATTCACAGAAAACAAAATAACAATAGTATTAATGGCTGCTTATAAAATTACCTACATAAACAAAGATTAAAAAAAGACAATTACATTAATGAAAATTCAGTAAGAAAATCAACATAGTTAGAATAGATAGAAAAAGGGGTAAGAGAAAATCATAATTTTAAAGCTCTACATAGAAAAAAAAGTAGATTTTAAAAAATATATCGCTATAATTTATTAACACGTTCACGCCGGCGTGCATCACCGATGGGTCACGCTTAACTGTCCCATCGGGCGGCGTGAATCACCGGTGGGTCACATTCTACTGTTCCATAGAGGGCGTGTACTACAGGTGGGCCACACTCGACTATACTATAGACGGCGTGCACTACAGGTGGATCACACTTGAATATCGGAAAATTCAGCAGTAAAAACAATTCATTATTATAAACTTAATACATACATACGGGAAACGAGAATTGTCGTTTTCATTCAAAAAATATCATTGACTAAGGGCGTGGCTTCTAACTTACAGAAATGCATATACATCATGTTGTCCATATTTCTTTTGATTGTCATACATTTTAATTTAAATTCGTACATGTGTAGTCAATAAAAGCATGTCTCTAAGTAATTTGCTTTTTCCTTACGAACTTTCAGACATTCACAATCAACTCTGCTTGTTATATTCGAGTTCAATTCAATAAATATGAGAGGAGCAGGTCATTACATACAGTGTCTGAATAAGCAACAGTACCGCGCCGCCAGATGAAGCGAAATATGAATTCGAGTGCCATTTCACAGCGAAAAACATGAATTTCGGCGCCGGCGTGAACGTGTTAAACTACGATACATACAAAAACTTAATTGGCACGATCAGGCGCAACTGAATTTCTACAAAACATGCCGATATTTCTGACTCGATATTATCTTACAATTGAAATTTTTTAAAAAGCACGCTTACTTATAGATGCATTTTATTTTCAGATTATATTCGAAATTTGCGGATTATAGGATAATAACAATATAAATGACTGTTTAGACAATTACGTAAATAAACAAAGATTAAAAAGGACAATTACATTCAAATGAATATTCAGTAAAAATCAACGTAGTTTAGAATTTAAAAAAAAAATGGTAAGAGAAAATCACAACTTCAAAGCTCTAGAAGTGAAAATATCTCTATAATTTACTAAACCCCGACCCATACAAAAACTTAATTGGCTCAATCAGGCCCGACTGAATTTCTACAGAACATGCCGATATTGCTGAAACAATATTATCTTACTATTAAGTTTATTTAAAAAGAATACTTACTTATGCATGGATTTCATTTTCAGATTATATTCGGCATTCACGGAAAACAGAGTAACAACAATATAAATGGCTGCTTAGAAAATTGCGTACATAAACAAAGATTAAAGAAGGCATTTACATTCAAATAAAGATTCAGTAAGTAATCAACGTATAGTTTAGAATGAAAAAAAAAAAAAAAAAAGATGGTAAGAGAAAATCCTAATTTTAAACCTCATACAAGGAAAAAAAATATTTAAAAAATATATCTGTATAATTTATTAAATGTCACGACCCATACAAAAATTTAATTAGCACGATCCGGTCTGACTGAATTTCTACAAAACATGGCGATATTGCTGAAACAATATTATCTTACAATCAAGTTTATTTAAAAAGCTCACTTACTTATGCATAGGTTTTATTTTCAGATTTTATTCTAAATTCACGGAATACGGAATAACAACAATATAAGTTGCTGCTTAGATAATTACGTACATATTAAAAAAGACAGATTAAAAAAGACAATTATATTCAAATGAATATTCAGTAAAAATCAACGTAGTTTAGAATTAAAAAAAAAAAAATGGTAAGAGAAAATCGTAACTTTAAAGCTCTACAAGTGAAAATATCTCTATAATTTACTAAACCCCGACCCATACAAAAACTTAATTGGCTCAATCAGACCCGACTGAATTTCTACGGAACATGCCGATATTGCTGAAACAATATTATCTATGCATGGATTTCATTTTCATATTATATTCGACATTCACGGGAAACAGAATAACAACAATATAAATGGCTGCTTAGAAAATTACGTACATAGACAAAGATTAAAGAAGGCATTTACATTCAAATAAAGATTCAGTAAGTAATCAACGTATAGTTTAGAATGAAAGAAAAAAAAAAAAAAAGATGGTAAGAGAAAATCCTAATTTTAAACCTCATACAAAGGAAAAAAAAAATATTTTAAAAAATATATCTGTATAATTTATTAAATGTCACGACCCATACAAAAACTTAATTGGCACGATCAGACCCGGCTGAATTTCTACAAAACATGGCGATATTGCTGAAACAATATTATCTTACTATCAAGTTTACTTGAACAGCTCACTTACTTATGCATGGATTTTATTTTCAGATTTTATTCTAAATTCACGGAATACCGAATAACAACAATATAAGTGACTGCTTAGACAATTACATACATAAACAAAGATTAAATAAGACAATTATATTCAAATGAAGTAATCAGTAAGAAAATCAAAGTAGTTTTGAATGAAAAACAAGAAAGAAAAATCATGCGTTAAACATAGATTCACTGGTCAACAGCCAAAAAATGGTCTAACTTTTTCCAGCTGATATATGTTCATTTTCATACCCTGAATCCAAAACCCAAAACGGTTTCGCTCTATCAGGTCAATTTTTTGTGCAAATGTCCATTTTAGGCTAAGTGATTGCCGGCATAAATGCCTATACTTCATTGCAGTACTTGTGTGTGTTGCATTCCGAGAAGTCGTATTTCGTTGCCCTGGATTACTAATGATAGATTTTCTTTCATTACAGGATCTATGTGAAGTAAATGGCGTCTTCAAAAAGATCATGTAGGAATAAGCCGGATGTATTTTGCTATATCTGTGGCGAATACACCCTTGTACCAAACAGGAAGCCAATCACCAGTTTTATAAAGCGCACCTACCTCACTTACTTCCAAATGGTACTAGGTGACCAAGATAAAGGTTGGGAACCACATATAGTATGCAAGAAATGCACCGAGTATCTTCGTGCGTGGACCAAAGGCCAGAAGACGGCTCTGAAATTTGGAATTCCTATGGTCTGGAGGGAGCCTACCAACCATGTCACAGATTGTTACTTCTGCGCTGTAGATCTGACTGGTATAAACAGAAACAACCGGAGTAGCCTGGTATATCCAGATCTGCAGTCAGTACGTCGTCCTGTAGCCCATTCTGAAGCCATTCCTGTTCCCGTGTTTAAAGAACTTCCGGACATTGACGAAGAATCATCCTCCCCCATCAGGGTTGCTGCTGATGATGACGACTATGTGGTTCCAGAATGTAGTACTCCAGTTCCGTTCACACAAATGGAGCTAAATGATCTCGTTCGCGATCTTAACCTCTCCAAGTCATCTGCCGAACTATTGGCATCCAGATTAAAGGAAAAAAACTGTCTCACTGAGAGTGTTCGCATCACCTTCTACCGCAACAGACATCAAGATTTCCTACAATATTTCTGTGAAGAGCTTGACCTGGTGTACTGTAATGATATCGCACGGCTGCTGTACACGCTGAGAGTGGCAAAATACGACCCCGAACATTGGCGGATGTTTATCGACAGCAGTAAGCGCTCACTAAAATGTGTTTTGCTACACAATGGCAACCAGTTTGCCTCTGTACCACTAGCTCACTCAACTACATTGAAGGAGAAGTATGAATCAGTGAAGTATGCTCTGGAGAAATTTCATTATGATGACCATCAGTGGTACATTTCTGTGGATTTGAAAATGGTGAACATCTTGTTGGGACAACAATCAGGGTTTACAAAGTAAACCTGTTTCATCTGCATGTGGGACAGTAGGGACAGGGCTCATCATTACACAATCAAGGACTGGCCTCTTAGGGAGGACCTGGTGCCCTGCAGAGAGAACATCATCAACACTCCTCTTGTGAACAGAGAGAAGATCATATTTCCTCCATTGCGCATTAAGCTGGAGTTGATGAAGCAATTCACCAAAGCTCTCGACAAAAATGGTGACTGCTTCATGTACTTGTGCCAGGTTTTTCCCAGATTGAGCATTGAGAAGCTGAAAACTGGCATCTTTGATGGTCCACAGATCCGTCAGCTAATGAGAGATACGCAATTCGAAACACATATGAGTGAAGTGGAACTGGAAGCATGGAAGGCTTTTGTTCTAGTTGTGAAAAACTTTCTCGGCAACACGAAGGCCACTAACTACGTTGAACTGGTGAACAATATGATAACAGCATTCAGAAACCTCGGATGTAACATGAGTATCAAAATGCATTACCTATTCTCGCATTTGGATCGCTTTCCTAACAACCTGGGCTCCATGAGTGATGAACAGGGAAAGCATTTTCATCAGGAGATCAAGGAGATGGAGAACAGATACCAAGGTCGCTGGGATGCGGTAATGATGGCGGATTACTGTTGGAATCTCCATAGAGACATTCCTGCTGCCGTCCATGCTCGGACCTCAACGAAGAGGAAATTCCTACCATAAGTGTTGCACAATGACGAAACAGTGAACTAACCGAATGTTTTCCTGTCTATTACTTATTAATTAACTATGTAATTAACTAAACATGTTTTCTGTTAACATACGTACATTTTTTTCGGTTCAGTTAATTACACTTCTGTAGGATATATTTGTTTTTTTCAATTCAACTTCACAGCAAAACCTTACCTGATGTACGGAAACGGATGCCATATTCGGGTTCCTGGAGGTTGAAATATCTTAAATTCATTAAAACATGTCAGACCATTAAAAAAAAATTTTTTTTTGTTGTCCTGTGATGAAACACTTTCCAACACTTCCTGAATGCTTTAACAAAACTTCGTTATTTAGGGAAATAAGGTAAATAAGATAACTAAGTAAACATTTTATAAAACGCATAAAGCATTTGAAAAACTGATTTAGGCAGTTACCGTCCATAGCCAAATATGTATTTCAATTCTTTTGAACATCCCTGTACTCCATCTGTAGTTTGATATATATATATATATATATATATACTATATAATGGAAAAATTTAGTTTAGCAACAAAACGCATAACAGGTTGTAATTTTTCTTTCAGCAATTTATACTATTAGATGGAAACATACTTAAATACTTTGTACAGCCCTGTATATGAACTATAGCCTTTATACACACTATAAAGTATGCATAAACATGTTGAAACTTAAAAGCGCATATCATAATTAAAAATGCATTTCGAGCAATCATTGCAAATATACAGTGATTCGGATACAATGTGGTATATGAAATCTTTTGTGTGTTCCTGTAAATGCTATACATTTCGTATTATACATGAAATAACTTATACTAAAGCTCAGCGACACATATCAAATTTCATTATGTATGAAATAGTCATAATTCAAATACACCGCAAACAATTCCTCCCTACACCATTATGTAACGGAATTCTTTTGTGTGGCCCTGTAAATGAATAATAACTATTCTTTGCACCGCATATTCTACAGAATGCATATTTTACATATTTTAGTGGACTTCATAAATGTAAATCAATTTTACTATGTTTGAAAGAACGTAACAACATTAAAAATCGTTTGAAACGATTTTTTCCCATTGGCCGTAATGTAACGGAATACTTTTGACTGACCCTGTAAATGAACTAAACATGCTACAAACTTCATTTGAAATACGGATCGTGCTATGGTAGAAGTCACTAACATCTAAAAATTTCAGAATGATCCGAGTATATTTACGAGAGTTAGAGCACGGACAGACGGACAGACAAACCGAAGTCATGAACACTTTCCAAATTTGTTGGAAAGTGTTAAAAAAAGGTAAGAGAAAATTATAATTTTAAAGCTCCACAAAGAAAAAAAATGATTTTTAAAAAAAGTCCTTCCGGCCAGTGCCGGGAGGAAGAGGTAGCTTTCATATTCCTTATTTTAAAAAAGCCAACTTATATTATTCAAACACACGAAGCTCAATTTAGTGGAAACCGAATATAGGAGATTCAATACTAATTTTTATCAATACTAAATCATTATGAATGAGAATTTTGCGAAATTAGCCAGCATTATCCAAGCTGATTTTATTTAAAGTAACTTATATTTGACTGCCAAATTCGCCGATTTCTAGAGCCTGCTATTTTAAGACAACATGGTGGATGAGGCTAACCAGTGAACTTTGTCGAGACCTTAGTAATTGCTGTGCACATGCTCACTCACATCGGAATCGATTGATATATACGAGTGCTGTCAAAGGCAAAAATCACATTTTTCAAAATGTCACCCACATTAGAAATTGAAACTGCTGTATCTGAGCCATTTTTTAAGATAAAGACAAACAAAAAATGCTCCTGAATCCTTATATCAAGGTCAAATACTTAAGAAATCTTTTTAAATTTCTAATTTTTTTGCACCAAGATGGCTGATGAAGCTGGCCAGCCAACTTGGTCGAGATATTGATGTATACTATTCACATGCCTTCTTATATCGAAATAGGCGAATACGTGTGTTATCGCGTGACAAATACAAGATCGTTTCAAAATGTTAGCCATGCTAGAAATTCAAAGTGCTCTAATTCAACCATTTTTTAAGATATAAACAAAAGAACAAATTTTCAGAAACAAAAACTGCTCCGGAATCATTGTATCAATGCCAAACACATAAAAACAATCTTTTTCATTTTTCAATTTTTTAATACCTCATTTTAAATTTTAAATTTAATTTTTTTTTTAAATGGCAACCTTTTTGAAACAAGATGTAAAATGAAGCTGGCCAACGAACTCGGTCGAGACATTGGTATGTACTATGTACAGACCAAGTTACATCTAAATCGGTTCATAAATACGCCTGATATCGCGTGACAAAAATCAGGTCGTTTTAAAATGTCAGCCACAATAGAAATTCAAAATGGTATAACTCAGCCATTTTTTAAGATATAGACGAAACAAACACTGCTCCCGAATTTTTTTATCAAGGTCAAACACATAAGAAAAAAATATTTTTTCAATTTCCAATTTTTTGGTGCCACATTTCAAATTAAAATTTTTCTTAAAAATTTAAATGGCCGCCATTTTTAAACAAAATGGCGGATGAAGCTGGCCAACGAACTCGGTCGAGACATTGGTATGTAATATGCATAAACGAAGTTACGTCCAAATCGGTTCATAAATACACCTTTTATCACGTGACAAAATTCAGGACGTTTCAAAATGTCAGCCACGCTAGAAATTCAAAATGCTATAAATCAGCCATTTTTTAAGATATAGACGAAATAAAAACTGCTCCCGAATCTTTTTATCAAGGTCAAACACATAAGAAAAAAATACTTTTCAATTTTCTATTTTTTGGTACCACATTTCAAATTTTAAATTTTTTTAAAAATTTTAAAAGGCCGCCATTTTGAAACAAAATGGCGGATGAAGCTGGCCAACGAACTCGGTCGAGACATTGGTATGTACTATGTACACACCGAATTACATCCAAATCGGTTCATAAATACGAGAGTTACAGTGTGACAAAAGTCAGATATATATATATATATATGGATATATATATATATATATATATATATATATATATATATATATATATATATGTCAATTTTGAACGGAGGGTAGTTTCGGGGTCTGGGGGTCATGATCGATGAAAATATACCAAAATTTTTTGAAATCGCTTTCCTCCGAACGGCTGCAACAGGTAGCTTTTTGTAATGAAAGCTACCTAATATATCTCTATAATTTATTAAACGTCATGACCCATATAAAAACTTAATTGGAACGATCCGGCCCGATTGGATTTCTACAAAATATGGCGATATTTCTGAATCAATATTATAGACGGGCAGCGGCTGCACAGACCTACGGCTGAAATTCCAGGATTAGACAGAACTCGATTAGCATATTAAAATGCAACTGGTCTGCCAAGTCATATCTTGGCGGAAACCTCCTGCAGACACGACTTTAGTGATGATCGGTAGGCTTATCATTGTGTTTTACTCCACTCGAAGATATGAAAACATGGGGACTGGGAACAGGAAAACACAATGGTAAACCTACCAGTCAATCCCAAAAATTGGGTTTGCAGGTGTTTTCCGCCAAGATATGACTTGGCAGACCAGTTGCATTTTAATATGCGATTCGAGTTTTAACAAATGTTGGAATTTAAGCAGTCGACTTGATGAGATGATGGTTTGTGAACTCGCCTCTCGGTCTATTATGTTACAATTAAGGGGACAGTTTACCTCAAAATTGGTCAAAAATCGATTTTTATTTTTTAATATTATATGAAAGCCTGTTTATTTGTGAATATTTTGTCTCCTCGATTTTACCCATACGGCAATTATATCGTGAGATCTATATATATATATATATATATATATATATATATAAAATTATTGTAGGTTGGTTGGGTGGGTAGATGTTAGAGAACGGAGGAGGGTGTTGTTGTCTGGCTAATACGCAATGGTTAATTTTAAAAAACATGGGGCTTTTGTATTATTACTATATTTTTGATACGTAATTTATAAGGATGTTGATTTGATATTTTATATGTAATTGGTGACTTTCATTAATATTATATTTAGCTTAATTAAAGTTTTATCTTATTTACAATCATTTGTTATTAAATTTTAATTTACTAAGGACAGTATCATATTAATTACTAATAGTATGCCATTTTTATAGTGATTAATATACATATAAGCATATTTAATATAAATAAATTTATACTGTATGTATTAAAATTGGGTAATTATTTTTATTATTATTCCTCTATTCTTTTTAATATTGATCTATTTTCACTTTGTGTTATAAAATTTATTATCGGTTTAATGTGTTTGAATGCCCCACATTCATACTTTTAATATTTTTATGGCTGTATGAAAATAATCCACACACTATATTTGAGATTTTTTGGTAATGGGAATTTAAGTATCTGATAATCTTCTATTTACTTCCATATTTTTTATTTCCTGTTCATTTTATAATTATCTTATATATAATAGTTATTATTAACTATTTTTATATTATTTTTAATATATATTTATATTAATTATTATTGAATTTATTTTATTTTATAGCATATAGCTATATGCTATATATTATCAATGTTATAGAATTATTTAAATTCTTAGTGTAGTTTAAATGAGTAAGATAATAGAATATTTTGAATGCTTATTTTTAAATTTTATTAACAATAGTTTTTTAAAAATATACATAGTGTGGTTTATATTAGGTTTATAATTATCTATATTTAAGGATTTGTTTGGTTTTGCTGTTAATAATTTTTTTTTTTACATTCAAAGGCTTTCAATTGTTCATCTTGTGACATTTGAATAATAAAAATAATACTAGATGGCAGCACCAAAATTTGTCTTTTGACGATAAGTTATAAATTTTGTCTTTTGCAGCTCCTTTTCAGTTATAATTTCCTACACCAGGTGGATTTTTTTGCTAAATTTTGACGATATTGTTAAATAGTAATTAATTAATTTAATAGTGCATTTTAGTTATTTTAAATAATGTAATTACTTTCTATTTATTTTATTTTATATTATATTAATTCCATTTATCATGGTATTTCAAAATGTATTACTGCATCCTTTGGTATCAATTACTGTGATTTCTTAACTGTTTTATTCACCTTAATTTTTACGATATTTTGGTACCCATGTGTGAGTGGATATATTGAAAAATACTGAAATATTAATCGGTATGTTGTGTATTATTTCTATTTTATATCCTATAAATATTTAAACAGGTTTTATTGATTTTTACATTTCATATTATTTGTTTCTATTCTGTTTTCATTTTTAATCTATTCACTTGATTATATTTGTTGTTCGGGCACAGAGAAAAATAATTTTTAGCTTTAGCTTATTTTTCTCACAGAAAACAACCATATTGCTTATATCATTGAATTCTGTGCCCTTGAAAACGTAATTCAATGTATAAGCTTTTCCATTATTTGTCGGTGTCCACTTTCTTATTTTTTCTCCCATAATAATTCTTATAATAAATTATTTGGCACTTTTTATATACTTACAGCTTTAATTCATAATATTACGGTTTTTGATGGTGGTAGGTTATGTTTAATTAATGGTTATATATATATATATATATATATATATATATATATATATATATATATATATATATATATATATATATGTCACACTATCGTACATGGCACAGAAATCGCGATTATTTGTTAATTGTTTAATGGCAACTCCCGAATGAAACGCATCCCATTCGTTATTGAACAGCATTTAATGCATCTCCATGCCTATAAGGTGGGTTACCATAGGAGGGACCAATGTTCTGTCGCCAAATGCCGCCAAGTTTGTTGTCAACTTGGAGATATATCGCTAAATTTGGCAACCAAGATGAGTCGCCAAAAGTGACGCCAATTTAGCGATAACTCTTATATTTTGCGAAATTCCCATATACTTCTATTGTAAACCAATAGGGTGAACTTGCTTACAGAAAATCAACAAATTGAGATATTTCAATACACCAACAACTAACATTAGCTTAAGGGATTATATTAATTATATTTAAGGGAGTCCAAGTAAATTAAATTTTGAATAAAATTAACATTATACAATACTTAGCATGCTTTCCCAAACATAAATTTTAAGGGAGACCAAACTGGTCGCCAAGGGTGGCTAGTATTGTAAATTTTATTAAGGCTCTCAACTGCTCTGCTCAACAAGCGTAAAATGTTATGACACAATTACAAATTCATTTTTTAACGGAAAGATATAAAATTGGAAGACTTGACTATGGAAACGATTTGGAGTGGAACTGTTTTTTCCATTTTTTGATAAATTACCTATTGAGTTATAAGCGATTTTAATCACGTGACAAAGACGTATTTTCAACCCTTCCTCGAGTGGTTACTCTTCTTTCGCGCGGAAATTCTGTTCAAAATGCCCACTTTGACAATATTTCCTGAAAGCTCTGATGCGTTTGCAAAAAAACGGAAAACACAGTTCGATTACATAATTTCTGAACAACAACACTTATGCTTGTTTCACGCATTTCCGAGCAAAAATAAATTAAAACTTATGTCATAAAGTTGCTTTTTTAGATTTGAGAATAGCCTTAATACACCCATTGCAATTACCCACATAAATTTAAACTTTAAATGGCTTTTTCTCCATATTCATATTTTCTTCGCTTTCACATTTTAAAAATGCTAAGGCCTTTTTTTTTGTATTTGAGACAGAGATTTAATTTTTTTGTAAATTTTCTTTATTATATGTGTGATATATCTGCGCATTTAATTAGCCTTTAGGTTTTTTTTTTTTTTTTTTTAATAAAAGTAATATAATCATGTGTTTTTTTTTTTGTTTTTTTTTTTTTTGTTTTACACTATGTATATCAGTAAAAAAATTATATTAAATGTAATATTAGATGTATCTAAAAATCCATGCGCAATCATTTGAAAATCTTTTAAAAAAATATTGGACAAAAATATTAATATTTAAAAAACTAGTAGGGATTTTAAAAAATTCAAATAAAAATTAAATTTTAATTAAATGTGCAGTTAATTTTTTTTAATGTGGTTTTAGTTTAACATTGAAATGCAGTGAGTTTACCATTTGAACCATATTAAAAACAAAAAAAAATGTTAAAAAAGTAAACTACCCCCTTAAAATTACTTATGCATAAATTTTCTTTTCAGACTGTATTTGGAATTCACGGAATGCAGAATAATAACAATATAAATGACTGCTTTGAGAATTACGTACATAAACAAAGACTAAAAAATATATTTACATTCAAATGATGATCGAGTAAGAAAATCAACGTACTTTAGAATGGATTAAGAAAATAGAAAATCATAATTTTAAAGCTCTTCAAAGAAAAAAAAGCAGATTTTTGAAATATATCTCTGTAATTTATTTAACCAAAATAAATTTTTACTGATTTCGCTAAACAAATGTACAACATCACTATAAGTTTTTGAAAAATAAAAAAATAAAAATAAAATGCCATCTCAACATGGGAAGACGAATTCAAAGGTGTGTAGAATCCAAACAGTAACCAGATCTGGAAATTTTGGTCCGTGCAGGCTTCCAGGAAGAATGAAGTCCATGCCCGTCTCGACACAGTAAAGGAGTGTGGCCCGGCCCGTGTCTCCAGAAAAATGTATAAGGCCCAGGCTTTTCTCGGCCCGTCCCGGAAAGAGTGGAGATCAGACCCGACATGGTCCGATTCTCGTGAATGAAAATTTGCCCAAGCTTTAGAACAAGTCCGGGTCCGTAAGATCTCTATCCTGAATACAGAATCGTCGCATTGTTTTGTGCGTATACTATGCAAAAAGATGAAATAATTTATACAATTATTCATACAAATAATACAAATTTATACAAATAATACATACAATTATGTATACATATAAAAATGTGTTTGTTAGAAAATTTCATAGTTCTACGACGATTATTTAAAAAAAAATTTTTTTTAAACTTTCGCTATCACTTTAAAGGTTAGAACAGTGTTAATCAGTTTGGAGACTTCATGATAAACCACAAACTTAAACGAAATGTTAAATTATTTAAACTCTGTAGCATTTTTTCCCCCTTATAATTCTCGGTAATCTATTGAAGAGATACAACGATCAACTTTCACTTTATTTCAATCTTGTCAGATTATGACCTCTTAATGTTTGTTCAATCTGGGTATTATTTGGAAAAGCCCAAAAGATTACATGATTTAAAAAATGTTGGAAGTTAAAAAATAAATAAAATAAAAGCACAGTACGTTGTAATCAAAGGGAAAACCCAAATGTATTTTTTTTTAGATTATTTTTAAGGGTGTTCTCAAATCCAAACTGGCTGCTTTCTGACACATTTTTAAAATTAATTATTGTATAGGCAGACGTATGAAATTGGCATGTGCTCTATTGGTGCAATATTGGCTGGCTCTTATTCAGAAACTAGGTAATCGAATTGGGTTTTTTTCCGTTTTTCGATAAAGGTAGAAAATATTTCGGAAAATACTATAAAAGTTGGCGTTTTGAATCGGATGCCTCAGTTCATGAAAGGAAAAACAACTGCCGTCCTGAGACAATAATAGCTTACAACTCAAAATGTATTTCATTTATAGAAAAAAAATCTGTTTTATTATAAATCCAATAATTATGTCTGGGAGTATCATGCTTTTATGTTTAAAAATGAGTGCGTAAATATGTCAGAAAGTTTCGCATTTTTAAGCGGGAAAAAATATATTTTGTTTACAACCGTCTTAAATTGTGGTTAAAAATATATTATCTATAATTATACACTAATTTCTACTAACAAGGAATTAACTCAGATTAATTAAGCATTAAATTTGTTATATATTTTTTTCTCTTGTTGCATTTTAATTTACGTTACCTGCATATTAAGAAAGTACCTTTAAATCAAATCCATTATACCTTAAAAATCAAACCCATTACACTTTTAGTAAATATCTACCAAATTCAAAAAAATAAATGATAAATTACCTTTATGAGATTACCTTTATAAGATCACCTTTATAAAATTACCTTTATTGCAACCGAGAAGAATGCTTAATTCTAGACCTTAATAAGCAGAAAATCCGAAATCTTACTGAGGGATACATTTCGAATCTTTGGACTTGGGAATTCCCTCGTCCTCTCGTGAACTCATCAGAAGTGGCATTTGGATCTAATAACTGTTCACGGCTTCATCAACGTTTCATGGTTTTAATGATGAAATGTGAAAAACTGATGACAATTTAATGATAGGTGTCTCCAGTTTCAAAATTAGTTATCTATGGATCTTGCGATTAAAGTAATGGTAATTAAGTAACATTAATTTTAAATTTAATAATTTTAGTTTTTTAAGGAACCGTGGACTTTTATTTGAGCAATAAACGACCCCGAAGTCGACATTTCTTTTTGTGTGTATAATTATTCTCCAATCTGTATTACATCATTCCTGGAAAACCACTTGCAGGTGCGATTATTTTATGCAAAATTACAAAAGTTTTAATTTTGTTCCCAAACAATTTTTTGGCCTTTTAATATACTTTAAGTCTGTTTTTCTCAATACTAATATTTTAGCTTTTTTTAAACTTTTGAAATGCACCTTGCCATTTAATGTTTGATCAAAATTCATGAAACTGGTAAAGAATAATCCTGATATTGCTTAAAAAGAAACTGTGTATGCATTTTAAAATTCGACTTTATTAAGACAATTAAATTTGATTTTTAACTTATTATAAGGCAGAATTTTGATGAAAATCGATATGGAATTCAGAAAAAATAACTATTTAAGGGATTAAAAAATCGATGCACAGATTTGTTTCTAATAAAGTTTTGCGTGATTAAAATCCAAAATCGAGGAAATATCTAAAAAATTAAGACACAAGGAGCATTTTAAAATTTTATTTTAAAAGATCTTAAAATTATAATAAGATTGGAAAATTTCTTTTAAGGGGTTCTATATACTTATGGTGAAATGCATATTTTCACAAAATATCAAATCTCTATTATGAAAATTAAAATAATTTTTCCTAAACTTCTACCCTCCCTTAATGAGAAAAAATTTACTAGCTTAACTAAATCCCAGCAGAAACCCCTAAAGTAGATTGTCTATCTATATTATAAAGGGCAAACGTATCTGTCCGTAACACTGACTTCATTCGCATGATAACAACACCTGACGATTAAATTTAACTTTTACTGCATTTTTTTAAATTTCTAAACACCGCATATTTTCAATTTTCACACCGTCAAATAGGAAAAAAATGTACTTTTAAACGCAATTTGTTTGACCCCCCCCCCCTCCAAAAAAGAGAGAGAGAGAGAGAAATCGAAAGATCATGCAGCACATTGGGTTACTACGTTATCTAATATATTATGTATGTATATTAAAACATATACGCACTTAAAATTTATTTCTCAGTGGCAATAAATGAATAAAAAGAATATCCGTTATTGGTTTAATGTTATACAAATAAGCTAATTATCAAATAAATATATTATTCCAGATCAAATAATATTTATTTTGACTTTGCTTGGAACAAATACTTGCATTTAACGCGTAATACTTCGTAATCTCCTGTGGAGAAACATACGGGCGGCTTTAATTTCACTTGTATTCTTTCGATTTTGTCAGATTACAGTGTCTTAACGCGTGTTCAAGCTGACGGGAAATCCCAAAATGAAAAACCCAAAGCAATAAATGCTTCAAAAAATCGTGAAAAGCAAAGACAGAAAAAAAAAAAAAAAAAAAAATATCTTGTAAACAAATAAAAAGAAAAATTGTAATACAAGAAAAATATTTCTTATTCAATCGTAAGATTGATTTGAATAGTTGCTTCCTTCAGTTTGTTCTACAAAGAAGGAATTTAATTTAATTGTTTCTTAAAAGACTTATGATTTCTGTGAAAAGTTCCGTAAGAAAATTTTTTATTTGGACATTTTGTGAACTGGGTGGCGGATTTCAATATTATTATTATTATTATTATTATTATTATTATTATTATTATTATTATTATTATTATTATTACTGATAACGTAGAAGGATATAGTAACAATTCAAATACATATAAAAGTACAAATAATTGTATGAAAATTAATTTCAGGTGCATATATATAATTTATAAGTATTTAAAATACATCAAAATATCTCAAAATACATTAGAAAAACCCAGAACGTTTTCGACCATTACAAGGCCGTCATTAGTAGGATTTAAATGTTGTTATTATTTTCTTTGTGCTTATTTGAGAATTGTCCAGAAGAAAACATTATAATTTAAATTTAAAGGTTGTAATGTAAAGTACCCAGTAGTTGAAACTGGACCAATAGTTGACACTTTTGTAGAAACAGTAGTGTAACAAGAAAACGTCACAGGTAGGAACATGAGAGACACAGAATTTTTAAAATCTATCACCTTGCGGCAAAACTGAGAATTAAAACTATAAACAGTCGAGCCCAATTCCAATATGGCGGAAGACAACAAAGAAGCATGTGTGCAAAGTTGAATTTTTCGAATTTATCTTAAGAAAAGTGATAAGGATCGCACGTTACAGTAAGTATTAAAACCCGTAATTTATCTTAATTTCTGGTTATGTTTTGATTGATATTGATTGTTTCGATGTCCAAGAATTGTATTGGAATAAAATTGATGAATTTTGTGCAAAATAGCGGGAGTGAGTGTGAGTGTCAACTATTGAATATGAAAAGAAACAGATTTTCAAAAGTTGACACCCAGTGTCAACTACTCGCTCATGTTGGGATTTTGTTAATCTAATTCAGTGCAATGAAAATAAGTTGAAATCTACCAGATAAATTCATGACTGACCTTTGAAAAACTAAAAATGCATTTAAACCAATAGATGACACAGGGTGTCAATTATTGAAATTAGGGAGTGTCAACTACTAAAATTAATTATTTTTTTTTTAGATGCCACCTACGAAGGGAAATTTTAGGAATTACACGGAAGAGAGCATGAGAGCTGCTGTAGAATACGTTAAAGTCAACAAAGCTGGGTACAAAACAGCGGCTAAAAAATTTAACGTGCCTAGAATAACTCTGAAATACAAAGTTGAGGGAAAACCCCCAATGAAAAGGTAAAATATCGGCTGTTAGTGCTTGATTTTGCACTCGATCTTTCATTTTTGTTATTTGAGATTAATTAGGTGGTTTTATGTTATAATTTCAGATCTATGGGACTTTTTTTATTTTCATTAAAACTTCTGATCTTTCATTAAAACTTCTGATTTCATTAAAACTTTTTGCTAATTAACGGTTCTTATCATTATGTCTTTATATGGGGCAATTAATATAGTAATATAATAATAAAGAGTATTTATTATTATTAATTTAGGCCTCGCCGCAGTCAGTGTCAATTACTAGTTCACGAAGGTGTCAACTACTAAACTCTCACGTTCACGATGGTGTCAACTTCTGGACAAAAATCATGTTTTCATATCCCCTAGTAATTTTTACAAAATGTATTCATTTCGAGACATTAAACGTTATGATTTTGTGGGAAAATGTTCAAACCCCCTAGTAATGATCAAACTGTTTCCCTTAATTGAAAACTGCACGAACCAAAGGCGACGAATGCCGAAAAATTCCTTAAGGTGTCAACTACTGGGTACTTTACCTAACGTTAGATGATATGCCAGATAAAATTATTCAAATTTTCAACAAAACGAGCTTTCATCTTAAATTCATATAAACAGTACAAATACATGTACAAGAATTACTTTCAGGTGCATATATATAATTTATAAGTATTTAAAATACATCAAAATATCTTAAAATACATTAGAAAAAACCCCAGAAAGTTTTCAACCTTCACAAGGCCGTCGTCGGTAGGATTTAAATGTTAATATTTTTTTGCGCTTATTCGAGAATTATCTAGAAGAAATTTATTTCAATTTAAAAGTTGTACGTCAGCTGAGATGCCAAATAAAGTTATTCAAATTTTCAACAAAACGAGCTTTCATTTATTATGCAGCAAATTTCTCCATACTCCATGGATATCGTACGATAGTGCATCGTTACAAGATGTACCTTTATTGGCGATTATTTCAATTGATTCTCTTATAATAGCTTCCTGGTAATTATTTGTACGAAATATAATTTCCGATTTATTAAAATCTATTTTTGTAGGTTGAGTTTGAGCTAATCTTGATAATGTAGTATCGGGTCTATTTAATCTGATGTCTGCTTTATGCTCTTTACTTCTATCATGATATTTTCTCATCGTCATACCAACACCAACATAAATAAAATATTTACTATCTTTTTGGAAATGTATAATGTATATCCCGGATCTATTGATTGCTTGGACGGTATCAAATTTAGTATTTAACAGATATTTTAACTTTGGGGGAGGGGTTGCGATTAATTTTACATCATATTTGAAAAGGGTATGCCTCATATTTTCAAAAACCCTTGGAATGTAGTTAACTTTACAAAATTAAATCTTTTATCTAGATCTGCGCTTCGTTTTCCATAATCTTCCACTTTAAACTTGTTTATGATTTTTTCAATAAAACGGGATGGAATTTTATTTTCTATTGCTATTTTTCTAATTGCATCTAGTTCTTCTTTTAGGTGATGACTTGAGCAAACTTCAAATGCTCTTTTTATATAATAATTAAATGGTGCTAATTTGTAACTTATATGTGAACTGCAATCAAAAGGAATAGTGGCATTGGTTCTGTTAGTCTTCCTAAAAGCTGTGCGATCAATTTAATTGTCAACAACAACGTTTTTGTATTCAACCACCAAATTTATAAACAAGCCAATGCTGCATCAGTGGGCTCCTTTTATATTTCAGAAATGATAAAGACGTTGCAATTATCCGGACCGATAAGACTAATCGTATTGCTGTTTTGAACCGAGAAGATTATTTCGAGAAAATGAACATTTGCATTAATAATATGGACTGTGTACCGTTAAATAAAGACCCGAATATGAAAATTGAAAATAAAGATTTAATCGGGAGAGGTGATTGGCCAACATTTAGGAAAAATAAACTAAGGATTAACAAGACTTCAACCACTCCCTCCCTCATAGGAAGAGTTAAGGATCATAAAGCTGATTTACCAATCCAACCAATCGTCACAAAATGTTCTTGTCCCACTACTTCATGGAAAAAACCTATACGCACCTCTTAAAGTGATTTTTACCAAAGTCTAATTATGCACTGCAAATAGAGGCGTCTTAAATTTAGACACATATGTGACTGAAAAAGAATTTTAGACACTTAAGTGTCTTAATCTGAAAATTAAGGCATTATAGATGTCTTAATTTAAGATACATAAGTGTCTTAGTATGATCATGGTGTAAATGAACTGAGAATAGTGTCTAAAATATCCGCAAACGTCTTATTTTAAGACACTTCGTTGCTTCAAACGTGTCTTAATTTAAGACGTTTTGATTCTTCCGACGCAATAACCATCAGGGGGCACTGGGGCACTGCCAGTCGCGCATGCGTTTTAGATGTCTTCGTTCAAAGTTGGTATACGTTGTAATTCAAACGAAGTTTGTTTTTATGTACGCGTGTATTTTAATTCGTTTTTCGCGGAATGTGAAGTTCTGTGATTTAAATTCGTATTCACTTGGATTATTTATTTATTGAATACATACATCTGACGTGTGTGCTTGACATCAAATGTCTCTTAGAAGCTGTCGTCCATATAAGGGCGGGATAGACACAGAACAGAAGTAGACGACGTTTGAAGATTACACCCGGAAATTCTACAAAGCGTGTGCAATGGACTTAGTGTTAATTCGTATTAATTTATATCAATAATATTGTGATATTCATCTTCGTCCTGTCGAAGCTAGCAAAAAAAAAAAGAAACTTTTGTCTGGCGGGTCCTATTTTGAGGATGAAACATTTCATTCTTTAAATATGGCTAGTCGGATATATTATGGAATTTCGTACTAAAATAATGCAAGCCCTTCTCCTTCACTAGGGTAGTTTTTGAAATTTCAAATCGAGGAATTTTTCTGACCTCTTGCAACATCGATTGAAGTAAGTGTCATAATTTCTTTATAGTACTGAAATGAGTGTCTTTTATGATTTTATTTATAGTATAAACAAAATCTTGCGTGAAATTCAATTAGTTTTAAATCTGTTTGCGAAAAAACCCATTAATTCTAGAAGTATATATTTTTAAACTTATGACGTTGTCTTTTATTACAAATTATATATTCTGAATTTTCATCTTTTTTTCCCAAATTTAAAGTAATAATATTACTAAAAGAGAGACATTTTAAGTTGAATATTCATTCTCTTGCTTTCAATCGCAGTTTCGTTTCAATGGTTAATTCTTATCTCACGTAACGACCACAATGAAAGAAAAAAAAAAGCATTGGAAAGATCTTTCTTCCTAACGTAAAACCGCAGATTAAAAAATAAGATAAATAAAGTGCGTGAAAACGTATGACGTTGTCATGATTCATCTATTATGTGCTCCTTAATTTTAAAACTGCCAGTAAAAATATACATATGTATTTGATTTGAAATCAAGTATAATATTGATTTTTTGATTACTTTTAGTAGAAAAGTAATTTGAAATTTATAATGGGAAAAAGTAAAAAGCTATAACTAGATTTTGTACTTAATATTGTGATTTTTGTAACTGTATTTATATACACTTATACGAAAATTACAAGAATGACAATTAGATGTTAAGATATATATTTAAGACAAATGAAGCTTGGAAACTATAAGTTATTTTTTCTTCTTGCTATTAATGTAGGATATTTATTTATTTATTTTTATTGATAGTTGAATAGCTTTTGTGATTACCCTGTGATCTACATAAAAACTTGCTGAAGTGGCATGTGGCAATATAATTTTTTTAAATTTAATTTTTAAATAAGAATTTAAAATTTTTTTCGGGAAGGGAGGTGGGGGGAGGGGGATTTTGTATTCAATTTTCGTAAAGCTGATATCATAAATCCTTTTCGATATTGCACTGATTATAATGAAAGTTTTGAACTTTTAGTGTAGGGCAAGATTAAAAACACAAAATATATTTAACAAAATACCGAAGTAATTTTTTTCTTAATGTTATTAAAGTGGAATATTTATTTTTTAATTTTTTTACTCATAGTTAAATAACTGTTGTGATTATCATCTGATAGATATGTAAAATTGCCTATGTGTCAATATAATTTTTAATTAAATCTAATTTTTAAATTATATGAATTTTCCTTTTTGGGGGAGATGGGGGGATTTTATTTGCAATTTTCTTACATCTGACATTTTAAATCTCTTTCGACATTCAACCGAGTATAATAAATATTTTAAACTTTTAGAATAGGACAAGATTTAAAAAATATATATATTTATCCATGTATCTTAAAAGCTCTTAATAGCGGAAACTTCGGGATCGCGGAATTTGTCTGATGATCGGAGATGTCTGCTTTTGTGAGGTAAAAATATACAAATATGTATGCTTGTGCTTTGCGGATTAAAAAAGTATTCGCTAAATAGAGGTGTCCGCTATTCGTGAATGTCCGTTAACCTCCACAATGGATACTCCCGAGTACCGGACATCTCTATTTAGATAACCATAGTGTAGGGTTGCATTTTTTGCAAAAGAACTTCTTGATTAAAGCATGGGTATTAAAGCAGTGTCCCGTCCCCCTACGATTTAAGTGCCACCAAATTTAATGTGCAATATTTGTAAAGCTTATATTTTAAATCCGTTTCGAAATTGTACTGAATATAATCGATGTTTTGAACTTTTAAAGTAAAATAAGATTTAAAAAAAAATCATATTCAAAATCATATTTATCATCAAAACAAATATTTAGATAAATATTTTTTGCTTTAATCTTGTTCTATTCCTGAAGTTCAAAATATTGATTATAATCAGTAAAATGTCGTAAAAGATTTAAATAAACAGCTTAACGAAAATTGCATACCAAAATTAGGAGCACCAAAAAAATCAGGCTGCGGGGGGGAGGGGGGAGGGCGTGTGGAGGGGGCAAGACCCCAGCCAAATATTTTTCCAGGGTTCAACGTGGTCAAACATGGCTACGTATGATGCTTACAAAAAAATGGATGCTATTAAGACGTTTGAAGTGTCTGAAATTCAGACGCAAAAAGTGTCTGAAAAAATTCAGACATTTTAAAATGTCTGAAAATTGAACACTCCGTTTCAGACACTTAAGTGTTTGATTTTCAGACATTTTAATTTACAGTGTGTTATTGAATCAACATCTCGATTTATTGAGAAAATTAAAAATCTAAAGCTTGAAACTTCTTCAATTATGGCTAGTCTAGATGTGGTATCTTTGTACCCATCTATTGATATCAATGAAGTCACTAAGAATATTGAACGTCTGATCTATTCTGATCGTACGTTTACACAAAGTATTAAAAATACAGTGAAATCAGGTTTGAATTTAATTGTCAACAACAACGTTTTTGTATTCAACAACCAAATTTATAAAGAAGCCAATGGTGCACCAATGGGTTCCCCTATTTCAGGTTTACTTGCAGAGTTTAAACAACGCCCGCTTGAGATTATAATCATGGAAACTGAAAGACTGTGACCGGATTATTGGTTCAGATATGTTGATGATGTTTTCATTATATGAGATCACAGCAAAGATGAATTATACTCCTTCTTCTTGTTATCTTATTTAGATAAAATCAATATGTTTGTCGGAGTTTCCTCTTAGTCCGCACAACTTCGAAGAAAATCCTTGTTATTTATATGCTGCCACCACCGATATGATTACGTGATATCGGTCACGCACTGAGAGGATTGTTTAAATGAAAACCTACGCTTTCAATTAACTAAATTAACAGTTTATTTACACACTATTTACACAATAACAAAACACTATTTACACTTACAAACTCGGATATAGGTGATCTGGTTCAACATTAAATTGAATGCAGTAAATGCTGGCTGTGTACTGTTAAACTACGTTAAATCACTCTCACTCTACACACGTTAAATTAGCTTTCCGGAGATCAATCTCGATCTCCTAACACATATGTGCTCTAAGCCTAAGCTCTCCGAGCCTCACTCAATCCTACGCTCTATCTCTACGAGCTATACACAGTGACTACCTTGCGCTTGGCACTCTCGGCTCCAACTGAACCCTACGCTCTATCTCTCAGAACTCTCCCCAGGAACACACGCCCACTTTGCGCGCTACGCTCCAAAACTGACTATCACAGCAGAAGAGACTGCCTTCCAGCAACCCCTTGCTACTTCTCAACGTAACCCCTCAGGGTTCCCTGCTCGCATTCCAAGCTCCTTTTCTCGTTCGTGGAATGTCTTTGTCTCCCCATCTTCAACAGACATCTCAAAAGGTTGGGCAAACCCCTTTCCAACTATCTTTTTTCCCCTTCATTCCATCTATACATTTTCCCCGGCTTAGATCCACTTTTAGACAAGAAAAGGATGTTATTTTGAAATTCCAGTACACAGGCCATACAATATATCATATATTAAGTCAAAAATAATATAGAACCCCAGTTCTAATAGCAGATATTTCTCAGAACCTGACAATGTTAGACAACAAAATAAAATTCACACTAGAAATAAAAGAAAATCAAAAACTTGCATTTGTGAATGTCCAGCTTATCAGAAATACAACTAAACAGAATCTTGATCGCGCAGTTTTTAGGAAGACTAACAGATCCAATGCTACTATTCCTTTTGATTGCAGCTCCCCTATAAGTTACAAATTAGCACCATTTAATTATTATGTAAAAAGAGCATTTGAAGTTTGTTCAAGCCATCACCTAAAAGAAGAACTAGATGCAATTAGAAAAATAGCAATAGAAATTAATCACAGAATTTGTAATATAGGGTGATTCATAATGAATGGGACAAAAAGAAAACATGATTGTGAACGTTGTAATTAATATATTTAGAAAATTAAAATTTACCTCAAAACTACATTTATTCAAGTTTCTACAGGTGTTCAATATGTGCTCCTCCGGTGACACTAAGAATGTCTACACGGTGATCAAGCTCCTGCCACACTCGTGATAGCATATCCCCTGTAATGGAGTTCAACACTGCAGTTATCCGCTGCTTCAGTTCCTCTAAGTCCTGAGGAAGTGGAGGCACAAACACCTTGTCTTTAACGAAACCCCAGAGAAAAAAATCACAGGGCATTAGGTCTTACAACCACTTCCGGTTTTGTTTCTTTTCGTCCTGGGCTTTTGCTCTTGCATAAGCAGCCGGTATCCGGGAACTGCTTCACCCACCTGCTTATGTTAAGCCGATGCGGTGGTTGTTTACGAAATTTCGTGCGAAAATGTCTTTGCACAACAGTTACCGAAGAGGTTTTGGCATATTCGAAAACGCAGTACGCTTTCTCCTGCATGGACGACATTTTGTTTAACAGCGTCTCTAGCGGCGAGTTCGTCATTCTATTATTTTTCCCTGTTGCCAAATAAAACTTGTATAATTGTAGTTGCAGAATAAATTTGTTTCGGCTGAATAAATCCATTACGGCAGTCACACTAAGCTATTCTTTTTGGCCTATTCATTATGAATCACTCTGTATATTTCTGCAATTAACTAAGGCAAAAAATCTGTCAATTCTGATAAACGCAAAAGATCTTTTAGAAAATACTTTCATTTTGAACCGAATTTCCGCAGCGACACTGCAAGACAGTAGAAAAACCAGTTGTCACGTAACCAGAATCGCTTTTAACTCGATAAGTAATTTATTTAACAAAAAACGGAAAACTCCCTTCGATTCCAAATCGCTTCAATAGTCAGGCCTGCCAATTTTATGTCATTACATTTAAAAATGAGCCAGAAAATGTGTCAGATGTCTATAGTGACGTCCTATGCGTACTTTTCTATAGATGTTGTTTAAGACTGGGTCGTAAACGTGGAAATCTTCCGCGGATGAAAATGACATCATTTTATACGAAGTAAAAGTCTGTATTTTAAGTGTTAAAACTGAAATATGTTTTCCAAAAGTGCATCATTTTTACTCCAACGGCTTTGAAATTCTTATTTTCTTTCGTCAAAATTCAACGGGTTCCATCTAGTAATATATTTTTCTTTCATCGAGGCAATACTAAATTTTGAAAAAAGCAGAATTCCTGCTTCCTGCTGGTTTTGTTTTATTTAATGTCAGCAGATAAAAAACTTTTTCAAGTTACGATACAACTCACAAGGAAGGTCTCCTTACTGGGCATACTCACAAAATTTTCAAAAAAATACCAATTAAACTACTTATGTATGTAATAAAGGATCACTCAAATTTAGCGGCGGAATTACAGTAGAAAGTCTGTAAAAAAAATAAAATACTTTCGAGAATTTGGCGCGAAAAGACGAAAGCGTCACGCGATTTGGCGAGCAGCACTTTTCCTCGCCAAAAGCAAACGATTTTAATGCATCTGAAAATTGTTTGTTAATGGATTTTTAGAATGCGTGTAAAAAGTATTTAATAAATTTAAACATAAACAATGAGAGAGTTTAATAAATACATTTTTCGTATTACATATTTATGGTGCTTGTTATTTAATTTTATTACTTTAAAAACAATTTCATACATAAAAAATACTTTCATATATTTAGGCGTATTCAAAAATAAAGTCAAGATTCATTTACCAGTTATTCATTTCAATATCAAAGAATTCGTCGTTTCCATAGCAACAAAATAGAATCGACTCGACAGTGCTCAATTGGACGTAATTTTGAGATATTGAAACAATTTTAATTTATTTTAATTTTATTTTAATTCATAAAATTTGATATTTAACTTTCATTATAAATATATATATATATATATATATATATATATATATATGACAAAACCATAGTTAAATCGACAGAACTAAAGTTATTTACATTAAATTAATTTAAACAAGTTCAATATAAACATTTTTATCTTAAAGAGTATTCGACATAAAAAAGCATTTTTTGAAATTTCATTTCATTGCCAACCGATGATAAATCGCCAAATAAACGAAATTTTCATTATTTTTTACGAACGTCCTATCGAGGTTCCGCCAAATTTTTTCTATAAACATATATATCCACATGAGAAGAACAGTCTGCAATTTTTTTGGATTTTTCTGAATATGCCCGTATGGAGACCTTCCTTGTCAGGAAAATCCCCCCCCCCCCCCGCAAAAAAAAAGATAGAATGAATAAAAGATAACACCTCATAATATTAAATATTTTTATCAACATTTAAAAACGAAAACATAATGTTTTACGGTTTTCTAATCCAACCAAAATTAAAGAAATCACTTTCCTTATTTCAAAGAACAGTTTCGTTTTAATGTTTACTTCCTTCTCTTTGTATTTGAAAGAACAGTATTTTATTTACTGCCCTTTAAAAGATTTTTGCTGTATTGCAAATTTTTTCGTGGAAAAGGAGTTATTAACATGACATCATGTGGACTGAGTGATGTCTATTTTTTTTCTGCACACACTGAGTAAAGAAACTTGATGGTCACTTTCAATTTTCCTTTCACCTCTAAAACTCGAAATGCCAGTATAATATTTTGATTTTACTGGTGATGTCATTTTTATATATTTCATGCTTTAACTGAAAGATCTTAAATATTGTTTAATAAAGAACATTGGAACTGGTGAATCTAACTTCAAAGACGTTTGGCACCAGTATTTAAGATTATAATTTTTCTGTTTGATATATTAATCGCAGAATTTTTAATGTCCTTGTTTAATCACAGAATTTGTAATATATTTCTGCAATTAACTAAGGCAAAAAATTTGTTAAAAATTCTAAAATTTCTTTAAAGCTGTTCTCAAATCCAAAAGGGTAACTTTATGATATAAGTTTTAATTTATTTTTGTTCGGAAATGCATGAAACTAGCAGGTGTTTATTGTTCAGAAACTATGTAACAGAACAGTTTTTTCCTTTTTTTTTTTTTTTTTTTTTTTGAAACGCAATATATCTTTCAGAAAATAACATAAAAGTGGGCGTTTTGAACCGAATTTCCGCGCGAAAGAAGAATAACCAGTCGGCGAAGGGTGAAAAATGTCTTTGTCACATGATCGAAATAGTTTATAATTCAATAGGTAATTTATTTATTAAAAAATTGAAAACACAGTTCGATTCCAAATCGCTTCCATAGCCATGCTTTCTAATTTTATATCTTTCTGTTAAAAAATGAACTTGTAAGTGTGTTAAAACATTTTTCGCTTGTTGAGCAGAGCAGTTAAGAACAGTCTTAAAGTCAGCGTATTGAAAACTTTTTCAAGCTCACATACAACTCAAGAAACCCCCCCCCCCCCCAATAAACATAAATAAATAAATAAATAAAATAAAATAAAATAAAAGGATAGAATGATTAAAAGATAACACCTCATAATATTAAATATTTTAATCAGCATTTAAAAAAGGAAAGAAAACATAATGTTTTACGGTTTTGTAATCCAAGCAAAATTAAAGAAATCACTTTCCTTATTTCAAAGAATAGTTTCGTTTTAATGTTTACTTCCTTCTCTTTGTGTTTTAAAGAACAGTGTTTTATTTACTGCCCTTTAAAAGATTTATGTTGCATTGCAAATTTTTTCGTGGAAAAGGAGTTATTAACATGACATCCTGAGGACTGAGTGATGTCTATTTTTTTTCTGCATACACTGAGTAAAGAAACTTGATGGTCACTTTCAATTTTCCTTTCACCTCTAAAACTCGAAATGCCAGTATAATATTATTTTGATTTTACTGGTGATGTCATTTTTGTATATTTCATGCTTTAACTGAAAGATCTTAAATATTGTTTAATAAAGAACAATAGAACTGGTGAATCTGGAAGGTCATTATGGAGGTGCGTATACACGCCTTAAAATTTCAAAGGGGCTGTGCATAGATAACGTTATCATTTTAGGGGGGGGGGGCGGCGGTCTGGCACATGATATCGTAAGATATCTCTAGGGGGAGGGGGAATTTTCTTTTGATATTGCTTATCATTTTTTATCCAACCAAAATTTTCTCTTTTTATTTGTAACTTGGTCTTTAGATCAAAATAGTACGTTATCTTTTTTTCAGTCTGTTATCTATTTTTATGAAAATACAAAGAAATTATTAAAATCATTAAATAATTATAAAGTTATTTAATTTCAAAATATGTAATACCCCAACGTTCAGTATTCCTATTCTTCTGTTATATGCGTATGCATATATTATACGCTGTTCGAGGAACCATATGCGAAATATGTTTGAAATGATACATGTGTTTACTGGTAAATAAAAGAAAAAGAATATTGTCCACCTGATTTCTTGATAAGAAATTCTGTCTGCAACCACCCCGCGCGGGGGCAAGTCCAAGAAGACATTACCGCTGAATGCATTATGTTACAAAAAGATATTATCAAATACTTTTAAAAAGTAACTATTTCTTTTAAGGTCATTTGATTTAAAGTTATTTCATATATAAAGCGATATTTTATTATCTTCTCTTGAATCAATAAAGTAAGCGAAAAATAAATGTAATCATAGTTATATATCACTCCAAATAAAAGAAAAATATAAAAAAAAAGTTTAGACATTGATAACGACATCATTACGGGAGGGGGGGGGGGGGGTGACGAGAGGTGATAACTCATGATATCGTAAGGAGAGGGAGGGGTCCAAAATTACCAAAAAGTTGATAACGTTATATATATGCATACGTACAGCCCCAAAGACGTTTGGCACCAGTATTTAAGATTAGAATTTTTTTGTTTAATATTTTAATCGCAGGATTTGCAATTACCTTGTTTAATCACAGAGTTTGCAATATATTTCTACAATTAAATGAGGCTTTTTTATTATTATTATGGCAGAAATGTACATATCCGGACTATACAGGGTGGTTTAAAAGCCAATTGCAAATTTTAAAATTTAGTATAAAATCAAGTAATTGTCGTAAGGGAGTGCGAATTGGACGCAAATCGCAAATGCTTTTCACGATTAAGCTTTCTAAAAGCTAAAAAAAAATAGTTCCAAACTTCATCCACAGATGCCGGTGTACCTTAAATTATCAGAAAGAAGCATAAAAACTAAGGATAGACCGAAACAGAAACAGAAACCGAATTTTGGTAATCTCCGTATTTTCGGCCGAAAACGAAAATGTCCCCAATTTTTTTTATTAATTAATACATACATAAATATACATAATTATTTATTAATTATACGTGCTCATTAAATATACATAATTATTCATTAAGGAAAATTTTCGAAAGAAGAAACGAGATTTTTGGAATACAGATAGTTTTGGTCCTTCCGAATTTTTGGCAGCATTTTTCCGAGAACGAATTTTCACCGAAGGTCTGATTCTTTATAAAAACTGAGGACAATCAGTTACGGATCATTTATTATGTGAAAAGCAGTTATAGAGCATTTATTTTACTCGAACTAAAAAGGACGCACACATTGAAATATGGTAATGGATTACACAAAATATGTTTTTGATGCTTCTTTCTGATAATTTAAGGTACAGCGCCATTCAGGGGTGAAGTTTGAAACT
This sequence comes from Maratus speciosus, assembly GCA_963932465.1. Lineage (NCBI taxonomy): Eukaryota > Metazoa > Arthropoda > Arachnida > Araneae > Salticidae > Maratus > Maratus speciosus. Next base: position 298,526,590 of record OZ010797.1, read on the forward strand.
ATTTTTTTTTTTATTATTATTATTCGCTTCTAGAAAACTTTTCATCGTGAGAAATATTTTAGTATAAACCACACACCCGTACGACAATTACTTGATTTTACATCAAATTTTAAAATGTGTTAGGAACTTTTAGTGTATAACCCTGTATAACCTCTAAATCAGCGGTACTCCCAAAAATTTCTGATCCAAATTTCTGAAAAGCCAAAATATTCTACAGCAGTGAGCTCGAGGGCCGCACTTAAAGTTTTGCAATCTTATGTTCCTATATTATATTTATTTACTAACATATACTTAGTACACAAGCCTGCGATGTTTGTGTTGTTTAACTTTTGATAATTAATTTTTATGTATTTTTTAGCGCTGAATCCGAAAATCAGCTTCATTTTCAAGCATCATGTCAGGATTTTTTGCACGTAAATTTCAATGTTGAAAAGTCAAAAAGTAGAGATTATCTGATACTGAAAGATACGGGAAATGGTTGTGTTTTTTAACTTTTGATAATTGATTTTTATGTATTTTTTTAGCGCTGAATCCGAAATAACCTTCATTTTTAAGCATAACGTCAGAATTTTTTGGAAATCGTAAATTTCAGTGGTAAAAAGTCAAAAAATAGAGAACATCTGATACTGAAGGGTACAGGAAACGGTTGTGTTTCTTAACTTTTGATAACTGATTTGTACATATTTTTTAGCGCTAAATTCGAAAATGACGTTCATTTTTATTCATCGAGTCAGGAGTTTTTGCAAATCGTAAATTTCAATGTTAAAAAGTCAAAAAATAGAGAACATCTGATACTGAAAGATACGGGAAATGGTTGTGTTTTTTAACTTTTGATAATTTATTTTTATGTATTTTTTAGCGCTGAATCCGAAAGAACCTTCATTTTTAAGCATAACGTCATAATTTTTTGCAAATCGTAAATTTCAGTGATAAAAAGTCAAAAAATAGAGAACATCTGATATTGAAAAATACAGAAAACGGTTGTGTTTCTTAACTTTTGATAACTGATTTGTGTATATTTTTTAGCGCTGAATTCGAAAATGATCTTTATTTTTAACCATCAAGTCAGGATTTTTTGCAAATCGTAAATTTCAAAGTCAAAAAATAGCAAAATTCTGATACTATAAAATTGATGTGATGGTTATGTTTTTTAAATTTTGATAATCGATTTTTATGTACTTTTTAGCACTAAATCTGAAAATAATCTTTATTTTTAACCATCACGTTAAAATTTTTCGCAAATCGCAAATTTTAAAGTTATAAGTAAAAATTTTGCAGAAAATCCTGACGTGATGACCAAAAATGAAGGCCATATTCGGATTCAGTGCTACAAAAAACGTATGAATCAATCGAAGACCTGAGTGGAAGAAGATGTTATGTAACAAAAATTAGAATTCGAGAAAATTGAAGTGAAAGTTTCTTGTTGTAATTTAGTTATTTATTAGCTCCCGGTATGCTATTTCTTTCTCCCAGCTTAATTTGTCTCCAATAAATAGCGTTACCTGATATACGTAAAACAAAAGCCGATGTTTCACTGTGCGATTAAATACTCTACAGCATTTTTTAAAACTTCTAAGCATTGCACATTTGCAATGTTTATACCGTCGTATTGGGGGGAAAAAGTACTTTTCAATGCAATTTGTTTGAAAACTGCATCTGCATTTGTTTTTGAAATATTAATTTTTTTGTAGTTTTTAGCGACATTTGTTTCATTTTGGCAACTCAAGTACTCCATTTCTGTAGAAAGTAAAGAAAAAAATTTAAAAAAATAGCAATTATATCTTTTTGTTGCCATTTTCTCATAAAAAATGAAAAAATAAATTTATTAAAATACGTGCTATTTTGAGAAAAATGTAAATGAAGGATTTATGATAAAACATGGAGCTATTATAAACTATATTTGCAAATTACGTCATTTTACATAAAATAAAAGCGTGTGCTTTAAGTCTTAAAATTGAAAAATGTTTTGCAGTAGAGTCCCGATTATTCGAGTCCCGCTTAACCGAGTTATTTTCTTCTGGTGGACTGGTGGCTTCTAGGCCATTTTTTTTCCATTCTGACCAGAAAATCAGAGTTCTAACTTTTTATGACTGCTTTTTCATCTTCACCTAACGCTTCATTTATAATGGCTGTTTCATAATAATAGAAGCCATCAGTCCATCAGAAGAAAATGAAGTAATGGAAATGCTGGGGGCGACACTAAATTCTGAAAAAGCAGAATTCCTGTTCTCTAGTTTAATTCCTTCTTATTAGCATATATTTGAATATTTTAGGTGATACTAAACTCTCATAGAAAAGAATATTAACATTTAATTATTAATTATTAGAATTTTTTTTCACCATTTAAGGGGTCTTGTACCTTTTAAATGCGTCGAAAATTAACGAAAAACTTCAAAGTTTGAATTAGTCTACCTTCAAAACCATTTTATGCATAAACATAAAATTTTGGGTATTGATTAAACAGATTGTGCAACATTAAACAATATGCTACCATTACAAATTTTATTAACCTTTTACAGAATTTGTGTATTGTTGAAATCAAAATAGCTCTTTTTTTACTCCAGAAGTCATTGCGCGCATGATATCTTGAGAAAGTATGTATGGATTGTCATGAAATTTGGTAAAGATACTAAACAAATATGTGCGTTTAAAATGAACTACTGTTAAGTATTTACAATGGTAATATTTTTAGTTATGACTATTTTTATTCATTAAAAATACAAAATTTAATATATTTTTTATATAGTTAATGAAATAATTTTGGCCTAAGAGTAGTTCTAACCAGGGCCGGCGCTGGACATTTTGCCGCCTGAGGCGAGCATCATTTTGCCGCCCTTATGACGTAATTGTTTTTCTTCATTACTCAAATGTTTTTAAGAATAGAAAATTAATATGCTAACTAGAGATCGACCGAAAATTCGGTTTCGTTTTCGTTATCGGCCTAAAATCAGAGTTTCATTGAAAATTCGTTTTCGGCGAAAATGCTGTCAAAAATTCGGCCGGACCGAAACTATCTGTATGGTAATCGTAAAATAATCTATTCAAACGGAAATGCATGGCAACCCGATTACAAAACACTATTCGTAGTAATATCATTCAATATTACGTAACTTGGTGATATTTTAAAAACAGGGCACATTACCATGTTTAGAGAATGTGAAATCTGAATGGGGGCTAGTGAGCGCAACAATTTACAATTTTCAATGTACAATTTAAAAATGTACAGAAATGTACAAATTACATAACGTACATTTTTTTTTTTTTTTTTTTTTTTTTTTTTTTTTAACAGTTAACTGTAAAAAAAAAAAAAAATATGATATTTGAGATATTAATATGATGAAATGATAAAAATATGTCTCAATGTATGGCTAAAAAGACATTTCAATAAATAACAGAAAACATATTTTATTTTTATTCCTGGGACCATTTTTTTATTTTTCTGGAAAACTTAATTTTTAGAGTTGAAACTTTTTGAATAAGTGTGCAATATGTATAAAAATGAACTAGTATCAGTAAATTAACCAATATCAGAGAGCACGAAAAATCGAAAATGTCCTGTGGATACAGAAACTTGCTAATCGGGTCCTGTATGTAAGCATTTTATACATATATTATATATATAGGGTAGCTACTATACATATATATATATATATATATATAACCATTAATTAAACATTACCGACCATCATCAAAAACTGCAATATTGTGAATGATTGGCTGCACGCCATAAACCAACAATATAGAACTGTATGTGTAAAATAAAGTACCGTATACCTAATTACAAGAATTAACATGGAAGAAAAAAAGAAGAATATGGATTTCGAAAAAATTGAAAAACTTATATATTGAATTACGTTTTCAAGAGTAAAGAATTCAATGATATAAGCAAATCGGTTGTTTTCTGTGGGAAAAAAGCTATAAGCTGAAATTTCCCCCCCCCCCCCCCCCCCTGTACTAAAACAACCAATATAATCAAAATAATAGTTTCAAGATGAATACAGAACATTATCAAATGGCATGAAATGGAAAAAACTACAACCCATTAAATATTTAATTTATAGCAATAGAAATCTTACAAAACATACATATTATATGCAATTTATATGCAAAGTATAAATTTTTTTGTGTAAATTTTCATTTGTTTCTAATAAAAAATATATAAATCGCTTCTTTATATTAAAAAAATTGTATAAAGTATAGGTGCAGATTCCCAAAATTTTTAAGGAGCCAGTGGCTCCTAAACCCAAGTTGTGGAAGAACCCATAAAACCATAGCGTTTATATGAGAAAAATTCAGAGCGTGAATCTCGTCAAAGGATCGCAAAAAACCCTGCAAATTTCATCAAAGGATCCAGAAAAAAGCGAATTTCGTCAAAGAATTCCAAAAAACACGAATTTCATCAAAAAGTTAAACAAAAAAATACGAATTTCGTCAAAGAATCGTGAAAAAACGCGTATTTCGTCAAAGAATCGAGGGGAAAATGCGAATTTCGTCAATCTTCGCAGAAAAACGTCAACGTCGTCAAAGGGTAATGAAGAAAAACCACACTTATTTTATCAAAGGATCGCAAAAAAAACACTAATTTTGTCAAAGGATTGCAGAAACAACGCGAATTTCGTCAAAAGATTGCAGAAAAAACGCGGATTTCGCCAACAGATTGCAGGAAAAAAAAAGAATTTTAACAAAAAATCGCAAATTTCGTCAAAGCATTGCAAAAAAAAAAGACATTTATAAAACGATTACTATAAAAACTTGAATTTCTTCAAAAGTTCGCGGGAAAAAACGCGATTTTCACCAGACGAAAAGAAATCGCGATTTACGTCTAAAGATTACCGGAAAAAACGCGAAATTCGCCAAAGGATGGCGACTTAAACGCCGAAACTTAGTCGCCAAAGCAAAAAATTTAGTCTCCACATGCCGACTGGTGACCGTAAATCTGCACTTACAGCTATAAAGATTTAAAAAATTGCTAGTATATATGAAACAAAATATGTATGAAAAATTTCCTTCTCTCGCCAAGGCAGATTTCTCTATTTTGCCCGTACTGAAAAAGTACCCTTTTTGTTTTATTTTTGAATAATACTGTACGTAAAATTAAAATTGTAAATTTTATTATTATCATCATCTGAATAAATTAAATTGTCCATGAATCAGTCAACAAATTCGAGTGCACAAATTATAGTTTTATTTCATACTTATCTTGGAGGATCGCTAAAATAAAATAATTACATGAAAATGATAAATGCATATGCAAAGGAAAAAAAAGTTACGATTTTTGCATTTTTAAAAAACACTAAAAATTGATTATAAATTAAAGTATTTTTTTTTATTTATTTACTTACGATAAGCATCATTTTTAGGGTTTCGTTCATCTGACGAAACCCTATTCGTTTTGCCCCTCTGTCTATCTGTCCGTCATAGAGTCCGTTCTCAGAAACTATGTATGTTAGAGACTTGAAATTTTGCATACTTATAGCTGAACACCTCACATCAAACGCAAATCCTAAAATTTCGAAAAAATCTTATATTTAACCCTCTGGGCTCTAACTTGTGTATTTTAAGCTTTTTTTTCTAACTCAGCCCCAAATTAAATTGAAGACTTGAAATTTTGCAAAATTATAGCTAAGCACTTGCGATCAAAAGACAAATCATAAAATTTCGACAAAATCTTACATTTAACCCTCTGGGCTCTAACTGGTGTATTTTAAGCTTTTTCTAACTCAGCCCCTAAATAAGTTGAAGACTTGAAATTTTGCATAATTATAGCTAAACACTTGCGATCAAACGACAAATCATAAAATTTCGAAAAAAATCTTATATTTAACCCTCTGTGCTCTAACTTGTGTATTTTAAGTCATTTTTTATCCTCCCCCCTTTTTCACTGGGGGTCATTTTTTAAACTTTTGCTGACACCCCTTTGATCACTCTTTCATATTATGCACCATAGACTTACATATTGTAGTTCCATTTATTACCGCCAGGGGGCGACTATCTCGGGTGCTATGGGCCCGATTCCCTCGACTAATATATCTACGGATAGGTTGTAAAACGGAGTTTCGTTCGGATAGAGGTTTGTGTAGAATAGAGTGCGTCCCCTGGTTGCGAAATGTGGAACTAACAAATTTTGCTAAAGGATAAAATGTTTTGAAAGGAATATTAAACGAAACCCTTTGTGCGATCTGTGATCACACTTACCCACTTGTTTGAAAGCTAGTTTACCTAAAATTATTTAAAAGGAAAGTTGCGATCGACGGGAAATTAAAATTGTGACCAATTGATTCGAAACAAGAGATATATTTCCAGATAGCTGTAATACGGCTGTTTTCGCATTCTTTTTTCATGGCGAAAACAGAATATTTGTGAAATTGATTTTTCATCTTTGTTAGAAATTTTTAGATTTTAAGGATATGTAAGTTTGATTATTTGGATATACAGTGGGTGATCGGTTAACCGACACTTTTGAGAGAGATTTTTATGTTTAGATAACGAACACTTTCGCGATGAATTTTCTGTTCCGTTATGAACACCTCATTAAACAAAGCAAGTAGAAGCAATGCCATGTTGCAGTTTTCCAGAGCTCTATTTAATTGTATCTATTATCGACTTGGAAAATATTTTAACAGTTGTATATTTATGGCCTAATTAGTTTATGGGTTATCGAGAGTTCGGGTCCTACATTTTAGGACCCCCAAATTTGAATGAACAGATTAAAAATATTAAATTATATATCTTGTCCTTTTTTAAAGAAATATTTTTAATTGGAAATTTTTCATTTTAATTGAAATGGAGTTCCTAAATTATAAACAAGCTCTAAGCTCCACTTGGCCTTTATCGGACCCTTCAATAAATATAATTTTTAGAGAACAAATGGAACTTTTGATAGGTCAAAGTGATATGGAGTGATATGGTTTAATGCTGCAGTCAACGAATGCGATCCTAAAAGTTTTTACAAAACAAATGTCATTTATATAACTTTTAATTAATTTTTCAATTTATTTTCAGCAGTGAAATTACGCTCGATATTATTGAATATTTAATACGTGATTTACCACATTGCTAACTAAGCGTAGAACCAACAGAGTGAAAAATGTCCAAGCCGGGAATCGAACCCGGAATCCTTGGAATAGCGCTCCAAGTGTTCTACCACTGCTGAAAATTAATTGAAAAATTAATTAAAAATTATAGTTGTGTTCACCGATGCTGGGTTTATTTGTATCTCATGTTTCGCTGCAAGACTGTGTGTTTATGAAGACTATTCCATCGTATGCTGCAATTGCATCCTTAACAACATATTTAGTGAGAGATGCTAAGATGGGTATCGTCCTCGTAGCTTAAATGGTAGAACACTTGAGCACTATTCCAAGGGTTCCGAATTCGATTCTCGACTTTGACATTTTTCACTCTGTTGGTTCTACGCTTAGTTAGCAATGTGGTAAAACGTGTATTAAATGTATGGCATTTATTTTTTTTTTTTTTTTAATGCAAACGACAAAAAATATAAAAGCCATCAATTATATCAAGCCAATCATTATATAAAGCCATCAAAATACGATCTATACATATTAAATATGGACGTAGAAAACTTTTTTGATTGTTATTAATGTATGTATCATTGTTATTAAATTTAAATAAATTTAGGGAGAATTTATATTAATTTTTATATATTTGTTAGTTTTTAAGAACGAATTAATTCAACGCCCACACAAATGTATACAAAATCTATGATCGGTTAATGAACAATTCGGTTAACGAACATTGTTTTGGAACGGATTAAGTTCGTTAACCGATCACCCACTGTATGATCTTTTCTCAACCAGGCTTTTGTCTTTTTCTAAAGATATTGGAAACAGCTAAGATAGTGCAAATGATAAATATATATATAACTCGTTAGAAAACATTAAAAATTGCAAAAAATTGAAAATCTTATAAAAGTATCAAAAGGGGGGGGGGGGGGAGCGAACGGCAAAAAAATGATCTACTAAATAATATTTTCACTGCACTCGAGGGAAATTCTTCTCTGTTCTCAGCGGGAATAGTCGAAAATTATGCAGGAAACTGCAACGAACAGTTTAATTAATCACTAATAAATAAAAATCGGTTTTTCGGATGTTATCCATTCTCAAGTAAGCACTTTCAGTTGCATAACTCATAACTAAATTTGCAGATGCAGTTGTCGCAAAATAAGGGTGATGTTACTGGTGATTTTGCATGTTTGTCTGTTAAACATGTTTGCTGTACGTGAAAATACTTACTTGAGTGGGTAACATCCAGAAAACCGATTTTCCGTAAAGGGAGAACTGATTAATGATGCATTGTTGAAGCCAATCGGAAACGTTTCCGAAAATGATGGACAACTAATAAAAAATTATTTATATAAATTCTTTTTTAATCCTAATGCGGTGTTCATTTTGAATGAACATTATTTCAAATATGCAGAGCTTCCAAGTTTCCTACCACTATTTTAATTCAAAAAATGTTCTTTTTTTTTTAAATTAGAATATTTGAGCGATTCAAGAGAACAACAATTTCTCTAAAATAATAGTGGTGTGCAAAAAGCCGCAGACTCAACAACTCTGAACGCTGGGCCAACTTTTGGGTCAAAAACGACCCGAACACCTTAGCAGGGTTAAATTTCAAAAATAAATTGTTTTCGGATTTTTATAAAGATAAAGAAGCGCTTTGCGGGATTTTAATATTTTCGTTCGTGATTGTAGTACATTTTCGTATCTTGCAATCCAGCACAATTTCACCAGACATTCCTTTTTTTTTTTCAGTTCACCCTTTTTCATATAGAATATTATCATACTTCAATATTTTGCAATAAATTCCTTGATTAAAAGCAAAAAAACTAGTAAAGAAAAAAAAAGGAATAAACAAAAAATTTTGGAAATTTATATTATTCTGAAACAATTTGCTCTCATATTTTATACTAGGGGGCATTGTCCCTACGAGCTAAGTTCACCAAACCCGTCCAAATCCTACTGGTTCTACAAAGAACACTAATTTGCTATGTTTTAAAAAATTACCTGATTACGAAAGATTGAAAGATATTACTACGATCAGTGGTTGGTCTCATCAAAAGTTTTTGTTTCTTTTATCGTTTTCCCGCTAGAAATTATAGAAAGAAAGGAAAATTATTAGTCGAAAGAGGCGTTTTATCAGGGTCTCATATTTTTTGGAAGATGGTTTATTAAGATATTATATAATTATTCTTTTATTTGGATAAAGATCCAGAACATTGAGAAGTTAATTATTTATGCAGGCTGATTCTTAAGCAAATGAAATATGTTTTAAAGAATACTTTTTTCAAAATTACCTAAAATCCTTATCTTAAATTAAAAACTAAATAAAAATACTAGCATTATATTTACCTGAAGTAAGAAATATTTTTTTTCTTTTAACTGGTACAACATCTGTGTAATCCTAGTATCCGACTCGCTACAGGCAATTAATGAAAATAATTTCACTATCGAAAGACTATGCAAGTAAAATAATGAAATACTAAAAGCACGTGACGCTACAACATTATGAGAATTTGTGGTTTGCATGCGTCTGGCCAAAGCCGCCTCAAGACTACAAGCCAAACACGAGGTTTCGTGACGTCACGACGCGGGGCTTAGATCAGCCGTGGAGAGCACATGCGTTATTTAAAACATATTAATTCTTTCCTCTATATTCCAATTTATTATCACAGCATGTGGGGAAAAAATAAAAACTTATAGTTTACAGACGCTAATTAAGTGCTTTTTAATCAATTTCGATCACTCGAAACAGTAATAATAATAATGATAACACAAAAAGAAAATTTACGAAATAATATCACTGTGTCAGTCAAAATGTGCACTTAATTAAAGTTACATTAAAGAAAAATGGTTGGTTAATGAAAAAAAAAATTGAAGTATTAAATTTAATTTAGTGAACAGTTTTCATTATTTATTCTACTTTGAAATTTACAAAAATATCAATTATCTATTTTCTGTATATTCTAAAACAAGGCATTAATAAATATATGTAAGCAAAATCTACAAATATGTATATAATATATATATACACATATATATGTAGTTTTAAACACATAGAAAGAATTACTTTGCTTTCAATTATTTCATTTTCAAAAATAAATAAATAAATACCAATATTCTGTCAATCAAAACTCACATTTAAAATTAAATTAAAGTGGATGAAAAATGGTTGTTAAATGAAAACAAATTCAAGTTGTATGCTATTTTTATTATTCATTGTGGCTTGAAATTATACAATAAATATCCTATTAAATTTAGTGATTTGAAACATGCAAAGGAGTATAATAAATTTAATATAAATAAATAGTAAAAATACAGAGTGCATGAAATTAGGTAACAACACAGATAAATTTTTCTTACTGTAAACTTTACTTAGCAGAAATGGGTAATTTTCACATAGAATCGATTAAATTGAAAAAACATAAAGCTCTCATAATAAAACAAAACAAGGTCATGAAACAGAAAATTATTATTTTCTTAATTTTTGTATTATTTTAAGATATTATGCAAGGTACAAGCAATAGAGTTTTTAAAAAGTGTACTGAAACATTGTGAGAACAAAAGAAAGAAAGAAAACACTTTCATCAATTGGAATTGAAATATATATAACAGATTTTTTTTTTCATTGAAAAACTGTAAATAAGCCAAAATTCGGAAAAACTTTGTACTATATATCATTAGAAAACTAATGATTTAAATTTTATTATAACAACTTAGTATTACATTGTTTTCAAAAGAAATTCTTCATACACGTTTTCCTCATAACGAGTCAAGTTGAAATCATTTATTATGGACCGATTGAGGGTATTTTTTTAGACACCTTATAACATAAGTAGAAAAACAAATTAAAGTTTCCAAACAAATACTCCTTTGCAACAAATCCATGATTTTTTCTACTATTATTCTAGTAGTATTTTTTCATAAAGTTGTGACCATCTTTTTGTGATACCCTGTATACAAATGTAAATAGTACCTGGTACGAAATTTATGCATGCATACAATACGTATGAAGTTTAGCACTAACCACTTATGCATTATTCGCGAATAATTTCTACGGATAAATAAAAGGGGGGCCCCAGAATGGTTCTTGCTCCGAGGACCTAGATAGACAAAGTCGGGTCCTGACTACACAGAAAACTAAATTTATAATTATATAACAATAATTTTATTTATTGTTGTTTTTAATCAAACGTTAAAAGTTATATAAAACACACAAAATTTTTGCGAATTCGGAAGGGGGAGGGTGGATAAATTGTTTACCAGTCATTGTAAAAATAAAAAGATTCAGACACATCATTCCCATGTCTGCAATTGTCATGTATAAGCATGCACTGTGTAACAAATATTATAAAATGAATTTTTATTAAGAGTTTAAGATTAAAAAACACCAATAAATTAGTATGTATATTGATCGGCCTTTAAAAGAAATAAACAAGGTAACAATGTTATGCATCCATAGAAATTATGATGAAAGTTTCTAGTACATTTAAATTTTTAAGTATGAAAATATCTATAAAAATACATAAATTTTGTATCATATAAAAGACCAATCAATTCTGCCTACAGAATAATCAGAGTTATTATTCTCACGACAAGTGTTTTCTAATAAAAGTCGATCATTAAAAGTCACTCTAATGAGAGAAAACAGAACAAATTACAAAGATAGGAAGGTGTGACAAGTTATAAATTACATAATAATTAAGCTTGTAATTAAGACTTTTGGCTGAAAATGTTTTAGCATAATCAGTATCCAAGAAACTCAGCCTGACATAAATTTCAGCTATCTGGTGCTAGTATTTCCGAGTAAATAAAGTCAGAAGTTTTAATCGAAATTATTGAATAGCAAGAAAGGTAAAGTTTAAACTAATAATATTTATGCTGTACTTACTGTATACAAAATATCATCAGTTTTCAGTGGTAAATTTCTGAGTAATAATAATTTTAAAGTTTTTTTTACTAATTTTCTTAACTTAAAAGAACTGATTAAAATTTGCACTTGAAAGTTTAACAGTTGAGGTAGAAAAATATGTCACATAGGACATTAAAATTTCAAATGAATCGAATAAATAGCTTCCAAATTATAAGGCAAAATGTGCTGGCGCCAATAGAATTGTCTAGCAGATATTGAAATCAGATTATTTTGACAAATTAATAAAGGCTATAATTAAACAATGGAAACTTTATTAATCAATAACTTTTGAGATAATTCACCTATTAGTACAATTCAAGCCCCAATTTTTAGAAAATTACGAGAGACAGGGAATGATGTAAGTCTCGACACGATCTTGTCATTTTTTCCATTTTAAATTATTGCTGTATTTAAATGAAACAGAACTAGATTAATATCGTTTTTTTTTTTTTTAGACACGGAATATTACAACACGATATTTCATTAGGATATACTAGTTAACTTATTTTAAACAAATTAAAAATAAAGTACATAGTGAACAAAAAAAAATAACTAGTACTAATAGTGTATAAATAGTAAACTTGAAAATAAACTTACCTTAAAAAAGAATACGTCCTTTGCTTCCGAATAAAAAACACGCTGTACTCTAATTCTAAACAGAGGAATACAAAATTCTCCTCGTTGGCGCCAGCCCCGACTCGTTACGTCACATATGAGGGGGAATGAAATTGTGTCTGGCTTGATAGTCTTAAGGCGGCTTTGGTCTGGCGCAGTCTACCCTTTGTGAATTCTGCTGATTTCCGTTAAAGACAATCTTTGAAAAGAAAAGAAAAAGCATGAAATTATCTTCGTTAGTTTTGCTCGTGTCGATTTAATCCATTTTCCATAATAAAAATTATGAACTCTTCGATTATCATTCGGCTGTAATTATCTGAAATGTACTCCGTATTTTTATTCTAAAATGAGAGGAAAAAAATCACACTTAAAATAAAAGTTTTGATACATATAATGGTAAGGAATTTTATGTTCAATATATGTGAGGCAAATGCCGCCCTTTATGCGTGCGCCCTGAGGCGGCCGCCTCGCTGCCTCACCCCTGGCGCCGGCCCTGGTTCTAACACACACATATATTAAACACACATATATGTTTAGTATCTTTACGAAATTTCATGACAATCCATACATACTTTCACAAGATATCATGAGCGCAATGACTTATGGAGTAAAAAAAGGGCTATTTTGATTTCAACAATACACAAATTCTATAAAGGCTAATAAATTTCTAATGACAGCATATTACAAAGCACAATCTGTTTAATCAATATCCAAGATTTCATGTTTATACATAAAAAGGTTTTGAAGATAGACTATATCAAACTTTGAATTTTTTCTTTAAATTTCGTCCCGTTTAAAAGGTACCAGACCCCTTAAATTATTAAATATGAAAATATTAAATATTAAAACATACTGTCTCATATCTTCAATATTAAGTAAAATTTGAGTATTTTAGTTTTACCATATGGTAAAATATCTTATAACGCTTTCGCCCATAAAATAAAACAATTTTTGGAAAAATGTATCAACATGTTCTTCCACTAAGTTCTTCAATTATCAAAAGCTAAGCAATATTACACAACCCAAATTTTGCAAGCTTATGTTATTAATACACCATTATAAATTTTAAGGGTACAATTTACCTTTTCAACAATCTTGCTTATTTTTAAAAATATGGTTCAAATGGTGAACTCACTTCATTTCAATGTTAAAGAAAAAGCACTTTTTGAAAAAAAAAATTAACTGCATGTTTAATTACCTTTTAAAAAGTTTAAAAAATTTAAATTTTTAAAATCCCTACTACTTTTTTAAATGTTAATATTTTTGCCCATTTTTTTTTAAGATTTTCAAATGCATATTATACAAGACTTGCTTTAGTTATATCATTTTTAGATACATCTAATATTACATTTAATATAACTTTTTTGCTGATACATATAGTGTAAAATGATGAAATCTAGTACATCTTCATAATACTAATTTACATCTAATTTATTTAAAAAATAATAATAACAAAAAACCTGAAGGTTAATTCCATACGCAGATTTATTACATCTATTTATATAAAATCCAAGTCTCTGTGTGTCCCTCACAATTCCGGTTGGACCGCCTCATTCATCGCGGCCATGTTAGGATTCCTATGAAGAAATCAGTATAAGCTTCAACAATGAGTAATTGTTGAAAAGTACCAATAGCAGTCACAATAGGTTACCACAATAGACAAAATTTTGACCAACTTGGCAAAATATCGCTAAGTTTGGCGACAAAAATAAGTTGCCATATATTTCACCAACTTGGCGATAGCTGGCTAATTTGGCGAAATTCTCATTGAAACCCACTAATTTTTCATAATCGAGCTCACTGAAATTTAATTTAAACTCTGTAAGGGTTTTTTCAATATCTATGAAGTCAGAATTTAAAATGTAATGACCGAAAATGTACGTCTTTACATCTTCAATCCGATGCTACTAATAAAATAACCGCCACTAGAAGGCGCTGTACTGTCATAGCACCTAACTGCTCGATTTTAATGTGCCTTACATGGCCGAATACAGAAATTAAATTCTCGGTACTTTTATGAGACATCCCATCTTCAAGTAAATATTAATAAGCATTCTTAAACCTTCTCGAATAACCCAGCCATTTTCACCGATGGGTCGCGCACGGAGACGGGTGTGGCGTCATCCTTCTGCGTCTTCATAGACGGCCTTGTGGCTCATCGGTGGGCATGCAGGATTGGAGATGACAATTCAGTGTTCCAAGCTGAACTCTTTGCAATCCTCCGGGCCTTGGAATGGATTGTTCTCTATCCTCAACCTATATACTTTCACCTTTATAGTGACAGCCTTTCCAGCCTGCAAGAAATCTTCGCCCATACGATAAACAACCCCTAGTACTGAAAATTAAATTAATTTTAAAAACTCTCGCCCATAGGGTCTCTCTCGGCCATGTCACCGCTCATATCGGCATAGCTGGCAATGAGCTGGCTGACACGCTGGCCAAGGAGGCCACCTCACGTCCAAACATAGATCTTGCCCTTCCTGTTCCCCCATCTTATGTTCGTTGTTTCCTTAAAAGGAACATACTTTCAGACTGGCAACTCTACTGGAATGCCTCACGTAAAGGCAGGCACACCTATTCCTTAATCCCAAAAGTCTCCTATAATCTCTTAGCTTTCTCCCCTCCCACATCAGCTTTCCTCTCCGGTCATGGTCCATTTAGGACATACCTCAATTATTTCAAACGCTCTGGCACGGACCTCTGCACGGCCCAGATACTTGGCTCAAAAACATCTTATCTCGCCCAAGACTACTCCGCCACTTGGCAGAAATATTTCACTTCCTTATGGACCTGACCAATCTTACTTCCTAGCTGTTCTGCATCTGCATTCCTGAGACTCGCCCTTTGTCGCGTTAGAGCCTTTGTCGAGCTCCTGACAGTCCTAGCGCCCCTTGTCGTGCAGGAGCAGGTCTCCGGCGCACATACCATCTGGACGATGTGGTCCGGAATCATGATACAATCCTCAAATTTTCTTTTTTGACTTATGGACTTTTATCTCCAGGATCAACCCACCGCTGCCTGTCGCGTAGGAGCTTTGTGCTCCAGCGGCTAGTTTTTATGTATATCTATGTGTTAATGTATTTTTTCCCCTCGTTGGCATGTGTCTTTTGTCCGATGACTGGAACTATGTGTAGTGAATCCCCGCATGTCGGGGAACTTACCGGGTGGAGCAAATAAGGTCTACACCAGATCCTAGTGATCTGGTGATCTTGCTCCACTTAGGCATAAAATATATAAAAGTATGGGGGCCTTGGCGAAATAGAAAAATCTGTATATATATTGATATCTCATTTTCCGTCATTTTTTACGGGCTATCTTTCGAGTATATAATAAAGAACATGTACAAAAAATTTAAATCTCTATCTCAAATAAAAAAACAGCCTTAGCAGTTTGAAAACATGAAAGTAAGAAAATATGAACATGGAGAAAAAGCCGTTTAAAGTTTTCATTTGTGTGGAGAATTGCGCTAGTTGTATTAACAAAGTTTACAATATCTCGCGATATAATTACTTTATGGGTAAAAATGAGGTGTCGAAATATTCACAATTAAATGGGCTTTAATTTAATATAACAAAAAAATCGACATTTTGACAAATTTTAAGGTAAACTGGACCTTTAAGGCTGTTCTCAAATCCAAAAGGGCAACTTTATGACATAAGTTTTAAATAATTTTTGTTCGGAAACGCATGAAACTAGAAGGTATGTTGTTATTCAGAAACTATGTCATCGAACTGTTTTTTCCGTTTTCTTGTAAACGCAATAGATCTTTCAGAAAATACTGTCAAAGTTGGCATTTTGAACCGAACTTCCGAACGTAAGAAGAAAATCCAGTCAATAAGGGGAGAAAAATGCCGTGTCACGTGATCAAAATCGCTTCTAACTCAATAGGTAATTTATTGATCAAAAAATGGAAAAAACAGTTCGATTCCAAATCGCTCCCATGGTCAGCCTTTTCAATTTTATATCTTTCCGTTAAAAAATGAAGTTGTAAATGTGTCAAAATGTTTTGCACTTGTTGAGCAGAGCAGTTGAGAACAGCCGTAAGGGAAGGTTCTAGTTTGGACTAAAATTCACGCAGTGTCAGAAAATTTGCCTTTATACTCTAAATTATCCGTCATTTTTAAACAAATAATTTCCGTATTCATAGAAAACTTGCTTTTTCCGTTAATTCTTCCCGGAAGTCCAAAAATGAGGGGGAAATTCCGTTTATTCTTTCCACGCATGCGTGTTGGTTATAATAATACCAGAGTTCGAACTTATTTTCTTAATGAAAAAACGAAAATTCAATAAATTAAAGTTTCTAATTTATTTAAAAACAAAGAAATAAAAATAATGCTTTCGAATTTAATAATAGCAATTTTCTCATTCATTTAAACTTTTTCGGAACTTATTTTTACAGTATTAGAAAAAGTTCAGTTTGTATGGATATTTGTTGTTAAAATATTTCCAGAAGCATATGACGATTTTCGTTAACACCTTTTAACAATTTTCGGTAATTGATACTTTAAATAACATACTTCTAATAATAGATGTCTTCATGTAAAAAAAACAGTGCAATAATGTCATTTTTCAAAAATTAGCCTTTTTAAAAGGTTCTACTGAACGAATTTTGATGAGAATTGTATTGTTAGTTAGATAGCTTTTACTTTCTTTTATCTTTACATGAAGAAAATATTGGATTCGTGAAAATTTTTGAGTTCTGGTTTTCGATGGATTTATACGTTTCAGAAGGTACTGAACACGATTTGATGGTTTTTAGAAAATGTCTGTCTGTGAGTCTGTATGCAACAAAACTTTTGTGGTCGCTCTATCTCAAGAACTAATGAACGGAAGTTAACAAAATTTTAGATTCAGTTAGTCTCTGATATAAATTGGTCCTGATTATTTTTTGGTGTAAATCGCCCAGCAGGTGGCGCTGCTATGCTGCATTTTTTATGATTTCCGGAATAGCTACATCTCAAAATCTAACGGACGGATTTTCATCAAACTTCAAATTCAGTTAGAAGTTTACATAAATTGCTGCTGATTGGATTTTGGTGTAAATCACCTAACCGGTGGCGCTGCTATGCTACATTTTTCAGGAAGTATTAACATGTATGAGATAGAAGAAAGTTTTGGGATTGCCCTATCCGATTAGCTCAAGGATGGTTTTAGTCTTATGTATATAGTTCGACCCTTCTTTACTCTGTAAAAAAAAAATCCGGTAAAATATGGAAATTGTACTGGCGATTGAGACGCCAGTACTATTTCCGTATTTTAACGGGAAATTTTCTGGAATTTATGGGAAAAAATTTCCGTTAAAATACGGAAATAGCACTGACGTCTGTCTCGATTGCCAGTACAATTTCTGTATTTTATCGGATTTTTTTTACTATATCCTACCGTAAATGATCAACTAAAAGAGTTGGTTCTCAATAGCTCAAATGTTGTCTGACACATTATAAAACATAAGCGCGATGACGATTGCAAACACTCTCAGAAAACTTTCTTCAGTTCACGGAAATTCTACTGCAGCAGTGCTGCGGGTAAATTTGCGTGAATTGACGAATATCCGTTTTTTTTTTCCTCCGTTACAGGAGGTAAAATATCCGTCAATTGAAAAAAGCACAAGCCGTTGACGTTGGATTCGAAATTCGAACCAGCCATCTCACCGTTACGAGACGAGTACGCTAGCACTGAACTATAGTTGTACAACTGCGAAATGCTTTCAAGTAAATATATTTGCTTCAGATGAGTATGGCTTGATTAATTTCTTCAAAAAGCTTTTAATTTTGAAGTTCATTTTGGAAAGATTTCGTCTTTGATGAGATTGTGGCTGGGGTTTTTATACTTTAGTATTAATATAGTACAAGGGGCTGTGCATATATAACGTTATCATTTTAGGGGGGAGGGGGGTCTGGCACAGAATATCGTAAGATATCTCTGGGGGGAGGGGGGTTGTCTTTTGATATCGATATCATTTTTGATCCAACCAAAATTTTCTCTTTTTATTTGTAAAATGGTTTTCACATGGAAATAGTATGTTATCTTTTTTCAGTCTGTTATCTATCTTTATGAAAGTACAAAGTTATTATAAAAATCACTAAATTATTATAAAATTATTTAATTCCAAAATATAAAATACCACCAACGTTTGACATTCTTTTTCTTCTTCATATGTGTATGCATATGTAATCGCTGTTCGAGAAATCATATGCGAAGTATATTTGCAATTAAACTTGTGTTTACTACTAAATATAAGAGAAAGAAGGTTGCTCACCTGTTTTGTTGATAAGAATTTCTATCTGCCCCCCCCCGCCCCCCGTCCGTGAGGGTTAAGTGCAAGAAGACATTATTACTGTTGAAAGCGTTATGTAACAAAAAGCTATTATAAAATACTTTTAAATAGTAAGTATTTCTTTTAAGTTTTATTTGATATAACGTTATTTCATATATAAACTGATATTTTACTGACGTCTCTTCATTTGAATCAATCAAGTATGCGAAAAATAAATGCAACCATTTTTTGTAATATCACTCCAAACAAAAGAAATAAATTCCAAAAATCAAAAAGTTTTTAGACATTGATAACGATATCATGATCGGGGGGAGGGGGAGGGGGGGGGGGGTTCGAGGGATGATAAAGTATGATATCGGAAGGGAGGGGAAAGGGTTCAAAATTACTAAAAAGTTCATAACGTTATATATGCACAGCCCCCCAACATATGAATTTTAAATATTTTTACGCAGATTGCTAGAGGTAAAATACGAATATTATACTTTTAGTCGATAAAAGTTTTTTTTTTTTTTTTTTTTTTTTTTTTTTTTTTTTAGTAATATCGATTTTTTTTCGTTTAATTTTCTTAATTAAAATATCTTTTAAATGTCTTCATTTAAAGTACGTTTTAAATGCGAATATTTATTTATAAACAACTTTATAAATTCAACTTTAACTTTATTCAACTTATTCAACTTTAAAAAATAAATTCTGAGAACTTTTGAATGAAGGAGAAAAGTAATTGTTATTTATTTTGGAATTCGAAAACATTTTGTCTTTTTTAATTAGATTAAAAATCTTAATTTATACAATTTTTATTTTTTCATTTTTAAAATAAATCCATATTTATTATTATTAGATCCAATACGCATGCGTACTAGGAATGAACTGAATTTCTCCCTCTTTTTTAGACGTTTGGGTAGAATTCACGGAAAAAACATGTTTTCTAGGAGTACGGAAATTATTTGTTAAAAAATGAGGAATAATTTAGTGTACATTAACGAGCTTTTCTGACAGTGAAGCTTACAGCAATGTGGAAGGACATTGACATATTATCAAAATAACACTTAAAAATACCATAAAAATTGTGACGCATATGACGCATTATTATACACACTAAAAAATAACAGTCAGGCTGGAGAATTTTTCTTGTTATAAATTTGCATATGTTAGTGTCTTCTTTCATCGCATGACTGACCCAGTATTTCTGACATTCTTTAGTCTGTGATAACGGAAGTCAGCCAAATTTTTATGCAAATTAAAACATAATATCGCAATGATAGTTGCATAGTTTTCAGCGATGCGGAAGGACATTGACATATTATCAAAATAATGCTTAAAAATGCCATAAAAATTATGACACTTATGCCACATTAATACCAGGGGTCTGTCCAGACTTCTCTCACAGGGTCCTGTTTTTGTAAAATTGTGAAGTTTTTCTTATTTTTGTGAAAATTCTAGTCATAAATTTGTGAATTTTAAATTATCGATGTCTTCATGTTCTTTCCTTCATATATAAAAAGCTAAGTAATATCCTCTTTGGTGAGTTTAACTGCTTACTTACAGGCCATATTTTATTTTTAAATGACTAAATTTGTGAAAAGTTCAATTTGAAAGTGAAAAAATTCTGTTAAAGGTCTATTTAAGAGACAAATAATTTTGTGAAGGGTCCTGTTTGGGTATAAAATTTTTTGTGAAGGGTCCTGTTTTAAGATAAATTATTTTGTGAAGGGTCCTTTAAAGGACCTAAAGTTTCCCTAAACATATCCCTGAATACACACTAAAAATAACAGTCAGGCTGGAGAATTTTTCTTGTTATAAATTTGCATATGTTAGTGTCTTCATTCATCGCATGACTGACCCAGTATTTCTGACATTCTTTAGTCTGTGATAACGGAAGTCAGCCAGTTTTTTATGTAAATTAAAACTATCCGCTAATATTTACGTTGCAGACCCTGAAAAACTTCTATTCAAGGCTTAAATTACGGTTGTTATAACACTCCATTCATAATCAACTAGATGGTAACGTAGACGTCGTATTATTAGAAAGTGAATCAAAAGTGAGGGTTTAAAACATGAATTAACTGCGTGTTTTTTCGTTTTGTGAATGAAGTCAGTGATAAATTGTTTGTATACGCTTGCACTTTTTCCTGAGTTATTACAAGAATTTATATGACGGCACCAAAGAAATGGATCTTCTAGGATTCTCTTAGATTTATGAATCAGAGTAAAAGTTACCTTAAGGGTGTTCTCAAATCCAAAAGGACAACTTTTTGACATAAGTTTTAATTTATTTTTGTTCGAAAATGTATGAAACTAGATGGTGTTTTTGTTCAGAAACTATGCAATTGAGCTGTTTTTTCCATTTTTTTTGCAAACGCAATAGATCTTTCCGAAAATAGTGTCAAAATGGACGTTTTGAACCGAATTTCCGCGCGAAGGAAGAAAGAGCACTCAAGAGCGGGCGAAAAACGTGTTTGTCACGTGATCAGATTCTCTTATAACTCAATAGGTAATTGATGGATCAAAAAATGGAAAAAACAGTTCAATTCCAAATCGCTTCCATGGCCAGGCTTTCTAATTTTATACCTTTCCGTTAAAAAATGAATTTGTAAATGTGTCAAAACGTTTTGCGCTTGTTGAGCAGAGCAGTTAAGAACAGCCTTAAATGAAAGTAATTTTAATGCAAAATAGTAGGCTTCATTTCTATTATTATTTTTAATCATTATTTTAATCATTTTAATCATATTATTTTAATTACTTTTAATCACTATACATTCAAGTCAAGATTTAAAATAGGAATTAAAGCTTTTTTAACACTTTCCATTCCAACATACTGGAAAAGTGTTTATGAATTCAGTTTGTCTGTCTGTGCTCTAACTCGCGTAAATACAGTCCGATTTCCATGAAATTGATATATGTTATTGGAGTTTACTGTGGCATTTTCGGTATTGAAAATGAAGTATGTAGCAGTTACGGTTCATTTACAGGGCCAACCAAAAGAATTCCGTTACATTACGGTCTATGGGGAAAAATCGTTTGCAGTGTATTTTAATGATATTACATTGTGTCGGTTTCCTCTAAGTTCACACAACTTTGAAGAAATCCTTTACTATTTATATGCTGCCACCACCGACCTGATTACGTGATATCGGTGACGCTATGAGAGGATTGTTGAAAGGAAAACCAACTCTTTCAATTAAACTGAACTGACAATTTATTTACACATTATTTACAGATAACAAGACACTATTTACAATTAAGAACTCGGATATAGGTGATCCGGTCCAACCTTAAATTAAATACAGTAAATACTTGCTGTGTACTGTTAAACTACTTTATATTCCTCTTATCCTACGTTAGTTAAATTAGATTTATCGGAGATCACTATTAATCTCCCAACACATTAGCTCTATATTCCAAGAGCTTCACCGCATAATCACGCTGTATTCACGAGCTACTCTGGAACTACTCACACTTTGAGTTCCAGGCATCCACTCTACTCTGCGAGAAAGTGACCACCCACTTTGAGCTATACTGATCTCCCTCAGCTATATCACTCCTCTCCCGAAAACATAAACGGGGTTTCTCTTCTGTCATGAGGGTCCCCTTTTCTTCCTCCAATCCATCGAACCTCCCCCTATCACCTTCCGTGACGTCCGTTATTTCGTTATCTGGTGAAATCCTTTTGTCTGCCTTATCTCAGGTATGCATTTGAATAGCAAGGACCCCACTCTATTCATAAACTACATTCCTTCACTTACTCTGTATAACTCACTAGCTCGGATTAACTTTCAGATAAGAAAAGAGTGTTACTTTAAAATTCCCAGTACACAGACAATATACAAGCAAGAAAATAATGTATAACCATAGTTCTAATAGTATATGTTCCTCAGAGCCTGACATATTGTTTTAAACATATTGAAATTGATATATATATATATCACTGAAGTGTACAACAAGGTTCTTGCTATAGAACGTGATGAGCATAGAATTTGTCGTTCATTTACAGGGACACACAAAAGAACATGGCTACAGAAGAAAATGAGCAATAATTGAACTATTGAAGCCTATGAACAATGATTGCTGGAAGTGTGTTTTCAGTTGTGGTACGCGTTTTTAAATTCAATTAATTGGTGTGTATAAATTTTATAGATCCTTTACAGGGCTGCACAAAAGTTCTCAAGTGCATTTCCGTTTATTGTGCGGAAATTTCTGAATGGAAAATTTCAACTGTGCTATACATTTAACTGAACTAACTTTTAGTATGCTATGTACTTTACATACACATTTATAAATCCTATAAAGTGCTGCACAAAAAGTAGTACATTTTCCAGACTATTAATGATAATAGCAGAAATTGGATTTTCAAATGCATTATGCGTTTTCCAAATTGTTCATTTACAATCCAAATTCGTGAAACACTTTTGCAACACTAACTGAGCATAATAATTAACACTTCTAACTAAAATAATTTTCGATTGTATTGTGAATGTGTTGCGAGTGTGTTGTGCCAAATAAAAAGTTTGTGCAAAAGTGTTGTTAAAAATTACAAGAGCAGAAAATGTGTTTTCAAAACATTCATTTTTAAAATTGTGTTATAAATGTTTAATAAATAGTATGTTTTAAGTGTATGTGTGTGTTATTTTAAAGGCACCATGTAGAAAGTGTTTTACATGTGTTGTTTTATAGTGTTCTTAAATGTGTAATGTTTACAATGTGCTGTTAATTTGGTGAAAAGGTGTTATGCAGCACAACACTATTGTAAGAAAATATTTTCATCAACACTATTTACAGTCGTCTCGTTTAAACGAATATTGACGGTTCAAGAAATAATATTAGATTAAGCGGGGTATTTGATTAACTGGGGAATCATAACTGTAATATTTAATGCGTAATAAAAAGGCAAAATAACCATCTACGGTATATTTAATTAACAGCGTAATAAATCGTTAATAAAATAACATAAACTAAAATAAATGCAAATGCTAATATAAAGTAAATTTACTTTATATTAGCATACGTATTTATACATATTAATTTAATGTCTGTACATACATTTATATGGTTTACATTACACTTAATGCAGCTCGTTTGAATTTCGTCAAAACTTTGCTACTTCTAATTTGCGTTACTTATACTGCCTTAAAAAATCGTTTAAAGTGATTTGTTTAAGTGGAATTTTAAAGGAGTAAATATCGAGTTATTTTTCGAATGAGTGCAAAATACCAGAACTACCATCTCGAGTCTCGAAGTGACGGCGCACTGCCTGGTTAAGAGCAAGAAGTGATGGTAGGGAGATAGATCAATGTGGGGAAATCATTTGACCTGTCCATTATACACCTACGGCCGAAATCATTGCAGGAAGAACTGAAAATTTGTTTTCAGCGCAAAGGTACAGAAAACGACAAAAGGTGGAAGGAAATTCCAGCTGAAACGTGCTTTCCGAGCCTATATTCAAACATCGGTCACACAGTTGTTATTCGATTAAGCGGGGATGTTCGTAAAATGTATTTGGTTTAAGCGGGGAAAATAACATAGAACCAATAGGAATAAATTCGGTTCCGGATGATTCTATTCGAATAAGCGGGGTATTCGATTATCCGTCATCCGATTAAGAGGGGAGGACTGTGCAACACGATTTCAACACAATTAACAACACTATTTTTAGAACACGTTTTTAGATAGCAACACTTTTGCAATATACTAAGAACACATTTCTTGATAGCAACACTTTTGCAACATATTAAGAACACAATCACAACACAAAAAAAGTGTTGTAAAATGTGTTTATTTTTGTGTTTGAGAATTCGCAGTGTAGACCTCATCTTTTACCTTAGTAACTGTGAAGATCTGTTATAGTATTCGGAATGCATTGGGAAGTGTTTCGTAATCTATGTCGTACGCATGATTTTTGTCTTTGTTTATTCTTGTAGATAGAGTCGATAATAGTTTGTACAAGTACGCGTTTGCTTTTTATGAGTTATTACAAGATTTATATGAGGAAACTATAGGAATAGATTTCCTGGGATTCTCGTATATTTATGAATCAGTGTTAAAGTTTCCTTAAATGGAAGCAATTTTAATGCAGAATAGTAGGCTTGTAATAGCTGTTCATTTCTGTTTTCGAATTATTTTTAGTCACTATACATTCAAGTGAAGATTTAAAACTAGAATTACATCCTTTTCTTAAAACTTTCCAACAAAGTTCTCAAGTGCCCTGCCAACAAGCGCGAAACTTTCTGACACATGTATTAACTCATTTTTAAACATAGAAGTACAAAATTGGCAATGTTGACTATGGAAGCGATTTGGAATTGAAATGAATTTTCCATTCTTTTGTTTTAAAAAAAAATCGAATTCTAAGCAATTTTGGTCATTTGACAACCAGTTTTTCTTCTCTCTCTGGCTGTTTTTCTTTTCTTTCGTCCGGAAATTCGGTAATTGAGAAATATAAAATATTGAGATATTTACTAAAAAATGCTGATGTAATATCAAATGTAACAGAATTAATTCAATGAAGTAGGAATAATTGCTGTAGAACCGCTGCATAAGAAAAGCAAACTGGCATTTTTCTAGAAGACTAAAAATCTATACCTTTTAAGAAGAATATTTGAGGGGAAAATCGTATTGTATCTTATGAACATATGTTTAAATTTCTTAGTTGTTTACCCGAATCATTGCAGAATTTGTATTGAACCATCTGGAAAGTGAATTATTTCAAGCAAAAATAAATGTACCACCAAAGTTATGAATGCACTTGCAAAGCTAAAAAAGATTACTAGTGGAATAAAAAAACTACTTTTAAATATTAAGGCGGTTTTCAAAAAATATTTTCCCATGCTCATGAACGTGAAACTTTCTGACACTTTTACAGGCTCATTTTTAAACGCTTAAACATGGCATTTACAGGCCTGACTTTTGAAGCGTTTTGGCATTGAACGTTGTTTTCCATTTTTTGATAAATCGATTTTTGAGGACTAGGAATGGATAGCGCTGAAAGTCCAAAACAGGATATTTTTCAAGAGAGCAAAAAAAAAAAAAAAAAAAAAAAAAAAAAAAGCGAAAACACCTCATTTGTCACGTTTGATTCACACAATTTACGACTTGTTTGAACTATTACTACTGGGGT
Source organism: Maratus speciosus (assembly GCA_963932465.1). Classification (NCBI taxonomy): domain Eukaryota; kingdom Metazoa; phylum Arthropoda; class Arachnida; order Araneae; family Salticidae; genus Maratus; species Maratus speciosus. The sequence continues at coordinate 298,552,524 of OZ010797.1, forward strand.
TAGCACTTCAAACGTTCTCCTGTTTGTTAAGCTTGGTATTTAAGACATTTTTTCGTTAAAAAAAATCGATATTTTTGGCATTTTCAGCGTTTTTCATTTTTAGTCCTCAATTACTTATTGAGTTATAAGCGATTGCTGTCACGTGACAACAGGTTTTCTACTTTCCATGGCTATCGCGCCCGGAAATTCGGTTCAAAACACCAACTTTGACAGATAGTTTCTGAATAAAAACACATGCCAGTTTCATGCGTTTCTGAACAAAAATGAAACTCAGTAATGCGTCAGAAAGTAGATACTTTGGATGTGAGAACAGCCTTAATGAAAATCTTTTCAAATGTTTCATTTAGTTATTAGAAATAATAAGCCCGTACTTACCAGGTGCCCCAAAAATGACCGGTGATTTTAAAATTCAACAACTTGCAAACGGTGACAGATATTTAAAAAATTCTTGCAGGAGGGTTATGTAAGATGTCAGGAGTTTGTATTCTCGATTCTCAGTTTTAGTTACAAATAGCATCGATAGATGGCACTGCAAGCGATAACCGCTAAATCCACGCTCGATTTTTCGGCCTCTCTCTTCTTATCAAAAATCGGGTCTGGACTGGGCACCTATTGCTCTCAGCGCCATCTATTGTTTGAAATTTGAACTGAAATAAATAATCACACTAAAAAAACTCCTGAAACCATACATATCCCTCCTGCAAGAATTTTTTAAATATCTGTCACCGTTTGCAAGTTATTATTGAATTTTAAAATCATCGGTTATTTTTGGGACACCCTGTAAGAGGCTACTTCAGTCAGGCGAAAACACCTGTTCGCTAATGCTAATCCAATGGGAGAACTTTTTAAGATATCTCGTTTGCATTTTACTATTTTTTAATGATTTTTTTGCATTGGATAGCTGAGGTAGATCTGTACGAAGGCCGTTTTGCACTTTTTTCCTTTATTTTTTTACCGATTTTTTTAAATAGGACAATTTTATTTTCTGAACCAGTATCGAAAGTAAAAACATCCTCATAAAAAAAACCTTCAAACAAAATAGAAAAAGTAAAAAACGGCATTTGTACAGATCTACCTCAGCTATCCCATGCAAAAAAATTATTTAAAAATATTAAAATGCAAGCGAGATATCTTAAAAAATTTCTCCTCTTCGATTAGCATTAGCAAACGGGTGTTTTCGTCTGACTGAAGTAGCCCCTTAAGCCTGTTCTTAACTGCTCCACTGAACAAGCAAAAAACGTTCTGACACATTTACAAATTCATTTTTTAAAGGAAAGATATAAAATTGGAAAGCCTAGCCATGGGAGCGATTTATAATTGAACTGTTTTTTCTATTTTTTGATCAATCGATTACCCACTGAGTTATAAGCGATATCGATTACGTGACAAACCCGTTTTTAGCCCGCTCTTGAGTGATTTTTCTACTTTCGCGCGGAAATTCGGTTCAAAAGGTCCACATTGACATTATTTTCTGAAAAATCTATTGCGTTTGCAAAAAAAGGGAAAAAACAGCTCGATGACATAGTTTCTGAACAACAACACCAGCTAGTTTCATGCATTTTCGAACAAAAATAAATTAAAACTTATGTCAGGAAGTTGCCCTTTTGGATTTGAGAACAGCCTTAAGCATAATATTGATTCATTATCAATCAAACTACTAAACTGACTGTGAAATCTTACACACGTCATACATCAGCCACATTCCCCTCTTTTAAAAATTTATTTTAAAAATTTTTAATTAATCAGTTAATTTATTTATTTTGTAAAAAATCTCTTATATGTCTTTAGTTGCTCAAAAAAAACAAAAAAACAATCTTTTGAACCTACCTCTTTCACCTACAAGTGACAAGGCTTATACACGTGAAATCAAGGTCAATTTACCGAGTAAAAAACAAACAAATAACGATCTCTGAATAGTTATCAAGCAAAACAATGACAACACATATCATATGATCAATTTCTTGTTTAACTGCATTTAAATTTAGATCCTTCGTCATTTCAACAATGTGTTTTTCTCTTCAATTCTTTGAAAATACCATACAATCGCTTTATACGTATTATCTAATACACTGCCGTTGCAATGTTAAAATGAATATAATAGAACTTCCTGAAAAAATGTCCTCAATAAAAGCATTAACCCTGAAACATTGGACAGGTAAAGGTCATGTTCTCAGTGGCCTTTTAAAATAATAATAATCAGTAACACTGAAAATTATGTTTCCATATATATATATGTATAGATATATATTTTTTAATGGGAAAAGGGTTAAGAATTTTGGAAACAATTAAGTTTACGTATTGTCATCACCAGAAACCTATATGTTACCAAATTCTGATTGAATAAAAATGTTCCTTAAGCACTTTTCCTCCTTTCAAGTTTACCCCCAAAATTTCTGTCACAACACGTAAATTTGGTATTAGCACCAAACTCGATTATGGAAAATGCACTGTCTTTTTTACGTTTGGTATAAAGCGCGAGCTAGTGAATTTATTTTTTTTAAAAATCAAATATTTGCTCTGTTTATTTTTTTAAAAATGGCAACAGGAAACAAAAATGAAACATTATTTAAATTATCTTTTTAGGATTTCTAAGTTAATTTCTCAACGTATAACCATAATTTAATTAATATGAACTAATTATTGATATTTTTTAGAAAATATATTGCACTCCTTGTTTTTTTATTTATACTTTCTACTTTTTAGTGTTTAAAAGATTTCGTTGTTGCAGTTTCATAGCCAGCTGGAATTTTTTGGCGAGCGAGATTTGGCGCATTATTAAATTCATTGTTGTTGTAACTCATGTACAATTATAACCATAAAGAATATTGAGCGATTGATCACTTGTGATGAGCTAATGGAAAATGCCCTAAAATTAATTTATTAACTTGCAATTAAGTTCTAAAAGTATTAAAATGTTGTATTGTAATCGAAAACACACCTGTTAACTATAGGTGCTGATTCACGGTTGCCAGTCGCCCTGAGGCGACTTAATTTTTGCTTTGTCGTCTAATTTTTGGCGTCTAAGTCGCCATCCTTTGGGGGAAATTCGCATTTATCCCCGCGATCCTTTGACGAAAATCGCGTTTTTTCACGATCCTTTGATAAAATTCGCGTTTTTCTGCAATCTGTTGACGAAAATTGCGTTTTTCTGCAGTCTTTTGACGAAATTCCGTTATTTCAGCGATCCTTTCACAAAATTACCATATTTTCTGCGATTCTTTCTTAAAAATTAGTGTTTTTTCGTGATCCTTTGGCGAAGTTAACAATTTTTATGCAAAGATTGGCGAAATTCGCATTTTCCCCGCAATTCTTTGTCGAAAACCCGTTTTTTTGCGATTCTTTGACGAAATTCGCGTTTTTTTTTCGGGATTCTTTGAAGAAGTTTGCGTTTTTTCCCTGATCCATTGACGAAATGGGCGATTTTTCAGAGAAGATTGCTAAAATTCGCTTTTTTTCGCAATATTTTGACGAAATTTGCGGGTTTTTTTTGCGATCTTTTGACGAAATTCGAGCATTTTTCTGCTGATGATTTACAAAATGGATTTTTTCTGCGACCATTTGTCAAAATTCTCGATATTTTTCCGTGATATTTTTTTATGCCTGAATTTTCGGAACCGAATTTCTTAGATTTTCGGAGCAGAATCACCCGGGTAATATCTCTGTGATAAGATTTTTTTTAAGATATTTTTTTTGTGTGTGTTCTTGAAAAACAAACATTTGAATTGTATTTCGATTTAATCGTGCAAAATAATCTTACACATTCACAATTTTTTTTATATATATGTACTCTTGTATTACAAAATAAAAATAAGAAATATTTTTTTTCTAATATTCCCCACCCCACTACCATGGTTGCTTAGCTTATTCTTATAGATGTATATATATTTTTTAAACCTCTATCTTGCCCAACTTTATCTTCTTGCTATACATAGCTTAAGATTTATATTATGCTTAATTTATATCGAAATTAAAAGAATTAAGTGATTAAATGAAATACACAAATTTGATGTAATTAGTTTTTGTTTATTTTGTACATGTGTAGATTATTTTTCACTTTGAATTCTTGAATTTTTTTCTCCAATATAAACGCTATTACTTTTATGCGTTTCTTTCACAATTTGGCGATTGCATTATCCGGGTGTAGGAGCCACGGGCTCCTTAAAAATTTTAGGAATTTGCACCTATACAGTGAACATAAATTTTACATTTCTAGTCTATCAAAAAGTGAATGAAAAATCGATTACAAAGTTACGATTACATATGGTAAAAACTAAGTTTAGTTAATAAAAAAGTGTAAAAACGGCGAAACTTTGTTGCAAAAAACGCACTGCGATACGAAAATTTGTTAATTTTTTAAAAATGTAAACGGAGTTATGAGGCATTCCGTATAAACAGATTTCGCATACTGCAAAAAGCAGTAAAGAACAAAAATAATCAACTTTGAGACAATTTCTTAAAGAAATTAGACGGACCAAAGGACCTTTAAGAAGAACCTCTACAATCCACCTTTTTTATCATAAAGGATGTGACCCTGAGACTGTGCGGTCCCATCCTTGACTGTGGCAATGAAAACTATTTTCAGAAACGGGATTCTCAAAGAGAAATGCATCATAAACAAAATGTGCTCAATGAATTTCACTAATTAACAGGTTTAAATATTCAAATCATATTCAACAACCTTGAGTTGTTCCATGAAAGAGGTATTCAGAATCGAAACTGATTTATTTACTTTAGAAAGGGAAAATGCTAGCAGTTCTAAGGATCTAATTTATTCGGATCTTTAAATATAATTAAGCTTTAATGAGTTATTAATGTATAAGGTGTTCCATAATTGATAAAACAGACATTAAAGCATGGAGGGGTAGAACTAGTGTTGCCAGCTCTTGTGTCCCAAAAGCGGGACAGAGAGATAAAAAAGTCGGACAACGGATTTCAAACCGGGATATAAAAATACAATAAACCCTATTAAAACGAACCTGTTTATAACGGAATTCTGCCTTCAAAAATTTCAGTGCATCATAAACTTAATGTGATCAATGACTTTCACTAATTACAAGGTTTAAATATTTAAGACATATTCAACAACTTTGAATTACTGAATTTGAAAGGGGTATTCAGAATCGAATCTGATTTATTTACTTTAGAAAGGGAAAATGTTGCAGTTCTAAGGTTCTTCTTTATTCAGACCTTTAAGTATAATTTTGCTCTAATACGTTTTTAATATATAAGGTGATTCAAAATTAATAAAACAGACACTGAAACATGGATAGGTAGAATAAATTTTGCCAGACACAGTGTCCCAAAAAGAGGAACAGGGAGATAAAAAAGTCGGACAACGGATTCCAAACCGGGATATAAAAATACAATAAACCCTATTAAAATGGACCTGTTTATAAGGGAATTCTGCCTTGCAAAAATTTAAATGCATCATAAACTTAATGTGATCAGTAATTTCACTAATTACCAGGTTTAAATATTTAAGACATATTCAAAAACTTTGAATTACTGAATTTGAAAGGGGTATTCAGAATCGAATCTGATTTATTTACTTTAGAAAGGGAAAACGTTGCAGTTCTAAGGTTCTTCTTTATTCAGACCTTTAAGTATAATTTTGCTCTAATACGTTTTTAATATATAAAGTGATTCAAAATTAATAAAACAGGCACTGAAACATGGATAGGTAGAATAAGTTTTGCCAGACACAGTGTCCCAAAAAGAGGAACGGGGAGATAAAAAAGTTGGACAACGTATTCCAAACTGGGATACAAAAATACAATAAATCCCATTAAAACGAACCTGTTTATAACGGAATTCAGCCTTGCAAAAATTTAAATACATCATAAACTTAATGTGATCAGTAATTTCACTAATTACCAGGTTTAAATATTTAAGACATATTCAAAAACTTTGAATTACTGAATTTGAAAGGGGTATTCAGAATCGAATCTGATTTATTTACTTTAGAAAGGGAAAACGTTGCAGTTCTAAGGTTCTTCTTTATTCAGACCTTTAAGTATAATTTTGCTCTAATACGTTTTTAATATATAAGGTGATTCAAAATTAATAAAACAGGCACTGAAACATGGATAGGTAGAATAAGTTTTGCCAGACACAGTGTCCCAAAAAGAGGAACGGTGAGATAAAAAAAAGTCGGACAACGGATTCCAAACCGGGATATAAAAATACAGTAAACCCTATTAAAATGGACCTGTTTATAAGGGAATTCTGCCTTGCAAAAATTTAAATGCATCATAAACTTAATGTGATCAATGAATTTCACTAATTACCAGGTTTAAATATTTAAGACATATTCAACAACTTTGAATTACTGAATTTGAAAGGGGTATTCAGAATCGAATCTGATTTATTTACTTTAGAAAGGGAAAACGTTGCAGTTCTAAGGTTCTTCTTTATGCAGACCTTTAAGTATAATTTTGCTCTAATACGTTTTTAATATATAAGGTGATTCAAAATTAATAAAACAGGCACTGAAACATGGATAGGTAGAATAAGTTTTGCCAGACACAGTGCCCCAAAAAGAGGAACGGGGAGATAAAAAAGTTGGACAACGGATTCCAAACCGGGATATAAAAATACAATAAATCCCATTAAAACGAACCTGTTTATAAGGGAATTCTGCCTTGCAAAAATTTAAATGCATCATAAACTTAATGTGATCAATGAATTTCACTAATTACCAGGTTTAAATATTTAAGACATATTCAACAACTTTGAATTACTGAATTTGAAAGGGGTATTCAGAATCGAATCTGATTTATTTACTTTAGAAAGGGAAAATGTTGCAGTTCTAAGGTTCTTCTTTATTCAGACCTTTAAGTGTAATTTTGCTCTAATACGTTTTTAATATATAAGGTGATTCAAAATTAATAAAACAGGCACTGAAACATGGATAGGTAGAATAAGTTTTGCCAGCCACAGTGTCCCAAAAAGAGGGACAGCGGATTCCAAACCGGGACATAAAAATATAATAAACCCTATTTAAACGGACCTGTTTATAATGGAATTCTGTCTTGTAAAACTTTCAATGCACCGTAAACAAAATGTGATCAGTGAATTTCACTAATTAACAGGTTGAAATATTTAAAAACCTTGAGTTTTTCCATGAAAGAGGTATTCAGAATTGAATCTGATTTATTTACTTTAGAAAGGGAAAATGTTAGCAGTTCTAAGGATCTAATTTATCCGGATCTTTAAATATAATTAAGTTTTAATGAGTTATTAATGTATAAGGTATTTCATAATTAATAAAGCACACATTAAAACAAAAACATAGAGAGGTACAACTAGTGTTGCCAGCTCCATTGTCCCAAAAAGCGGAACAGGGAGATAAAAAAAAAAGTGAGACAACGACTTCCAAATGAGGACAATAAATATACAATATAATTCTATAAATATACATTTATATAACGTTATTCTATAAAAATACATTTAATTCTATTAAAACTCTTTATTAAACTCTATATTGAACTATAAATTCTATCTTTATAATGGAATTCTATCTTGTAAAAATTTCAATGCATCATAAACAAAATGTGCTCAATAAATTTCACTATTCAAATCATATCCAACAACCTTGAATTGTTGAATGTGAAAGGGTATTCAGAATCGAATCTGATTTATTTACTTTAGAAAGGGAAAATGTTAGCAGCTCTAAGGTTCTACTTTATTCAGACCTTTAAATATAATTATGCTTTAATGCGTTTTTAATATATAAGGTGATTCATAATTAATAAAACAGACATTTTAACATGGAGAGGTGATACTAGTGTTGGCACAATGTTAAAAAATTTTCTGTGACGTTAGAGAGAATCTACTGGTAATCCATTATCTTAAATCTTATGTGAAATAGGGTTTAGCCCCCCCCCCCCCTTCTAGTTTATTATTAATGATATTGACATTTTCTGTCCTGTTCTACACTGTAAAAAAAAAAAAACGGACTAAAATAGGGAAATACTACTGGCAATCGAAGCGCCAGTACTATTTCCGTATTTTAATGGAACTTTTTCCTGGTAAATTATAGAAAAAATTCCGTTTTTTTGGCGTTTACGGGTGAAAATTTCCATTAAAATACGGAAGTAGTACTGGCGTCTCGATTGCCAGTAGTATTTAGGTATTTTAGTCCTTTTTTTTACAGTGTATTATATTTTCAGTTATTTTTTTCTGCAATATTCCGTCATTTCATTGATAAATAATACTTTATTTGTATTATATTAATTAAAAAATATATACAATGAAAGTACCATTTAACGAAATCTCACCGTTACACTTAAATACTTCGTTATGAAGAAAATTCGTTGAATAGAAATCAATTTATGAAATTTGTATAGTAAAATACACATGCATAAAATGAAAAATGCACATGAAATGGAATTATTGCAAAAATATATTAAATTCGACAGTACCTTTTTTTTATGCAATGTAGACATATGAGAAAAATTTAATTAGAATTATGTCTAAGAAAGTTACATAATGAAGAGAGGTAAGCAAAAACTGAAGCGTAGCGTTACCTTTTCTCAGTATTCCAAATCCTTAACTTTAAAAAAGTCTTTAATATTTCTTTGCACAAGATTCTTATAAAAAGTACACTGTTCATAAAACTTTTCGCACTTTTCTAAGTATCCGAACAATTCATATGTAACTTTTTCGTGAAACTGGAATCCCCTTATTGTATCGAAGGCTTTTAAAATGTCTTCTTTTGAATGGAAATAATTAAGGATGTATTCCAATCCAAATTGCTTATTTTCTGATACATTTTTTAATTCATTTTTGCTCTCATATGCATCAAACTAGGAAATTGTGTTATTTAGAAACTACATAATGTGGCGTGCTTCTCGATATTTGGATAAATGTAGAAAATACTGTAAAAAAGGCTGTCAAAGTTGACATTTTGAACCGAATTTTCCGAAGCGGGAAATCTGGAAATGAAAAAATGACCATACCGAGAAAATAATTGTTTAAAACTCAAATTCTAATTAGTTGAGTGAAAAATGAAATCACACGGCCTCTTATACATCTCTTCAAAAATCACCTCAGCAAGTTTCGTGTTTTTACTTTTAAAAATGAGTCTGAAAATTTCTCACAAAATTTCGATCTGTTGAGGGTGGAAAAATATTTTTTCGAATACACCCTTATCTTTAAAAAAGTTTTTAATATTTCTTTGCACAAGTTTCTTATAAAAAATATACTGTTCATAAAAATTTTCGCCCATTTGTAAGTATCCGAACAATTCATATGTAACTTTTTTCAGAAACTGGAATCTCCTTCTTATTGTATTGAAGGCTTTTAAAATGTCTTCTTTTGAATGGAAATGATCAAATAAATAAATAATTTCATTTTCATACAATCCGCTGAAATAAATTCATACAGCCATCGCAAACAGCAACCTCTCCGTTTGAATTTTGTGCACTCACGAAAGTGGAATAAACTTCGTTATATAGAAAATGTTTTTCGCAATATGGAGATTAATTTACATGTTAACCCTTTAGTGCGCAGCTTTACATATGTGCAAACAACACTGATTTGAATTTAATAGATTTTTTTTTATTCGCATGTACCTAATTCGCACCAGAAATTAAAATAGCAATATTAGCTTTAGTTAAAAGACAGACATTCCGTATGGAAATAACGCGAAATTAACCATTGAAACTTTCTGGCGTAAAGTCAGATTCTATGAACTACGTAATTTCTAGAACGTATTCTATTATGGGAGTTAAAGGTTAAGTTAAAAAAATAATTATATTTAAAATAAGGTATTTGGAGACATACTTATTAAAGTATTTACTAATTTGCATTATTTTAGCGTAAAACAGCCACATGACAGTATTTTTAACTTGTATTGCAGATGTGCAACAGAAGAAAAGATTGACGTATTATATGAAAAATATGTCTCTGATTTTTTTTTTTTCATTATTTTTCCTGTGTAATAAACCTTTCAGAGTATCATATATATTTTTTTCGAAACAAAATAAAAAATCGCGAATTTAAGGGCTAATGTAGTTCAAGGTCAAGGTTCAGCAAAGTAGAAAACTTCGTTAAAGGAAAGTTCGACTGCATATATTAAACATCTCTAACTTCTCCTTTAGTTTACAACCAGTATGTAAACTTAAATACTTTGCAATTAAAATAAAGTTCGGTATGAAAGGACAGGATTGGGGAGTAGTTGATATCTATTAATGTCAGGTATTCAACAAAGAGTTAATGCTGATAAAAGGAACTTCCTGCAACAACATTCACTAGTCATGTTTAAAAAATGTGACTGATGTTAGAGATTCAGACCTTGAATATAATGGTTTTCAAAAGTGTCACTTTCTAAAAGAATATTTAAAAATATGATATAATTCTTTATAAACTGACGAAATTAATCATATTTAAATGATACATTTGACATTGACATTGAAGTCCACCAAAGTGGAGATTGCTTTGGGGCCTATAGCAACTATGGCTTTTCGCCTCGAATGATCCTTATTATACACAGAAACAAACACAAGCCACAACATTTTTTTATTTCCTTTTTCCATTACATTTATATCACTATAAATGGACACTCACAATTACATCCATATCTTACCCGAAGATTCGAACCCGGGACCCCGGCGTGGATCACGCCTATTTAATTGATAACCCAAGAAAACAGACAAAAATAATACTTCCTCATTATTCATTTTAATAATTTTATAAAAAGTTTAATTTTTTAATTTAATAATATTATTTAATTATATTTATTTATTTATTTTACCTTTGACGGTACATTGTAAAAAAAAAAAAAAAAAAAAAAAAAACCGGACATTCTACAGGCAATCTAAACGCCAGTACAATTTCAGTACTTTTACGGAAATTTTTCCCCATAAATTACAGAAAAATTTCCGTTTTTAATTAATTCCGTTAAGAAAAACGGGAATTTTTCTGTAATTTATGGAGAAAAATTTCCGTAAAAAAACGGAAATAGTACTGTCGTCTAGATTGCCAGTAGAATAACCGTTTTTTAGTCCGTTTTTTTTCTTTTATATATATATATTTATTTATTTATTTATTTTATTTTTATTTTATTTTTTTTACAGTGTAGGTGCATCTCTTTGGCTCGCTATGTTTTAGCCTTTAATTTTTAAATTCGCACTGGTAATGGAACTTTAGAAACCACGAAACAGCTGTATGCACCTTTTGTAAATACATTCATTTGTGATATCTAAAGATTGCTCATTCTTTCTTAATGTACTGGCACACAGTAAAATCCTCCCCTTTTAAATATTTCTTATCCCAGGAAAATACAGGATATATCTGAAAAAGGGGAAAAAACTTTACGGAGTGATAGAACACAGCTATAAGAGCAAATTTGGTCATAGAATGTGTGGTCGGGACGCAAACGGTGAGAAGTTAAAAGATAGTTTTCCACTGTCGCAGTTAAATAATTAACACAAGAATGAGAAGCGATACTTCAGAAAACATTTTATTAACAGGAATGTATCTAATGTACATGCTTAAAGAAACTGCTCAAAAAATATTCCGCCAACTGTAATGCACACTTCCCACCTGCGTGATAGGGACTGACGCACATTTGCGAAGACACCAGGCATTTCCCGAATATCGCCGGCAACAACGGCAATCTTGGCGACTAGATCCATATCGGTTTCAATGGAGCACTGGTAGATTAAGCTTTTCATATGGCCCCACAGGAAAAAGTCCAAAAACGAGAGATCCAGTTATCTTGGTGGCCAAGCTATGGGACCACCTCGACCCATCCATCTCCCTGGGACAGTAGAAAGCTACCTTTTTTAACTTCTCACCGCTTGCGTTCCGACCTTACATTCTATGACGAAATTTGCTCGTATAGCTGCATTCTATCACCCCGTAAAATTTTGCACACTTTTTCAGATACACCCTGTATTTTCCTAAAATTAGAAATATTTAAAAGGGGAGGATTGTACTTTGTGACAGTACATTAAGAAAGAATGAGCAATCTTTAGATAGCACAAATGAATGTATTTACAAAAGGTGCATACAGCTTTAGCAATTAGTTAGAATAACATCAAATTAGTTAAAATAATATAAATAAAACACTTTCAATTAAAAAAAAAATATTTTATTTTATTTTATCAATATTATATTTAAAAATATATAACAATAAATAGAAATGTACTGTAATTACATTTAATTGAAATGACAAACATCAACAATGCCACTGTTAAGTAACAATAATTTTTATTCAATGATATTATTTATTCTTCTGAAAAATATTAAATAAATTTGTTAATTTGTTAATTTTTTGTTGTTGTTAATATAACTTATAATATGAATTTACAGCTTTATTAGAAAATATGTAAAAGTATATGAAAGGATTTAAAAAACATTAACAGAAAAAAAATCTCTCGCCTCTTTATTTATTAATGTATCGATTCAATAATTAAATGTTATTAGTAATTAAACAACGCATCAATATTGATTTCACGAGCTTTAATTTAGAAATAATTGCGATTCAATAGCGATATTCAGGGAATGTAAAGATTGCTCGAAAAGAAAAAAAATACTTATGAAATACAATTGTAGCAAAAATCCTTATATGATAGTTATATTCAACTCAAAGTCCAATAAATTTTAGTAACAACCGAATAGTTTGAATTTGAACATTATGTCAACATTTTACTTATATCAGATAATTGTATATTAATAAAAGTACTAATAATGTTTTGGTTTTTTTACCTGTTTTTAAGAGTTTAGCGGAGTTTGTCGCTTTAAAAAATGTATTATATTTATTTATTTATTATTATTATTTCCATTTTCTGAATGTTTGACATTTGATTAATGTTCACTGCATCTTTTTTACCCGACTGCCAAGAAGGGTTATGTGTTTTACGCGTATCTGGGTATGTGGATTTCTTTATACCCTCGAAACATCCCAACGGCTGGGTGGATTTTAATGAATGAGATCTTTATCGATTTGTCTTAACCGTCCGATGGTTATAGGCTAGGTTTTGTTCTTATAAATTCAAAATGGCAGTAGAGACGAAAAAAAGTTTACGCACCCTGTTGAGTGGCATATCATTGGATAGGTCTTTCAAAATGAAGACGATGTGTCATTGATTATTTTACAGTCAGAAACCGTTTAAATATTACACAACCTGGAAGTTGTGTAGGTAAGATCTCTCGCTTTACTGCAACTCTAACCTTCATAGACATCTATAATCCTCATCAAAACAGTGTTTACAGATAGGAACTAACCATTAAACACAACTTAAAAGCCATCAATACAAGTAAATTAAAAAAAAATAGGTAAGTAAAAAAAAGTTTCACATCGATGAGAAATAATTATACTTTGCTTTTTACGAAGTCGGGTTTTTTGATTTTTTAAATTTAATTCTTTTATTTAAAAACTTAAACAGATATTAGAATAAATAACTATTGTTGTCGTACAGTGTACAAACGAACGGAGATTGTTAAAAAGCTCAAATCCAAATTGGCTATTTTCTGACGAATTTTTAATTCCTTTTTGTTCTCAAACGCATGAAATAAGCAAGTTACTCTTATTTTGAAACTATGTAACCGAACTTTGTTTCCACTTTTCGGTAAAAGTAGATGAACTTTTAAAAAACGCTGTCTAAGTTGGCATTTTGGAAGGAATATACGTACGCGGCACATATGGTAGAGGAATGACACTGCCTTCATAAAACAGCAATCGCTTTTAACTCAAGATGTAATTGCCTTATCGAAATAAACGGTCAAGTGCGAGCATTACTCGCGCACAGAGGGTTCCGTAGAATAAATATATAAATTTGTAATTGTATTATAAAAAAAAAAAAAAAGTTGCTAAAAGAATACTAAGACTTTTTAAAAAACTATATAATGTAGGGTTGGGTATAACTGTGTATGGTAGAAAAGTGTAATCGGGTATACCATGAAAGTTCAAAGAGATATATGGAACAATATCAAATATAGCTATTCGTATAACTCTTTTTTATTTTAATATTATCCTAATCTGTTTATGATGATCTTAATTCGGTACTGACAATAAAGGCAGTGCATAGTTAAACTTCATTTGGCATTTTATGAAACTAAATTCAGCGTAGTAATAACCTTTATTTCTACAGTTTATCTAAAACAAAACCTTTGTTCAAAGTTTAAATTTGGCATTGTGCTAAGCGCGCTTCGAATTGAGGTCTCAAAGTTGCAACGCCGCCTTGGTCAGTGCCGCGTTTTTCCAGATAGGTGTTCAATTTACTTTTAAAGTCACTCGATGCGTATTGAGAGATACAATCAATGCAAACTATCGCGAATCTCACAGTATTTATGCGATTCATTCTAATTAAATATTTCGAGGGCGATGCCCTTAAAAAACGGACACCTAATTTTAATTCCAAAATAGACAAATGGCACCAAGAATATTTAATTAAAATTTTCCTTTTATCATGTACGTGAAAATAAGCAAGTTCGCATTTTCTAATAAATTAGTTTATAAATTCTGGCATCAGTTCATTATTTCATAAGTTTATAAATAGAATTACTCCGTGCCGGAAAGGATTAAGTGGTCGCAGGACTCTTAAAGCTTCAAAATTTAAGAAATTTTAATTTTTTTAGATGTTAAACTCCTATTTTCTCTGAATATTTTGATATAATTGTTTCCTTGAAATTCCCATTAGAACAGAAGTTTTGGCTTTTAGAATTATACCCGCTCAATAGCTGAAGCGGCGTTTCTGAAACTTTAAAGTCATTATTTTCCAAATGGCGTTTTGGGTATAACGCGCAAAATACCTCAAAAACTTCTGAATATTTTTTCATGAAATTTTCAAAACATATATTCCATGTTATTCTGTATAAACTGAACCTAAAATTTCCTTTTTATTGTTCAAAAAAATATTTTTTTAGGTGATTTTACTGTTGAAATTTTCAAAATTTTGTACTAGCTAAATGCAGCATTGCATTAAAAATATAAAAATGCTTTAAATACAAATTTATTTAAGTTCAGGGAAATTATTACAATCTGAAGTATAAGTAAGCACCAAAATTTTCATTCTAGTTGCAATATTTATTTTGTAATCCTGCGCGTAAACTGTTGTGCCAATTTTTTGTTCGACAAATGTCTAACAGTTTCGAGCCCCCTATAAATACTAATTCTGTATCTTGCAATTTTTTAAATACGTGAAACGAAAGAACATACCTATATCTTTCATCCCAATTAAAATTGTGTTTTAAAATCATATACATTTTAAGACATTAAATGTTGAAAATGGTCTTTTTTTAATTTTTTCCACTTTTTAGAGTCCCAAGACCCCTTATATTAGCATGTTTTTAACAATTTGACGTTTATTGCTTTTATACTGTTACTGGACATTACATTACACATATATATCATTAAAAGTCGTTAACTAGGCATAGAGTACGCCACCCTGTCCTTGTGTATGTCCAAACTGACCGTACCTTTAAGGGTTAATATCTCAGCTAATTACCGATGAATTTTTTCGAAAATCATTATCAACAATGCTTTTATTCTTCTGCAACGATAGGTATATTCAGCGATGCTCAACAATTTTTCTGAATGCCCGTAAATCGAAATTTGCGTATAACAGAAAAATGCTAATTACTCAAAACTATGTGACCTAGGGTAATCGCTATAATTTTCCGGCAAGGCTCATATTAACGTCTACTACCTCTAATTTTTTCATAATTTTAGTTTCAGTAGATTCGGAATTAGATGGTGGGGGGGGGGGGCATATTTTTGCGCTACATTTTCAACAATATCTTTGAAAATATAATACCTAAAATTAAAAGGAATGTATTTTTGAGTTCAGCATTACAAAAGCTTTCACAGGATACCCCACATGATATACAAAGAAAAGATTTTTTTTTCAAGTAGCATAATTAGCCCCTCTACTTTTTTACTAAATATATTTATGAATGTTTATTAATCTGAAAATATGTGGGTCAATGGTCTTTATTACTTCCCCGAATTTGAACTTTCCACGTTCCATAGTTTATGATTAAAATGGCTGTGACAGACAGACAGACAGATACAGGAGTGATCTTATAATGGTTCCGTTTTTACTTTTTAAGTACAGAACCCTAAAAAAAAACAAAAATATTATTTGATGACAAATAACTTCAATAATCATGCCTGCATGTTTTCATACTTTTGCGTCTCAAAATTAGTAGTAAAATGTGTCAGAAAACTTCGCGTTGTTGTGAAGGAAAAAATACTTTTTGAGAACCGCTTTAAAGGCAATTTTATCAAAACAATATTTTTTAAATTGTCAACCGATGAAGCGGCGTCAAAGCTTTTAGGTATAGATTTCGTATGAAATACTACCTATTACATTCTCCCCTATGTTGGAATTTCTGAAAAAATTTTGCAGATCTACATCGATCATGACTTCTAGAACCCAAAACTACCCTCAGTATTATAAGTCCCTCAGTAACTTTATATATATATATATATATATATATATATATATATATCACTTTTTTATGCATACGATAACTTCCGTAACTATGCACAAATCTCTTCCAAACTGATACATAAAATCAAGGAGCATAAAATCTCGGTCAAGTTCGTTAATGGGCAAAATCGGACCAAGGGGATGGTAATAGGGAGGGGTTTTGTGAAAACCAAAAAAAAAAACGTAACTTCTTAATTGAACCACCAATTGGGAGAAGGGAATAAACGCCACTTTTTAACACATTCATTTTTCTACACTTTTACATTCTTTAGACGTAGCGCTTAGTTGTGAGTTTGAAGAAAATAAAAAAAACATACGAAGCGAATGGTTTTTGTTATTTTCTTCGAACTCACAATTAAACGCTACACGTCTAAAGAATGTAAAAATGTAGAAAAATGAATGTGTCAAAAAGTAGCGTTTATTCCCTTCTTCCGATTGGTGGTTCAATTTTTGTACTTATCAAATCAGTTTAAAGTTTTTATTACTTCTAAAAATAGGGCCAAAATTTTATGTATCACAGATTTTTGATCAAATTAAAAATGGGCTCAAGGGGCGCAAAAATAGAGTTTTAAGGAGAAAAAAATTCATAACTTCGTCATTTCTCAAGATATCAAATCCAATTAAATTTATTATAAATCTTCTTAATATTATCTACAACTTTTATACTGACAAGTTTTTGATAGCACCAATTCGTACCGCAAAAAAATATAAAAAAACGGAGGGGGGTTGAAGAAGAAAAAAATTCATAACTTCGTTAATACACATTCGTTAATATAAAATCCTCATGAATTTATTATATATCTTCTTAATATTATCTACAATATTTATATTGACAAGTTTTTGATAGGACTAATTCTTACAGCAAAAGCAAATTAAAAACACATAGCGGTTGAAGAAAAAAATCGTTGTATTAAAAGTGAATTCAAATCCAAACTGCTTATTTTCTGACTCATTTTTAAATTCATTTTTGCTCTCACATGCATCCAATTGGCAGATTCTCTTATTCAGAAACTATATAATGTACCGTAATGATCGATTTTTTGATAAAGGCACAATATATTTCAAAAAATGATGTCAAAGGGGGCATTTTGAACCGATGTTCCCGAAGCGATTGTGTTGGTAACTCCTACTGAGAAAATAATTGTTTATAAATAGAGTTTTAATTAATTGAACGAAAAATAAAAACGCAGGTCGCTTATAAATATCTTCAAAAATCATGTCAGCAAGTTTCATATTTTTTCTTTTAAAAATGATTCCGAAAATGTGCCAGAAAATGTCGAGTTGTTGAGCATGGAAAAGTATTTTTTTGTAATACCGCCTTAACATGATTCTGATAAAACTAGCTCATATAAAAATGAAATAGAAACTCGTCAAAAGCGGCCGGATAAAATAGTTAAAGTAGGTTTATCTCTAATCATGATTTAGTTTTTGTTGTTGAAATTAGCACTTAACTTCGAAATCTACCAGCGCCTGTAGGCAGAGCCGGCAGGGATTTTCTTTGTAAATGAAATTTTATATGTTTCTCTAACAGCCTTTGATGGATGCTCCACCCACTCCACCCCCGTCTGGTTACGACACTGAGGTAACGAGACATTGAAATTACACTCCATTTTCATTAAAATTAAGATTTTTTGTGACACGACATCACTAAAGACATTAAATAATCGTATATTGTTTGTTATACAAGTCCTGTACGCAAAACACACGCAAGCGAAAAGAACTTCCTGAAAAAGGAAATTCGCGTTTTAACCGTGAAAAACGGCGATTGTGGTTAGAGGTCACGTCCTCGACTCTGGAAATATTCAACTTGTTAAAACGGAAACCTGTCTATAATAGAAACCTTTTACAAATGAATTGTCTTTTTCTTTTTTCTTTTGTTTTCTTTCTTTTCTTTTTATAATATAAATATATATTCCTCTTACATCCATCCAATTGATCTTTCATTTGTTTTTTCATACGTTCAACATTATTTAGCTGGATTTTATTATCTTTTGTCTATAACTGGTTATTGCATCAAATTTGGTAAATTTTCATGTGTTTAAATGGTTTAATTGTACAAAAAGTTTATATATAGTGAAACCTCCTTGAACGGTCACCTCTAAACGACGACAACCTCCGAATACCGGCTACATATTGATGGAACCAAACACATTCCATATAGCATTAACATTAGTATGCACCTCTCAATAAGGAATTCTGAACAACGGCCGCTCAAAAGTCACGAGAAAATTTTTGTTAACAGTTTCTAGTACAATTTCACATTTATTTTTGCAAACAAAAATCTGAAGCAGATCAAACAAAATTTACTTAATATGTCAACAATATGTTGCTTAATCTCTTGAACACTTAATCATTTTCCAAAACTAGAGATAGAAAATGACGACATTAATAATGGTGGGGAAAATTTAGATAATATTCTTAGAAAAGTAAGCATAACTAACTAACACGAACGCCAGTAAGCTTGTATGTCTGGACAAAGATTTGACAGTTACTGCAGCATTTGATTCATACAGCAAATGGTGGAAGATAGGAGAGAGGAAGAGAAAAGTGATGTGGAAGGGGATAATGGAAGAGATAAAAATTGAGAGAGATGGAAGGATAAAAATTTCCAGTATTAACACATACACCAAATTTTTGACGGACCTTCGTGAAATAAAAAAAATTACGATTAAATCATAATGAAGATGAGTTGTACAGCAAAACAACTCATACTCTTATTTCTTTGGAGAAAGATATTAGCAGAAAAAAAGTAACTGCAAATCACTGAATTTTTTAATGTATTAAAACAATCAGGATTTTATGACTTTTTAAAAATGAAAACTCTGAATAACACCCACCTCTGAATAGCGGTCACTTTTTATCGGTCCCACTGGTAACCGTTATTCAGAGGTTACACTATATATATGTAATATATTTACATTTATATTTATAAAAAATATACATATATACGTATATATGTATTTAACGATAAAACTGTATTCCGGGTTGAGTTCTGCACGAAAGTTTTATTTACAGTCAACTCCAAATCTGACGTAACCCGATAAAAAAATTATGTTGAATTCGAAACTCGACCTGAATCTGACACACTTCAATTCGCAACTTACCTAAAACACGAAATGGAAGAAAATTAATCTATCTATATTTTAATATAATTATGGGGGGGAAATAGTCTATAATAAGGTTTCTAAAACCAATTGCATCTTTTACGTATAAAAATGAAATATAGTCACGTATATTCAAATATTAAGTTGTTCTCACCTGAAACAATGGTCAGGATTTCTTTTGAAAAATCAGATTAAACCAAATCCAACTCTCAAGATTCAAAACCCAACCCGAAAACGAACCGAACTCGAAACAATTACTGTCGATCTGACCAGAACCAACGCCCCCTGAGAAAGCCTTGACAGGCGTTCCGAAAACGTCACAGAAAGCAGGCAAAACAAAGGAAAAAATCTGAACAACTTGCATATTTCGATTTCGTTAGCTCGTGGAATTATTAATTCTTATTTTCTAATAATAATTAATAATTCCACGAGCCAAAGAAAAAGAGACATGCAAGTTGAATTTTTTTCGTTGTTTTGCTTGCTTTGTGAGACGTTTTCGTGACGCGTGTAAAGGCTTTCTCAAGTATCCAGGAAGCGTTACCAGAACTCGGTTTACAGTGAAAATAATTGGGGTTATGCATATATAATGTTATCATTTTAGGTGGGAGTGGGGGTTGTCTTTTGATATCGTTATCATTTTTGATCCAACCAAAATTTTCTCTTTTTATTTGTAACTTGGTCTTTACATAAAAATAGTATGTTGTATTTTTTTAGTATGTTAAAGATTTTTGTGAAAATACAAAGTTATTAATAAAATCATTAAATGATTATAAAATTATTTAATTCCAAAATATTGAATACCCCAACGTTTGACATTCCTCTTCTTCTGTCATACGCGTATCGATATATAATCCGCTGTTTGACAGACCATATGCGAAGTATGTCTGGAATGATACTTGTGTTTTCTAGTAAATAAAAGAGAAAGAATATTGTCCACCTGTTTTGTTGATAAGAAGTTCTGCCTGCCCCACCCCGTGCGGTAACAAGTGCAAAAAGGCATTATTACTGTTGAAATGCATTATGTAACAAAAAGCTAATATTAAATACTTTTAAACAGTAACTTTTTTCTTTTAAGTGTTATTTGATATACAAACTGAATTTTTGTTGACTTCTGTTCATTTGAATTAATAAAGTATGCGAAAAATAAATTTAACCATATCACTTCAAACAAAAGAAGAAAAATATCCAAAAATCTAAAGAATTTTTATACATTGATAACGATATCATTACCATCATTACCAGGGGGGGGGGGGTAACGTATGATGTCGTAAGGGGGGGAGGGGGTATGAAATTGCCAAAAAGTGGATAACGTTTAATTTGCACTGACCCATTGGTGAAACCTGATCGGATCGAAACCATGGTTCATATCTGGTTCGGGTTAAGTCGGGTTTCCTGACCCGGCGCAGGATTCTACTTGGGTTCCATCAAAATCAAATATTTAAATTAGATAAAAATAATATCGCAAACATCAAATTTAAATAAATTAATAACTGTAGTAGTGTGTTTTTCTAAATTGCCATCTATTCTGAGATATTCCTAGGTACTCAAATTTCTATCCAATTGATTTAACGCAGCGTCACTGAAAACATTAAATAGCCTGCTATTGTTCATTATAGTAGCAAGAGTGTTATGCGTAAAACACGCGCAATCAAAAAGAACTTCCTGAAAAAAGAAAAATTCCGCGTTTTAACCCTGAAAAACAGCGACCGTGGATGGATTGGAAATCCCGTCCTCGACTCTGGAGAATTGATAAAGATTTAAGCCGAAATAAAGAGCAATGGAACATGAAGCAGAAGCCTCCGGATGCAAAAGTGATGGTTAACTTGTTAAAACAAAAACCTGTCTATAATAAAAACATTTTTTTTTCTTTTTTGCGTTGCACAACTAGGCCCCACTCGTCTATTCAAAAGTTTAAGGAAGTATTCTTAAACTTCTTGAGACAGAAAAAAACGAAAAACCATGTATTCGGCCTAGATTATGAAACTTTTTCCAACACTAATAAAATATTTTTTTTATATATATATATACAATGAAATGAGATATCTACACTCTCAGAAATACTTTCTTAAATTCACGGAAATTATACTGGCAGCACTGCTGCCAGGATTTTCCCGTTAATTGACGAATATCGACGAATATCCGTTGTTTTTTTTCTCCGTTACAGGAGTTAAAATATCCGCCAATTGAAGAAAGTCGGGAAAAAGTAACTTTGCCGACGTTGGAATCGAACCAGCCATCCCAGCATTACGAGACGTGTTCGCAAACGACCGCTCTACAGGTGGACAGAAGTGAAACGCTTTGAAGTAAATACGTTTGCTTCAAATGGCCATGTTTTGATTAATTTCCTTAAAAAGCTTTGAATTTTGAAGTTAATTTCGGGAAGATTTCGTCTTTAATGAATTTGTGGCTGGGGTTTTTATACTTTAGTATTGGAATAGGATAAAAATATGAATTATAAATATTTTTAAGCGGATTGCTAAATGTAAAATATTAATATATTTTTATTCGATAAGATTTTTTTTTTTTGGGGGGGGGGGTGGTAAAATTGATTTTTCCCCATTTAATATTGAAATTAAATGTGTTCATTTAAAATATATTTTAAATGCGAATACTTTTTTATAAGCAACTTTATAAATTAACTTTTTTCACCGTATTCAACTTTTAAAAAATAAATTGTGAGTACTTTTGAATGCATGAGAAAAGTAATTGTTATTTATTTTTAAATTCGAAAACATTTTCCCTTTTTAATTAAATTATAAATCTTAATTTATATAATTTTTGGTTTTTCCTTTTTAAATAATTCCGGATTTTAGTACAGTAGAGCGCATGCGTGATAGGAATGAACGGAATTTCTCCTTCTTTTTCAGACTTTTTGTAAGCATTCACGGATAAAACATATTTTCTAGGAGCACGGAAATTATTTGTTAAAAAGTGAGGAATAACTTAGTGTATATTGACGAGTTTTTCTGACAGTGTAACTACAAAATAATAATAATAATAATAATAATAATAATAATAAACGCAACCCAGTAAAAACTCCTTTTCTGCAAGTGCTATCCATATCCGGTAATGTGTTTGAATTCTTTTGAGCAGTCCTGTATTTGATTTATTCTATAGAATTAATACACACCACTTAACCCTTAAATTATGGGTGTTGCTTTTCGGCAACATACCCAATTTAGGCTCTAAAATACTATTAGAATAATATTGAAGCTATAATGCCTAAAGTTGCCATTAAAATACATTCTGAAAATATTATTAAATCGATTTTAACACATAGATGGCAACACTTGCGCTGCTTAAGAATAAAGATAGATTTATTTTTCAATTGTTGCTACTTGTTCTTTTTGTTTTGTTTGGAAGCTTGCGAAATACCATATTTTGTTCTGCAGTGAGCAAATAAAATTTATTTCTCATTCTAGTTCCTAAAATTCTTGTGTGTTTATTATTATAGAACTTTATCAAGTAAAATTATTTTATCAATTAAAGACTAGTATTGCCGATTAGTAATAAACGGTTTTTTAGTTGTAAACCATACTTAAAGCAAAATATGATTTTTTAAAGTATTTTTCCCGTAATTTATTTAAAAAATGAAAGCCGAAAAACATTATTACAATGATTTTTGAAATATCAGGCATTGAAGGGTTAATAAACTAAAAATAAGTTGTTTAAAAATACATATCACAAGTTGAAAACGTACTTCCAGCAATTATAAATCAAAGTCCATCCTACAATTGAATTGTTTTGAGCGCCTCTGTAAATGAACAGTAAATTCTATCCACTATATAATCTGTAGAAAATATGTTGTAGTATACCTTAGTGATTCATATTAATTCCGTTATGTTTAAAGTACGTATCATCATTAAAATGCACCGAAAATGCATTTTCTTCATAAAACACGATGTAACTGAAATGTTTTGTGCATGCCTGTAAATGAACTATACATGCTACTTATTCTATACTCTGCAGAAAGCTAAGAAAAAGGATTTTTTTTTTTTCCGATTTTGTAAAATTAAGGTTTTGAACGAAAAAGGATAATTTTTTTTTCGCTCGTCTATCCAACGGTTTAATATGAAATAGGCAAAACCTTTTAAAATGGAAATTGTCTATAATGGAAATCTGTATAAAACAAAAAATAAATACGGCTGTGAAGTTTCCATTACTAGATTCGTTTCGAAAATCTTTAAAAAAAAAATAAACCTCTTGAAGATTTACCAGTCGCTTCATAAATAAAAGCAACATTACAAAAATCAAATATAAATAAATTAAATGAAATTTAAACTTATTTTTCTAATATGTTCACTATTATATTTAATACACTATTGAAATTTCATTAAAATAAAGTTTAACTTTGACGCCGCATCACTGAAAACATTAAATTACAGAATTCAAAACACACGAATTCACACCCAAACAAAAGGAACTTCCTGAAAAAAAGAAAGGAGAAAAAATCCGCGTTTTAACCTGAAAAACGGCCACCGGTTGGATTGGAGGTCCCGTCCTCGAAATGGAACATGGAGTGGAAGCTTCACTTTCGGATGCAAAGGTAACGTTTTTGTTAAAACAGAAATCTGTCTATAATAGAAACACCCTTTTGAAACAAAAATATTTTTTATTTTTCATTATTATTTATTTATTCATTTATTTGTTATTTATTTATTTATTTATTTATTTATTTTTATTTATTATTTATTTGTATTTGTATTTTATTTTTATTTATTTATTTTTTGGGGGGAGGGGGGGTTGCATTGTACAATCAGGCACCACCAGTCTATCCAACAGTTTAATGAATATGATGATTAAACTTGTTGAGACAGAATCTGTCTATAACTTAACTGAAATTTTTACAGAAAGAAAAATGATCCCCCCCCCCCACCTCCCATTTCGTAAAATTAAGGTTTAGAATGAAAAATGATTATTTTTTTCGGCGACGTAAACCAGAGTTTCGCCCGCCTATCCAACGGTTTAATGAAATAGGCAAAAACTTTTAAGATGGAAAGTGTCTATGACGAAAATCTGTATAAAACGAAAAATAAATACTGCAGTGAAGTTCCCATCACTAGATTCGTTTCGAAAATCTTTTTAAAAAATATACTTTTTGAAGATTTACCAGTCGCTTAATAAATAAAAGCAACATTACAAAAATCAAATATAAATAAATTAAATGAAATTTGAACTTATTTTTCTAATACGTTCACTATTCTATTTAATTCACTATTGAAATTTCATTAAAATAAAATTAACTTTGACCCTGCGTCACTGAAAACATTAAATAACCTTCATTGTACATTATAGAATTCAAAACACACGCAAACAAAAGGAACTTACTGAAAAAAAAAGGTGAAAAATTCCGTGTTTTAACCCTGAAAAACGGTCACCGTGGTTGGATTGGAGGTCCCGTCCTTGAAATAGAACATGGAGTGGAATCTTCACTTTCGGATGCAAAGGTAATGTTTTTGTTAAAACAGAAATCTGTCTTTAATAGAAACCCTTTTGAAACAAAAATATTATTATTATTATTATTATTATTTATTTATTTATTTATTTATAATTATTATTTATTATTTATTTATTTATTATTATTATTTATTTATTTATTTAGTTATTTATTGTTTTCTTTTGGGGGGGGGGGGGGTTGCATTGTACAATCAGGCATTACCAGTCTATCCAACAGTTTAATGAAGGGCAGTTGGAAGTCAAATTTGTGAAAAAAGTCGGTTTTTATATATTTTTTAATATTTTGAATTCTTTATTTACCCTCTTTTGAATGGTACATTACTTTTGTTTCTACGACAACAATAAGTTAAACAAATTTAAGTAATTCAGTTTGTTAACATCATACATATATATTACATTCGTAAACTTTAAACACAATTTTCTCAAAATGCGGCTTTTTGAACTTCGATGTACCTTTTTATAGAAACTAGCCATATTATTGTTTGCAATCTTGCCAGAATATTTCACACCTATCTCTGACAAATCTGAAGTGAACTTTTGTTACAAACATTTGTACAAAATATTATACTTTTATTTATTACCAATTTTTCTCAGGTATTATTTCAAACCATGGGATCCTTTATACTTGTCTGTGTTATATGCCTATCTCTAAATATAGTGAATGTTTTTTATTCATCATTCGTAAATACATTTACTGTTGTTTTTCAACAAAAATTTCTTCTACAATTTGCCTATAAAAACAGTATTCTGTATTGGTATAATAAAATAGCAAAGCTTTACTTTTATTTCTAAAAATAGATTCTTCCTAAAATCGTTCACGTTCTAAACTTCTTTCTACAAAATATTTATAAAAAAGTTCTTCTTTGAAAAAATGGAAGTTTTTTGTTGTTTAAAAGTGGTTTTTATTCCAGATTTAAATAAAAATATCTAAAGAATATCTGTTTATAAGGTTGACTTCACTTTATTAGGAATTTTTCATATTATGTACATAAAAAAATTCAAATGAATATCTTTGGTAGTTTCTGAGAAAAAGTACATTAATTTAACATTGTAGGTATGAGTACTTCCAACTGCCCTGAAGTACGATGATTAAACTTGTTGAGACAGAAATCTGTCTATAACTTAACTGAAACTTTTACAGAAAGAAAAATTCTCCCCCCCCCCCCCCTATTTCGTAAAATTAATGTTTCGAACGAAAAATGATTATTTTTTTCGGCGACGTAGACCCGAGTTTCGCACATCTATCCAACGGTTTAATGAAATAGGCAAAACCCTTTAAGACGGAAAGTGTCTAAGACGGAAATCTGTATAAAAAGAAAAAAAAAATGCTGCAGTGAAGTTAACATTGCTAGATTCGTTCCGAAATTCTTAACATTACAAAAATCGAATCTAAATAAATAAAATGAAATTTTAACTTTTTTTTCTAATTGGTTCACTATTCTACTTAATTCACTATTCAAATTTCTTTAAAATAAAAGTTAACTTTGACGCGCCATCACTGAAAACATTAAATAATCTGTCATTGTACATTATAGAACTAAAAACACACGCAAACAAAAGGAATTATCTGCAAAAAGAAAAAATCAGCGTTTTAAC